>JAVRXN010000004.1:12378927-13578927 GCA_033556935.1 Timema podura | reverse complement strand
AAAGATGCAAACAAACCCTTTCGAAATCACAAAGTAGGGGTAACGTCATTTAAAACGACCTAACACTGGGTTAAGTCTCCAACATCCAGTACTGTAACTAAAGGGTGTAATAGTTAGTAGCATTTACTAATCCCTTTTGTCTCTGTGTGATCATGCCCACACACACAAACCGCGTTAATCGCGTTCATTACAAATTGAGTCACGTTTATTTTGTGGCTCGCTCACGACGAGACAAAACACGCACGATAATATGCGCGCGCAACACATACTAGTCATTCAAGTCACGTTCGGAAAGGTTTTTTTTTTTTTTAATTTACACTTGGTACAAACCAAACAAAATGTTGTTGTATTATTGAGAAAGCTATTTATCCTCGTCAAAGGTTATTCTCACCTTCAAATCTTGCTGCGCCTTTCAAGCCAATGTTTTTCCTCTTCTCATTTTGAAAAGGTGAGAATTTTTATTTTTAATTTGAGATGTTTAACGCGAACTTTCTGACCTGACTGACTATATCAGCACATAGAATTCAAACTTATTTAGATCAAGAACAGACATAACACCCAGCCGTTAATTCATCATTATGAAATGAGAAATATACATGTCACCAATAATAAATTTTGTCAGTTTGTCATTCTAACTACCTGCAATTTATGTTAGTTTAACGACACAGGAGGAAGATAGATTTGATATGTATAAAATTCAAGCACTCGCTTAAAGAGATGAAAAGGAAAACAGAAATGAAGGCTAAAATGTGGCAAACCAAACTCTTGGCGAGCTCTTGTCGGGATAAGAACCTCATCCTGAGCTAAGAGGTGTGCTCGCGAGCTCGCCGGGGTTGAGCCACGGCCCTTCCGATCCCTAGGCAAGTTCTGAGAAGTGGCCGAGTGGTTAGGGAGGCTGGCTATTGGTCCAGGTGTAATCAGTGGTTTGTTATTTCCATCCTGTCTCACTAGCAAGATAGGCTATTACACTACTATAAAGCTGGCTGACTCACTCACTGACGTTAATGTTTACCCACTTCCAGATGAACTAGAAACTTAAAATTTGACAAACTTATAGCTTCTAGCCTGTAACCGACGGGAAAATTCCAAAAAGTTAACAAATTTAATTTTTAGCCCCCAGAAAAAAAAATCAAAATGGCGGAGCAACTTAAAGTCGGTGCGGACCTTTCTTTGGAGGTCTCTTGTGGCTAAACGGTAAGACCTATAAAAAAACGGATTAAACCATCAGCTACGGATTTGGCGAGATCCACACGCTTGGTCCTATTACTTTTTGTCGTATCTCCATCGGTTATACCTTAGATAGAGTTAGATTTTATGATATTAGGTAGATTTTGCATATTTTCCACACATTTTTTAATTTCAAAACAATGCTGGAATTACATTAGTTTACATCCACTTGCCCCAACGAGCAAAGCAAGTATATAAAGGCCTATTAATTATGCTGTAATATAAGGGATGAGGGAGGTAAAATGTTATAAGGAGTGTACCAACATTTGCGTGGTTAATCATTTACGAAATAAACATCCTTAGTACGTCCGACCGGGATTCGAACCTCGATCTCACCACCTCCTAGTAAAATGAGAGGGTGACGCAATAGACCACACAACCACGTATGCAAGTAGTAGTTAAAACATATTTGTAGCCCGCTTCGTTAGCCGCATGGTCTAACGCGCTACTCCTGCAGTAGAATAGACTGCCTATGACGGGGAGATCGAGGTTCGAATCTTGGTCGGGAGACCTGGGATTTTTAAAATAATAATAATAATAGTAGACTAATAATAATAATAATACAAATATACTTTTACCCTTGTAATGTTATATCCTAAATATATAAAAAAATAAACCTACATGGGGTGAGGTTTCATATCAAAATATATCTTTAGCTATAATTTCAATAAACATCAGATCACTATAAATTTAATTGTGTTAGCATAATTTAATATCGAAAACACAGGATGATCAATGATAAGTCCCGTTCCATTTCCCTTTTACGTAACAGAAAAAACTCGAACACCCCCCCCCCCCACAACTTGTAAACCCCCCTCCTTTCCCAGCCCCCGATGCTCCAAAGCCCCCCACCTACCTCTCAATGTTTTAGCAGGAATTAATGGGGAGAGGGGGGGCGGAAGAGGACTGTACATTTAGGGACAAAAGTTTACTCACTATTTAGTTCAAGTTCGATTCTGGGCGGTACTGACAGAATGTATTTAATTTGTCTAAGAGTTTATCCTGGTATCCAATTATTAGCTTTACGGTAAGTTGGTTTGTAACTGTACATTACATTTATTACTTCTATTCCGCCCCACCCTCCTGAGCCATATCAACCTTTAGGGATTTCCACATACATTAATTACGCTAATCAAATATGGAGGAGGAAGGTACAGTTTTTGATGTAATATACCCACATTTGAGTGGTGGAAGAGTGAAAAACCATTAAGGGAAAAACTTCTTCGGCACACTTAACCGGGACTCGAACACCAATCTTCCCGTTATCGGCAATACAGTCTGTTAGAGTGACGTTTTAGACCATGCGACCACCAATGCGGGTAAAGAGCAGTAAAATATCATTTTACAGTTCACACAGACAAACATTAAAAATAACTAGGTACAGTAAGAGTCACAAAAAGTGGCCATCTAGAAATTCGGTCATTTTGTGTTACTGGTGACCGCGACCATTATAAACACACCACACGGTACACGAACCAAGCACCTCGGCGCGCTAACGGACAAAGGAGTTAATCTCGTCTTGTCTAGGGGAGATAATGTACGAGATGTGTTTTCCTAAATGGTTTCCCGCTCCCCCACACAACTTCCTCTCCTAAAAATTACGGGTACATTCCCTCTAAAATCACGCGTCGGTAACCGCACGGTCTAAGGCGTCCTACTCCGATATACCGGACTACCGATGACGGTAAGATCAAAGTTCGAAATCCTGGTCGGGGGTTAAATGGATGGTTTCTCCACTCCACTCTCCTCCGAAGCGCATTCATGTACATTTCCTCTAAATTCAACCTTCCTCCTCCCTAGCACACTACAGTAACTTACATATATGTATAACCTGAACGGATAGTCAGTGATACGCGGTGCTAAAAATATTAAAACTAAGGGATGCGACGAGTTCCAAGCACTGGTTTTGGCGGCGACTGTCCGTGTTAAATGAACATTTATAGCAGGGGTCTTCGGCCCGCGGGCCACCAGTAGTCCAACCTACCTTTTTTTTTTGCGACCCACTAGACCTTGAAAAATATGAAATTATTTTAAGAGAAAAATTACAAATATATATATATATATATGTTATATAATCCCTATTTTTTTTAAATGTATTTTACATTATTTTATAAACAATTTTTGCTTTTTACGTGAAAAAAGGTATTATCTTTTTATACAACTGTACTATGAACGGGCAAATGACAACTATAGTGGACAAAAAAAAAATCGTGCTACCTCCTTGTGTGAAACAGAGAACATACTTCACCAGAAATCCTAATCCCTAGTGTGAGTATAATAATGGACTGATACGAACATTTTAATATTTATTCAATCCTAATATTGTCGGTACTGAGTTATGGCCCGCGAACCAACAAGAGAGAGACACTTTGGCCCCTGGACATCAAAATGTTGAAGACCCCTGCTTTAGAAGCATGTACTGTACAGTGTACAAACACTCTCTCCAGCCGATGTCCCAGTTGAATGTGAAACCCCAAAAAGAGCAGCACTCTGGTTGTGTTCCACTCCACCCCGGACGTTTGGTCACGGTTCTGTTGAGAGGAAAACTAGGTGAACGAGTTATTCATGGAACTCGCGAGCAAATGGACGCAGTTCTTATACGGGCCACCCACATTCAACATATAGGTCCAGTCTTGGGAGACAACCAATTTCACAGGTTACGAAATAGTTCTGGTCGAATGGGGCATTGACTGAATTGCTGCGAATAGAGATTATACTTCGGGGGCGGATAATTGTTTCACATCCTTATGGGGATAGTTATTTCACATCCTTGGGGGGGGGGGGGAGGAGGAGGAGTTATTTCCCATATTTGGGGGGAGTAGTAAGACGCGGCGTTTTTTAAAAAAATGTATTGCCCGGACACTGACCAATAAAAGACGATAGTGGCCAAGTTTCCCTCCCTTACTCCCGTAAACGAGAAGGTTTAGAGTAGTGATGACATATCTGGATTCGAACTGAATACTTTTTGAGTATTGGTGTTTGTGTCAACATTTGAAGCAAATTTCCGCCTTGAGGCCATTAATGAGCATATCCAACAACAGACAAAAAAAACACTGATATCAAAAAATACATCAACACACACACACACAAACACACAGCATCTCTCTCACTACCACCCGAGATTTACGTATTTACTATAGCTAAGACAATGGATTAAGGATTAGGAAGGTATAATTTACAGGAAATGCACTATGATATGTGTGGGAAACTATTAAAAGAGTAAAAAAAATCAGTACACCACGCAGCCGGGATTCGAATCACAACCGCCCTGTTACCAGAAAACCGAGACCAGACAAGCCTGACACTCGGTCTCATCGATGCGGATATCCTTAATATAAAACCTCAAGAGAACAGAACCCAGGACAAGAGGTTGAGGAAGAGGAGACGTGCAGGGGTAGTTCCTAAATTTAAAACGGGTCGATTCCAGGGAAGGGCCTTCCCCGCGCCCCGTGACACCGGGAGAGACTGTGAGTGAAGTGCCATTAGTTCACGCCCCCCCCCCCTTCCTTGATGACCCTATTAACGCGTTAGTAGTAGAAGGGGGGTGAGGAAAAGGACAGAACTACCCAGGAACTGTCGAGACGAGCCATAATTAGAGAGTCAGTAAAAAAAGAGCGAGATAGGGGGGTTGTAAATAAGGGACGGAGAAAGGGTGTTCAACAGAACAGTCGACACGGATAGGTTTGTTGTGATGGTGACTAATTAATCAATGATAGGGGGTGGGAGGTAAGAAGATTAAAATTCTTTGGATCGTTCTGATGACTACCTCGACAGTCATGATTACTTGGGGAAGAGGGTTTTAAAAACATTTTAATGAATCTGTAGACATAAGCAACTGGAGGGGTTGTTGATGAGGACGCAGAGGGGGGTGTCAAAGGACCCGAGGGGGTGTCAACGAGGACCAGAAGGGGGTGTCAACGAGGACCAGAAGGGGTGTCAACGAGGACCAGAGGGGGTGTCAACGAGGACCAGAGGGGGTGTCAACGAGGACCAGAGGGGGTGCCAACGAGGACCAAGAGGGGGTGCCAACGAGGACAGAGGGGGTGTCAACTAGGACCAGAGGGGGTGTCAACGAGGACCAGAGGGGGTGTCAACGAGGACCAGAGGGGGTGTCAACGAGGACCAGAGGGGTGTCAACGAGGACCAGAAGGGGTGTCAACGAGGACCAGAGGGGTGTCAACGAGGACCAGAGGGGGTGTCAACGAGGACCAGAGGGGGTGTCAACGAGGACCAGAAGGGGTGTCAACGAGGACCAGAGGGGGTGTCAACGAGGACCAGAGGGGGTGTCAACGAGGACCAGAGGGGGTGTCAACGAGGACCAGAGGGGGTGTCAACGAGGACCAGAGGGGGTGTCAACGAGGACCAGAGGGGGTGTCAACGAGGACCAGAGGGGGTGTCAACGAGGACCAGAGGGGGTGTCAACGAGGACCAGAGGGGGTGTCAACGAGGACCAGAGGGGGTGTCAACGAGGACCAGAGGGGGTGTCAACGAGGACAAGAGGGGGTGCCAACGAGGACAAGAGGGGGTGCCAACGAGGACAAGAGGGGGTGCCAACGAGGACAAGAGGGGGTGTCAACGAGGAACAGAGGGGGTGTCAACGAGGACCAGAGGGGGTGTCAACGAGGACCAGAGGGGGTGTCAACGAGGACCAGAGGGGGTGTCAACGAGGACCAGAGGGGGTGTCAACGAGGACCAGAGGGGGTGTCAACGAGGACCAGAGGGGGTGTCAACGAGGACCAGAGGGGGTGTCAACGAGGACCAGAGGGGTGTCAACGAGGACAAGAGGGGGTGCCAACGAGGACAAGAGGGGGTGTCAACGAGGAACAGAGGGGGTGTCAACGAGGAACAGAGAGGGTGTCAACGAGGAACAGAGAGGGTGTCAACGAGGAACAGAAGGGGTGTCAACGAGGACCAGAAGGGGTGTCAACGAGGACCAGAGGGGGTGTCAACGAGGACCAGAGGGGGTGTCAACGAGGACCAGAAGGGGTATCAACGAGGACCAGAAGGGGTGTCAACGAGGACCAGAGGGGGTGCCAACTAGGATCAGAGGGGGTGTCAACGAGGAATGTTTGCTTCCTATCATACCGAATATAAAGTTTATTATACCCCCCCGGGGGGGGGGGGGGTTCTTAACAGAATTTTAAGTGTAAGTTTTTGGAGATCAATTATTTTAAAACAATTTTTTAGACTCCAAGTTCGATCCCCGATAAGAAACGATAATTTATTAAATTGTGTTGCGGTCCTTTACGCTGAGTGGTAAACTAGCCAGATGAGGACCCGCATCAATGGGCGCGTGGATTGAATTTCAGACTCGTCCTAGTCTCTTTTTGACGATGAAAGGGAGGGCAGGTCTTGAATCCCAGCCTGGATTGCAGAGGCTAGTTTTCCATGAACGATTTCCCCAATCTCACTCCACGCGAATGTTGATACCTCTCCTCTCCAATTATACCTTTTCATCCAAGATTCAGAGGCGTGATTAAATTGTTTAGATCCAGGACGGGTAATAAGACGCAGCGTGAAAATAAAATAAATATCTAAATGGGGTTGGTTTTTGTGTTTACCCTATATTTGATTTAGGGTGCGTGAGTAATTTCTACAGTCAATATTCTATATACATTAAAAGAGGAAATTAAATTTATTAAATTAATATACCTGCTTCGATGGTGGCATTGTCTCTAAGTCATCACTCTCTTTCCTCACAAATGCGGGTATACTTTAAAGTTAGCCCTACTCCTCGTTAAAACATAAGCGTAATTGGTACATAAGTGTGTAACCCAGACGGACAGTAAGAATCGGCGATAAAAAAAATTATTTTGGTATAAAAAAAGGTATATAGAGCGCAAAGTCCTTCAATCAACTAGTTCGTATACAAGTGCTTCCTACCAGGGGGTCTATTCTCCAACTTTTCTTCAACTCTTGAATTAATAATCCTCAAGAGACTTCGTATCTCGTATTTGTACAAGCTGAGAGTTGAACAAGGGAAACTGTGCTGATTAAAAAAAAGTTGCAAATCCACCCATGATAAACCACCAATGATAAACAACTGTTGCGCGACTACTTTGAAAGTCATACGTGCAAAATTAAAAAAAAAAAAAATTGAACGGCAGGATTTTAGTCGCCATTGTCTTGTCACCGATTGATGGAAAGGAATTCGAGACGTAGTGAAAGTGTTGGGAAAGAAAGCTACCAGCTTGGGAGAAAATTGTACAAGGTGTAGTCAATCAAACCCGTAGGAGCGCTTCCGGTCTTCTTTTGTTTCTGTTTGTGACATTAGATTTCTTTCTAACGAGACAGAGACAAGACTGCTTAAGAGTATGTTCACCATCGCTTTTTTTCTGAATGACAGTTGAAAAATCATATGTTTAGGTTTTGGGTTGCCAACACTAATTGTAAAAGATCACCGTTTTGTTATAAATGATAGGTTTTTTAATTACGTGTTATATTTTACATTTAAAATAACGTACACTTAGTTTTCTCACATTATTCCATTACTTTTAAATAATCTCGTTTTATCCAATCCGAAACAACATTTTAAACATAATTAAAGTAGTTATTCTTCGTTGTGGAATGTTTTCGATAATGTGTATATAGTGCATACACTAATACCTTTTAATACAAGCATCGTATTTACTTGGAAAAGAGAAAATACTTGTCTTTTTTTATACATAATAAATGTTTTGTGATGATTTTATCGTATTTCAGAATATTTAACTGAATAAAATATTTGTATCCACTGCGTGGGTGCACCATTGTAGAAAACTTGCTTGAGTTATGATCAATCGCATGATTTAAATACGTCGGTCGCCATTTTGAAGTAATATTTGTTAGACCTTTTGTTGAAGTGCAATTGGAACGTAGTTTTTTTTAAGTGGAATGAATCGACAAATAAGCTTTGTAACCGACCTCAAATATAAATAGGTAATATTGGCCTAAATTACTGTGGCTAACTGTCATATTCATACTAGCCGAATCCCCGTTCTTCGCACGGGATATTGTGTTATTATTTATTTTTTGAAGAAAATGAGGAATTTTTGTTTGAAGCTTAATGGCATGGTTCTTAGCGCTACCCGAGAAATACCGCGAGGAGGTGACCATGTATCGTTTCTAATGGGGAGTTTATAATTTTTGGCAGGCCCCCTTGCCTATTGCTTGGGGCGATATCAGCCAAGCGTGGCTGGACAGGTCTCCCCCCTTCCCACCACCCCACACCACCCCGGGCCGGGGCCTCTCACCCACACATACACGACAAACACCATAAAATTCAGCAAAATATAAACTACAGACTTCTACAATCTCTTGGAGTTGCATATTAAAATGTATTTACATATTTTAATTAATTGTATTAATTTTCTTCCACCCCTTAGAAGTATCGAGGTGGCTAAAAATAATCGCTATATTTTTTCGGAGGTATTATTACCCTATAAACGCTTAAAAAGAGTTTATAAAACAATAGTGTTGATTAGGGTAGCTACCCCAATCTCACCCCCTTAATCAAAAAACAGCGGAATTAAACACATTTACTTTTCATAATTAGCTTATAAGGAACACCTGTACCAAATTTCAGCCCTCTAGCTTCGTGGGAAGTGTGAGAATTAGTGATGAGTGAGTGAGTGAGTGAGTGAGTGAGTGAGTGAGTGAGTGAGTGAGTGAGTGAGTGAGTGAGTGAGTGAGTGAGTGAGTGAGTGAGTGAGTGAGTGATTTCGCTTATATGTGTGTTTTCATTACAGCTATCCAAAGTGAAAGATGTCAGCTGTTGGCGTAGGGATACATTAGGGACTATTTCTAGTAACTTTTTGAGATGCTATCGGTAAACTCGGGTGGTGAATGTACTTTACATACGTTTATTTTTTGCTCTCGGAATTATGTAAAAACGTAACGTTATTGGTTTTACGATTGGTATTCGAGACCTTCTATGAAAATACAGTCCAATTTTAATAGAAAAGGCCTTTTAAAAATATACATTTTTTTTACTGTCTACATTGTACAATATTTTTGTGTTATTTTATAAGTATTGCTAATCTCTATCAAAAGTGACAGCTGCAGATAACTTGAATTAACGTATGAATACGTGAAAGTAGATCTAGTCAGATAAGTTCTTCCTATTAGTGGACTGTAAGTAGGAATGGAAGCTGATGAAGGGAGGTCCAGGGAATATTCTTCAAAGAGACATACAAGTTTTTTTTTTACAGCACGTTCATCTTAATGAGCTTGTTTGTGCTAGACTGTACGTGAAAACTGACAGAACAATTTGAACGCACTACGGTAAGAAAGAGAAGGTACCATGGCGTCACGTTAACAAGGTCACACCATTTTGTTTTATACTTTTTTAGTCCGCACACCCATCGATGTGTGTCGCTTTCTTAAAATCACACATTAACCTTAGTAATAACAAATATTTACAACTATCCAACATTAATTTTTTTTATATTCATTTTTAATTTTTTTTTAATGGTCACGCAAACAAATTGAGGCGAGCCAAAAAAACAAACTAAAAAGAATGGCGAAATAAATGAATAAGTTTAACGTGTATGAGCCTATAAACAAAATGTCACGCTTGCATTTCACGTACCGCACACCTGTGGACACTTTGAAAAGCGATGAATAGAAACCATAAGTCATCCCGAGGAAGATAAATGACGAACGACTCCCGCGATGTTTTGTAATTGCGAGATTTAAAGGTGGTTTTTTTTCGTGACCGCTTCTTGAACTTGGCGGTATGGTTTTGTGACGTATCCCTCAAGAGTCAAGGTCGGCGTTCGTCAAACCCGTATACCTTTAGTTAAGGCCGCATCACACGTAGCAGCGCTGGTTTTTGGTGTTGTTTTGCAGCGCTGCGAGTTGACAAAGCTGCTAGTTGACAAATCTGGGGTACCTATTACATACAATCTGCTTTCTGACGTTTGTCAGAGCTGCTAGTTGACAAATCTGGGATACCTATTACATACAATCTGCTTTCTGACGTTTGTCAGAGCTGCTAGTTGACAAATCTGGGATACCTATTACATACAATCTGCTTTCTGACGTCGCTTTGCAATGCTGCTGACAAATTTGGGGTACTTATTACATACTATTTGCTTTATGACAAATGGTCATTTTGCAGCTCAGTGGAGGAGGAGGAGGAGGAGGAGGAAGAGGAGGAGGTATTTTATCATTCTTTCCTCCAGGAAGTTTGTAATGATTTCATTACTGATCCTCTTGTATTTTGTCAACTTCTTGAAACTTTGCTACCAGCTCCTCCAAAGCTCTCTCTTTAATCAAAAGATCCAGGAATTAATCACAAACATGTCATTGTTTGGTACAATTCAATCAATTCTCTCAGAAACTGTTTGCTGTAGTTTCTTATGTCTGTCATAATGTACCGAAATACGAGAAAATATAAACACACACCTGTGAATTTCCTAAGCACCCAGAAACCAAGTGGGTCTATAACGTTACTGAGTTGAGCTATCCGGCAGAACAAACAGGGGAAGAGGAAAATACAAATTACAATAAAATTTAGTCACAAAGATCCATTCTCGGCTCCCATACTAGTTACCTTTCGTTTCCCGGGCAGATATCTCTTAACGATCAGCTAAAATATGTGGGTTTTTGACTATGTTTATAAATCTATATAACTATGAAGAGGGTTATAGAAAATGGTCGTGTGCTGATTCCAGTCAACACTAAACTCGTACGTGTAATGCTAAAGGTTTTGTCAATAATTAACCTAAGCGCAGCACCTGACTGGCAATATCTCAGTTTGCTGAACGGCCCATCCAGGGTTGGTTATACCAGTCATCTAGAGACGAAAACAATCAACGATGTAAGGAAGATCGTTTTATTTGATTTTTCTTCCGCTTCCACGCAACGTGACGCGTAGAGAATGCTTGAGAGTTTTAACAAGCGCGTGCCTCAAATATTTAATTATTTATCCCCTAAGAGTTGTTTTTATTAATAACGTGTCACTGCCCGAGCGGGATATCCGCGTAATTTCACGGAGAGGATGGAAATAAGGAAATTAGAGTCTATGGAAAGTGTAACTGGCACTTGAGTGGAAGGAGAGTGGGAAACCATCCCCTCCTCAGACCATAGGTAAAGAGTCAGGAACATTATCCGTGCAGTCAAACCTCTTGAAATGATAATCATCCCTTAAAAAAAGTTATTAACTAACACGCTTTAGTGGCGGAACGGTCTAGAGCATCACTCACGCATTTTTTTAAATTTAGAATTGCATCTTACTACCCATTCGGCTTATACGCTTACGTACTAATTAAGCTAATGATTTAGGGCTGAGGAAGGTTAAATAAATATGAATTGTACCCACATTTGCGTGGCGGGAAAGTGTAAAACCATTCCGAAACTACCCTCAATACACCCGACCGGGATTCGAACCCCGATCTTGCCATCATCAGTAGAATAGTATATTGCAAGAGCGACGCATCAGATCATGCGGCCACCGAAGCGGGTATCTTGCAATAGACTAGAATAGACTTCCAATGACTGGGAGATCGGGGTTCAAATCCCGGTCGAGTGAACAGAGGGAGGTTTTTTTCCAAAATGACTAGTCTCCTTCCAAGCAAATGCAGATACACTTTCTCCTAAATCAACCTTGCTCATCCTTAAGCCAATAGCGTAACTAGCCTGCTTCGTTGGCCGCGTGGTCTAACGCGCTACTCTCGCAGTAGACTAGACTGCCAATGACGGGGAAATCGAGGTTCGAATCTCGGTCGGGTGTAGTAAGAGTGGCTTTTCCACTCTCCCTACACGCAAATAAGGGTACACTTCCTAATCGATAAAACTATTAGTGTAATTAGTACATAAGCGTATACAACCCGAACGGGTAGTGGGACGTGGTGCTAAAAAATACATTGATGAGGTAGATATGACATCAGGGTGTTCGATTAGATAAACCTGTAAGAGAAACATGGCCTGCGGTGTTTATTTAAGTTGTTCAAGAGGGCAGGTAACGCGACTAACAGAAAGAAAAGGAGCTTAAAAAAGTAATCAAACTCTATTCGTTCACCGCCTTTTAATTTAACATGTTGGGTTGGGTTTTTTTTTATCTCGGCAAACAACCAAAATAAATTTACACTTCCCATCCAAAGTGACAAGACATTCGCCAAATGAAGTACTTCATCAAAGGTGATACAGCAACAAAAGACAAACAAAAGTAATGAAGAAGAAATCCTTTCAACTTGTGAAGAAAGACATATGAGTTGTTAATGGACTTTATGACGTATTTTGGGGGGGAAAAAACAACAAGTACTACCCAATGGCACAATCCATTGTCAGGGCCAAGGACATTTTCTACGATTAAAAACTATTAATCTTTAAAGGTTACCGCAACTCAATACTGAAGAATCTTAAAAAAAAAACTTTATTGATTAGATATTTATTATTGACATTTGCTTTTAATTTTATCAAAGTAAATTCAAGTAGAATTTTTGTTCCTGAAGATTAGAGATGAATACGCTAAGTACTAAATTATTTCAACAGAGAAGTAAATATTTAAATATAGAAGTTAAGTATAATTTTCCTTAATTATGGAGGTAACTGAACATGGAACCTAAGAACAATCTTCCATCATTATGGAGGTAACCGAACCTGAAACCAAAGTTCAATCTTCCTTCATTATGGAGGTAAATAATCATGGAAGACAAGTATTAGGTTTTTTCACCATGGAAATATAAATCGTGGTTGGGAGGTTGAGGAAATATAAAAATACCTTATTAAAGTCAACATTGGAAAAAAAAAATTGTAGCTAAGGATTATATTGCTTTGCTATCTTTATTGTCAAAAGTGACAACTGCATATGACATGAGTTGACATGTGTAGATACTACCTGTCAAAAGTGGCATCTGCAGATGATATGACTTGGCGTATGTAGATACCATTCTTCCTAGTTATATGTGGCCGAACATACAAGTTGAGCACAATAATCAAGGAGATAAATCAACACGAAAGCAAAATTACTGGCAACGATCATTCAAGGTTTTCAACTCTAACAATTACAGGTCTTGGTTTCCACTTTCTAACGACTGACTACATCCACAAATAAAAACACCACTGCAAACTTGGGTGGCCAATACCTACATAGTTCGTATAAACCTTTGAATGTAAGAAACTCAAAAAAACACACATTAACAAATAGATAAAAATATACACGATTGTTTTAGATTAAAGAAATTGTTCCATATATTATCGCAAAAATGCATTAATATAGTACGATTATTATAGTACGCGTCTGGGCTACAGCATTCGTAGCCTAGTTTATGGACAAAATGGCGAGTACTAATGTATAGTTGACCAGGGGATTCTCAAATGTACTAATCGTACATCCTATCCGTGGAGGATCTTCCATGTCCCTATGAGATGAGGTGATGGTGATGGTGATAGGGTGATGGTGATAGTGAGTATGAAGGTGTGTAACCAGTGGAAACACTTAAACCTAACTCAAGACTAACTAACCAAACCCTGGTGACAGGTGGGGTGATTCCCCTTTCTGGAATAATACCCAAGGTACCAGCCGGAATCTAACCCGGAAACTGCTAGGCACGTAGCCAGGACACTGACCAGTACACCACGGGGCCGGTTACTTAGTATGATGGTGCGGTATATCTAACACCATGGATGTAATTGATGCTTCAGGGGTTCGAAATATCTTCTATTGACTTTTTCCTCAGGGGTCGTGTTGGATGGGTGGGGAGGGAAAGAGAAAACATGTCAGAGTTTGAAAACACTAGTGATACTGGTGTAGATATATTCGTTCTTTGTTCAAACACCATTAGTTTTGCTCGCTAGGCTGGGACTTCTTGATCATCATCCATGAACAGCTTCCGGCCAGTAGCCGGGTCTGTTTAAAACATAAGCCTTTCCAACGTATCGTTTCTTCCTATCATCTCTTCACACCTTTTGGCCACCCGGCTCTTGTTCTTCCTTTTCGCCTCCCGCCCCCCCTCCCACTTTAATATCCAGGATCCTCTTTGGTGTCTTCTTCTCCATTTTCTTCACATTGCCGTACCTCCTTAGTCGTGTTTTCTCTATCCTGTACGGCAATAGCCCCTCCTTCACTATTCCTCTCACCCACTCATTTCTCATTCTACTCATTCTCGTCGCTTTTATAGTAGCCCGCTTCTCAGGAATTTCATTTCACAGGTTTGAATTCTGCTTCCATTCTGCTCCTTCACTACCCATTACATATAAACATTAATTCAATGCACCCACAATTCCGCCTGGAAGGCAGCAAGCAGTCTTTCCTTGATGGACTTGGATAAATTCATTCATTCATTGATTAATACACCTTGAGCACCTAAATCTTCTAATCAACCAAAATCAGATCTTTTATTAGAAAAAAATCATGTATACAGGGGTTGATAATTTAAATTATAAGTCTAATAAGAGGTATAAGCCATGTTGATCCAACAAATTAAAATTAATCATAAAACGTTAATGAATAAAAGATTATATTAAAATAAGAATTTAATAAATAGCCAACCTATTCCCCCAATAGACAAACCACAACAGTTAATAATTTCAAAATAATTTCAATGACCCTATCTTTTAAGCTATATCATAGTGGAATAATACAAGGCAGTCCGGATGCCTTACAGAGTAAAATAAGGGTACATACTCCAGTTTTAAAAATATCATGGAAATAACCTTATCAGGCAGCTAGAAAAATGACCTATATCTATTTTCACATATTCACACATAAAGTAATGTGATCTGCAACTGTCATTTTTGAAATATATTATCAACACCTAGGCCTATATTTGGTTTATTTAACACCGCGTCTTACTACCCGTTCGGGTTATACGCGTAAGTACTAATTAGGCTAGGGGTGTTAGGATTTTGGGAGGTTGAATTTAGAGGAGGTGAGCCCACATTTGCGTGGAGGGCGAGTTAAAAACCATTTAGGAAACCCCGAGTTCTCCCGACCGAGATTCGAACCTCAATTTTCCCGTCCTCGGCAGTCTAGCTCAACACAAAACTAACGCGTTAACTAACTACGCCACCGGGGCGGGTATCAACACCTATAAAATAACACTAATAATACAGTAAAATGTTATCAATGTTTACCCTAAAAAAAAATTGTATTTTATAAAAAATATTCCTCCCACCAAAATCCTACTACGTGTGTACAAAATGCGAAAGTTTTGCTACTGTGAATTCACACAATCACCGAAAGAAACAAGAAAAGATCCAGTAGAACCGGTGTGCCGCGAAGGTTCAGCAGGGTGCCGCTGGGTTTTGTGTTAAGATAACAAAAAGGGGGAAAAAATTGAGGAGCTAAAAGAAATCTATTTAGATCCATAATCAAGATTATTTTTAAAACCAAACTCAATTTTTAGAATTTAAGCCTCTCGAACTTTTAAGAACAAATCTTAATACTCGTTTTAATGGTGAGATCTCTCCTTAAGAAAGAGACGGTGTGCCTTGATTATCTTAGAGCCTTTTTCATTGTACCGTGAGTTGTAAAACGTTGAGAATCGCTGCACTAGAACAAAACAAAACTAAAGTTGGTGTTGCAAAGCATTATGGTCCAACATAAAATTCATCTAAGCGTGTAGATTTCTCAGCCTCTCAGGGCAGATTCTGCTTTCTATTATCGGCGAACGCACGAATCAAGCTATAAGAAATGTAAGACCTCTTCAGGGGCCGAACGGTCTGAGGGCGTCATTCGTGTGTTTGACTGGTCTACTGATGACGGGGAGATTGGGGCTCGAATACCAGTTGGGTTTAATGAAGGGGTTTTTTCATAGATGGTTTCCCACTCTCCTTACACGCAAATGCGGGTATATTACCTCTTGAATGCTTCCCTTCTCGTTCCTACCCATCAAAGTAATTATCATGTATGCGTACAACCTGAACAGGCAGTAAGACGAGTTGATGAAACTCACCCAACCTCAGGCGGGCGCGATATTCAATAGGGAGAGGGTGCACAACCAACCACAATTTACCTGAAAAACAAAAAACAACCACATGAGTATTTTGAAATAAAAATGTTTTCTAAATAATACTTACTAATGTATTTTGTTTAACTACTAGCTAATTACTCGTTCTTTTCATCCAATGACTAGAGTCCCGTAAAAATGGTGAGACGCGATAAAGCGACAAGTGCCATACAAAGATGGAATTAAATACTTTTTCCTTTGATAGTTTTTTGATATGATTTACAATGTTTTTGAAAAGCGAAATAAAACGAAATCTTCTTGTTGCACGAAATATTTCTGTAAAAATAAATAACACTGCTTTTATGAAAAAAATCTTTAAATAAACACGAAATTAAGAAGAAATTTTGACAATGATGTAATTTGATTAGTATTTTGCTGTAATGTAAGCTAACTTTAGGCTACAAAATTGTGAAATATCCAGACAAACTTGACAAAGAATTTTAAAGCAAATATATAAGGTTTCAATAGTAAATTTTAATTTTGTATACATTGTCTCAATATGTAAATGATATTTAAACACCTCAGATAACATGTAAATGTGAATAAATACGAAATAACACCGAAAAGTGAGATTTAAAAAAACAATATTTAACTAAAAATAAAACCATTTTTAGGGGGATCTACCAATGACTTGTTTTAAAATACGACCAAGCTTTCGTTTCCTGATTAATTTTTTTCCAACAAACAGTTGTTTGATGTGATTTATATCTACCCGGAGCTGGCCATGCACTCAGCCCTTTGGCTGGTTAGTGCTGTCTGCATCATCTGGTAGACATTCCCTGTACTAGATAAGTTCAGTAAGTGTAATGGTTCCCCGTTTCCTTCCACATTGAATTTCTAAGAGTGAGCGCAAAAAGGCCTACCCTTTTATAGAGGAAAGGTATTTTCACATACCTTCCAGGGTTCTTTTACACGCCACAATCAACATGGGACCGACGGCTTTACTTCCCCTTCTAAGGAAGTTGTGCTACGGATTTTTATCACTTAAGAAACTTAAGTCGACCCCGGTTGGGTTTGAACCAACGAGCATTTTACCCAGACCACCGAGGTCCATTCCACGACTTTTTAGACATTATTACTGGTTACAACCCCCATTGCGGGCTTCCTACAGCTTTGGGAGGCCAGACGGTAGTGCACTAATACCCGCCATTTTATTTCAAGATGGCTGCCATGTCTAATCTATACCAAGGAACCTTTCAAAGTTATCAAATCCTTCTTTCTTTATGTCACGATATAGTTTTAAGTGTACCAGCAAGGTTTTATTAAATTAGAGCGACCGTTTATATTAGATCAAATAACATATTTATTTGTTGCTGGTTTTAAAAATAAATGGATATGGTGCTCTTCGCTAGCCCTGAAAGCAAACTTACCTTATACTTTTCTACTATGGTGCAGGTTATAAGATGGAGCCATAGTGTAAGGCGTCAAAGTAAGACTACAACCTTTCAGGGTGAACGGAGTGTACATGACACGCATTAATGGCATCACTCCCAAAACAAAAGAGATTGGGGTTCGAATCCTAGTCGGAGGTACTGCGGGTATATTTACTTAATGGTTTCCCACCCTCCCTATCGCAATGCGGGTAAATTTCCACTAAATTCCACCTTCCTCATCCCTGACACATGAGTGCAATTAATATACGTGCGTATAGCCCTAAACAGTATGGAGACGTGGTGTTTAAAATAAAAAACCTGTACATGATTGCAGCCATATACACCATAGCACGGATGATATATAAACACAAAAGTCAAATTAACAGACATACGACCGGTGACCTGGCGGTCTAGGTTAAGGTGTCGGACTTTAGTGCTGGGGGGTCCGGGGTTCGATCCTCGGTCTCGGGACAGATTTATATGATTTCCAAACCCTTCCGTCACCTCTGGCAAGACGTGTATTAATCACAACTTGTGAATGTGTGGAGTACCAGACCTCCACCATGGTTCGGATTCCACGTTAAACTGTAGGTCCTCCATTTCATCTCACAATCACCCTACCATTACACATTAGCGTAAGTGCGTACAGCCCGAACGGGTAGTAAGACGTAGTGATAATAATAATAACAACAGACATAAGCGGTATCAAATGTCCAGTCATGTTTATTTTACCAAAGAGGGAAGATATTTTATATATTTGCTATTGTCTAGGTCATTTTGTTTAAGTAATAAAGCGATTTGGATGGGAATGTCAAGTGTAAGCCAGTCAGTTATTCTGAATCAGAAACCAGAAGCGATAGAAGGTCATACAAGGCTGGCTGGCTTTAATTTGTTACCACTTTTAAATAAAGAGGCTTGTATTGAAGTGTTGTCAGGGTAAGCAGAGTTAGTTTAAACTGTACCCGTGAATTGTTCTCATCACTCAGTAGAACACTCATTGGTAGTGTCGTGTCGTGGGGTGTTGCCAGGGTAAGCAGAGTTAGTTCAAACTGTACCTGTGAATTGTTCTCATCACTCAGTAGAACACTCATTGACAGTGTCGTGTCGTGTTACCAGGGTAAGCAGAGTTAGTTTAAACTGTACCTATGAATTGTTCTCATCACTCAGTAGAACACTCATTTACAGTGTCGTGTCGTGGAGTGTTGCCAGGATAAGCAGAGTTAGTTTAAACTGTATCTGTGAATTGTTCTCATCACTCAGTAGAACACTCGTTGGCCAGGTATCAACGAACACACATTCCCATTGTGAAGTGTGTAGATTAGAACATATGTATGACTGGTCAAATGGGGTCAGAGTGGGGAACGAACATATTACAGCTACCGTTTTAACAAGCTTTGACTACCCAGGCAACACTCTCCGCGGCACACAACTGACTTTTAATGACTGTACTAAGTGAGCGAGAAAGTTTTTAGGTCCAGTTTCATGGTCATATCCTGTACGCTTCAAGTGCAGTGCTATAACAAACACAAAAAGACATCTTCCTAGAGGTCCATTTTATTCGAGTCCAGGTAAGTGTCATCCTGTATTTAGTATAGCGACGCACTTAAGACGAACTAAGGGCCAGTTTCATAATCAGATTTAGTACGCCTAGAGTGCGGCGCTATACTAAATACAAGATGTCACCTACCTAGACCAAAATGGAATGGGCCAGTTTCGCATATGAAACTGGCCCATTCCATTCAATTTCAGGTAATCCGCCTCGGTGGCGTAGTTGGCTAACGCGCTAGTCGTGTTGAGCTCGACCACCGAGGACGGGGAGATCGAGGTTCGAATCTCGGTCGGGTGAACTGGGGGGTGGGGGGGGTTCCTATATGGTTCTACACTCTCCTTCCACGCAAATGCGGGTTCACTTCCTTTAAATTCAACCCTTCCAATTCCTAATCCATTAGCGTAATTAGTACTTAAGCGTATAACCCGAACGGGTAGTAAGACGCGGTGCTAAATATTATTATTATTATTAATTTCAGGTAGGTGACTTCTTGTATTTAGTATCGACTCGCACTTTAGGCGTACTAAATATAGGACGACACCTACCTAGACCAAAATGGAATGGGCCAGTTTCATATATGAAACTGGCCCATTCCATTCAATTGCAGGTAGGTGACGTCTTGTATTTAGTATAGCGCCGCACTTGAGGCGTACTAGATCTGACTATGAAACTGACCCTTATTCTGACTATGAAAATGGCCTTGAATCTCCCTTAAACCCCCTCCCCCTTTTCACCCGAGTCACCCCCGTTTCAGAAATATTCAACCAACTCCGCCACCCACTCGGCTTGTAAGGGCTATATTGCATATATATATATTGCATACTAGAGTCTAATGTCAGGAGTCAACAGTGGTTGGTTCAGGTCAAATGGGAGATCGGCCGAGGGTGGAGTCTCGATTATAAATAAGACCCTAAGTGTCACCTTGTTCCTGCGGGGTGGGGGATGCAAGTCCTGTCATCGTATCAAAGTGGTATACGGAAGTCCGGGAACAACTTTCACTCCCGAGCTCGGCCGCGCCGAGAGAGAAGGCTGCAGACAGTGTCATTGAACCGACAGACATTCCCCAGGTGCGTAGGGCGGTGCACCCATTGCTCTTTCCTGCCTCCCCCCCCCCCCCCTCGAACCCATAGTTCCGACCGGGCGCGAGAACCGCACGGCCGCCACCGAGCCGAGTGATATTTATTTTTTCCTAGACCCGTATTGTTGTGCAAGTGGACTAAGTGTCAGGATCATCTAGTCTGGTCTACCGGATACGTGGAGGCTGGGGCTCAAATCCCGTACGGGTGTGATTTTTTTTTAATTCTTCAAAGCTCTACCTCTCGCATACCTGCACTATCAGAGGACTGATTTTTTTTTAGCACCACTGCTTACTATCTTACTACCCATTCGAGTTATACGCTTATGTACCAATTCCGCTAATTGTTTTAGCGATTAAGAAGGTTATATTTATAGGAAGTGTACCATAATTTGCGTGGAAGGAGAGTGGAAAACAATTTTGGAAAAACTACTCTCAGTACACCCGACAGAGATTAGAACCTTGACCTCCCCGTCATCGGCAGTCTATTCTACTGCAAGAGCAGAGCCTTAGACTATAAGACCACCGAAGCGAGTATCAGCAGAATTAAAATGCGTATGACCTTAATAGGTAGTAAAACGCGCTGGGGGAAATATAAATAATTAATATGTAAAGTATGATGCCTTTTAAAGTTTAATTTATATGATGATCCGCAGAGTGGGTAGCTCCTGGGATTTACATTCATTTTGAGCTTGGGATCTTTCACCACAAGCTATATTAGAATGATTTATGGATCAAGAAATGTCTAGATCAACTGGATTCGAACTAGACATAGTAGTTGGGAAAAGCTGTGGGAGTGTGATAGGCAACATGAGCTAAGGGCAATGTTTTTTCAGCTTTTATAAAGCAAAACTTTTTTTGGTCAAAATAAATAAAATATTTCTCCAGTATAAACATAGAGTTTAACTTTCTTCACTTGGTGATATCAACAGTTGTCGAATATCTGTCGAGGGTGTCCTGGAATTAAATTACAACTTTTTAACTTCATTTAAAAAGTTTCTCATCTAATGTTGCTTTGCTCATGACAGATATTCAACTACTGTTACCATCACCATGTAAAGAAAGTTAAACAATATATTTATACAGGAGAATTTTTTTATTTATTTTTACCAAATAAATGTTTTGCTATAAAAACT
The DNA here is from genome assembly GCA_033556935.1 of Timema podura. Lineage (NCBI taxonomy): Eukaryota > Metazoa > Arthropoda > Insecta > Phasmatodea > Timematidae > Timema > Timema podura. Next base: position 13,557,634 of record JAVRXN010000004.1, on the reverse strand, counting down.
GTAAACATATTGGCCTTAACTCGCGTCCCCTACACTCGCAACTAAGCATTAGTGCCGACAAGGACCCAGGGTATTAATCTAGACTAATAAAACAAGACAAAGAGGGTGAGATAACCAGGATTCACTTGGATAAAAGATAGAAAACGACGTGATGTGTAGGTGAGGGGAAGATGTGACATGGTGGGACCGACCATCAACCACGATGTCCCCGTCATCGGCAGTTCCAGTCTCGACGCCTTGGGACCAGTGGTTGTCAAACTGTGTTTTGTGGCGGTGTTTCAGGTGGTTCGATGAAAACGTGTATTTTTACAAAGTAGCCTCCAGCCCTTCTGCCATTATTCAGCCTCCTGATCCTGCTCAAGTACGGAGCGTGCAACTAGGCGAGGAAACCAGAAGGTGGACCTTGCCCGCGAGAAGACATGCAGATCTGTATTAGACCAGTCCCTGACCTCGCCCACTTCCTGTTCAACTCTCTTCAGGGTCCCCGACCTTGCCACAAATGCTGATCTTTTCGAACTTCAGGGACTTGGATATTGCTTTGGAATATACTCTGTGTTCTGCTCACACTATGTGGTCCCCGACATTGCTATGGGACCTACTCTATGTTCTTCTCACACTATGAGGTCCCCGAAATGGCTATGGGACCTACTCTGTGTTCTGCTCACACTATGTGGTCCCCGACATTGCTATGGGAGCTACTCTATGTTCTTCTCACACTATGAGGTCCCCGACATTGCTATGGAACCTACTGCATGTTCTGCTCGCATTATAACCTCTCTGACATGGGTACCCCACACAGCCCCGGGGCTTAAAACCAAAGTAGGAGCCAATAAACGATTTTGGGCTAACTTCCCTTTAACAAATGGAAAAATACCTTATATCAAAACAAACAACGACTTCAGTTTCACAAGATTTTTCTATTTTTGTGTAAAATTATCTCGGCCTCTAAGCAATGAATGATTGCGACTTGCGCTTTATTCAGACTCCACATTCCGGGTAACTGGATTTTATTTGTGAAACATAACTAAGAGCGCCATGTTCGTTCAGTCGGAATGTGTGCGTTGTGCGTAGTATCGGGTGGGCAATTTAAACACGTTTAGCATTCACTCCTATTCTTTTCTAATGGGCCGTTTCAAAACCAAAGTCTTGTTTTTAATATTCCTCTAAAACAGGTTCTTGCTCCGCTGGGCCGATAAAAAAAATATTGTTTTAACGAGACCATTTGGCATTCTATTATCCGGATGTTTGTTCCGTAATTGTTGTCAAACGAGTGGAAAATTTGTCAGGGACATTCTTTGAACCTATGCCGAAAGAAGTATGCACATAGTTTTTAGATCTTGATATCCGTTTCAATATGGCGGTCGCTCAAAAGCTATCTCAAGTGATATACCTAATTTATTCATCATTATAAGAAAACGATCGAGTACCTGGGGCGTATTTCAACTATATATATAACCTACGTCTTATTATTATAACTATCGCGAGACCGAAGTCTTATATTGCGTGAAAAATGGGTATTCTATATAAATGTAATGTATTAATTAGATGTATTATTAATTTGTTTTCTTACTTGAGCACAAAGGAAAAATATAAACTTTAAATCCAAGGAAGAATAAAGGAAATATTTCAACTTTAAACCCAAAGGGAGCGCTTTAGACTAGTAATGACAAGAACATGGAGGAAAGGTCTACTGTTCATAGATCTACTGGTAGGACTGTAGTAACAATAAGAACATGGAGGAAGTGAGGTATAATATTCACAGAACTACTAGTAAGACTGTAGTAACGATAACAACATGGAGGAAGTGAGCTCTACTGTTCACATAACTACTAGTAAGACTGTAGTAACGATAACAACATGGAGGAAGTGAGCTCTACTGTTCACATAACTACTAGTAAGACTGTAGTAACGATAACAACATGGAGGAAGTGAGCTCTACTGTTCACATAACTACTAGTAAGACTGTAGTAACGATAATAACATGGAGGAAGTGAGGTCTACTGTTCACAGAACTACTAGTAAGACTGTAGTAACGATAACAACATGGAGGAAGTGAGGTATAATATTCACAGAACTACTAGTAAGACTGTAGTAACGATAACAACATGGAGGAAGTGAGCTCTACTGTTCACATAACTACTAGTAAGACTGTAGTAACGATAACAACATGGAGGAAGTGAGCTCTACTGTTCACATAACTACTAGTAAGACTGTAGTAACGATAACAACATGGAGGAAAGGTCTACTGTTCATAGATCTACTAGTAAGACTGTAGTAACAATAACAACATGGAGGAAGTGAGGTATAATATTCACAGAACTACTAGTAAGACTGTAGTAACGATAACAACATGGAGGAAGTGAGGTCTACAGTTCACATAACTACTAGTAAGACTGTAGTAACAATAACAACATGGAGGAAGTGAGGTATAATATTCACAGAACTACTAGTAAGACTGTAGTAACGATAACAACATGGAGGAAGTGAGGTATAATATTCACAAAACTACCAGTAAGCTGTAGTAACAATAACAACATGGAGGAAGTGAGGTATAATATTCACAAAACTACCAGTAAGCTGTAGTAACAATAACAACATGGAGGAAGTGAGGTCTACTGTTCACAAAACTACTAGTAAGACTGTAGTAACGATAACAACATGGAGGAAGTGAGGTCTACTGTTCACATAACTACTAGTAAGACTGTAGTAACAATAAGAACATGGAGGAAGTGAGCTCTACTGTTCACATAACTACTAGTAAGACTGTAGTAACGATAACAACATGGAGGAAATGAGGTCTACTGTTCACAGAACTACTAGTAAGACTGTAGTAACGATAATAACATGGAGGAAGTGAGGTCTACTGTTCACAGAACTACTAGTAAGACTGTAGTAACGATAACAACATGGAGGAAGTGAGGTCTACTGTTCACAAAACTACTAGTAAGACTGTAGTAACGATAACAACATGGAGGAAGTGAGCTCTACTGTTCACATAACTACTAGTAAGACTGTAGTAACGATAACAACATGGAGGAAGTGAGGTCTAATATTCACAGAACTACTAGTAAGACTGTAGTAACGATAACAACATGGAGGAAGTGAGCTCTACTGTTCACATAACTACTAGTAAGACTGTAGTAACGATAACAACATGGAGGAAGTGAGCTCTACTATTCACATAACTACTAGTAAGACTGTAGTAACGATAACAACATGGAGGAAAGGTCTACTGTTCATAGATCTACTAGTAAGACTGTAGTAACAATAAAAACATGGAGGAAGTGAGGTATAATATTCACAGAACTACTAGTAAGACTGTAGTAACGATAACAACATGGAGGAAGTGAGGTCTAATATTCACAAAACTACTAGTAAGCTGTAGTAACAATAACAACATGGAGGAAGTGAGGTCTACTGTTCACAAAACTACTAGTAAGACTGTAGTAACGATAACAACATGGAGGAAGTGAGGTATAATATTCACAAAACTACCAGTAAGCTGTAGTAACAATAACAACATGGAGGAAGTGAGGTATAATATTCACAAAACTACCAGTAAGCTGTAGTAACAATAACAACATGGAGGAAGTGAGGTCTACTGTTCACAAAACTACTAGTAAGCTGTAGTAACAATAACAACATGGAGGAAGTGAGGTATAATATTCACAAAACTACCAGTAAGCTGTAGTAACAATAACAACATGGAGGAAGTGAGGTCTACTGTTCACAAAACTACTAGTAAGCTGTAGTAACAATAACAACATGGAGGAAGTGAGGTATAATATTCACAGAACTACTTGTCCACACACATATTACGGTTAATTTGCAGTTAAAGGGTATCTTCTAATTTCACGGCTAGTCGGTCATAAAACAGGCTCCTAGGCCCCCACCCTTCACGAGTCCCGGCTGGAACGTTTCTGACCAGGTTTACTCAAGGAAAGAGCCCGGGGTTAACTATCGAGGTCAAACCCGGGCTTCGGCCCGTGACCAACTCTGCGCATTGGCCCTGATTATAGTACCGTCCCCGGCAGAACCACAGGCTGCTCAGATCATAGTACAGTCCCTGGCGGGAGCAAGGGCTGCTCATAACATAGTACAGTCCCTGGCAGGAACAAGGGCTGCTCATAACATAGTACAGTCCCTGGCGGGAGCAAGGGCTGCTCATAACATAGTACAGTCCCTGGCAGGAACAAGGGCTGCTCATAACATAGTACAGTCCCTGGCGGGAGCAAGGGCTGCTCATAACATAGTACAGTCCCTGGCAGGAGCAAGGGCTGCTCATAACATAGTACAGTCCCTGGCAGGAGCAAGGGGTGTAGAACATAGTACAGTCTCTGGTGGAAGCATGGGGTGCTAAGATCATAGTACAGTCCCATGTAAAACCACAAATGACTTTGATGTACGCCGCACAAGGACAGTAATGATTCATTTAATTTTTAAAAAATCTAGTTTTCTCAAGCAAAGTAACAAGGCGAAGTCCGACAGCTGAGACGCGTTCATCAAGTGGAGATAAAACATTATCATGACATTAAGATAAAAACAAATTAATCCCCCCCCCCCTATTATTTTGTTGTTGCAATTATGCTACTTAACTCACTTAACAACAGACGCATCAATCAAGTGTGTAATTTAACTTCTTATCAATACAAATGCCGACGTTAAGGCCTGTATCTTTTGACTCTTAGATTAAAACGCCACGCGACCATCATATGTTTGACAAGACCTCAGTATGTGTGTGTAACAGCCGGTGTTTGAGAATGAATGTCGGGAAGAACACGAAACACAAATTATTATCTCCTAACAAACAAACGTATCGACTATTATTAAGCTTATCGCACAAGCTGCTCGAAACATTTAAACAAACTGTCAGACTTTGCTAAGAAACGAGACACCTTCGTGAAAAGTAGTAATTTATTTTATTTAGCATCGCGTCTTACTAACCGTTCAGGTTATATGCTTAGGTACCAATTATGTTAATGGTTTAGGAAATGGGAAGGTTAAATTTAGAGGAAGTGAACCCACGTTTGCGTGGAGGGAGAGTGGAAAACCGTTTAGGAAAAACCCTCCCCCCAGTTCACCCGTACCGAGATTCGAACCTCAATCTTCCCGTCCTCGACAGTCGAGCCCAACACGAGACTAGCGCGTTAGCTAACTGCGTCACCGAGGTGGGTAAAAAGTAGTAATTATAATTTTAGTCATAGATACAATATCTCAGTCGGTAGCGTGTTTTCCTAACTAACCAAGAGTACCGTGGTTCAATTCCCAGCATGGCCGAAAAACTTATCGTTTGTAAAATGTGTGCTTCCCCTGTTACAGTGAGGAATTAAAGGTTTGGGGGGCTGGATGTTGTGTATTATTATTATTATTATTATTAGTAGTAGTAGTAGTAGTAGCACCGCTAATGTGTAATGGTAGGGTGATTGTGAGATGAAATGGAGGACCTACAGTTTAACGTGGAATCCGAACCACGGTGGAGGCCTGGCATTCCTCACATTCACAAGTTGTGACTAGTACACGTCTTGTAAGAGGTGAAGGAATGGTTTGGCAATCAGATAAATCTGTGCCAGGACCGAGGATTGAACCCCGGACCCCCAGCACAGAAGTCTGACACCTTACCCCTGGATCACCAGGTTACCTTGTGTCTGTTATAGATTTAAGTTTGTTTATAATTCTGGTGCTGATATAATCAGTCGGCTCAGAAAGCGCACGTTAATATTTAGCACCGCGTCTTACTACCCGTTCGGGTTATACGCTTAAGTACTAATTACGCTAATGGATTAGGAATTGGGAGGGTTGAATTTAGAGGAAGTGAACCCGCATTTGCGTGGAGGGAGAGTGGAAAACCATTTAGGAAAACCACCCCCAGTTCACCCGACCGAGATTCGAACCTCGATCTCCCCGTCCTCGGTGGTCGAGATCAACACGACTAGCGCGTTAGCCAACTACGCCACCGAGGCGGGTAAAGCGCACGTTAAATCAGTCATTATATATATATAGCTTCGCTGTCAACGTTACCGAGAGGTTTGTTCACTATGATTCTCATTTTGGTGTGCCCGTAGTGGAAGTTAAAAGAATCATCTTGATTTTGAAAGGTACAGGGGAAATAAGAGGGAAAGTCACATTACATACTTATTCAGGACAACTTCTATATCTATTGCCCTCTAAGGACTTCAGCAAATAATTTAGTTTTTAAAAATTAATTTAAATATGACAGCGACCCCTCTTAACCATAATCTAAAGTACATTAGAAAGGTCTCATGATTGTCTAATAGATGGCAGCACTAAGTCAATTTGAGCTAAGATTGCACTTTCCCCAATGCCCCCCTTTATTATACTCCTACTCAAGTGACACTGTAAAAAAAAGTCTATGAGCCTGAATTCCCGCTTAGCGTAGCAGCCGGTCTTTTGTTCGGTCAAGTGAGCCGTCAAATTGGCCACAAGTGCATCGCGACAGTGGGAAGGAGGATAGGGGTGGAGGGGATGCTACTCGACAGCAAAAGGGTGGGTGAACCACTTGCTGATAGGTACAGTCCTCTATTCAGGGAAAAAGACACGTGTCAAGAATCAAACCCTTTTCCCTCGTCAATATAGATTTTATTTTATTGCGACTTGGAACATAAGAGTAACCCCGCCCTCATCGGGGACATGTGGACCGAATTTCGGCTCATCTAGACTAGCTTTACGAAAACGGGGAGGTCAGGGCACCCAACCGGGTGCAATAATGATGTTTTTTTCATTAAATAGTATAGTGTATAGTGTGTAGAGAGAGTGTAGAAAGAGAGTGTAAAAAGAGAGTGTAGAGAGAGTGTAAAGAGAGAGTGTAAAGAGAGAGTGTAGAAAGAGAGTGTAGAGAGAGAGTGTAGAGAGAGAGTGTAGAGAGAGTGTAGAGAGAGAGTGTAGAGAGAGAGTGTAGAGAGAGAGTGTAGAGAGAGAGTGTAGAGAGAGAGTGTATAGAGAGAGTGTAGAGAGAGAGTGTAGAGAGAGAGTGTAGAGAGAGAGTGTAGAGAGAGAGTGTAGAGAGAGAGTGTAGAGAGAGAGTGTAGAGAGAGAGTGTAGAGAGAGAGTGTAGAGAGAGAGTGTAGAGAAAGTGTAGAGAGAGTGTGTAGAGAGAGAGTGTAGAGAGAGAGTGTAGAGAGAGTGTAGAGAGACAGTGTAGAGAGACAGTGTAGAGAGACAGTGTAGAGAGACAGTGTGTAGAGAGACAGTGTGTAGAGAGACAGTGTGTAGAGAGACAGTGTGTAGAGAGAATGTAGAGAGATAGAGAGTTTGTAGAGAAAGCTCCACCAATTTTTTACGGACAAGATAACACTAATGGTCTGGTAGCTCACTACAAATAAATTACCCCAAAATCTGAAATCAAGATTTTTAATTTTATAAATATCTTATTTTCCAACGACTACTACAGCAGTCAGTGATAAAATATCTTCTAATCACTGTACAGTGCATGTCAAAAAAAAAGGGGGGGTGTCTGGTTTATCAATCTAAGTCCGATTATAAACCGGCAACTTTAAATTGACTAGGCCAGCTGCCAGGGCTTAAGAATCGGCCTCACAAGTCAAGGGAGTCAGGAGTGCTGACAGCTCATCTTGTCCTTTAATCATGTATTCTGTAATTCCTTGATCTAGAAAATAAAAACAAAACACACAGCACCCGCGAACAAGGTCAAAATTCTGCTCTGCTATTAATGACTAGTTCGGTTTCTTGAGCGGCGAAACTAGTTTTCTTACTGGGATCAGGGGCCCTATCCTCAAAACATAACATCCAGTGTACCACTTAAAGAGTCCCTTGTTAACTATTACCATCAATAGAATTCGGCATACACAAACAAAACACTAGTATCAAATTCGGCACTATCGTACAGAATAATATGAAATATGGCATACCCAAACACACTAGTATCAAATTCGGCATTCTCGAGCAGAATAATATGAAATTTGGCATACCCAAACAAAATACTAGTATCAAATTCGGCATTCTCGTGCAGAATAATATGAAATTTGGCATACCCAAACAAAATACTAGTATCAAATTCGGCATTCTCGTGCAGAATAATATGAAATTTGGCATACACAAACAAAAGACTAGTATCAAATTCGGCATTCTCGTGCAGAATAATATGAAATTTGGCATACACAAACAAAATACTAGTATCAAATTCGGCATTCTCGAGCAGAATAATATGGAATTTGGCATACCCAAACACACTAGTATAAAATTCGGTATTCTCGAGCAGAATAATATGAAATATGGCATACACAAACAAAATACTAGTATCAAATTAGGTATTCTCGTGCAGAATAATATGAAATTTGGCATACACAAACAAAACACTAGTATGAAATTCGGTATTCTTGTGCAAATATGTTGTATTTTTGAAGGAACCACCTGGTTAGAAATTTAATTTGGACAAAGAAAAGTGTGTATTCGATCCAGTGAAAACCAGAGTTTTAAATTATAAATGTCTTCTATTCAATCTGAGCGAAATCTCTATACAGCACTCAAGCGCTTATCGGAATGGCCTACTTAAGAGGGGACTTAAAAATATATATCATGTAATAATCTATCTCTAGCCTATTTCTTTATAGCCAATAACGATCGACAAATTGTTTGTATTATTGTGTAATAAAGACTGTAATATTCTCCTACATATTTTTTTGTTTTGTTTAATGCAAAGCCTGTAATTTTCAATGTAATTGGTCTATTTATCTTATATTGAATGTAATTTTAAGAAATTAATTCTGCCTAAGTTTTACTTTTTAAAAGTATGGATATACAGGGTGTACCTTAGCATGTGGGACCCACTTTAGCTGTGGATATGAGACACAAAAACAATATTTATATGAACTTTTATTTATTAAAAAGTTCATACAAACATTTGTCCCATTTGGCCTTGTTTCCAAGTTGGATGAAAAAAGCCCTCCTCTAACAAATAATAGTAATTTTTTGATAAGCTCACAAAAGAAAGAAAATTTAAAGATATGTTAGAACTGGCAGAGAGCTTTCCTCTTTACTTTCAGATAGAACTTGTGTAGTTTTCTTTCCCCTCTTCCTTAGTGACATGACAAAGGGTGGTTGTAGTTGAAGGGCGAAAGGAAGTATTAGCTTAGACATAATAAGTAGTTCCAGAAAACGACAAAGACCAGTGTATTTTAAGCCGCGTGGCCTGACAGCGATTAGTACTGTTTTGATAAAGAGGCGGCCGCCTTAAGCTGGAGGATATCCAAAGGGTCTACAGGGAGACTAAGTGTTAAAAAAAAATTAAAGCACAGTTGAAGTAGTTTTATAACATTTACATTCACTTGATTGATTTATAAGTTACACGTTACAAGTAGGTTTAATATAGTTTTACATTTACTATATATATATATATATATATATATTTACAGTACTCTATTTTTAATTACAAAAAACACTTAGTTGACTACAACATGTAAATATTAGGCCTAGGCCTACGTATTTATTATCACTAGTTGCTTAAAATTCTTTTTTTAGCTTTGAGTTTGTTAACCAATAAAATATATTTCATTCAACTTTGTTCCTCTCCCCTCTACCCCCGTTTTCAGAAACTTGTGTTTGGATTATCCGGAAGCTCAGACTACCGGGGTTAGGCCTTGCGGGGGTTTACTTTAATTTTATTTTTTAGATTGTTTTTAATATGGTAATATGGATTCACTGGTTTCAATCTATTCCACTTTCTTTAAATGAGCGCTAGAGAAAACCTCACCAGATGCAACATCTGGTTAGCGTTGCACTGCCTACCTAAGTTAGGTGTTATCCGTGGGGTGAGGCGGGTTATCCGTGGGGTGAGACTGGTTCTTAGAGTCCAGTTGGAGTTCCATTGTTAGGTGTTATCCGTGGGGTGAGACGAGTTCCATTGCCCACCTAAATTAGGTGTTATCCGTGGGTGATATGGGCAATAAATGCCTGTAAAAGTCATAACCCTTCATTAACTTGTGGCTTGTCAAGGTTGGATTAAAGTTTTCAAGAATAGTCGGTTGTCAACTTGTCTGCTCACGCGTCTAAGGAACGTGACAGTTGATATCAGACAGTTTACCTGTTTCACCTTGATACGAGTAAACATAACATGTTATTAGAGTTCCAGCAACTTGTCAAAATAAAATAATTTGTAATCTAATAAAAAAAACCACGATTCTATATTCCGACTCTTTTAATGTCAACTTCCTTTTGTCACCGCATATAGACTAACTACGCTAATTGTTAGGGATGAGTAAGGTTGAATTTAGAATAAGTGTACCCGTATTTGCGTGGAGGGAGAGAGTGAAAAACCATTTGGGAAATACCCCCCTCAGTACACCCGATATAGATTCGAACCTCAATCTCCCAGTCATCGGCAGTCTAATCTACTACAAGAGTAGCTCCTTAGACCACGCGGTCACCGAAACGGGTCTTCCAATATTTTATCTTTAAGATGGGGATGTAGGGGACGCGAGAAAATACCAGTATTTTGAAGTTTTTATAGCAAAACTTCTTTTTAGCCAAAATAAATTAAATATTGCTTCAGTACAAATATAGAGATACATTTTCTTCCTATGGTGATATCAACAGTTGTTTAATATCTGTCATGAGAATAGCGACATTAGATGAGAAACTTTTTAAATGGAGAGAAAAGTTGTTATTAATTCCAGGACACCCTCGACAGATATTCAACAACTGTTGATATCTCAATGTGAAGAAAATTATACTATACGCTTCTACTGGAGAAATATTTTATGTGTTTTGACTAAAAAAAAGTGTTGATATAAAAACTGCAAGCACACCTAACCTTTTCTCGCTTTCCCTTCACTCCCACCTAAAGAAATACTCACCGAATAAAACGTAAATACATCAACATGGGGAATTCTTATCTTCGCTTTTAGCCAAGTCACACGCAGGCAACGTCGTTGACACAGAGTTACAGAACGCCAACTTTAAAACAAAACATCCTCTGAATTTGTCAGTGGCTCAATTTTTTTTTTAAGTCCTTTCATTCATACGTAGCCGGGCGTGTGCTTGTGTAGAGGACGCTAAAAGAGAAGGACGGAGAAAGAGAGCGATAAAGCACGTGACGCGAGGAAAGAGAAGTAAAGTGGTGTCATTAGCCCGCCTGTCCGTGAAAGAAGAAGTGGTCATTTGAGAGTCTGCGGTTACTGCCCCTTCACTTGGGCGAGTACTACTTAACATGAATGGCAGGGATACGTCACAAGGTCCATATCATTTAGGTCAAATCACGCAGAATGTATATACATGTTTAACTTTAAGTGTAGATAGTTTTAGAGATAGTTACAGTCAGACTAATTACGCCTCAAATGCGGCGCTACACTAAATACAGGACACTTGCTTGGACTCGAATGGAAGGTGACAGTTTCACATATTAACTGATAGGGTAGAGCTGAGGAAGCTAGAATGTAATGTAACCGCATTTGTATGTAGGGAGGTAGAGAACAAAAAGAAAGGGGCGGAACCATTATGGCAAAAAAAGCTCGGTACTCCCAACGGGGATTCGAGCCACAATCTTTAATTAACCTGCAAGTCATACTAATTCGAGAGTGGCGCTTTGGACTACGAGACCACCGATATTAGGTCCAGAATAAGCGGACGAACTATCTTTGGAATGCAGCTTGCGCCGCGGGTCGGTATGCGGGAAATTTCTCTCTTTCGAGGGAAAATGCGCCCCTAGCGGAAGGCACGCTCCATTAACCCCTGCGGGTGCATTCCAGGCTGCATACCTAAAGCAGTGTTTGGTTATATGTCCTGAATAAGCTTTACCTTAAGGAGACGTTTCAGAATTTTCATTACAGTGGAGGGGATGTAGTGAACACGAGGAAAGGTCAGTGTTTTTATAACAAAACTTTTTTTTTTACCAAAATAAATCAACTATTGCTCCAATACAAACATATAGTTTAATAGTCTTCACTGCACAGATTTATCCGATTGCCAAACCTTTCCTTCACCTCTGACAAGATGTGTATTAATCACAACTTGTGAATGTGTGGAGTGCCAGGCCTCCACCGTGGTTCGGATTACACGTTAAACTGTAGGTCCTTCATTTCATCTCACAATCACACTACCATTACACATTAGCGTAAGTGCGTATAACCCGAACGGGTAGTAAGACGTGGTGCTAATAACAATAATAATAGTCTTCACATGGAGATATCAACAGTTGTTGAATATCTGTCAAGGGTGTGCTGGAATTTAATGACAACTTTTTCTATTCATTTAAAAAGTTTGTTAGGTAATACCACCAGGCTCATCTATGTTTCTACTGGAGCAATATTTATTTTATTTATTCTGACCAAAAAAAAGTTTTGCTATATTATTATTATTAGCACCGCGTCTTACTACCCGTTCGGGTTATACGCACTTACGCTAATGTGTAATGGTAGGGTGATTGTGAGATGAAATGGAGGACCTACAGTTTAACGTGGGATCCGAACCACGGTGGAGGCCTGGCATTCCTCACATTCACAAGTTGTGATTAGTACACGTCTTGTCAGAGGTGAAGGAAGGGTTTGGCAATCAGATAAATATGTGCCGGGACCGAGGATTGAAAGTTTTGCTATAAAAACTGCCAAATTAATGGCCTTTCTCGCGTTCCCTTCCACCCCGCCTTAAAGATTTTTTCCCCCTACATCATTCAATTTTTGCAAAATGTTTATTTAAAGACAAGAGACACCCGCATTTGTGGCCGAACTGTCTAAGACATTACTTTCATGTTAGATTTACCAGGGCTCGAGACTCGGTCGGTTTTAATGAAGGTGTTTTTTCCTAAATGGTTTCCCACTCTCCTCCCAAGCAAATGAGGGTAGATTGGCTATAAAATGCGTTCTTCCTTATCCCTATCCCATTAGAGTAATTATCATTTATACTTATAGCCTGAAAAGGCAGTAAGACGCGGGGATAAAATAATAATAGCCTAAATAAATTAGTATAACTCGAACAGGTGGTAAGAATCAGTGAAAATAATAGTTTAAAAACTTAAGATTCAAATGCTTGTACAGTAGCCCCATGGCTTCTTTGGTGCTGAGTGACAGCTCACAGCTGACAGCTGACGGCTTTGAAAATCTACCAGATCAAATTATGTATCCCTACGCCGAACCATATAATCTGCAAAAGAAAACATGTGTTTAGCAGCTGTAACTTCTGACAGTCAAAATTTAGGTATATACCTAGATGTTGACTGTCAGAAGTCAGCTGTGAACTGTCAGTCAGCAACAAAGAAGCCACGGGGCTACTGTAGACTATAAAGGGGTCACGATGGTCTCCAGAGAGCAAAATTTGAGTCAAACCCTACAAAAGATTGTAAACCACTGAGCTAAGGAGTACCAGATCCACGGGCTAAGTCAACAATACTTTGTACCATAAGCAGTATTACGTGATAGATGCGAATAAGAAACAAAGTCAAATAAATAATATTAATAATAATATTTAGCACCGTGTCTTACTACCCGTTCGGGTTATACGCTTAAGTACTAATTACACTAATGGATTAGGAATTGGGAGGGTTGAATTTAGAGGAAGTGAACCCGAATTTGCGTGGAGGGAGATTGGAAAACCATTTAGGAAAAACCACCCCCAGTTCATCCGGCCGAGATTCTAACCTCGATCTCCCCGTCCTCAGCGGTCGAGCTCAACACGACTAGCGCGTTAGCCAACTACGCCACCGAGGCGGGTAAAGTCAAATAAAAATCAGTCATCTTACAGAGTGTAATATGCAGGCACACTCCTTAGCAAGCTTATGTTGCAGTTTATAAAATAGGGCCATGGCGTAAGGTGTCACGGAAAGATTACCAGGATATACAGTCTAAAACAGAGTGTACATTAATAGATTTTCCGGCTTTAGAAAGGGGGTGGGGGCAGAGAGGTGGGGGGGGGCGGGGTGACATGTGATCCGAACGCTTATAAAGTGGTTCACTATTAGTTAAAGTTAGAAAAACACTAGTCTTTTTTGTTTTTGATTTTAAGCACTGCGTCTGGTTATAAACATGATTACTAATAATTACGATAATCTGTCAGGAATGAGTAAGGTTGAATGTATACGAGGTGTACCCGCATTTACGTGAAGATAGTGAAAAACCATTTAGGGGAAACCATTCTCAGTAGACCCGATCGGCAGTCTAGTTTATTCCAAGAATGGCGCCTTTGACCATGCGGCCACCGAAGTGGCTGCACTGATCTTAAGTCCAAACGTAAGGCCTTTGTGTGTAAGTATACTCTTAGGTTAAGCTAGTCTAAACGTAAGGCCTGGGTGTGTAGTAATATATGTACTCTTAGGTTATGCTAGTTAAGTCATTCAGATGTGTTTATGAAATTGCACGTCGAATACACAAACATAGAATAAGTTTGTGAAGTAGTGTAAGTCAGTTTTATCCAGATACGCGTCGCATCTAAATTGCCTGCTCAGTCGCTCACAGTAAAATCTGAACGCAAGGGACCGAGAGGTAAAAAAGGGGATACGGGGGAGGCGAGGGATGTGTGACGCCCACGCCACCCACTCAGCTAAGGTTGCAGACCAAAGTGTAGAGAACTGAGTGGCAGGTAGCCTCTTGCGCGGTCTAAGGGTTCGGCCACACTGACAAGCGTGCGAGCGAGCGCGTGATTAGCATATAGCTCTCATAGTTGTTGACGAGGAGGCTCCGAATATTGGCTCAGGGAAGTGAAGGGGGGGGGGAGGTTTAACCAGTGATTTATTGTTGTGGTTTTCTCATCCTCTCTCCACGCTAATGGTGATTCTTATTTGTAAAGGCCTACTTTGATAATATTGAAGTATGTTAACATATCAGTTTTACCTATATATATAGGTATAATTTAATTGGTAAGATCATAAACCATACCTATATATATATATATATATATATATATATTATATATATATATATATATATATATATATAGGTATGGTTTATGATCTTACCAATTAAATTAGGCCGTTAGTAGCAAGTGTGCTAAACCTATCGATAGTAATAAAAATGTCAAAATGAGAAGTTTTCCTAGCACTCAATGAACCAACATACAATAATATTGCCTAGCGCCTGTAAACTAGACTGTTCTGGGTCAAGCGCGCGCTTGAAAAATAGAACCAGTTCTATCTTTCAAGCGGGCGCTCTCCAGTCTGGCCACCTCTCATTACAACCAATGTGTTCTATTTTATATTTTAATCGCTCGCTCGCTCAGTCTGGCCGCCCCCTTATACATAGAACTGGTATAGTTCCGGTCGAACTAGTTACAATCTAAGACAGGCATGTCCAACTTTTCACGGAGTGGGGGGTCGCATAAGTTCTTGGGGAATTTGGCGGAGGGCTATACATGAGCTTTATAATATCTAGTGCAAAAATATAGTTCACACACCCAGACCCATAAATACGTACATTAAACAAGTAGCATTAGACTTATGATTATGGAAACTTTAGGGAAATTTGCGAGAATTTAAGTCAGCCCCAAAAGAGCCTAATTTGTTGTTTATTTCTGTAGATGGAAGTATTTCAATTTGAGCTTGAGGGCAGCACAGAACGTATTGGGGGTGAGGGGGAGGTGGATGCTGTTAAGTGGCCCACGGGCCATAGGTTGGACACGCTTGAACTAAAGTCTAAACCATGAAGATATTAATTTCGATAATGTTTGTCAATATGTTTCTCAAGAGCTCAACAAATTTTCATCAAAAAAAAACAACAAAAAAACAGATGCTGTGTCCAATATTCACATTTCAAAAAATATTCAAAGGGAAGGCCACAATTTCAGAAAAATTACCATTTATTTCAACAGAAAATTCATCATCTCTACTAAAACATTCTTTTAAAATAAAAGTATTTATTTTAAGGATTTTCATATCAGAGTTTACAACTTTTCAATGTTGAAACTGCAATCTATATATAATTTAAGTTTGTCAGTGAATGTATAGACGTTATTACGACAGGGTTATCGATGACATAAAAAGTGGTTGAAGTATCCTAAAACGGTATTGATTTTTATATGTGGTCAAAAATCATAAAACGTCCGAATTGTCATTGCGCATTACTACACACTCTTTGATTCGGACAAACAATAAAGTTGACTTATGTAATTTTATCCAGGGTACGACTCGTATTATTTGTAGAGCGTTAGTTTTAGTTTATCATTTAATCACCTAACTTTGCAATACAAATAAGTACCGCACAGCTACCGAAACATATTTGGCAAGAAGTCAGACGTCTGTATACCTTGGAAGGACGGGATGATGGAACCTTACACACATCTGTACACCTTGGAGGGAGGGAAAGGATAATGGAACCTTACACACGTCTGTACACCTTGGAGGGAAGGATGATGGAACCTTACACACGTCTGTACACCTTGGAGGGAGGGAAGGGATGATGGAACCTTACACACGTCTGTACACCTTGGAGGAAGGGAAGGGATGATGGAACCTTGCACACGTCTGTACACCTGGAGGGAGGGAAGGGATGATAGAACCTTACACACGTCAGTACACCTTGGAGGGAGGGAAGGGATGATGGAACCTTGCACACGTCTGTACACCTTGGAGGGAGGGAAGGGATGATGGAACCTTGCACACGTCTGTACACCTTGGAGGGAGGGAAGAAATGATGGAACCTTACACATATCTGTACATTTTAGAGGGAAGGGATGATGGAACCTTACACACGTCTGTACACCTTGGAGGGAAGGAAAGCTCAGCGGTAGAGTCATACGGCCCCATTCAATCAAACCCAGCATTCATCGCTCGCTGAAGCTTGGTACAATCTACACGCTATTAGGATACAATCTGAACCTTTTCCCTCTGCACCGCAGCTCCCAATGTATCATGTCTGCTCAGCGGTACATCTAGCTTCCTCTGCCTCTACAAACACACACGTAATACGCGGTCACGATATACCCCTCTCCGCCCCAAATTGTTCCAGACACCGCTCTCAAGAGGTCTATTCCTTATCCGAGTCAAGTGTACTTCCCACCCACTCGCGTCACGGCTGCGCAGCTGTCATCAAATACACGAAGAGCTACATTCAAGTCACTCCCAATAAACTCCGTCGTGGAAGGTTTTCTGTAAAAAAAGAAAGGAAACTTCAGAAAGTTGCACTTTTACGAACGATGCATTTTTCCACGAAAGTAAAAATAAAAATAGATTAAAATTATTCTGATCACTCCCACACCTAGGGCCCTTTAAAAAACCTGATAAATACACGAATGATTTAATTAGGATTTTTGTTTGTAGACCCGTCCCCCCATCCCCCCGCATCTTAATACCTACACGTTCGAGCTATTCGCATATCTACAATAAATAATATGGTAAAAGAGAGTGAGAAACCATTCAGGGAAAAAACCTTCAGTACACCCGACTAGGATCCGAACCTCGATCTCACCACCGACAATCCAATCTAACAAGAAAGTGATGGGTTTGACCACACAACCCCATCTGCGGGCGAGGGCCGGGGAATAAAAAGCATTTTATATTAGACCCACACTAAACCCTGTCAATTCATCACCGTGAATAAGAACCCCCCCCCCCCCCCAATATTAACAGTGAATGAAGTCGACCTCGGAGGTCTTGAGGTTAAGTGCCTCAGGACCCGATGTTCGTGGGCTCTACGGATTTTTCTCGAGCGATAAACATTACGTAGCACGACTTCCTTCGGAGGGAAAGTAAAACCATCGTTTCCATGTCGATTGTGGCGTGTAAAATACCTTTCCCAGCAAAATTGGTAGGGTCCTTTTGCACTCGCTCATAGACATTCTCGTGTGCTAATATAATCAGTCGGTTCAGAAAGTGCACGTTAAATACCTCAAATAAGTGATTGCCCATGCCATTAATCGAACGCGAGACCTTTTAACACGGTAGATATATGATCCATCTGAGGTGCCGAATACGTCCTAAGCATCGCTACCGTGATAGAGTGGATTATCGATGAGGCGGATATAGAGGTTCGAATCCCTGACGGGTGTACTGAGGGTTATTTAGTTTTCTTAAATGGTTTTCCACTGTTTCTCCACACAAATATGGGTACACTTCCTTTAAACTCAATCTCCCTCATCCCTAACACATCAGCGTGGTTCCAAACGGGTAGTAAGACACGGTGACAAATATAAAAGCGTAACCTACTTTCCCTTGAATCGTGAATGCATTACGAGAAAGATTGATTTCGGTGATTCGGCCCTCGTCTGTCTTTTGGGTGGAAGTTTTCACAAGATCACATCAAGAGACGCGGGTCGTCTTCTTGTCAAAGAGGGGAGCGGGGGGACGGTCCGGTGCAGTTAGCAGGTGTCACCAAGGAGGCCTGCCAGACCACCTGTATGATTGCCTCATCAGACGACCCTGACACCCATCACAAGGACACTCGAGACATCAGGCCGACCCCATGTCTTATCCTGGATCCACATTTAAATTACTATTACAGCGTATTACTACCTATTCAGGTTTTACGCATTCATGATACTTACCCTAATGAGGTAGGGATGAGGTGGGAAGCATTTTAGAGGTAATCTACCCGTATTTGCGTAGCAGGATAGTGGGAAACCATTTAGGAAAAACCGCCTTTAGTAGACCTGACCGGTTTATGATCCCAGATCTCCCCGGCATCAGATGACCAAACTAGCAGGCGTGTGACGCCCTAGACCATTCGGCCAATGAAGTAAGAAATTGTAGGAAGCGAATTCTTAGGCACCAATTTTTTTAATAGGTAGACAAATAGGCATTAAAATTACAGGATTTAGGTACCAGAATTGGCACTGGGTGGGGGGAGGGAGGGGAGAAGCACTTAATATTATTATTAGCACCGCCTCTTACTACCCGTTTGGGTTATACGCACTTACACTAATGTGTAATGGTAGGGTGATTGTGAGACGAAATGGAGGACCTACAGTTTAACGTGGAATCCGAACCACGGTGGAGGCCTGGCATTCCACACATTCTCAAGTTGTTATTAATACACGTCTTGTCAGAGGTGAAGGAAGGGTTTGGCAATCAGATAAATTTGTACCAGGACCAAGGATTGAACCCCGAACCCTCAGCACAGAAGTCCGACACCTTACCCCTAGACCACCAGGTCACCAGCACTTAATAGGCAATGCAAAATTGATACAGTATTACTACCTACTGTTTTATTACCTACAGCAAATTTTATTCATATTACCCGCCTCAGTGGCGTAGTTGGCTAACGCGCTAGTCGTGTTGAGTCAGACCACCGAGGACGGGGAGATCGAGGTTCGAATCTCGGTCGGGTGAACTGGGGGTGGTTTTTCCTAAATGGTTTTCCACTCTCCTTCCACGCAAATGCGGGTTCACTTCCTCTAATTTCAACCTTCCCAATTCCTAATCCATTAGAGTAATTAGTACTTAAGCGTATAACCCGAACGGGTAGTAAGACGCGGTGCTAAATATTATTATTATTATTATTATTATTCATATTGGTGGTTTTTTAGCACAGAGTATCACAGTATCAGAGTATCGGGATATACGCATATGTTGCATATATTATGCTTATGTGTTAGGGGTTAGGAAGGTGAAATTTAGAGGAAGTGTATATGCACTTGCGTGGACGGAGAGTGGAAAACATAAAAAAAACCTTTAGTACACCGGAGATAAATTGGAATCTCAATCCCCCTTCAACGGAAGATAAGTCTAATGAGAGAGTTACGTCTTAGCCCATTCGACCACCGAAGCGGGTCAAATGCTGTTAAAATCACTAAATAATTTTCTAGATTTTCAGTAGTAAAATGGGTTATATTTTCAGATAGAATGTTTTTACTAATTGAAAAGCAGAGTTCCACTTCAAACTTTGTCAAGGGCCAAATTTTCAAATCTGCCGTTTAGAAAGAAGTTAAATTTCTCTCCTGCAACGGCGTGCCGTTTCCTTCCAAGATGTCTACCACACTGCTCCCATTGTCCTCCACCCAACTGACCCTCACTGGAAGCTATTTAAAAAGTGTCGGTTTTCAAACCTAATCCAAAAATGTATGCTACAACTTACAATTTTAAAAAAACACTTGTCTTTCTTTCAGCAGAATATCTAGATACCGTATGAAAAAAGATAATGGCCAAAGCCAAAATAAGCGCGTTAAGGCAATTATTCATAAAATTTGCAAAAACCAACCGAATAGGTAACTATAGGCACTATAAAATTAGTATAATGTACTCGTGATAACATGAAGTACTGGATATACAAAATAAAGTTGGCGGGACGCGGACAAATTACACCAAAGAAGTCAGCAATATAATCCAAACCAACACATGAAGTAATAGAATTAATATCAGAGCTGTCCTAGCTCGCAAAATGATCGAACAGCTATAGCACGTGGGTAACTTTCACTTACTATCTTTCACGTAATATGAAAAGTTCTCCCTTGGACTACGCTTAAGTTAAGAGGATCGTGATCCCGGCATTATACGTGTTACCAACATTAACTTGGATCTTGAAATCTGCTCACGCAGTTGGGTCAAGATAATACCGACTGTCCTTCATCGGACAATGTTGGCAAGTTCCTAGAGGTTCGCGAGCCAACAGACTGAACGTGGCTCGCTTGGAACATCTGTGACGGTACTGAATAACAAGGTTGCATAAGAGCGGTTTTGTTTAGTAATGTGTTTCTTTGTACAATGACTTACTACCTGTTCGGGCTATCCTCGATGGATTTCACATGAACGAGGCTATGATTAGTGCTGTTCCCTAGCGAGACATATTGTAACGATGCTTGTTTCAGTCGGAGAGGAAATGCTTTGCTGTTTGGACGTTAGTGGAATATTAAAGATTTGTTTTCGTTTTCAAACTTTTCTCGTGCTTCAATAATATTAACAGTAAGTGCCTTTTTTAAATTTAACATTAATATGTTTTACCACTACTTTAATTAATAGTATCTATTGGTGCATTCATTCATTAAAATTCATTAAAATATAGCCAACTGGTTATTTTTACCGCAATTTTTGTTTGACGAGTATGCGTAGGGTAATACCGGCCACGCCTCGCGGCTAATGCCTATCAGCATACCAAAATGATCGGTACTACACTTCATTAGTTTAAATATATTTAAACTGAAAGAACAATTATTATGGAATAAATTTTATATATATGAAAAAAAAATTAATTGCCACTTTAGCTTTACTAATGGAAATCTCTCCATTCTATTTTGTACAGATGCCAAAATTAAAGATAGCCAAAGAAAAAAAATGAAGAGAAGAACAAAATATGAAAAGGGCTTAAAATAAAATTTTGAAAAATCGTGCTGCAGAATCTAGTAGAATTTTAAAAAACCTATCAAGGAAAAAAACTAAGTAATATCACATTTGAAAGCACCTCTGAGGAGGAAAGTTTAAATGAAGATGAAATTTGTGATGACGATGAACTTTATATCTGTCCACTTTTGGAGTCCTCTGAAAATGAATAGTGCTCTGTTTGTGAAGAATTTGGTAGAAACAATTATGGTAGCGATGTGTTTTGTGCTCCAAATGGACACATGTTGAGTGCAGTGGCTGGGACAGTGCAAAGGTTTACAGCTGTGACCAATGTAGCCCATCTACAGTGAATCTTAAGATCTAAATAACTATTATACTAAATCATTACTTTTTTAAAAGAAAATTAAAACTTTAAATACTAAAAATTTCTTATCTTCCTTTTTATCAGTTAGTAAATAAAGTTCATAAAATAATGTTTCTGTAGGTCAGTTTAGGGATAATCTTGTAAAATAAAATGAATTTTAATAAATTAAGAAATAAACAAATAGCTATTTTTTATTTTTGCACTATGATTTCCACAGTCACCAAATTGGCTAAAGGTTTTATCTGGACATAGAACCCATTGAAACACTATGATTTTTTTTTTTGTGTAAAATTTGAAAAATTTAGCTTGAATTTTCTTTATTTAACAGCACCATCAGGTTGAAATACATTTTTAAGTCTCTGATCGGTATTACCCGAACAAGTAGTCAATACCGATCGAAGCTATTGTTTTGAAAATTTAAATATTTCATCTAAAACATAAAAAAAATTGGCATCATTGTGTGTTCTAAATACTAAAATAGTTCCTATAATCATTCCAGAAGTAAAATACTTTTTATTTAATTCTATATTTTTGGCTAATTTTTTTCGAAAAGTGATCGGTATTCACCGACTCGCCCCTACATTGATTTTTGTATAAAATAAAGTGACTAAAAACAATTTTTCAGAGTTTTTTTTTATAAATATATACCAAAAATAGGAAGAAATTTGATGTTCTATCAAGGCGGGCGTCAGCTGAAAAAGGATGGAAACCACTGCCTTAAGACCATTCGGCGGGTAGTCAGGCCTTAATTGTAAAATCTGGATTGAACTCAAAGGCTGTTAAAAAAAACTTTTTTTTTTGTAAAAGAGAAAAAGGACTTCTGTCATCCACTCACCAAACTGTTCTTTTTAATCTCGCAATTTTTTTGAACGCGTTCCCGCAACCAAATGTTGTGGCAGTTTAATCAGGCTTCTCCGAACGAAGCCTTTTAAAAAAATACTTGATGGCGGTTGTAGTCAGGACAAAGAAGATCACAGACGAGATGGGGAGAGAATACCAAGAAGAGACTGAGCACATAATCCGTCAAGCACTTCGCGACCTATTTCCCCTGGGATGGAAAAATGTGGCGCGCGCACGCACTAGTTTATTTTCTCCACCAGGGGGTGTGGGTTGTGACAGGAACCTTAATTCTCCATTAGGTTCATTTTAACATCTGCGAGTTTATTATTTATATCAAAGAATTAATCAAACTTAAGGATTTCATTTCGGTTGTTTTCTATGGTTGTGAAACATGATCGCTTAGCTTACATGGTGGAAATAAACTTAGGAAGATATTTGGTCCAAAAAGGGATGATACTTGGGAGTGGAGGAGGTTACACAATGATGAGTTACATAATCTGTACTCACGTATTCAGGATATTTATTAGTAAGCCCAATGGGTAAACCTAGAAGCAGATGGGAGGATAACATTAGAATGAACCTGAAAGAAGCAGGATGTAATGAGGTGGACTGGAGAGAACTTGGTTAAAATAGGGATAGAGTGTAATGAGGTGGACTGGAGAGAACTTGGTTAAAATAGGGATAGGGTGTAATCAGGTGAACTGGATAGAACTATCCCAAGATAAGATTAAAGTGTAATGAGGTGGACTGGATAGAACTAGATCAAGATAGGGATAAAGTGTAATGAGGTGGACTGGATAGAACTAGCTCAAAATAGGGAGAGATGGCGTACTTTTGTAAGTGCGGAAATGAACTTCCGAGTTACTAAATCATGGAGTAAGGATTTTAAGGCATGACGCCAACATAGCTCGAATCTCACGTCAATTCATTGGACATCTGCAGCGGTAGGCGCAAGGACTAAATATCAGACTCATCTAGTCAGGATTGTCGGTAACTGGGAGGTCGGGATTCGAATCCCTGGCGAGTGAACTGAGTTTGTGCTTTCTTAAATATATTTTTTTTTTTCAAATCTCCTTCCACACAAATTCCGGTGATCGAACGGTCTAAGGCGTCACTCTCGCAACAGACAGGACTGACGATTGGAGAGATAGGGGGTAATGGGGTTCGAATTCAAGTCGGGTGTACTGAGGTTTTTTCCCCTTAAACTGTTGTACACTTTCTCTCCAAGCAAATGTGGATACACTTCCTCTAAATTCAACCTTCTTTATCACAAACATCTTAGTCTAATTAGTTCATATGCGTCTAAACCAAACAGGTAGTAAGACAAAGAAAAACACAACTAAACATTCTAAGGTAAATGAGGATTGTTTTAGTGATTTAAAAGCTTCAGATCTGCCATTCCCATAAGAATCACAACAGTGTGAGGATATTCCCATTCAAGTAAACAGCACCCTTGGTAAGAGAAAAGTACACAGCTTTTCTACTTCATCCAGCCACCTTGCTGTGCAATTGCTCTCGGCTCAACTTAAACTCACCCAATGTCAAAAAGCTCGAGGACGACAAGGAACGTCTTGATGACTTTCTGCGACAAAGAGAGGTGCCGGGAATAATGGAGAACAATTGAATCAGGAGACATCGCGGAGCTCGGTGGTTTCTCACGAGTGTGCCTTGATAATGTTTCCAGGGGTGATCATCTTGTGGCATCATACGATATGCCACAGGGGTGACCGTCTAGTGGCAGCATACGATATACCACAGGGGTGACCGTCTAGTGGCAGCATACGATATACCACAGGGGTGACCGTCTAGTGGCAGCATACGATATACCACAGGGGTGACCGTCTAGTGGCATCATACGATATGCCACAGGGGTGACCGTCTAGTGGCAGCATACGATATACCACAGGGGTGACCGTCTAGTGGCAGCATACGATATACCACAGGGGTGACCGTCTAGTGGCAGCATACGATATACCACAGGGGTGACAGTCTAGTGGCAGCATACGATATACCACAGGGGTGACCGTCTAGTGGCAGCATACGATATACCACAGGGGTGACCGTCTAGTGGCAGCATACGATATACCACAGGGGTGACCGTCTAGTGGCAGCATACGATATACCACAGGGGTGACCGTCTAGTGGCAGCATACGATATACCACAGGGGTGACCGTCTAGTGGCAGCATACGATATACCACAGGAGTGACCGTCTAGTGGCAGCATACGATATACCACAGGGGTGACCGTCTAGTGGCAGCATACGATATACCACAGGGGTGACAGTCTAGTGGCAGCATACGATATACCACAGGGGTGACCGTCTAGTGGCAGCATACGATATACCACAGGGGTGACCGTCTAGTGGCATCATACGATATACACAGGGGTGACAGTCTAGTGGCAGCATACGATATACCACAGGGGTGACCGTCTAGTGGCAGCATACGATATACCACAGGAGTGACCGTCTAGTGGCAGCATACGATATACCACAGGGGTGACCGTCTAGTGGCAGCATACGATATACCACAGGGGTGACAGTCTAAGTGGCAGCATACGATATACCACAGGGGTGACCGTCTAGTGGCAGCATACGATATACCACAGGGGTGACCGTCTAGTGGCATCATACGATATACCACAGGGGTGACAGTCTAGTGGCAGCATACGATATACCAAAAGGGGTGACCGTTAGTGGCAGCATACGATATGCCACAGGGGTGACCGTCTAGTGGCAGCATACGATATACCACAGGGGTGACAGTCTAGTGGCAGCATACGATATAACGCAGGGGTGACGTCTAGTGGCAGCATACGATATACCACAGGGTGACCGTCTAGTGGCAGCATACGATATACCACAGGGGTGACAGTCTAGTGCAGCATACGATATACACAGGGGTGACCGTCTAGTGGCAGCATACGATATACCACAGGGGTGACCGTCTAGTGGCAGCATACGATATACACAGGGGTGACCGTCTAGTGGCAGCATACGATATACCACAGGGGTGACAGTCTAGTGGCAGCATACGATATACCACAGGGTGACCGTCTAGTGGCAGCATACGATATACCACAGGGGTGACCGTCTAGTGGCAGCATACGATATACCACAGGGTGACCGTCTAGTGGCAGCATACGATATACCACAGGGGTGACCGTCTAGTGGCAGCATACGATATACCACAGGGGTGACCGTCTAGTGGCAGCATACGATATACCACAGGGGTGACCGTCTAGTGGCAGCATACGATATACCACAGGAGTGACCGTCTAGTGGCAGCATACGATATACCACAGGGGTGACCGTCTAGTGGCAGCATACGATATACCACAGGGTGACCGTCTAGTGGCAGCATACGATATACCACAGGGGTGACCGTCTAGTGGCAGCATACGATATACATAGGGGTGACCACCTAGGGGCAACATATGGCATGCCACAAGGATGACCATATAAGAGCAGCAATTGCATGCCACAGGGGTGACCATCTTGTTGTAGCATATGATAGTCCACAGGTGACCATATTGTGGTAGCATATTATAGTCCACAGGGGTGACCATCTTGTGGTAGCATATTATAGTCCACAGGGGTGACCATCTTGTGGTAGCATTTATAATCCACAGGGGTGACCATCTTGTGGTAGCACATGCTATTCCACAGGGGTGACCATCTTGTGGCAGCATATGCTATTCCATAGGGGTGACAATCTTGTGGCAGCACATGCTATTACATAGGGTGACCATCTTGTGGCAGCACATGCTATTCCATAGGGTGACCATCTAATGGCAGCAGATGATAAACCACAGGGGTGACCATCTTATGGCAGCAGATGATAGACCACAGGGTGACCATCTTATGGCAGCAGATGATAGACCACAGGGTGACCATCTTATGGCAGCAAATGATAGACTATAGGGGTGACCATCTAATGGCAGCAGATGATAAACCACAGGGGTGACCATCTTATGGCAGCAGATGATAGACCACAGAGGCGATCATCTAGCGGTAAGATGATAGTTCATAAGTTATTCTGTCATTACTTTTACTAACAAACTCAGAGAGGCCAGGTGAGGTAAGGCGCAGCTATCTCTCACTCTCAAGTTAGACTGTACTGCCGATTATGGGGTTTGGGGAGGTCGGGATTAGAATCCCGGTCGGGTGTATTGAGAGTTTTTTTATAAATGTTTTCCTACTCTATCTACACGCAAATGGGGTAATATTCATCTAAATCTTACCTTAGTTCCCGACATATTAGCGTGATTAGTCCATAATATGCGCATAGCTTGAACAGGTAGTTAAGACGCGATGCTAAAAAACAAGAAAACTGTTCAATCCCTGACAGTGTTCCCGGTGCCGAGGCTGGGCGAGCCTAATAAAACTGTACCGCATGTTATGATTCATCCGAGAGTACAGTCAGTTTCCGGTTCATAGGCCACCGACACGGCCACACGAAGTGGGACATGATGGTAGGAAATGTTTTCCAGTCGGATATTACGCGCAGCCGGAGAACACCAAAACAATGCAACACACGAGTTTAGACCGCGCATGACCGGAAACAGGAACCCGAGGCGAACAGTACAACGAATAGTTCACCTTATCCTAGATAAAAGCACAAAAAATAGTCCCATTCAATTTGGAAAGGGGGAAAAGAAATAAGGTTATTTTAACTCCTACCATCAAAAACCACTAAAACTAACAATCCTTATGTATATATATGTGTGTGTGTGTGTCAAAACTTACTACGCAGCTTCACGTATATTACAATAGTAGGATAGGGATGTAAATGGTTAATTTTTTTAAATGTGCACACATTTGCGTGGAGAATGAGAATTCATTTAGGAAAAACCACCCTCAGTCAACCCAAACGGGGTTCGAACCCCGATCCCCCCCATCATTGGCAGTCTAGTCTATTTGAAGAGTGAAGCCTTGGACCATGTGGCCACCGAAGCCGGTTTGAACTCTATGTTAATAAGGATCTTGACGTTTAATGTGCTTCCCAAATAAAAAAAAATACTTACAATTTATTCTGTGCCCATGTCTGGCTGTCTAACCTAGATTACAGCTGAAACAGGTTGATGAATTTAATTCAAAATTGATATTTAGATTTATATGGCCACAACAAGCGGTCGATTTTGATTCTAGCATAAAAATCAAGGGTATAATTTATTAATGAATGATTTTTGATAATTTGATTTTTTCATAAATGGCTAAAAAGTGTTTGTGTAAAATATGTATTCAGGGGAGTTTTCATATGATTATCAATATTATGTTTTTTAGAGGTAAAAGTGGTAGCTTACTTATAGACCATTTTTGAAAATTTGGTTATAAACTAAAATAGATTGTATGAGAAATTATGTGCGATTGTAACGATATTTTATTCAAAAGAGATATAGTGAAATGGTTCCAAAGGTGTCAATTTTCTCAATTCCATTCTTACTCTAGGAACAACATAAAACCGCACCACTATGTGACGTCTGGTTCGAACTGTATCACCTACTTAAGTTAGGTGTTACCTGTGGGGTGAGACGGGCTTTTAAGACCTCTGGTTAGAGCTGTATTACCTACCTAAGTTAGGTGTTATCTGTGGGGTGAAACGGGTTCTTAAGACCTCTGGTTAGAGCTGTATTACCTACCTAAGTTAGGTGTTATCTGTGGGGTGAGACGGGCTTTTAAAACGTCTGGTTCGAGCTGTATTACCTACCTAAGTTAGGTGTTATCTGTGGGGTGAGACGGGCTTTTAAGACGTCTGGTTAGAGCTGTATTACCTACCTAAGTTAGGTGTTATCTGTGGGGTGAGACGGGCTTTTAAGACCTCTGGTTAGAGCTGTATTACCTACCTAAGCTAGGTGTTATCCCTGGGGAGGCGCACTCTTAATAGCGATCATGATAATCAAATGACGATCAACAAACTCCAGTCCAATGTTAGTTACTCTGAACGCAAGTACTAATGAACATCTCTTCGCTTGGTGGAGGAAGAAAACTCCGTTATAATGAGTTTAGTCAAACTAT
The DNA here is from genome assembly GCA_033556935.1 of Timema podura. Classification (NCBI taxonomy): domain Eukaryota; kingdom Metazoa; phylum Arthropoda; class Insecta; order Phasmatodea; family Timematidae; genus Timema; species Timema podura. The sequence continues at coordinate 13,529,249 of JAVRXN010000004.1, read as the reverse complement.
CATGTTAATCAACAGGGACCAGAAAAAGCGGTCTAATGTTTTAAAGACTAATGAGCTGTCCACATTTGTGTCTAAGAAAACATTAGACCACTTCGCCAAGGGCAACTAGTTTTTGTGTTAATAAGTTGAATGGATAAAACACCTGCAATTAATTGTTTTAAATGAGTAGGTACGAAGTTAATTTAACCTACGACAGTTAAAAAAGAATTCAAACCTATAGCCCGGAGAGTAGATTGAAAGTCTCCTATAACAAACAATAAAATATCGGTCATACAAATAATAATAGGCCTATTTAAATATTTACATCACAATTTATTGACAAACCAACCTTTTCCACTAAAAGGAATGAGAATAAATTACAAGTCAACTTTTTTTTTAGAACAAGGATAACGTCTTACGCAATAATATGCTTAGTTGGGCAGACGCGGCACAAATGGCGATTTTCCGCTAGGTTTAGAAAACATTTATAATCAACGTTGCTGTGATTTCTATAAAAGTATAAAAAGTATTTTTATTAAAGAAAAAAATTATTACCACCCGCTTCGGTGGTCGAATGGTCAAAGGCGTCACTCTAGCAATATAATGATAATTCCGAGGACGAGAGATAGGGGTTCGAGTCATGGGAGGATGTACCAAGGGCGTTTTTTTATTTAATGGTTTTACACTCACCCTACACATAAAGGCAGGTACATTTCTTCTAAATCCAAACTTCCTCGTACCTAGCTCATTAGCATAATTAGTGTATATATATATATAAAAATATATATATATATAAACTGAATGGGTAGTAAGAAGCAGTGCTGAGACTTCATAGTATTATTATTATTATGATTATGATTATGATTATTATTATTATTATTATTATTATTATTATTATTATAGCTGCCAATAGTTCAGTTATATATTATACTACGCATCTGGGCTACATCACTCGTAACCCAGTTTGAGGAAAGATTAGCCAAACAGAAAAGACAATTTTGTACCTTACCAAAATATAATGTGCACTAGAAAATGATTTTGTTATAATCAAACTAAATTTGTAGTAAACATTAAATTTGTTGTAACCTGTACAAAACTTTTTTCTGTGCAGTACTAATGTACCGCTGTCCAGGGGATGCCCGAATGTATTAATCGTACATCCTTTCCGTGGAGGCTCTTTCCATGTCCCAATGAGGTGATGGTGAGTATGAGGATGATAGTGAGTCCCCCCCCCCCCCCCGTGGCCAGTCTCTCCTTGCAAAATTTTGTGGGTGGTGGTAACTAACGCACTTAATCAATCAGTGTGTGAAGTTTCATGTTTTTACCGAATCGGGAGGTTTCAGAAAAAAAAACTCCGGACAGACAAAACATCGCGCGTCTTTTATCATAGAGAATTACGCTAGTGGAATTACGATCAGGAAGGTATAATTTAAGAGAAAATGTACCCACATTTGCGTGTAAGGAGGATAAACACACTCGGTAGGCCCGGATGGCATTCGAACCCCAACCTCCACGTCACTGGCTTAAAATTAAACTATATTACTTTGGAATTCAAACCAAGTGTCTACTGACGCGAATTAAGGTGGGGATGTAGGGGACGCGGGAAAAGGCCAGTCTTTTTCAAGTTTTTATAGTAAAACTTCTTTTGGCCATGGTAATATCAACAGTTGTTGAATATCTGTCATGAGCACAGCTGTATTAGACGAGAAACTTTTTAAATGGAGAGGAAAAGTTGTCACTAAATTCCAGGACACCCTTGACAGATATTCAACAACTGTTTATATAACTATGTTTCTACCGAATAAATATTTGATTTATTTTGGCAACTAAATGTTTTGATATAAAACCCGCAAAAACATGTCTTTTCTCATGACCTTAATTTTGAATTCTAATAACCCTTTATTCAGACCAAGACCTATTTGTTTATCAAGGCGCTATAAGGGTTATAAGCGCGTAGGAGCTCCTGATCGGAGTGGACTGCGATACTTCTACATAACATCTCTACCTGAAGTCTTCAACGGTGATATAAAAACGGATATCCCTGAAGAAAAAAAAAAACACGACCGGCCTATCAAAACTATCAGAGATCAAACCAAACTCTGTAGCTTCAGATCTGTGAGAATACCACAGTGAATTCCCACTGTGGCGACAAATTAGTACAAACGTTGGAGGTCATTAGAATTTTTTTATATAAAAAAGTGCTATGTTTGAAGAACAATAAAAGCAAAAAAACCTATGTACAAGGCCATCAGAGACCGTGTCGAAATAATGACGACGCTGATAACGATAATTATTCTGGTGGCAGAGAATCAAATGATACCTTCTCGTTGTGTTACGTAAATCTGTTTGGCGAGCGCGGAATGAAGCATTTAGAATTAACGACATTGTGGGATCAAACGTAGAATTATCTTAATCTATGAAATAATATTTAATTATCTGAAACATGTAAGAGCCACCAATGCTGAGGTTGGGGGGTTTCCAGGGGGTACTGTAACTGTGGGGGTTTCCAGGGGTACTGTAGGCCTAGGTGTGGGTTCCCAGGAGTATTGTAGGCCAAGGTGTGGGTTCCCAGCAGTATTGTAGGCCTAGGTGTGGGGTTCCCAGGAGTATTGTATGCCTAGGTGTGGGGTTCCTATGAGTACTGTAACTGTAGGGTTTCTATTGGTACTCCAGGTGAGAGAGAGACACCATTTAGGGAAAAACACCCTTAGTGCACCCAACCGGGATTCAAACCCCCGACCTCTCAGTCACCAGGAAACAAGACTGTTCGTAATTTGATGAACACTCAAAAAATAGTATTGTAAACCATAGCGCCAAGTTTAACCAACGGTTAACCTTTACCAACAGTAAAGTAACGAGGATTTTGACAAGAAATTGTAAGATTGGCCCTAAAATATCTAAACATTATGACAGCATTAATCAATGTAGTTAACTAATCACTCCTGGGACTTGCGATGTAAATAAAAAGTAAACACAATGCAAAGCTAAAAAGGTAACATAACCTTTTAATTAATTCACACAGATTATTATGTATTGGTTGTTTATTTTGCTTTAACACAAGTCCATGACAGATTAATGCTCACCTTCAAATGACCTGCATCACAAAGTGAGCTAACCCACTCAAAACTTTTTACTGAAGCGATTAAAACACTAACAAAAAGCGGCAGAGGTGGTGTTGCTCAATAAAATAATTCATGTGTTACATCATTGTGCGAGCCAGGATGTTCATATCCGTACTAATAAGAATGATCAGGGACGCGAGGACGGCCAGGATACGTCACAGGGACGGAACATAGGGTTTTCAGACACCGTGGCTCAGTCGCTAGCGTGTCTGCCTAGTCAGCCAAGGGTCCAGAGCTCGATTCCCGGAATGGCAAAACATGTATCGTCGGTGAAATATGGGTTTAAACTTCCACAGTGACGGGTTGGGTGTTGTGTCTGGTCTATATAAAAGCTAGTTCGTACGCTGAAAAAAAACAACACAGTAATCAGATAGGTAAATAAATAAAAAGTAACCCCTTTCAGTGGCCGAATGGTCTAAGGCGTCACTCTCGTGTCAGACTGACCCACTGATGACATATCGAATCACAATGGGATCTTCTGAGAATAGTTTTTTTTCCTCTCTAAATAGTTTCCCACACTACTTGCACGCAAATTTGGGTAGATTACCTTTAAAATTCTTCATTCCACACCCCTAACCCATTAGAGTAATTAACATATATGCGTATCATCTGAAAGGGCAGTAAGACACAATGGAAAAAAAAATCACCCCAGTAACTTTAACATATTCAAAAACAATTTCAAAAACTGCTGGTAAAATATAATATTGTCTATTATACAACTTCAAACTACCAGTAGTTCCCTCTAAGTCTTTAAACTATTACAAAGAAAATTTTCTTTCGTTATTCAAAAATAAATAAATAGAAGTTCGTTGTATTTGATGACTAAGGTGAAGTCGATTTTCCTTAAATTAATTTTAACCAGTTTGTTTTAATGTTGAAAATAGCAGTGATGCCGAAATGGCCTCTGAATGATACCAATTGAAAGCCTGGTAAGTATTTAAGATAATTGTATTTTTTAAGTTGACTAACACAGTTTCATAGCTTTCTAAAATGTCACGTATAAAAAACATAATTTTATCTTAATAATTCTTTATCGTAATCACACAATGGTGCATAAAGATTTAAAAATACATGTATGTATAAATATAAATCATAGACCCATTTTATTTATCAGAACATCTTCCGACATGACTTCAAGAGCTGAAATAATAGATAAAATACTTTTGAAATAAAAATAAAGCAATTCTTAAACGATTCCGTAGATTATCCTGAAGTGCTCTAAAATTGAATTACTTAATTTGACCTCGAGCAACAAAACAAATAATGACCGGGGAGGGGAATCCCCTTCCAAATAGATCGTAATGGCGATAATTTAAAATAATAGTGCAAGGTTTGCTTAATCATCGGACTAGTTTAGTAATCTTGTGTTTTATTTTTATCTTTCTGAGTGCTCTCGGCCATTTCCGACGTAAGACAATATTTGTTCAAATGATCGATGACTGCTCGTCTAAATTCCGTAAAGAGACCCAGAGCATTTCAGACTGGAGCTAATGCGCACAAATTTTAACGACTCTTAGCAGTTCAAACAATATTTAATGTCACAAAAAAATTTAAAATGTAATATACAGTCTGATTTTCTTTGTAATGCAGTTATTTGAAAACTGGGAACTCCTGTTTCTAAAATGGCAGAAATAAAAACATTAAAATTGTATTTACATTCTTAGTCAGTTTAATTAAGTGGAAGGACTACCTTGTAAAATTTGAGAAGCGCTATCAGCGCAACTCCTAAGAAACGTCCATATATTGAACTATTTGGACTGTTTAGCCGACACCGAACTAGAGCTGCGATGTTGTCAAATATCTGCTAGGTTTGGTCTAAAAGAGTGAAGGGGGAGCGAGCTAATCTGTTGTTTACATGGGTCAAGTTTCTTGGAAGGGAAAGGCAGGCAAGAGTGCGGCTTTTATCAAAGACCACACTATGCAGAAATCTGCTGCTTTATTTTTAGCTTGAACTAATATAATCAGTAGTATGGTTTTCTTAATATTTCTTACCTAGCGGAAGAAAACATTTTTCATTTGACTTTCTCGTATAAGACTGGTTTGCTGGTGACGAGATTGGAGTTCACATCCCAGTAGTGTATATTGAGGGTGTTTTTTAAAACGGTTTCAAACACGCTACTATTATTTATTTATATCACTGCGTCTTACTACCCGTTCGGGCTGTACACTTATGTACTAATTACTCTAATGTGTTAGGCATCAGGAAGGTTAAATTAAGAGGAGATGCATCCATATTTTCGTGGAGTGAGAGCAGAAAACTATTTAGGAAAATCCACCTAAGTGCACTCAACTGGAATTGAACCGTGATCTCCCCGTCTTCAGCATGTCAGTTGAACACGGTGGGTAGCACACACTATTGGACTGGATTGCTGGTGGTGGGGAGATTGAAATTCAAATCCCAGTTGTGTGCAATAAGGGTATTTTCACTAAAATGGTTCCCCACTCTCACTCTACGCAAATGTGGGTACATTAAATCTAAAATGTTACCTTTCTCGTTCCTAGTTCATGTATGTGTATAACTCAAACTGGAAGTAAGTCGCAATGAAAAAATATATATTTTTGAGGAGTTTTTAGGGGAATGACTCCAAGCCAATGGGAAATGTTTGAAAATGGAATGCCACTAAAAGCTATTAGGGGTGGCCCTTAAGCATTTAAAAATAATAATAGATTGTTATAGAACCTATTTGAAATTTGATGTAAACCATCTTTCATCTTCAAACTAGAGTATATCAGAGGGAACTAAACAAACTGGAGGAAGACACATTTTGATGGGGGGAAGGGTGGAGAAGACATTGGTGGTAATACCCCGCCCTATCAAACCTCCCCCCTTACCAGTCCACCCTCAATGAGTAACATTGGATATACAACTATCGACAGACACATCGTAGAATGTAGATCATTTCCTCAGCATCTGACATAACCCAAGTTATGAGGGGTTTCTTATATTACATCACCTAGATACAAATAATTATTATTATTTTAATATAAACTTAAAGATGCACTAAAATTTCCTATTGTAAAACTAGCTTGACCTACATTAGCTTGTAACATGTACAAAGGCGTAACTATGCAGTGATGGACCCACGGTGGGTGCCCACAAGGAAAAAATACACAGCCGTCCCCAAATCTTATGAATAATTGTAGATTATAAAAAAATATTTAGACATTTATTATTGGAATTATTTTATAATACGTATTAATATAGAGTAGGTAGGTTAAATTTAGAGGAAGTGTACCCACATTTGCGTGGAAAGATAAGAGTGTAAACCCATTGAGGAAAAACCACTCTAAGTGCATTACCATACAGCCATAATATTTGATAAAATTGTTGCTGAAAAATTTCAATATAATGTAAAAAACTTAATCTGAATTGAATAAAACAATATTAATAAATATTATAAACAAATCTATAGTCAATCATCAATATTAACACCTATAGAGGCTAAACAAACATAGGCCTCTCTGAAATTGTCTACAATTTCCTCCAAGGACAAGCTACGGGTAGTAGCTCAACAGACAACATAGCTAATCCCTGCAGCCTTTATTGATTCATGTGCTTCTTAAATAATTTTTAGTAAAGTTTTGAAAATGACCTGTCAGCTGTTTCTATTGATTTTACAGAAAAATATGTACATACATTTTTGTACAGCATAAATTATGCGCAATGAAATGACTATTGAGTAATTTTTGATTGATTAGTGAGATCTTTATGAAACAATGATAGGCCTGAAAGACAACGCTTTCATCTATTACCAAATTAATTTTGGGTGGGTGAACCTGCGTGGTGGGCCCTATTTTGGGTGTGGCCCTGTGGAATTTTGCCACCATCCTATAGTTACACCAATGAACTTGTAACTATCAAGAATTTCAAATTCTATTAACCTATTTTTTATTAATTATATTCGATAGTCAAATACGTTTATACATATTTTAACATGGTGGCCTCATGGTCTAACGCGCTAATCTTGCAGTAGACTAGACTGCCAATGATGGGGAGATCAAGGTTCTAATCTCGGTCGGGTGTACTAAAGTTAGTTTCTCCAAACTGGTATTCCACGCTCCCTCTACGTAAATGCGGGTACACTTTCTATGAATATAACCTTCCTGATCCCTAAAACCACTAAAGCAATTTTTGAAAAACAAAATCTATTCACAAATTCTCTGTTTATTTGAAAAAAAAAAATTAATCTGACAATTTACTTCAGGAAGTGAAAGAAAATATATTGGGGTTCACATCCCAGTAGTGTATACTGAGGGTGTTTTATAAAACGGTTCCAAACACGCTACTATTATTTATTTATATCGCCGCGTCTTACTACCCGTTCGGGCTGTACATATATATTTATATATAATATAATGTAAATCAAAATATAATATAATATTATATTATAATGTAAATAAAAATATAATATAATTAAATAAATAAATATTATATATATAAATATATATATTCAAATTTGAAGATAGCATATAGAACTATTTTCTGCAAAAATAAATATTTTATTTTTAAAAATGTATATTTTTTATAGAATAAATATTACACTTATTGCCTCTACTTCAAAAATTATAAACACTAACTCTAAAAATAAGTATTTGAAATTACAATAAACATAAAGAAATATGCTGCAAGAAAAGGTTTTTCACCCAATTGTATAGAAAATATCAATCTATCGATTTTGACCAAATTTGATAGGCTTAAACACAAGTTTTGCATTGAAGCATGATCATTTTATAATCTATTTCTCCCTTATCAATCACTTTTGTGTCAGGGACGTTCATAATATATATACACATCACTAGCTATTTTATAATTTTTGCTACACACAGTATATATTAATACATCCATTCTACAACCTTATACATTCAAAGTCCTTCATCAAAACTTCTGCAATGAACACACTTAGTATTACGTTTTTAATTTTAATTTTATTAGGGACCTGTGCTACAATTTTTGGTTGAATCCCTACCACGTGAATTGAGGTGTTTTTCCTCGTGATTGCTCATTTCCTCAACGCAAATGTGGGAACACTTTCTCTTAATTACCGTATTTATTATCTACCCTACTTTATTATTGTAAATTTACGAATAACATCGAAGAATATTAAGAAGTGAAGCATTTCTAATATCACAAGAACAAAAAAAAAAAAAAAAATACATGGAAATAATCTTTACACTGCACTCTCTTATATGTGTTGAGTAACATCCTCCTCTTAATATTTGTGTTCCCCCTTCCCTTCCTCTCTAAATCTTACGTTATTTCCAAATCTTTGACTATGGCACGCGAGGGGTGCGAGAAAGTAAAAATGATATTTGTGATGAAACTATTTTGTTGAATAATAATTGTCAAAATTAAATATGGATCTGTGTCAATGTTATTAATTTTAAAAGAGTGGTGGTCAAGGCATGTTCAATAGTCCCAATAGCAAAATAGTTTCAAGACATGTATCTATTGTGACAAGTGTATTTCTTGTTCAAATTGCCAATAGTCCAAAATGATTTAGTTAGCCCCGTATTATCAATACCAAATTATTGACTCTGTTTACAGATCAGATTACCAAAGGTAGGGCCAAAGTGTTTGATTGGTACACCAAAGTGAACCGAGCCCGTGTGGGTTTTACGCCGATGCAATAATTAAGCTAATGTGTCAGAGAAGGGTAAGGTTGCTTTTAGATGACTTACACTCACATTTGCGTGGAGGGTGAGTGGAAAACATTTTAGGAATAATAACCTCATAGCACCAAACTGGGATCGAACACCAATCCCCGTCCTCGGCAGTCCAGTTTTTTGCAAGAGTAGTGCCTTAAATCATGAGGTCACCAAAGCGGGTCCTGTAATTATATTAATTAGGTATTCTACGCACATGGTTTGAAATTAATGGATGAATTTTAAACTACAGTATTAAAATTGTATTTTTCAAGCAGAAATGATAATAAATTCATGATACTTTTTTCATCCAATTCACAAGAGTAAAACATTTATTTTTCTTTCGTCTGGTTGAGAGATAAAGTAGTTTTTTATTTTATTTTCTTCGATATCTTTTTACAGAAACGGCTTCCATTGCAAAACACGTGGTATTCACACAACTGATTTAATAAATGAACGCAGTCGAGTTGATATTTTTCCTGAGAACATCTGCTCGTCACCGTGCAACGCTTGGCAACACTGCCATGAATTTTCTCGAGAGGTTCATTTTGTTCAACCTTACACCAATAGGTCACAGGCTACTGCACCACAACACTTTTTTGAATCAAAATAAAACTGTACCTCTTTATTTTAGTTTAGAACAATATGTATGCTGAAAAATGAAATGATAATTATTCTCAATCATATTTACTCGGTTTATACTTTGTCTGCAGATTTAAAAAAAAAAACACTAACCCAAGAAAATACGATCATGCAAAAATTATTTAAACAAAGCTGCTTACAAATATTTAACTTTTAACTGGCGTTAAATTATACTAAATGATAGAGAAATGTGTTTATTGTAATACAATGAAAACCGTTTTAGCCTAAGTCTTCCCACATTTCAATGACAAGCTCAGTTTGTTTCATGCAGTGATCTTTAAATTATTTTTTAAAACTTAAATTTGAATTGGCTGGGTGGATAGGAATAAACTATAAACCATGTAAATGAATTGATCTTTACAGTAGTAAAAATCTGATTAAAATATGTATAATAGTTTTCTTAGTAATCATGTACAGAGAAATCGTCTTAGAAACCGGCCGCGCTCATCTCTCATGGTGATCCATCCCCTTAATGACGTAAAACAGAAATCTTCAACCCAAGGCCCACGATAGCGTTTTCGTTCGGCCCACTGGTTCATGAAAAATATAAAATTATTTCAAGATAAAAATAATATGACACTTTTAACGCGAAAAAAAAGGTATTACTTTTTTATACAGCTGTACTATGAACGGGCAAATGACAACTATAGTAGAAAAAACAAATCAAGCTACCTTCTGTTGTGGAACAGAACATACTTCACGAGAAATCCTAATACCTAATGTGAGTGTAAGAATGAGCTTATACGAATATTTTAACATGTATTCAATCCTAATATTGTGGGTTCAGTCTTGCGGCCCACGGGCAACAAGAGACAGAAACTTGGGCTCTTGGATGTATAAAGGTTGAAGACTCATGATTTAAAAGATAAATTATGTACCAGTCCACAAGTAAATAATATTGGAAGCTTTTGATAGTATTTTTTGATTAACTTTGTAATTAATAAATCAAATAATACACATTTCTAGAATGCAAAATGTTTGCAACCTCCCAACAATTGGTGGTAAAATTGGGCTTCCTATAACAAAAAAAAAAGGGGGGGGGGTTTAGATACCCGCAGCAATGAACACACGGACTACATGTCAGGCTCATATAATCCGGTTTGTCGATAAATGAGAGGTCAAGGTTCAAATCCCTGCTGGGTGCGCTGAGAGAGAGGGTTTTCCTCTCTCCCTTCACACTAACATGGGTGAATTTCCCCTAAATTATCTCTTACTCAAACTTACCAAATCAGCGTCATAAATAATATGTTCATTTACCCGCTTCGGTGGTCGAATGTTCTAAAGACGTCAGTTTCGCAATTGACTGGACTGCCAATGACAGGGAGACTCCCGTCGGGCGTACTCAAGGTGATTTTTCTTAGTTTTACACTCTCCTTCCACGCAAATGCGAGTACAATTCCTTTAAATTCATTCTTCCTCGTCCCTAACACATCAGCGTATAACCTGGTCAGGTGGTAATATGCGGTGGGAGGGACCATAAATAGATCAGTGGATAAACGTCAAGAGACGGTGCTTTTTTTTTATGGGAGTATTGATATTTTTACTATTTTTTTTTCAGTAAGTTTTAACACACATGTTTTTAACTACTTAATCTATGGGATACGGTTGAATAGGGTAGGCTAGAGGAATTGCATCCCAAAACAATCACCAACCCACCCTCCACACTTGACCCCGTCGTCACAGTTTAACGTAAGCCCGACGCCTTAAAACCACGTGACGAGAGGGGTGGGCACTGTTTAGTTAATTATCATACTTTTTTAAAAAAATATAAGTTTTTTAATTACATGTATGTGTGTTTGTTTGATAACGATTCCTATATTTGATTTCATCGTTTGATTTAAAGTTTGAGAAAAATAACTACTTTACGGTGGATAGGTGGTTTAAGTGGTCGATTACAAATCTAAGGAAAATGTGGTTCGATTCTGGGAGGCACTAGGGATGGGAGTGTGTTATAAGACGTTATTGGTCGTGGTTAAGTTGGTTCGTTAGTAGTTTTCTGATATCATCTGTTTGTTCAGAACCTTAAATAGCATTATAAAAAATATATATATATATTCTCACAAGTTGAATTAGCCACGGGAAATGATGGCGTTCACAAATAAACTTATATCACAGGTCAAGAAATGTCGGGAACTTTATCCCACGACGTTGAATAGTTACTTTAGAATATTTCAACCGGATAAAACTAGTTTTCAGCACAGCTTCGTTAAAAATATATACAGGGTGTACCGTAAAATATTTAATACACCTCAGCGGTGAAGAGGAGACATAAAATCAATCAAAGAAGTTCATTTAAACATGTGCCCCATTTGACCTTGTTTCGAAGTTAGTCAAGTGATTCCACTAAACTGTTTGTATACTATACTGTATATATTTCGACCTGTTGACTAGGTATGTTCTATAGGTTATTGCCGGTTATGACAAACACCTGGTATTTTTGAAAGAATGTGGCATTCTACGGCACGACGACATGAGGCTTGCATTCGGTCTGAAATTGCCCATTTTGAGCACCTCCTATAATGTAAAGCAGCTACACATCACTGGAGCACAAATATGACTATAACTTGGAAGCAAAGTCAAAAGGGGCATATGTTTAGACGAACTATTTTCATTACGTGTCGCCTATGCACCACTGAAGTGAGTCCCCACATGTTACGGTACACTTTGTATAAATAGTTTTTATCAGTGGAATCATTTACAATCCATGGATAGTCGTATGGTTTAAAACAAATTTAATAAATAAACTTAAAAATAAAAGACATAAACCACATCCTTAAAGTAAAGTCTCGATGTCCTTGGTCTTTTCATTGATTGCGAGACTTAAGTCACCTTGGCATTGCCCCTTTACTCTCTCCCTTTCCCAGCTAAACAACGATCCAAGTTCAAGGTTAGAAGATGTTCCAAGTGAAGGTTTAATTGAAGAGAAGAAAAAAAAACCCAACATGATAGGGTAATACATCTTACCATGCAATCATTGACGGATGGGAGTTGTGATGCTAAAGTCTAATTTACATAAGGGGGCGGGGGGGACTTGTAGAAAATATACACTTTTTTCCGGACAAAAATGATAATATGTTAGTATGTTAATAATATTTATTTTAAAGGTATTTATAATATTTATGAAAAATAACTGCTGAAATCATATGACGACCCATCATCCCCTTTCATCATTTGCATTGAGGCAGTTAGTTGTAACGTGTAGTCAAAGTGAACATGTTTTTAATAAACCTGTTCAAACAGTGTATGTTGTTTTAAATTGTTGGATTGAGCAAATAATTTCTAAATGTTAACACGGTGTGGCGAATTTAACTTCTCACTCGTCACAGCTGTGGCTACATTTAAACATATGTTACCCAACCTCTTTTAAAAGGTGCTTTAAATGTCAATCCGTAAGAAAATCAAGGCATAAAATAATATCTTGGGCATTTGGGTCACCAGACAGGTAAAAGATTATGTTTAGGGTCGCGTTAAAAAAATAAGTTTGGGAAACAGTGCACAACTGGTTTGGGATCGTCAATAGTTCAGTATTTTACAAGGAGGGAATTTAAAACCGTTGTTAGCCGGATGATGATGGTTTTGAAGCGGCTTACCCGTGAGAAGAACAGATCAAACTTAGTAATTAATAAATTAAAAAAAAATTTACCTGCTTCGGTGATCACATGGTCTAAGCTATGGCGTCACCCTCGCTATAGACTAGACTGCCGATTACAGGAGGATCGGTAGGGCCTACTGAGGGTTTTCCTAATTGGTTTTCACTCTCCCTCCAATCAAATGCGGGTACACTTCCTTTAAATTCAGCCTTCCTCATCCCTAACACATTGGCATCGTTAGTACATATGCGTATAATATGAACAGTTAGTCTCGAATACCAAATTTGAGTGAGTTAGTGGACTTCTTATAAAAAAAACAGGGTTTATCATGAATGGGCCGATACATAATCCGTGTTGCCAACCTTGCCGGCTAGAAACCCAGACAGTGACATCTTGATTGAGCCTGCGCAGAAAGATCGTCACATGGTTCTATTTAGAGCTCAAAGTGGAAAATTACAGCTGTACAGTCATGTGGGAGCGTTCAAAGTACTTGGGCGGGTTAAGGTTCATTTATTTGTACGATACTGACCTTTCTAAATATAGCGCTAGCAAAACCAATGGTGGATCAAGAGAGGTAGGGGGTTAAATCTCCCCACCACCAAACTGCATGGGAAATATGTTTTTTTAATACCCGCTTCGATGGCCGCGTGTTCAAACGCTCTACTCTCGCAGTAGACTAGACAGACTGCCGATAACGGAGAGATCAAGGTTCGAATCTCGGTCAGGTGTACTGAGGCTGGTTTTTCCGAAATGATTTTTCACTCTCCCTCCACGCAAACGCGGGTACCACTTTCTCCAAATATAACCTTCCTAATTCTTAAAACCATTAGTGTAATAAGTACATAAGCGTATAACCCGAACGGGTAGTAAGACGTGGTACTATAAAAATTTAATCAATACTGTGTTTATCTTTACAAGTCCTCTTCCAGTTGTTATTAATCTAAATTAATTTTACTAACTAGCAACACTTATTGTTATTAAAATTATACTAAAAGAGCCTTAGGAACCCCTCCCCCCTAAACCGCATCCATTGGATCCGCCCTTAATCAAAACACAACTTACAAACCAAAGGGTTTACCACTCTCCAACCACGCAATACAAATACACAGTCTTCTTAATTCTAACTTTCTATCCCTATCAGAGTGTAAATATTCGGATAGCCCGGATGATGATAGAAAACAAAACAAGAGCTAGATTTGCCGCAGTGATTGAAAGACTCGACAGTTATTTTTAATTTATAGGCCTATTTTAGCACCGCGTCTTACTACCGGTTCGGGTTATACGCTTATGTACTAATTACCCTAATGTGTTAGGGATTAGGAAGGTTATATTTAGAGGAAGTGTACCCGCATTTGCGTGGAGGGAGAGTGGACAACTATTTAGGAAAAACCATCCTCAGTAAACCCCACCGAGATTCGAACCTCGATCTCCCCGTCATAGGCAGTCTACTGAGTACCACCTTAGACCATGCGGCCACCGAAGAGGTCAGTTTTTACAGCAGAATAAGAGTCAATGGGAGCCCCCCAGTCAATACCTCAACAAGAGTGACCGCACAAGTACCGTGGGAACAGTTCCCTCATCAACAGAAGAAAATCATATCTATAAGCTGATTATAGAAGAAAAAAAGTCCGTTCTGAAAGGCCTTCTCTTCCACCAAAATACTAAGAGACAATAGGATTCTGGTAACGAAACAAGGCCTCCAAGAGCGGGCTTGCTAACAAAATCAGGGTACAGCAGTGCCTGTTTCCTTGAACCTTACACATAATTAGTCCCTAGCGCCTCGAGCTGTCCCGGCACCTGCCTGAGAGCAATCAGAGCCTAGTACGGTCGTGTGCACACCTCTTTATCCAGGGACACACCGTGAGAGTTGCACATGCACCTCACCGACAGTACATACATCATCATCATCATCATCATCATCTGTTTCCAGCCTGTGGCCGGGTAAGTTTAGATAAATGCCTCATCTTCCTCTAACCTTCCATCCACTCTCCCTCCTTTAATTTATTTAATTCTTCTCCTCTCATTTGGACTATTTCTATTATCTGCTCCTCCCAGCTATTTCTTGGCCTCCCTTGCGGTCTTTTTCCACATACTTATTTCAACATTTTCTTTAGCATCCTTTCTTTTTCCATCCTCATTACATGCACTTACCATCTCAGTCTTGCTTCCTCTACTTCTCATGTACTCCTAACCCTTCCCTCTTACTGACCATAAACCCTCTCAGTCTTGCTTCTCTACATCTCATGTACTCCTTTACCAACTCTTCTCCTGATAACTTCATTCTGATTTGTTCTCCTCGTGAAGCTAACATCTCTCACAAACTTATTCCGTGGCCTCACTTCTGTCTCTTACATTCAATGTCCATGTTTCTGCTGCATATGTGACAATGGGTACACGCTATCATATGACTTTTCCACATCCATAAATACCATTACCAAGTCTTCCCCATATTCATACCTTCTTTCCATCATCTGTCGTATGGCAAAGATTAAGTCTATTGTAGACCCTGTTCCCTAAAGCAGTACTGTTCCGCTCTCCAATTTTCATTCCTTTTATTTCTTATTCTTTTTTCCAGAATCTTCTCATTTTTGTACAGTGGCACATCAGCGTTATCCCCCTATAATTTGTAGACCTCTTCCTGTTTCCATTCTTGAAAATAGGTATTATAACTCTTTTTTCCAGTCTTCCGGTACCTTGTTCTGCTTCCAAACCACTCTCAGTATCCTGTATATCCATTGTATTCCTCCTCTTTATCTATTTCTTCCTGCTCCTCTCTTTCACTCTCATTACTTTCCTTTTCCGGGTTGATCATTTTCTCAAAACATCTCATCTATAGTTCCTTTCCTTCTTCATCTATCATTCTAGCTTCTTGTCTTTTATCTATCATTCTAGCTTCTTATCTTTTATCTCCCCTCCTGTTTCTTACTTTGCTATTTAAAACCTTACTTCCTTCCATGTCCTGTTTCCAGCATTTCCGTTCATTTTAACATCCAATCCTTCCCGGCTTTCAAATACAACTAGCTTTGCTCTTTTCTTCTTCTCCCTATATTATTCTTCTGTTGCCTCATTCCTATTCTTAAAATTCCTTCTGAATGCTTTATTCTTCTCTTCTACGACTTCCTTAACCCTGTCGTTCCACCATGGTTTCTCCTTCCACTTCTTATTACTTGTCCTCCCATATACCTCCTCTGCCACTCTCAAGAGACTATTCTTAACCTTTTCCCTTTAAACCTTTACACTTTGCAGCTCATCCTTGGGTATTAAGCTTTTTGCCTTTCTTAGTTACAGCTCTCTTTCCTCTTCATTTTTTAGCCTCCATACCTTTATTCTTCTTTATTGTCTTACTATCTTTCTCTCTTACATTCCCCTCCCTTTGTGTCTGCCATCAACAACCTGTGGTGTCACTATCTGGGGATACACTTGGTACTACCTTGATATTTAAGGTCTGCCTTTTCATTTCTTTATCAATGATAGAGCCTATCGCAGACTTTTGCTCCCCATCTCAACTGTATCTAGTGATCTCATGACTTTTCTTCTTATACCAGCTGTCTGCCACTTATGTTATTTCTTACACATTACTCCAACAGTCTTCTACCCTCATTTCTCTCTCCCCATCCTTCCGTCCCTAGCACCTCCTCAAAGCCTACTCTATCTTTTTCTACTTTTGCATTAGGATCGCCCATTACTATCCGACACTCTTTTCCCATTGGCCTTTTTAGGTCTTCCTCAAACATGTCTTTTTCTTCTGCTGGGCACCCCACTTGTGGGGCATACACTTGTATCACCTCCACCTTTTTTCCTCTGTCATTAATTGTCATCTTCATTATTCTATCGTTCATCCCTACTACCGTCGCCTGTATCTCTCCTCTCACTACGAAGCCTACTCCGTTTCTCCTCCCTTCATCATTTGCCATCCAATGTAGAATGAAGCCATTCCTTATTTCTCTCATGCCGCTACCTCTCCACTTGGTCTTGCTCAGGCCCAGGGCATCCCATCTTCTTTCGTCCAACAAATCCACGATCTCTTCCCCTCTTCCAGGCAGTGTTCCAATGGTCAAAATCCTTATTCTTAGCTTATGGTTGTCAACAGTTTTTCCAGCCTGGCATTTTACTTTTGTTTTCTCGAGTATGAGTTTGTTTCGGCCACCGGCTTACTAAGCCTGTTGTGGCCTACACCTGAGTAGCGGGGCTACCGCTTATAAGTCCTCAGGTAGACCTTCTCTTGGTGGTAACCTTCCCTAACTGAGGCTATGGGTGCTGATGATTACCTAACTCAGTACAGTGTTTTTTAATAAAGAGTAACCCACACCGGTGTACACTTGGGGAAAAGGCATCCGGCTCGTCAAGTCTGGTTTGACAGTAACGGAGAGAGGTAAGGGGTTATAATCTTGTTCGTGCCTACCAAGGATAGTTTTCCCCTCATTCGTTTTCCCCACTATCCCTGTAAGAACATTCGGGTACACTTCCTCTGAACTCAACCTAGATCATACATAACACACCTGCGTAATTATTCACGGCGTCACTCTCGTGGTTCACTAGACTGCCGACGACGGAGAGATCGTGGTTCGAGTTCCAGTCATGTGTATTGAGGGTAGTTTTCCTAAATAGTTTTCCACTCTCCCTCCATGCAAATGTGGGTATACTTCCTCTAAATTAAACCTCTCATATCTAGCTCATTAGCGTAATTAGTACATATGCGTACAACCCGAACGGGCTCGATTCCCGGTATGGCCAAAAAAGGTTTCATTGGCGAGATGTGGGTGTATCCTTTTTGCAATGATAAATTAACGGCTTGGGGCCTGGTTGTTGTGCCTGCTCTAGAATTAATCTATTACGTAAGTCTTGTGCTGATATAATCAGTTGTTTCTGAAAGTGCGCGTTAAATAACTTATATATAAAAAATATTCTAAAAATACGTATATTTGACCGCCTTTGTAGTCAGAGTTCATGGCTACAGATTCAGAGGTCCCGGGTTTGATCCCCGGCACTTCCAGAACCTATCCACAAAGCAATCAAACTCAGCCTCGCGAGCACAAATGAGTAGCCACTTGAATAAATAGGTGGCGGCTCCGGTCTAGAACAATGAGATTAACGGCCGTAGGGTTCGTTGTGATGACTACATGAAACCCTCTATCCGCAAATGTTAGCACTATCATACCTAACGGCGGCGGCCGCTCGGCCGGTATAGCTCAATCCCGGGCTGACACAGTGGAGTTAGAATGATTTTTTCATGGATATCTTTATATTTAAAATACTATACCGGTTTGTTTGAAATATACACCAAGCTTTTAATGTATACATTCACATATAACTTTCTTAGAAATAGTATTTTTGTTGGTACTACAGTATTCTCAAAATAAGGATGAATACAATGACCATTTGTCGTATGTCGTATTTTTAGTGGTAACTATTTCAATAGTTATTTCCTAATAGCTCCCATCAAGGACGTGGAAAGCTAATTTTGATGGGTTTTGTACGTATATATGGACCCGTAAGGGAGTCCATCAAATTCCAAGGGTGGGTGGGCGCACCCCCATTCCCACTCTCTTTCTACTCCCTTAGCAACCATGAGGGTGTGTTACAGTTGGGCTGGGAAATGTAAACAAGGCGTACTGATGATTAACTCGGCCCCGGATGTTGTAGCGCTCCATTTAGGATGGTTGTAAATGCTTTCTCAAGCTGAGTGAAAAACAGCAAGTGATGGATAGTAATACACAGCAAAATTCCTAATCTAAACTGGCCTAACCTAACCTACTCTAGTCTAACATAGCCTAAACAAACCTAAACTAATATAAGGCAAAAATATTGGTGGTGCCAAATTCATATATACCTGCAGGTCTATTATTTTTTATAGTCCTTCTGGTCAGTGATCGTGGCCCAACTAGGCTATTACGGTAATCCTCCTGGTCAGTGATCGTGGCCCAACTAGGCTATGACGATAATCCTCCTGGTCAGTGATTGCGGCCCAACTAGGCTATGACGGTAATCCTCCTGGTCAGTGATCGTGGCCCAACTAGGCTATGACGATAATCCTCCTGGTCAGTGATTGCGGCCCAACTAGGCTATGACGGTAATCCTCCTGGTCAGTGATTGCGGCCCAACTAGGCTATGACGATAATCCTCCTGGTCAGTGATTGTGGCCCAACTAGGCTATGACGGTAATCCTCCTGGCCAGTGATCGTGGCCCAACTAGGCTATTACGGTAATCCTCCTAGTCTGTGATCGTGGCCCAACTAAGCTATGACGATAATCCTCCTGGTCAGTGATCGTGGCCCAACTAAACTATGACGGTAATCCTCCTGGTCAGTGATTGCGGCCCAACTAGGCTATGACGATAATCCTCCTGGTCAGTGATTGTGGCCCAACTAGGCTATGACGGTAATCCTCCTGGCCAGTGATCGTGGCCCAACTAGGCTATTACGGTAATCCTCCTGGCCAGTGATCGTGGCCCAACTAGGCTATTACGGTAATCCTCCTGGCCAGTGATCGTGGACCAACTGTTACGCACCGAACTATGGTTATTTAATATATTTCTTACTATTATTATTACTATTAGCACCACGTCTTACTACCCGTTCGGGTTACACGCACTTACGCTAATGTGTAATGGTAGGGTGATTGTGAGATGAAATAAAGGACCTACAGTTTAACGTGGAATCCGAACCACGGTGGAGGCCTGGCATTCCTCACATTCACAAGTTGTGATTAATACACGTCTTGTCAGAGGTGAAGGAAGGGATTGGCAATCAGATAAATCTGTGCCGGGACCGAGGATTGAACCCCGGACCCTCAGTACAGAAGTCTGAAACCTTACCCCTAGACCACCAGGTCACCTGTTTCTTTACTGAAATAAGAATGAAAACATCAGTCGCAACCTGTTATGACCTAACCTTTCGCCATAATTACCCCCCACCAAAGATGCAGACTATTGACGTCAATAGGCTCAGCTCTCCGTTGGCAATCCACTTCATAAACTGCTCGACACGGGCAATTATTTCCCAATAATTATACGAGGAGAGGTTTAATTTTTTTACTTGAGAATGTTACATAAACATTCCGAAACATTTCCAAGGTAATAACTATTTACAAGCTTGTATCACGTTTTGTGACGATAAACTATGTATCAAGTAGTTTATATTCGTATATTTACCGGTACTAACGCCTTTTTTTTTACAGGTTTTTAACATAAGCTCAGGGTCATTGGTGTATGGGACTAAACTTGAACGAGCCGACTCCACCTTAGAGAGAGAAGATTGTAAGTAATATGATTTACGCGTTTATCGTTAATACAAGGCTTTAAACTTTTTTTTACGTTCATTGCATCTTACTATACATCCGGAGTGTATATATACATACACGCAATCAAAAAAATACGTACATCCCGGAGGTGAGTATATTATATATTCTCACATCCGGGATGTACGAATAGTTGCACAGCTGGGGTGGCAAATGATGACGGTATAATTAGGAGGAAATGTACCCGAACTTTCATAAGGAGAGGTGTAAAACCGTTTAGGGTAGAAAAAAACACCATCCCACCCGGGATTCTAGCTCAAGACCTCCACGTTAAGGCAATCCAATCTACAACGAGATAACGCCTTTACTGATAATTCACAAGTTCACCGAAAAACAAGGGCGGTACATAAAAAAGTTCTTACGTGACGAGCTCTAAACCAATCACAAGGAATCGGCGCGAGCCGCATTGCTCACTCTGCTCTAATAGAAACAATCTCAGCTTTGTCCGCACTGTTCCATAAAAATTTGCAAGGGAAAACTAATCAAATCTAAAAAAAAAAAAAAAAAAAGCCAAACCAAACGGGTATTAGGACGAGGTGCTAGAAAAATCCCAGCCGATTAAATTTGTGCGCATGCGCCTTATCCGACCGACAAAAAAACGCGTTTGCACCCATAAAAAGAGATTAAAGCAAACAGCCACGTCTACTGTTGTAAACTGATTTTAAATAACTCGTTAAATAAAATGTGTGTTATTCTTGTTCTTATTTGATTCACTGCACAACAATACATAGAAAACATCATCTAACTGACCAGCAAAAAAAAATATCTCGGAACCCAAAAGACATAGGAAGCTTAAATTTTGCAGGGAAGTAGACCCAAAACTGAAAGGGTACAGGAATACGTGGTGGCCATGGAGGTTGGGGAAGTAATTTTTTTAAACAGAGAAATTTACTAAAAACGAAAGTTAAATACAAAAAAAAAGAGAGTTGTTTATAATAAAATCTTCAATCGAGGAACAGTTTCACACTTTTATTGGAGTAAATATTTGGTCTACTACTGATTATTTTAATTTAAACGCGCGTCCTATATTTTGAGAGTCATTTAAAAAGAATCCCAGTTCGCAATCATTGTACAACAAATGCCGATGGGACACGCTACACGAACAGAAATAAAGCCGTTGATTTTTCAACGGCTAATAGATTAATACATTAATTAATTAATGCTAATATATAAGTAACCATCTGTTTTAAGTCTGTGTTGCAAAGCATTATGGCTCAACAACATACATGGTCGCTCTGATCACAGATTCTGCTCTCAATTATCAACGTGCGTGTGAATCAAGCTTTAAGAGACCATTCGACCGCCAACCAATGCAGGCTTTAGGCAGGTAAAAAAGAAGAGAGAGAGAGAGAGAGAGAGAGAGAGAGAGAGAGAGACGTTGCTACCTCCACATTATATATTACTAGACAAGGAACATGATATATCATCTGGACGTACTCAAGTGGCGTACAACACGCAGGTGTGACGTCAAGAAGTTCTTATGCGCAAAAATATCACCACCATAAACTACCCGAGGTTCTACCGGTCCGTGTAAACAACTGCGCACACACAGCAGGACAGAAAAAAATAATATATATATATATATATATATATATTTATTTGGTTAATCCTCTTTCATGTCATGGTCTCTTGATAAAAGGCATTCCCTGACAGGGAAAGATAGCAGTCTTCCCTCGACGGATTACACTATGGTTTAGATTATAATAAAATTAAGGGTTTGTTTGTCTGTGATGAGCATTGCACGATATCTACAGCACGCTCAGGTCTGAAATTTTAAAAATTAGTAGCCCCTGTGCACGAACCGTGCACTTCTAAGCTAGAATTTTTAAAATTTTGGCTTTTTATTTTTTATTAATTAAAAACCGGTTTGAGTGCCGAGTAACTTAGAGCTTAGAGACACTTAGGCCTACTTTAAAGTCACCTTTCACGTACAATCATTAAACAAGGTGTCGAGCTAAACTTTATTATAAAACTCTCGAAATTTTCCAGGTTTTCCAGAGCCAATTTCCACTTTTCCAATAACTTATATTAAAACATAATTTAATTAACCTATGTGATAATATTTTTAGACACATAAAACTTTTGAAATTGTGTCACTCTACGAAGGGTTTCAGCCCAAAGCAATGGCCTGCCGGATAGTGCGATCCAAGTTAAATTTTAGTGAGACATTAAAGGTTCACATAACACCAGTAGAGTTCAAAGTTATTTTGGAACGCGCATGCGCATAGCCGCGACTAAACTTTGGCTAAATACGCGGGTAGAAGGGCGGAAAGATACTAAAATCACAAATTGACCTTGAGAATTGAAATAAGTATGCTCAACAGGGACAATTATTGTGCTAAAAGAGATTAGCGGTGTGTGTTAATAGCGTGCATCAGATGCCCATCAACTCTGTGATACAGTCGGCTTGAAATAGTAAATTTACACCAAAACTATTGCACGTGGATTATTTCTGTTTGAATATTACTTGAGATAAAGAGTTAATATAAGTTCCTAATAATGAACATTGTTGAAATATTAAATGATATTTGGTCAGAAACTGCATTGAAAAGGAAGATTTTGACCCTTTTAGAATGGCTTCACACATAAGCACTGCGCACAAATCTTTATTCTGGCTTAATAGAGGCATATTGTAGTTATTAACAAGAAACTTGGTCGCTTTGTCCCCCATCATCACTAGGGAAAATGTCGAGTAATCACTCAAATACGAATGCACTGCATCCATTTATGTCATATTTTATTTTATTTTTGACTTTCATGCCTCGCGCGAGCCGGGAGCTAGGTTGGGCCTTCTATGGTCCACGCTCTTAAACTGGAAGAAGTATATTATCTTGACTATTGCAAATAAAAGTAATTGCATATTTTTTTTAGTTAATATGTAAAAATTCTAAAAATTTGATCAAATTCCCGGTCTTTCCCCACAAATTTCCCTTACCAAGCAAATTCCCTGACTTTTCCATGTTTTCCAGGTCGTTGGACACCCTGTTAAACTAAAAATGGGCCACGCCTGTTAAAAATAGGGCCATAGTTTAATCCATCAACGTAAAACTGCTACCTTTCAAGGTAAAAAGAATGTACAAAAGCGAGGGAAAGGGCTATTTGCTGTTCCACAATTCTTTCAGATAAATGCTGGTGAATGTGTGTTTTATTAGTGGATATATTTTATAGCACTAAGTAAATTCTTGCGTTTAGTGATGACGCCGCATTGGAATACTATATTTGTACTTATAAGAGGTATTTAGCATGCAATTTTTGAACCGAGTGATTATATCAGCACACGAGAATGTCTATGAGCGAGAGCCAAAGGGCCTACAAATTTAGCAGGGAAAAGGTATTTTCACATGCCACAATTTACATTACTTTCTGTCCGAAGGAAGTTGTGATACGGATTTTTATCGCTCAAGAAAAATCTGTCGACCTGGGCTTAACTCGCGAACATCGGCTCCTGAGGCGAGCCCTTTACCCTAAGACTACCGAGGATGGACCTCTTATGAGCAGATAAGTATGGCGCAGAGCGGAAAAGGCTGGAACTATTTCAACTAGCACCGAATGAACATTGCGGATTGCACTGAAATACTTTGATCGGTTCAGTTAAAGTTGTTTGTAGCCATGACTGACATTATAGCGCGACAATAGGAACACAAAGAAAAACAAAAGGTTAGTTAATTAAAGTTCAATTTCCAACCAAATGAATCATTTTAGAGAATTCTTTGTTTGGTGTTATTCGTTTTAATACTTCAAGAATCGGGTGTATAATCAGGTGTTTAATCGGGCGTTTTGTAAGACATTGGGGTTCAATTATTTCAAAATTATATGATGAAATAACAACATATGTAGGTACCTAGTCAATAACACTATTTAACAAACTCCGAACGTACAGTATTTATCTACAGGATGGGGCAGAAACAATGTAACTTGAAAATTAACACTAATTGAAAAGTAAATATTCACTAGCTAAATAAAAACAAACTACATACTAAAAACTCTCACTTTTCGAAGATAATGTCACTCAGGTGAGCTCCAACGGACGTCAGACAAACGTCACCAAGTTGTGCGTCACTTTCCTCAGCATAGATCGTCTAATTGTTTCCGTGCCACCCTATACGTGACTGTTTTTTTTTTAAATTGTTCCCTCCAGCGTTCGGGCAGATAATAAAAGATTACGTATGCATATTTATGTGAATTGTGTGACAATTAGATCAATAATAACAATAATGATGATGATAATGACGATGGTTTAAGGATGACCTTCATAAAATGGTAAAAAGAAGCAACCAATTAATGTAACAGCAGCAAAACATTCTAGACACTTATAATGTTTTACTTCATGACAATTTAAATGATCATAGCAAGAGATTGTGTTATAATCACTTAATTTACTACGTGCTCCACGTCTTACTACCCATCCGGACTGTACGTGTATTAACACTAATGGGATGAGAGGGGTATAGTTGTGAGTAAAATGTACACACATTCGCGTGAAGGGATGGAGGGAGGGGGGGAAGCAACTAAGGGATGACATCTAAGCTATATATATATATATGAAAATTGTTTTAAGTAGCTCTGGTAAAACACATGCTTCGGTGGCCGCATAGTCTAAGGCAGGGATTTGTAACATGCAACTTTAAGGCCACATACGACCTTTTCGAATATTTTATCAATTATGTATCTTCATAGTTATAAATGATATATTAATTCTCAAACGTAATTTATTTTAACGAACTGAAATTAAAAAAAATCGCTATCTTTAAAATATAATGTAAAAACATCCAACAGCTCTTCTTATTCTTCTATCAATATATCTATCTATCTATCTATCTATCATCTATCTATGGTTGGCGCACTACCGTATTTTGGAAATATTTACTGTAGGCCTACATGAGGAATCCACCAAGTGACGGCCTTCCAATGCCAAATGGTTCCCCACTCTCCTTCCACGCAAATGCGGGTATATTACCTCTAAAACGCATCCTTCCTCGTCCTTACCCCATTAGAGTTAATTCTCATCTATGCGTATAACCTGAACAGGTAGAAAGACGCGGCGATAAAAAAATTATATTCTACCATGATATACCATTTTACCTTTTTTTATTTAACATGTTTAGCTTTATGACTATAAACCACTAAATCTGAGAGTGTATTAGCGTGGAGAGAGGATGCGAAAACCCGCTTCGTTAGTAGAGTGGTCTAAGGCGTCACTCTCTCAATATATTTTAGTGACGATAACGGGGAGATCAGCGTTCGAGTCCTGGTTGGGTGCAACGAAGGTGGTATTTCTTAAATGGTTTTCCACTCTCACGCCTATACGGGTACATCTCCCCAAAATTTAACCTTCCTCATCCTTAGAACACTATTGTACCTAATACTAATAGGCGCATGACCCAAGGACGGGAGGTGAATGATGCAGCCGGTCGACTTTCGAGCCTTGACTTTCCAGTCACAGGAAATACAATATTTTGATTAACTGATGCCTTAAATGTCATGACCACCGGTGCAGCCTATTTATAGGTATAGATAGATAGGGCAAGATAGTTACAATAAAAAATATAAGCCACGTTCCTTGTATCAAATTGCATGAAGAATCTTAATTTTTTAGCATTTTAAAATAAAGCCTGTAAGCCTATTTTTCTAATTTAGTGAATTGATCTAGTATCTAATGACGATAAGAACATGTTTTTTTACACTTAGTTTAAAGCTCCAATATTTTCATACAATGGACCCACTAAACCGACTAGCGATATCCAAACAAATAATATTATTGCTTTAGTTGAATCAAACATTACATTATCACTTCTAGGTAATCTTCAAAATGGCACAGATAGGGTTATTTACAAGATCATGCGATTAAAATTGATTGGAGAGGATTATTTACAAGTGTAAGACTTCAAGTATCTGTGATCCTTTGTCTGAATAAAGAAAACAATATCTGTGCAAAATACAGTGAGTAAATTTTCTTATACAGCTTTCTTGACTTTCATTTAGTAGGTATAAGAGAACAAATAGGTAAAACACACTCCCGAATACGCTAATATATTCTCCAAGCATGGTAATTAAACCAAGGAGCTCATTCGGATATAGCCTATATATATATACAACCGTGTCGGGAAAACGTCAAATGTAACTTGTTGCGTGTCAAGGAAAATGCAATTTCATGACGTAATGCGGTTAATTTAAGGAATGCAAATAGCCTAGTTATTTTAATCACAAGTTTTTATAGCCTAATTACGTTTAATCAGAAGATTTAGCACAATTGGCTGGAAAATATATATTTTGATAAAGTTTTTTCTGTTTATCACCGCGTCTTACTACTACCTGTTCAGGTAATAAGCATAGATGATAACTCTAATGGGTTAGTGATTAGGAAGGAAGCATTTTAGAGTTAATCTACCCGAAGGAGAGTGGGAAACCATTTAATAAAACCCATCCCCTGTAAACCCGAACGGGATTCGAGTCCCGACCTTCCCATCCTCAGCACGCCAGTCTAACACGAGCGTGACGCACTAGACCATTTGGCCATTTTGATATATTAGTTACTAGACCTGATTTTAAGTCCTAATTATTGTAGGCAGTCATAATAAATTGGCTAGCTATCCAGACTTATTTTTAAGTCAGCACTTTTTCTGTTACCCAGACTATACACACCACTCACTCAGTAAATATGTTCTGGGCAAAATATGCGAGACCATTTCTAGTTTATGTTTGTATTTTATCCGTACATTCTTAAGGTGGCCGCCTCGGTAAGCGAGAAATAATCATTCGCTATCAGGTCACACGGTTTAATATACAATGGTCTATGTAGTTTTCTTACACTACTCTTTTTCTGCCTAAGCTTCTACTCTCTTTCACTCTTCACCTACAACCACTCTTTGTCATGTCAATAAGAAAGAGAGGAAATAAAACTACGGAACTTCTTATCTCGAGGTAGAGAGGAAAGCTCGCTGCTAGTTCTATCAACATTTGTTAGAGGAAGGCTAAATCTAGAGCCCTTCTTCATAAAGTCTGGTCTCATAGCTCCGTGAATATGATTAACAAGTCGTTGAAAATGAGCTAATGTCACATTTTTACCTTTTTTTTTCTATTAATAAAACTTAAAATAGAGGGTTGTTAAGTAAAAAGAACCCTGTTGGAATCTTTCAACCTTATTTTGGCGTGAACCATATTTTGAAAGAATGCATCGTAGATTTAAATATTGCGTTAAATCTTAAACGTCTGGACAGCAATTTATCGCCTACCGAGTGGGCCCCCTTATAGTGGGACAGAAGGGGACAGGAGAAAAGGTGTTTTTGCAGTTTTTATGGCAGTACATTTTTTTTGCCAAAATAAATAAAATATTGCTCCAGTATAAACATAGAATTTAGTTTTCTTCACATGGTGACCTCAACATTTCTTGAATATATGTAAAAGATGTCCTGTAATTTAATTACTTCTTTTTAATCTTCATTTAAAAAGTGTGTCATCTTATGCCGCTATGCTCATGACAGATATTCAGGAACTGTTGATATCACCGTGTGTAGAAAAATTAAACCATGTTTTTTGTATGGGAGAAATATTTTATTTATTTTGGCAAACAAAAAAAAGTCTTGCCATAAAAACTGCAAAAACAATGGCCTTTTCTCGGATCTCCTTTCATTCCACCTTAAAAAGGGGGGGGGGGTAGCGACTTAACTATTGAGATTAATCGGGAGGGCTTATCTTTCTACAAAACTTACAGAGTCCTGCGTTCGATTACCAGCACGGCTGGAATATTTATTTAATTAATTAAATTGGGGTTACCCCTTTCATAGTGATGAATCAACGCCGTGTCTGTTATATAGTCAAGTTAATTTGCAAGTCGTGCGATGATATAATCATTTGGCAAGGAAACCGCACGTTAAATACCCATGGTAATAATAATAATAAAAACAGTAAGGTTTAAGCGGTGGCCCCACAATGTGTAGCCCTAGTCATTATCCTCCGTAACATAGTTATTTCGTTATCTGTTCTATTTTCCCAGACGTTCCTAAACACGGCCAAGGACTCCGCTACACGTATTCGCGGTAAGGTCTTATCTTTAAAATGCCGCTACATTTCCTCAATTAAAGATAAAAGTCTCAAGTACAGCCATGTGTAGAGAGACAAGCTCAAAAGTACCTCGACGGGGAATCAAGGCGACACAATTATCCTATATATTATTTTTGTTGTCAACATTCCTTTTTCTCAACTAATACAAAGCCTACAGCGATGAATAAGGTATCAGTGGATAGGAATTTTTTTTTACCAACTTCCGAAATAGAATACTTAGTTTACGTTAAATCAGTCTGTCAAAGACAGTCTTAAAAACTGGTTGGACAGATAAAGGTAGAAGCTACGATCCTATTTAGATAGGAAGGACTTTTTTGACGGTTACCAAAGGTGTTTTAGCAAGGTTATACACGCATATGTATCAATTACGTTGATCTGTTAGGGATGAAGAACGTTGGATTTAGATTAATTGTACCAGCATTTGCGTGGAATAAGAGTGGAAAACCATCAAGGAAAAACCTCTGTCGGTATACCTGACCAGAATTCGAACCCTGATCTCCCTGCCATCGGCAGTCTAGTCTATTGCGAGAGTGAAGCCTTAGACCAGGGGTGGCGAACCATTTGACCATTAGAAGGGAGTAACTTGACGGATTCCTCATGAAGACGCAGTTTTCATTTAGGGCTACAGTAAATGTTGCCAAAATACGGCAGTGTACCAACCATATATATATATATATATATATATATATATATATATATATATATATGGATGGATGCAAGATAAGAGCGAGCGGTTAATTTTTTTACATTATGTTTTAAAGTTAGCGGTAGCGTTTTTTTAATTTTAGTTAATTAAAATACCTGACGTTTAAGAATATATAGTTTAGATCGATAAAGATACACATACGAATGATAAAATATACGAAAAGGCCGCCTGTGGCCCTAAGGCTGCAGATTTACCACCCCTGCCTTAGACTGTGCGGCCGATTGGCTTTATTTTAGTACCGCGTCTTACTACCCTTTCGGGTTATAAGCTTATTTACTAATTACACTAATGGTTTTAGGGATTAGGAAGGTTATATTTAGAAAAAGTGTATCCAAATTTGCGTGAAGGGAGAATGGAAAACCATTTAGTAAAAACCACCTTAAGTACACCTAACCGAAATTCAATTCCTCAAACTCCCATTCATCGGCAGAGTAGCGCCTTTAGATTATGCGGCCACCGAAGCGGGTGGTTGGCCTGATTAAACTATAATAAAATCAAAGACAAATATGAGGTAGATTAAATTTTTAATCAAAGAATGATGTGTGATTATTGAAATCCACGTCTAAGCTATCATCGAACAAAAACATTGAGAGGTAAACAAGATAATATATTTTTAGTTTACAGCCATCGAGCCGCGGAAATATTCTAGTGCTTTTCGTACAAATGTTTGGTTCAAGGTTGTACCTTCTCTCGAGTGTTTATTTGGACGCTTTGCAAATAAACGCAGGGGCTATTTAAAAAATGTGTGTTTCTTAGAAATACATACGATAACAGTCTAGTTGACTCGATGCACAAATAAACACCGCATCGTGTGAAGCTTAAGGTGGAATGTAGGGACCGCAAGAAAAGGTCAGTGTTTATGTGTTTTTTTATAGTAAAATATATTGTTTTTTGGTCTAAATAAATACAATATTTCTCCAGTAGCAACATAGAGTTTAATTTTCTTCATACGGTGACATCAACAGTTGTTGAATATCTGTCATGAGCGGCATCAGATGAGAACCTTTTTAAATAAAGATTAAAAAATTGTCATTAAATTCCAGGACATCCTTGACAAATATTCAACAACTGTATAGGTCAACGTGTGAAGCAAATTAAACTCTGGTTTCTGCTGGAGCAATATTTTACTTATTTTGGCAAAAAAAATTAATGTTATAAAAATTGCAAATATCTTCTCCCATTTTTAATTATTTATTTTCGTTTGCGCATCTTACTATCCGTCCGGGCCATGTATTAGAAATTTTAAACTAACTCTGCAGGGATGAAGTAGATAGATTAAGAGGAAATGTAGCCACATTTGAGTGGACGTATAGTGTGGAAATCACTAGGGAAATAAATTAGCCTCAGTACTCCCAAGTTAGGATTCAAACCTCAACCTTAGAGTAACCGTTCGATTAGCTTGAAACTTAGCCCACGCGCCCAACGATGCGTGCTTACTTGATTGAAATATATAACAAAGTGATAAGTGATGATTATACTCATGATCAGTCCTGAATCATGCGTCAATGAAATAATGCCCTGGATAAGAGACCAACGAGGGTGGCTCAGTGGCTTGTATAGCAATCACGCTCAAACCCAAAGGTCTCGGCTTTGATTCCGTGCCCAGGTTGTCATTCTTCAATTTAATGAATATAATGTTAGTTTAATATGTAGTCTCTCACTTCGGTGGTCACATGATCTAAGGCAGCGCTTTTAAACCGATGTGCCGCAGCACAATGGAACTAGCCGATAATTTTTTTTAGGAATACACAATTATTTAAAATCAGGATCACCTTTATTTAAATAAAATAACAATTAGTCTATTAGAACCCAGGCCATTGAATTTTCAAACACAGTCTTAATAGTCTGTTGCGTATAACCCGAACGGGTAGTAAGACGCGGTGCTAATAATAATAATAATAGTCTGTATTTTAATGGTAAAATCTCTCCATGAAAAACTGATTGTGTCATTGTGTGCCTTAATTATTTTAAGGCCTTGTTCAGTGGGTAATGAGTTGAAAAAGGTTGAAAATCGCTGGTTCGAGGAGTCACAAACTACCGATAGCAGGGAAGATCGGGTTCGAATCCTGGTCGGATGCATCGAGTTGGTTTTTTTTAAAATGACTATCCACTCTTCTTTTACGCAAATAGTGGTGTACTTCCTCAACTCTTAAACACTTTAGCACCGAACTGGTGGCGAGACACGATGCAAAAAAAAAAAATTTGTAGTCTTGTATTTGCACTTGTCTTGTCGGTAATGAATGAAGCTAGGGGGCCGGGGGGGGGGGGGGGAACGAGGATGAAGGCAGAATTTAGAGTGACAGCCCATCTGGGATATACCACGAGTGTCTAGATTTGTGTTAGGCCTATATGTTTTTTACTAGTCCATGCGCCTAAACATGTACAAACAAACCAAACGTTTTAAGGTGGGATGGAAGCGTATGCGAGAAAAAGACAGTGTTTTTACAGTTTTTATGGCAACATAGAATTTAATTTTCTTCACATGATGACCTCAAAATTTCTTCAATATTTGTCAAGAATGTCTTGGAAGTTAATGAAAACTTTTTTTCTCTTCAATTAAAAAGTTTCTCATATAATACCGCTATACTCATGACAAATATTCAACAAACGTTGATATCACCATGTGAAGAAAAGAAAATATGTTTCTACTGGAGGAATATTTTATTTTATTTTGGCAAAAAAAAAGTTTTTCCATAAAAACTGCAAAAACACAGTAATTTTCTCCAGTCCCCTTCCATCCCACCTTATATAGCTTAGTTTAGTTTTGTCATAAACTAATAATTCACCGAGTCAGTGTAGAAATAAACTTGATGCCATCCGAGATTAAAAGCTCACATGCGATGTGATGACCTTGGAACTTGCCTTTAAACTTTTAGAAATATGCGGTCCATAAATTTAGGTGATTTTATTTTTATCACCGTGTTATACGCATATGTTACTCTAATGGGGCAGGGAGGAGGAAGGAAGCCTTTTGGAGGTAGGCCCTAATCTACCCGCATATGCGTGGAAGGAGAGTGAGAAAACGTTTGAGAAAAAAACACCCTCAGTAGACCCAACTAGGATTTGAACCTCGATCTCCGTCATCAGCAGGAAAGTGAACACGAGAGTGACGCCTTAGACCATTCGGCCACTGAAGCGGGCTTTGATTTGGATAAATGAGTAATTTCTACAATCATTACTGTAACATAATCTGAACGTTAGATACAACTTTAAATAGAATTTCGACTTTTTGAGATTTACTGCAATCACTATCCTGATACGTTTGAATACATTTTGATAATCCCGCCATCTAAAATCCCTTTGAGATTCCTCTAATGTTTTTAATCATTCGAAATAAGATATTTTAATATTATTTAACCCAATAAAGAGAAGATCGTGATTAATGCCATTAGTTCAAATTACCGGTGAAAATTAAATACCTAGACTCTAAAAACCAAATAGATGCTCAAACACACTAAAAAGTAAACATTTTAAATATATTTTTCCCCATTGAATTAATAACAAATTATTTGATGAAGTGACTCTTCACCGTGGTGAGCTATATCCCACTCCTAGTGACATGAAATATTGGGATTTACTATCTCGTGACAAGAGCAGTATAAAGGGATAAATAATTTAAAAGGAACCCGCTTCGGTGGCCGCATGGTCTAACGCGATACTCTCGCCACTAGTCGAGACCGCCGATGGCGGGGATGTCAAGGTTCGAATCTCGGTCGGGTGTACTCAGGGTGGTTTTTCACTTTCCCTTCACACAATGCGGGTACACTTCCTGTAAATATAACCTTCCTGGCACTATTAGCGTAATTAATAAATAATCGTATAACCCGAACGGGTTGTAAGACGTGGAGCTAAAAAAGATTAAAAAGGAATTATTTTTAGTTCGGTAGATTCAGAATAAATTAACCACAAAGGTGGGCACGCGGTCTAAAAGTCAAGCTCATCTAGTCTGGTCTGAAGGAGACGTCTGGGTTCAAAACCCGACATTATGTAATTAAAATATATTTTCCTAAATGATTCCCACCCTCACTCCACGTAATAGCGGGTATATACAGTATCTTATAAAAATGTATACCATCTCTTCATAACTCGTTAGTGTAGTTAAATTATGATAGCCCAGACGAGTAGTAATTTTTTTATTAGAGAGTGGACGCTCAAATCCCTAGAATCTTAAAAATTATTTTAGGGATTCGAGATTAGTAAAAATCTAAAAAATGAAAAAATCTCAAATACAAAAATATTAAGACGTTGACTTATAATCACAATATTAAGCAATCGGTAAAAGGAATTTTACAAGTTACTACCCATTCCAAACGTAATTAAAATGGCACGAAGATAATTTTGTTCTTGATATACAGATAATCAAATACTTATTCTTGAGGGACAGCTAAATCACTAAGATGATCATGTTGGTAGTATAAGTTACAGAGAATCATAGAATTGTTCTTGAGGGACAGCTAAATCACTAAGATGATCATGTTGGTAGTATAAGTTACAGAGAATCAGAGAATCATAGAATTGTTCTTGAGGGACAGCTAAATCACTAAGATGATCATGTTGGTAGTATAAGTTACAGAGAATCATAGAATTGTTCTTGAGGGACAGCTAAATCACTAAGATGATCATGTTGGTAGTATAAGTTACAGAGAATCATAGAATTGTTCTTGAGGGACAGCTAAATTACTAAGATGATCATGTTGGTAGTATAAGTTATATAGAATCATAGAATTGTTCTTGAGGGACAGCTAAATCACTAAGATGATCATGTTGGTAGTATAAGTTACAGAGAATCATAGAATTGTTCTTGAGGGACAGCTAAATTACTAAGATGATCATGTTGGTAGTATAAGTTATATAGAATCATAGAATTGTTCTTGAGGGACAGCTAAATCACTAAGATGATCATGTTGGTAGTATAAGTTACAGAGAATCATAGAATTGTTCTTGAGGGACAGCTAAATCACTAAGATGATCATGTTGGTAGTATAAGTTACAGAGAATCATAGAATTGTTCTTGAGGGACAGCTAAATCACTAAGATGATCATGTTGGTAGTATAAGTTACAGAGAATCATAGAATTGTTCTTGAGGGACAGCTAAATCACTAAGATGATCATGTTGGTAGTATAAGTTACAGAGAATCATAGAATTGTTCTTGAGGGACAGCTAAATTACTAAGATGATCATGTTGGTAGTATAAGTTATATAGAATCATAGAATTGTTCTTGAGGGACAGCTAAATCACTAAGATGATCATGTTGGTAGTATAAGTTATAGAGAATCATAGAATTGTTCTTGACGGGCAGCTAAATCTGTTGTTTTTTTTAGATGGTACAGTCACTGCAGGAAAGTACCTTGTAGATGTTGACTTCCGTCGTTCCAGCGCAAGAGAATCATGTAGCTTCAATAAAGTATTAGTTCTTTGTACGGTTTTCTCCAATGAGCTTTGCAGTGGGTATTGACTTTTGCCCCATCCTATATATCATCGTGTTTGGGAGGGTTAAAAAAATCACAAAAAATGACAACATTGTATTAAAATAATTAACTTACTAAAATAATAGTGTTATTTATGTTCGTTGTTCATGACTTAATAGATAAGGCAAACAAAATATAATTTGTCAGTGGCACCAAACCTTAAACAAATTTTACTAAATTAAATATTTTCACTCTAACTAAAGATAGGATTTTTTTTTAAGGATTAGAGGATTCGAATTTGGAAGCGAGATTCTAAAGTAAACGCAAGGTTCGGAGCCGAGAAATTTAAAAATCAAGCCATTCTAAAAAGGAATGCATTTTACTTTAGGACAAGTCAAATACAATATCGGAATATTTTTGAAATATTTTAAAATTGATTATATCAATAAGTTTCTCAATGGACCGGTGGTACTACAGGTTAGACCCCTGTGGGCCCCGGTATATTTAACCAAATCAATCACAGATTTTTTTTTAGACCCGGTTTTATTTTTTATCACCGTGTGTAGGCATATTTACTAACTACTCTTATATGTTAGGGATGAGGGCGATAGAAATTTAGAGTAAATTTACCCGCATTTACGTGGACGCAGATGGAACCAATTGGGGAGGTGGGAGATCCCTCAGTACACTCGACCGGGATTCAAACCCTAATCTCCCCGTCATCGATAGTCCAGTCTAGTGCGTGTGTGACATCTCTGAGCATTCAACCACCGAAGCGGCTCGTATTTAGTTATTTATTAATTTATGGTATTTATTGGAGATATTTAACGTGCATTTCCTGAACCGACTGATTATATCAGCACAAGATAATTTCTATGAGCGAGAGCGAAAGGGCCTACCTATTTTGACGGGAATGGTATTTTTTCATGCCACAACCGACATGGGACCTACAGCTTTACTTTCTCTCAGAAGGAAGTTGTGCTACGTATTTTTTTCATCGCTTAAGAAATATACGTCGACCCCAGCTGGGTTTGAATTCACGGACATCGGGCCTTGAGGTGAGCGCTTTACCCCAAGATCACCGAGATCGACTCGTATTTAGTACACATTAGTACAAGGGTATTGATACAGGGTGACAAAAACAACAAACATTAATTAACGTTAATTGCTCTGTTACCTTTAGCCCAGCCGGTGAGCACGTTTCCCAGATAGGCCACCTTGTAGCTTGGGTCGTACTCGGTGATGGTTACCGACCTCCTGCGCCACAGCTTGCCCAGAGATACCTTCAGGGACCTCAAGGTGCGCTCTCTGAAGTCCTTGCTTCCTATCCCACCGCCGCCACCTTCACACGAGGGGAGGTGCGGGGTGGAACTAGCGGGGTTCATACTATTTATCCCCTTAAAAAAAAATACCCACGCGGGATAGCTAGTTCCGACACACACACTCACACACCGTCCAACTTTCCACTTCCTGGTCACATCATTACGTAGCACCGCGCCCGGTTAAAAAACAACAACAAAAAAACACGATCTTTTGCCGAAAGGATTATTACGTCACTTCTTTCAAACAAACTCACGCATTTTATGCATGTTAAAAATAAAAACTTTTGTCGCAAAAAGGCCCGCTAAAGCAAATGGATCTCGATCATAAAAAATTTCGTATTCATGTCACAAAAGGGTTAAAAGTTAACTTCATACGTATTTTGTTTTTGAGCGCTTCAGAAGTGAATACATTTTGTTTTGTTTCTAAAAATATTAATTTCATCTTTAGATTTTCATTTAATCGGCGGAGAGAAAAATAAGAAATAATAAAAACCTCGCGCACTTTTTTTTTTACCTGTCAAATAATTGTTACCGATAAAACGGCTCAATAAGATATTAACTTGTGTTTGTGTTTTTAGCTCGGAGTGTACATTTAAAAATAACTCCGGGTATTTTGTGCGTGATGGTCCCGGATCCCGGATGGAGCGAACCGACAGAAAAAACAAAAACACGTCCTCATTGCACGAGGTGCAGGCAACAACTGTCGGACGATAGGTAGAGCCAAGGCGAGGGGAGGGGGGAATCAAAACATTAGGTAGGGAGGGGAGAGGTGGCGAAGACCGCGGGAGGAGAAGTGAGATGAGCGATGGATAGGAGGGGGTGGAGGGGCGGTAAACAATGGAAAGTTCGAATCGGGATGTCCCGTCAAAATCGTGTTTTATTTTCCCCAACCCAATTATCAAATTGGCTTACGAGAAATGTTACTAAGAAACAAAAAATATATGTTTTATCTCGCTTATCACGCTCTGGCCGCTATTTCGAAGAAAAAACGTCCACTGATAAGACCGCAGATCTGTGACGTGCTTCACTCTCTTGGGACTCATCTTCATAATAATAATAATAATAGTAATAATGATAATAACAATAATAATAAATGTATTTTATATACGTAAAATGTAGATTCTTGAGTTTACGTTATTTCTTTCGATTCAAGAGAGCGAATATATTTTGATGATTTTTTTTTTCCTCTTGAGACCAGGAAGGTGGTCTTGGAAGAGGCGCGTCACGGTCTCTTATTTCCTCTCTCAGTGGTCTCTCTGTGATGCGGAGGTCAACTGGACCCCAGGTCATAGGTCAAGTGGGGCAGGTCAAACCAGACAGGAAGATGTAATCTGAAATGACACACAAAAGACACACTCGTTTAGTCGTACGACTTGGAACACACGTCTCATGAGTGGGATGGATATTAAGTAATCATTAAAAATAATCATTATCTTGAGCTAGTTAGAATCCCATATTTTCTCAAATCAGAATTTTAAATTTTCTTTCGAATCTCGAATCTTTAAAAATGTACAATTTTATAGTTAAAGGGATTTTTTTTAGCACCGTGTCTTTCTACCTGTTTGTGTTATATGACTCAAAATTTAATTAAAGGAAAATGTTATTGGAGGTTTGGTGCCACTGACAAATATATTTTGACATGTTCATTACGTCACACAAACAACAAAGAGAACACTTTTTATGTAAATATCAATACAATTTTATTCTTTTTTATGATTTTGTTACTCTTCCAATTACACAAGTCAATGCAATTCTTTTTACCAATTATTATTTAAAATTGTTATTTGATTTTAAGGTCTTCATTGTATTCGAGATACTTTTTTTTTTATAGATTTTATCGAATCCCTCGAATACCAGAGATATCAAGCGCCCCACCCCTACCGAGTTATCAGTAATCTTATTGTAATGCCGGTGTACCAGCTATCAGCAGTTGTGGTTGGACTCTTGACTTTAGAGGCCGGGTTCGATTCCCCCCACCCTCCCATTTATATATCAATTACGTTAAATGAAGTAGGGATGAGGAAACTTAGGCAGTCGCCTAGGTCACAAAGTTCTTACAGACACATTCACACACAAAAAAAGTTTAGTGTTTAATTTTTTTAAATTTAATACTGTGGAAATAATATATATTTTTTAAAGATTGATCAACAACATAACTACTTATTATGGTTTTATGACATTCGGGGTCGCTTTGTTAGCGAATAACTTTGATTTTTAATTATTATTACTACTAATATTAGCACCGCATCTTACTACCCGTTCGGTTTATACGAATGTACGCTAGTGTGTAATGGTAGGGTGATTGTGAGATGAAATGGAGGACCTACAGTTTAACGTGGGATCCGAACCACGGTGGAGGCCTGGAATTCCACACATTCACAAGTTGTGATGAATACACATCTTGTCAGAGGTGAAGGAAGGGTTTGGCAATCAGATAAATCTGTGCCGGGACCGAGGATTGAGCCCCGGATCCCCAGCACAGAAGTCTGACACCTTACCCCTAGAAAGCCAGGTCAACCTGATTTTTAATTAAAATCTTTCGAGAATATTAAGATAGAAGGAAGTGAAGAAGGGATAATATTTGTGCACTTTTTTTAATCACCGTGTATTACTACCGTTCGGGCTATACGCTTATGTACCAATACTCGAACCTCAATCACCCCATCATCGGCAGTCTAGTCTACGGTGAGAGTGACGCCTTAGACCACGTGGTCATCGAAGCGGGTTGCATACATGTTTATTAAGGGAAGGATGGGTGTGGGCAAAGGGGTTTACTACTTATTTTGTATTAATTTATCTAATTTTTTTTATTGTTTTGCATAGGGTGCGGTTTATTTATATTACACTGATAGTTGGTGAAGTATATATTTTTAAGTAAATGGATATAAATATTTATTAAGGAAATCTATATTAATAAAATGAAGAGTTTGTTTGTCTGCATGAGCATTGTGCGATCTGAAATGTAAATAATAAATAGCCTCTGTTCACGAAAGTGTGCACTTAGAAGCAGGAATTTAAATATTTTGACTAGATTTTTTTTAATTAATTAAAAACCGGGTCGGAAGCAAAAAGGCCACGGGCAATCCAGCTCAACATCGAGTATGTATATATCAGATTGATTACGGTACTGTCAGTTGTCACTGACGATGAAAGGAGAGTCCCGGATCACAACGTAATAAAAAAACAAACACGTCTACCTAGCAAACAGCGCTGTATTTGTACAAATGGCACCATCTATTTTCAGGGAACCCAATTCATCACCGTAAACCTCCCGGGTCCACCCACACACGACACAACCGAAACCTTCAACCCTCACCCGCATCCGATACTCAAAACACTGGACAACCGAACGGGAGAAGGTGATCTCAAACAACCCTGTTACGTACCACGTCATGTGACCTTTATGTAAATGTCAAGACCGCGCGCGCGCGCGCGCGTGGTGTGTGTGTGTGTGTGTGTGTGTGTGTGGAATAGTAATATTGTTATCGGATTCTACCTCCTCTGAGAGATCGAAGAGACGGATATTGATACGACTCGGAGCCGGACGATGAACGAATAAATCTTCGGGGAGAAAACATTTGAGAAGCGGGAAAGGCGACGATATCGTGAGGTTTTTTTTTTTTTTCAATTTATTTTGAGGTATTCAATACGTACACTTTTTGAACCAACTGATTATATCAGCACACTACTTATAAACTAACTTAAATCTACAACAGACACAACATCCAACACCCTGGTCGTTAATTCATCATTGTGAAAAGGTGAAACCCTCATTTCACTAACGATACATTTTTCGACCATTCCGGGACCTCTTAGCTCAGTAGACAGCCCTACCAACTGAGATAAAGTGGCGGATGACCTTAAGAGCGTGCATCACATGCCAATCAAGTATGTGGTGCAGTCGGCTAGAGATCGTTAATTTACACGCACACTATTTGCACGTGGATCATTTATGATTAAACATTATTGAGATAAAGAGTTAATAGAAGTGCCTAATAATTAACATTGTTGAAATATTAAGTTATATTTGAATACAAACTGCATTGTAACAGGTTGTTTTTTACCATTTTAGAATGGCTTCACAGAGAATAATTGCACACAAA
The DNA here is from genome assembly GCA_033556935.1 of Timema podura. Lineage (NCBI taxonomy): Eukaryota > Metazoa > Arthropoda > Insecta > Phasmatodea > Timematidae > Timema > Timema podura. The sequence goes on along the minus strand of JAVRXN010000004.1, from coordinate 13,489,374 downwards.
TCTTCATTCTGTCATAATAGGGACATACTGTAATTATTAACAAGAAACTTTGTCGCTTTGTTCCCCCGTAGTCACCGCTGAAAATGTCGAGTAATCATTCAAATACGAATGCACTGCATACATTTCTGGCATTTTGTAGGTGTTTTATTTCCCCTTTGATTCCCATTCCTCGCCCGAGTCGGGAGCTGAGCGAGCGCGCAAGCGACTGGGTGGCCGAGCGAGCGCGTGATTAGCAGATAGCTCTCGATAATTGTTGACGAGGAGGCTCCGAATATTGGCTCAGTGAACTGAGGGTGGTTTTTAACAAGTGATTTATTGTTATGGTTTTCTCATCCTCTCTCCACGCTAGTGGTGGTTCTTATTTGTAAAGGCATACTTTGACAATATATATACGTATGGTTTATGATCTAACCAATTAAATTAGGCCGTTAGTAGCAAGTGTGATAAACCTGTCGATAGTAATAAAAATGTAAAATTAGAAGTTTTTTCTAGCACTCAATGAACCAACATACAATAATATTGCCTAGCACCTGTAAACTAGACTGTACCGGGTCGATCGCGCGCGCTCGCTCGCTCGCTCCAGTCTGGCCACCTCTAATTACGACCAATGTGTTCTATTTTATATTTTAGTTGCTCGCTTGCTTGCTCGCTCGCTCAATCTGGCCGAACCCTTATTCGGTTTGTGAGGAATAATCTCCCTGGGCGTTAAAGGCGGATATATTTATTTTAACTTTACGGTGCATGCATGATATAAATAATATAATGTGATTTTAATAAAGGGAAGTGTGTTGGATGTCACTCTCGCAATAACCCATGATAGGAGATAGGGGCCCGATTCCCGGTCAGGTGTGCTGAGTTTTTCCCCTCCTAAATGGTTTTACACTCTCCCTCCACGCAAGGGTGGGCACACTTCCTCTAAATTTAACCTTTCTCATCTTGAGTACATTAGCGTAAGCGGTATATATGCGTACAAAACGAATGGGTAGTAAGACGCGATGCTAAAAAAAGGCCTTTTGTCAATTAAACCTTAAGGTGGGGGTGTTGGGAATGAGCGTTAAGGATAGTGTTTTACAGTTTTTATAAAAAATAATTTTTGTCCAAAATAATAATAATTAAAAAAAGTATCCAGCTGGAGTATAATTTTCTTCGCATGGTGATATCAGCAGTTGTTGAATATCTGTCGAGGGTGTCCTGGAATTTAATGACAACTTTTTCTCTTCGTTTAAAAAGTTTCTCATCTAATATCGCTATGCTTTCGACAGATATTCAACAACTGTTGATATCGCCGTGTGAAGAATATTAAACTCTATATCTTTCTTAAGGGGAAATATTTTATTTATTTTGACCGCCATAAAATGTTTTGATATAAAAACTGTAGAAACACTTACCTTAACGCCCATTCCCTACATCCCCACCTTAAATCAGATGTATAACAATTTTACTAAAGTGAAACTCTACGTCTGTCGGTAGTGGTTTTTTAATGCCTCTGCCTCTAAAAAAAAGAAAAGAGTGCAATTAAATCAAGGAAAATAAAGGTAAACTAAAAGCAGCACCTGAATGAATTATTAATTAAGCGCCATTGTATACATCTATATTTAAAAAAAAAGTGTTTCATAAGAAAGAACAGTAACATGCAGATGAGGCTGTAGTTACATAAAAGTTTAAACTAGGGGTGGCCAAAACATACCGCTCCAACCTGTGGATTAAACCAAGCTTCACAAGCTTATCATTTTACGCGTGAGTCAAAATCGTTACGAAAAGTTTTCATGACTTTTTTTTTTGCATATGGTAAATTTGCCCGTGAGAGATGTATCTAGTTCGTTTCCCCCTGTATGTATACTATTTGTCTCTCTGGTGGCACAGTACGTTGCCCAGGGTCTATCTGGGAGGTTGTCTACACGTCACACCCACAATGAGGTGCTGTGACGATAGTGATTATGAAGGTGTGAAACCAGTGGAAGGCCATTTCACACTAGCATCCGCGGTGTCCACGGTAACCGTGGACGAAATAAATGTCCACGGACGTGCTAATTCACACTGCAACCGAACGTCCGCGGACATTTTTGATGCCTACAAACTTGAGTTGCTATATTGTAGTGTACTGTAGGCGACCACGTGCTCTTCAAAATGCCACTGCGCATGCTCAGTCCAAAACGTCCACGCGGACGCCCAACCGGTCGCTCGGAGAGTGATCTGAAAACATCCGTACCGCGGACACCTCGGTCGTTCTGTGACACCGTGGACGTCGGTGTGAATTGCCACACTTGATAAGCTGGGGAGCGATTTCTACAAAAGTCCAACCATGGATTCCACGGTCACTGAGGATGCCAGTGTGAAATGGCCTTTAGATATAATTTAAAATCAACCAAACCATAGTGACCATAGGAACAATTCCTCTTTCGGGGAAAAATACCTATGGTTCATCCGGGAATCGAACCCGGGATCTCTACATCAATAGCCAGGGGTGCTGTCCACTATACCAATAGGCTAGTCACTATTTGGTTCATCACGTGATTTAACGAGTCTACTTATCACAGCGATACATTCGCACGATATTAATAAACTAACTTAACCTAGAACATCGCAGCTAATATAAAACGCCAAAGTCCGCACATAGAACCTTACTACTTATCCTGAATCCACCGAATATTTACACTATTTATATATTAACTAGGAAGGTTTTAGAGAACATGCACCAGAAATTGCGTGGAAGTATATTAGGAAATCATTTATGAACAAACCTGTCAGTCTACCCGGACGCGATTCGAACCACGGCCTGGTGCGGGTACCAGCTTAGTATCTGGGCAAGAGGGCAAATTTCGGTATATCTTTGCGATGGTGTTTTATTTTACTTCCATCAAGCTCAAGTTCTCCCATCCCACACCCCTACCTAGGCAGCAAGTTGGCCAATCCCTGCCTTTTATAATGGAGCAAAGCTTAATTAAAATTTTTAATTTCTATATTATTCGCCTTTCGCTATTTGGAGAGTTAAAATTAAGTATTCATATGGGACGCTAGTTCCTTGCGGCCTTCAGCCGACTAACCAGGTCCTGTCGTACAATAATATATGTATGGTTTTATGTGTATCACATACACACGCGCATATATATATATATATATAAAAGATAGAGAACCCCTCTAATACTAAGGTATTCGAGCGAGATTCGAGATTCGAAAAAATCTCAACAAAGTATCTCGAATATAATTATGAAGACATTGACTCGATATAAACAATTTTAAATAAGATGTAAAAGGAATTATTTTTATAAATTAGTCTACATAAAAAAAAGACAAAATTGTATTAATATAATTAATTTACATAAAAAGAATTCTCTTTGTTGTTTTTGACGTAAAAGATATAACAAACAAATCATTTGTCAGTGGCACCAAGACTTGGAACAATCTTTTTTTTTAAATTATATTTTAAATGTTTTCACTTTAATTATAATTGTACATTTTTAACAATTCTAAGATTCGAATTTGGATTCGAAATTCGAAAGAAAATTTAAGATTCCGTTTCGAGAAATATATATTTAAATGGAGAGATAGTTTGAATACACCGCGCAGCGATGGGATAGTGTTGAAGCATAATATTGCAGTATCAAACCTGCAGTCGTTGTGTCGTTTCATACCGCACGCACTCTTTAAAAAAAATACATTACCTAGCGATGCTTTCACTCCGGCCATTTTGAGAACTTTATATCGTGTTAAGCGGCTCCATATTACTGGAGTACAAACATTACTATAACTCGGAAACAAGGTCGAATGGGGCACATGTTTATATGAACTATTTTCATTATTTCTGTGTATCATGTCCACCGCTGAACTGGGTCACATATGTTACGGTACACCCTGTAGGCTATATTAGATTGTCCATTCCATATAAACCTGCGTCTGACACTGGTACAGTCCAATTTTCATAAGAAGGGCTTTTTAGAATATATTCTCACAAACAGATTTTTTGGGGTCAAATTGGATAACATTTTACTATTATTATTATTATTATATATTTTTTTAAAGTATTGACAGTATCTATCAAAAGTGACAGCTCCAGATCACATGACTTGACGTATGAACAAGTGAAAATAGATCTAGTAAATTTTCTAGTTGCCGTTTGATGATGATGATAATAATAATAATAATAATAATAATATTTTGCACCGCGTCTTACTACCCGTTCGGGTTATACGCTTAAGTACTAATTACGCTAAATGATTGGGTATTGGGAAGGTTGAATTTAGAGGAAGTGAACCCGCATTTGCGTGGAGGGAGAGTGGAAAACCATTTAGGAAAAACCACCCCCAGTTCACCCGACCGAGATTCGAACCTCGATCTCCCCGTCCTCAGCGGTCGAGCTCAACACGAGTAGCGCGTTAGCTAACTACGCCACCGAGGCGGGGTGTCCGTTTGAGAATTATATTATGTACCTATAGCTAGTGAAGAATATTTAGTGTTTTTTTTTTTTTAGCTTACTAACTGTTCAGGTTATATGCATATGTACTAATTACGCTAATGTGTTAGGGATTAAGAAGGTTGAAATTAAAGGAAGTATACCCGCATTTGGGTGGCGTGAGAGTGGGAAACCATTTTCGAAAATAACTTATAGCCTCGGTACGCCTGACCCGAGATTCTAACCCCACGATCTCCCTGTCATCGGCAGTCCAATCAATCTATTGCGAGGGTGACGCTTTTAGACCAAGGGTACCCAAACTTCGGCCCGTGGGTCAAATCCTTCCCAAGGAATGGCTTTATCCGGCTTTTGACAAAAAATAACGACTACTAAAATGATGGTGCCCCTGTATGTATACCTACGATTGTAAACGTGTTACCAAACCATGCAGCCATCCTGTGGTGTGCGGTTCCTCAGAACTCCCTGGCCGCGTTTCATCAAGTGTCTGTTGAGCGGGAAGAGCTGAGGAACGTTTCCGACTGTGGAGGGAGGGGATGATTACTGTATGTTGGCTGCACAGCTAACATCTAATTTTTTTTATTCAGCACCGCGTCTTACTACCCGTTCGGGTTATAAGCTTAAGTACTAATTACACTAATGGATTAGGAATTCGAAAGGTTGAATTTAAAGGAAGTGAACCCACATTTGCGTGGAGGGAGAGTGTAAAACCACTTAGGAAAATCACCTCCAGTTCACTCAACCAAGATTCGAACCTCGATCTCCCCGTCCTCGGTGGTCTAGCTCAACACGACTGGCGCGTTAGCTAACTACGCCACCGAGGCTGGTAGCTTACATCTAGTAATGTTTTATTAAGGTTATAAGCTGTGTAGGTATATATTTTTAGTACCCCTTCTTACTATACCGTTTGGGTTATACGCCTATATACTAATCATGCTAATGATTTTAGGGGTTAGAAAGTTTATATTTAAACGAAGTATACCAGAATTTGAGCGGAGGGAAAGTGAAAAACCATTTAAAAAAGAAAAGAAAAAAACTACCCTCTCAATACATCCAACAGAGTTTAACCTCGATCTTCCCGTCATCGGCAGTCAAGTCTACTGTGAAAGTAGCGCCTTAGACAATGCGGCCACCGAAGCGGGGTCAGTTCACAGGCATTAGGAAGACCGGAGGGGTAAGCCGAAGCACCCGTCCGACCCAGGTGGGCCGAATATTAAGTTGATGCGTTGTTTGTTCCCCCCTGGTGTGCAGTGTTATGAATGCAGGGCATGTGACAGGAACAATATCCTTAACTAGGTATTATGACCTTCAGTTTAGTCAACACACAAGCTGTTTACCTGGCAAGTAGGTTACTACCACTCATACATCACTCATCGTCGCAGTTGTTTATCAAGACTTGGGGTAGTGCTCTTTTTTATTTATATATCACCGCGCGTCTTAATACCTACTCAGGTTATACGTATATATGATAATTACTATAATGGGGTAGGGATAAGGGAGGAAGCAATTTAGAGGTGATATACCCGTATTTGCGTGGAAGGAGAGTGGGAGACCATAAAGGAAAAAAGTTTAACGTTGAATCCGAGCCACAATGGAGGCCTGGCATTCCTCACATTCACAAGTTGTGATTAATACACGTCTTGTCAGAGGTGAAGGAAGGGTTTGGTATTCAGATAGATCTGTGCCGGGACCGAGGATTGAACCCCGGACCCTCAGCACTGAAGTCTGACACCTTACCCCTAGACCACCAGGTCACCCCGATGTTTCATGATCTCTTGAAACCGAGATAGTGGTTTTAGCGAAGCCATCTGTCTATCTCGAATTGTATTCTTTTGTCGATCACAATACTTACTCTACCTAGCATCTTTAAAAGTACAAACGGTCGTTTTAAATTTTAATAAGTTTTAATGGGAGGTCGAACTCGGTGCTCCTAGATTAAAGTGCTCGTCTCAGGGCCTGATGTTCGTGTAACCTAGCCGGGGTCGACGGATTTCTCTTGGGCGATAAAAATCCGCAGCGCAGCTTCCTGCGGCGGGGAAGTAAAACCGTCAGTCTCATGTCCATTGTGGCATGTGGAAGAACCTGGAAGATATGGGAAAATACCCATACCGGCAAAATTGGTAGGCCCTTTCGCTCTTGCTCATAGAAATTCTCGTGTACCAATATAATTAGCCGGTTCAGAAAGTGCACGTTAAATACCTCAAATAAATAAAATAATAAAAATATAATGGGAGCTAGACGAGGCCGTGACAGAGGGAAAGAAAGGAGTATTTAAAGTCCACGACATCTTGCCAATATCGACATTAATTTGTTTATCAAACGCAACATCATCAAAACATTAAGCCGGGTTCACACTTATATCTTATCCTCGTCGTGATCAGGGTTATAATGGGTGACGGACACGGCCGAGATCATCGACCCATAATCTCCATCATTCGTGTGTTCCTGGCCCACGACGAGTGTTCGGTTCTTAACATGTCTACCGACAGTGAGATACCGACTAGAAGCGAGACGCAGCGATCTGATACTCGTATCGCTCTCTTGATCGCAATGAGGATACATGGTCCTGTCCAACCCGACGAGTTCAAGAGACAATATGAGGATCTGATACAAGTGTGGACCCGGCTTTGGTCCTTCCGTTTACTGAAGCTGTAGTTGTCCTCCCTTACTGCTCAGTTAACGGGGCGGGCTGTATTCCTGACAGGTAGGTTCTTCTTGCCGTCTGTTTAGTTTAGCTTATACTTTCACCGGAGACTTTGGAGCAATAATTACACTTTCTACTCCACGGAGACATCCATTCTGTACTATAAGCCACGTGTCATGCTAGTGTTTCAACCCACCACTAGATAGAAGGCTTACACACCCCACCACTAGATATCAGGCTTACACACTCAAATCAACGGTCCCAGGCTCGATTCCAATGTTCAGGTTGTCATGTTCCCCTGAGTGAATTTGAATCAGCTGTCAGAACTGATCCCGCGGTCAAACATCACGCATCAGTTTGTTATACACATGAATTAAAATCTAATAATAATAATAATAATAATAATTGTTGCAAGAAGCTTCGGCTTCACTTCGAAAAAAAATCAGCTTCGACATTTTTGAAGCTTTGACAACAAAAATATTGACAGCCAAATTAAACATGTGTACCCTGATAGGTAGCATGCCTACCTTACTTGTTTCCACTATGGTGCATCTTAAATGATAGTACCATAGTGGAACTCACCAAGGCAGTACTGTAAGCTTTCACGGTATTAATGGAGTGTACATGACGATAATTTGTGGTTAATGAATAACATGTTGTAATGGTAACGTAATTTTATCAACCCTGGACGAGATGTGAACAGCGTTTATTTATAACAAAACAATTCTATATACAAAACACTTCTATAAGTACAAAACACTTCTATATAATATTTAGCGTCTAAAATTGTATAAATATGCTCAATATTATATTTTTATCAACACAAAATAATTTTAGTGAAAATATTCAAAATTAGTTTCGACTTTGGGAGTATTTTTTTTGTATTATCAATTCGACTTCGTTTCAAGTAGATTTTGCACAACTAGTAATTATTACGAACTTCTGTTCAATTTTTTTAATCAGCCCGTCTTACCTATTCAGGCTATACGCATTATGACAACTAGTCTAATGGGGTACGGATGAGAAACGAAGCGTTTTGGAAGTAATCAGAAGTCTAGTCTAACACAAGAGTGACAACTTAGACACGGCGGGTTCCAAAGTTGTTGAGCTTAATAGGTTTGACACGACTTTGGATAAACTTAATTGTCAAAAAAGATTTTAACACGCGTGTAACAAAATAGACTAAAGAGGTTGCTGGTAGTCCATACGAAATGTTCCCCTTATTGGACACGACGTCGCCTACTTAAGACGAGAGCGACTGGTACGAAAATACCAGTTTTACGCTCTCTTTAACCTTGGATAAGTTGTTTTTATGTATTCAAACAGGATTTTAAAACACGGAAGGTCTGAGAGAAGGCTAATAAGTTGTGAGCTGGATGATGAAGGTGGATTTAGTTACCTGGTCCGTCTTGAACGTGAGTTTCGCCGGCTCTATTAATATGCTCTGTTGTACCCGACTCTGTAGCCGCCTGGTCTAAGGGCGCTACTCCCGCAATATACAAGACTGACAATAACGTGGAGATCTTGGTTCGATCCCGGTAGGGTGTACTGAGGTTGTTTATTCCAAATTGGTTTCTCACTTTTTACTCTCGTAAATACGGATATAATACCTCTGAATTCCAACTTCATAATCCCTAACCTACTAGCGTAATTACAGTAGCCCCATGGCTTCTTTGGTGCTGACTGACAGCTCACAGCTGACAGCTGATGGCTTTGAAAAGCTACCAGACCAAATTATGTATCCCTACGCCGTACCATATGATCTGCAAAAAACATGTGTTTAGCAGCTGTCACTTCTGACTGTCAACATTTAGGTATATACCTAATGTCAGAAGTCAGCTGTGAGCTGTCAGTCAGCACCAAAGAAGCCATGGGGCTACTATATGTTAGTTTTTTTAAGTTGGGCTGGAAAGAGACGTGAGAAAAGGTCAGTGTTTATACATTTTTTATGGCAAAACTTTTTTTGGCCAAAACAAATAAAATATTTCTCCGGTACAAACATAAAATTTAATATTCTTCACATGATGACTTCATAATTCCTTGTATATCCGTCATGGATGTTCTGTAATTTAATGACAACTTGTTCTTTCCACCAGTACGAGTTTCGTGTTGAGCTAGACTACCGAGGTATCGAGGTTCAAATCTCGCTCGGGTGAACAGGGGGCGGTTTTCCCTAAATGGTTTTCCACTCTCCCACCACGAAAATGCGGGTTCACTTCCTCTATATTCAACCTTTACCATTTCTAACCCATTAGCTTAAACAGTACTTAACCCGAACGGGTAGTAAGACGTGGTGCTAAGTATTAGTATTATTTTCTCTCCATTTAAAATGTTTCTTAGATAATGGCGTCTTGCTCATAATGGATATACAGGAACTGTTAATATCAACATGTGCAGAAAATCAAACTCTTTGTTTGTACTGAAGCAAACTTTGATTTACTTTGGCCAAAAAAAGTGTTGCCATAAAAACTCCAAAAACACTGGCCTTTTCTGGCGTCCCCCCTTCCGTCCCACCTTAAGTGATCATTTGAGAATCGCCACGAGATGGACTAGCGATTGGGCCAGTTGCCGAAACAGGTCTTAGTCTATGACTACACACTATGGCCCGCGGGCAAATAGGGCCCGCTGATGAGTTCAATCCGGCCCGTGGGATAAATATTTTAAAAGTTTTTGAGTTCCGTTATGTTGCCACCCTGAGGCAGGTCAACTCCCGAGACAGTACACGGCATCCGATGTTTGCATCCTCATATTCACGGTAACAAGTGTTGCCAATCATGAAACTTGGGAGAAGTGATCCTAAAATCAAATTTAACTGATGACCATCTGTCTTCTCTCTTGAGAATCATCTCCTCTCAGTTTCACACATACCAAGCCACTGAGGTATTCAAACTTATTCATGTCAATATATTATGTGCGTTTATATAGATTTTTTTTTAAAAAAGAAAAAATAATGAATAAAAGTCTTTCGCCCACAATTTTTTTTATTTTTAGTTGGGCCACCTGTAAGTAAGTGTGTACATCTCTCCTTTAGACTATTCGACTACCGAAACGGGCATTAACTTTTTTTTTTGTATCACCGCGTTTCACCACCGATTCGGGTTATATACTCATATACTACAGTAGCCCCATGGCTTCTTTGGTGCTGACTGACAGTTCACAGCTGACTTCCGACAGTCAACAGTTAGGTATATGCCTAAATTTTGACTGTCAGAAGTGACAGCTGCTAAACACATGTTTTTTGCAGATCATATGGTTCGGCGTAGGGATACATAATTTGGTCTGGTAGCTTTTCAAAGCCGTCAGCTGTCAGTCAGCACCAAAGAAGCTAAAACTGAGGTATTGTCATTAAAAGTCGAGCAGTATTCTAAACTCACAAAATATACTAAATATTTACAAGGAAAACGAAGTAGTTTAACATAAAAATTACCTTCTGCTTCAGTGGTCACATGGTCTAGGGCGCCAATCTCACAATCGACTGACCTGCCAATGACCGGGAGATCTGGGTTCGAATCCTGATCGGGTGTACTGAGGTTTTTTCCCCTAAGTGGTTTTCCACTCTCCCACCACGCAAATGCGGATACACGTCCTATCAATTCAACCTTTATCAAATCGACCATATTTTCGTAACTAATACAATATGTGTACAGCCCAAACGGTGGAAAAAAAAAAACCGAAACGGCCTTAGCTCAGTCGGTCGCGTGTGATACTGAGCTTAAAGGTCCCGAATTCAATTCCCAGCATGTCCGAAAAATGTATCTTTGGTGAAATGTGGGTTTGTCCATTTCACAGTGATAAATTAACGTCCGGGGGCTGGATATTGTGTCTATTCTATATTTAAGTTGGGTTATAAGTCACGTGCTGATGTTATCAGTCGGTTTAGAAAGTGTAAGTTGACTACCTCAGATATAAAACCAAACATAATTCTCCTGGAAAGTCAGATGTAAGCTAGCTATCCCAGTTGTTACACTTCAAATGTGGTGTGAAGTGATTTCCGCGTTTGCCCCAAATATTCTGACATGTGTTTGTAAGCAAACAAGAGGTACATTTCAACGAAGGAAGCATGCATGGAGTGTGACGTGAATATGATACCATGTAAGCTTCCTCGCTCGAATCAAGTTGAGAGTAGACTTATTTCCGGGTTGGATGAGTTCGGTTATCCAACATCCTACATACGTTGTTTGGGAGACGTAATGGGCTTTATATAACAATATGGTTTTAAATCGTATGTTTAATACATTGTGTCTCTAAGTGCTAAGAGGCTGGTCAGAGTTAGTTTAAACTGTACCTGTGAATTGTTCTCATCACTCAGTAGAACACTCATTGACAGTGTCGTGTCGTGTCGTGTCGTGTTACTGGATGAAGAGTACAATTCACGAGTAACAGTTTAAAGTAGCTCTGCTTACCCTGGCAACATTCCACTACACGACACTGGTCCAACAGAATGTCTATTAACGCTTTACCCTAAGAGGTAGAGATTGAAAGGATAGCTTGGAGAAAACAGCGTGGAGCTGGGGGTGGAAAAACCACAGCGATACATCACGTGTGGTTAACCACCCTAGGTCGAGATTCAAACCCCGATCTCCCATTCACAGTTAATCCAGTCTGGTGCAAGCTTGACGCATTAACTTGTTATCGTTGTATCTCAAATTATACTTACTAACATAGGTGAACAGGATAAAGAAGGTGAGTAGTTCTACACCAACGTCTGATGGGAAAACTCGTATCGCAATTGGTAGATTCCTGCTTCGGTGGCCGTAGTAGATAGACAAGAATGCCGATGGTGGGGATGTCAGGGTTCGAATCCAAGTCAGGTGTACTTGGGGTGGTTTTTGCTGAATGGTTTTCCACTCTCTATCTTCCTACGCAATTTCGTCTACACTTCCTCTAAATTCCACCTTCCTAATCTCTAACACCTCATCGTAATTAGTACATATGCGCATATCCGGAACGGGTAGTAAGACGTGGTGTCCCTATATGACAGTCCATAACACCACCACTCGGACTTGAATGCGGTGTGTCCACCACAGAAACGCCGGGTTTGACACGAGTAGGAGGGACAGGCCAAGGCGACGATACGTCAGGAGGGAAGTGTCGGTTAACCGCAGCGACCGTAGCGGCGTGGCTGTCAACTACGTGATGACTGGTCCCGATGACTCACTCGGATTAGTGTCACTGGTTAGAATCATTTGGGATATATTTACAGGCTACACCCCTGTACTATATGACGGAAAGAGTTTGCGAGTTATGGGACGTGATACTTTTTTTTTTTAGCACCGCGTTTTACAACCCGTTCGGGTTGTACGCACTTACGCTAATGTTTAATGGTAGGGTGATTGTGAGATGAAATGAAGGAGCTACAGTTTGACGTGGGATCCGAACCACGGTGGGAGGGCTGGCACTCCACACATTCACAAGTTGTGATTAATACACGTCTTGTCAGAGGTGAAGGAAGGGTTTGGCAATCAGATAAATCTGTGCCGGGACCGAGGATTGAACCTCAGACCCGCAGCATAGAAGTCTGACACCTTACCCCTAGACCACCAGGTCACCTATCAACCATTTTAAAAAAATGTGTCCAACAAACTTAATTTTAAATCTAATTTTCCACGATAGCAGCCAGTTGGGGTTTGTCTCCATAGCCGTATTACAATGTTTGGTCACTCAGTACTCCAACTAAACTATGCACACCCTAGTCTGCTTTTACCCGCTTCGGTGGCCGCGTGGTCTAACGCGCTACTCTCGCATTAGACTAGAATGAAGATGAGAGGGAGATCGAGGTTATAATCTCGGTCGGATGTACTGAAGGGGTTCTTTCCTAAATGTTTTTTCAGTCTCTTTCTGGAAGAAAATGTGGGTACACTTCCTCTAAATATAACCTTCCTAACCTTTAAAACAAAAACAGCGATAGTCCAACATCTTATATCAGTCGGTAGCGTGTCTATCTACTGAGCTAGAGTACATTCACCACCCGAGTTTACTTGGATGACAGCTCAAAATACTAAAATAGTCCATAATATATCCCTACGCCAACAGCTGACATCTTTTAGTTTGGATAAATGTAATGAAAACAGTAATATATGAATGTGATAGCTAACTACAGAAATTTAGGCCAGTATTATTTATATTTATTTGAGGTCGGCATAAAGTTTATTATTGTTTTATTCCACTTAAAAGAATTATTATTCACAGCACTTTCACAAAAGCTCTAACAAATTTAGCTTCAAAATGGCGACCGATGAACTTAAACCATGTGATTGAACATGACATAAACAAATTTTTACAATGCTGCATCAACGAAGTTGATAAAAATATTGTATTCTGTTAAATATTTAAATACGATAAAATAATCATAAAATATTGTATTGTATATAAATAAAGACCAGGTATTTTTTCTTTTACAAGTTAATACGACGCTTGTATTAAAAGTATTAATGAATGCACTATATCACACATTATCGATAACATCCCAAAACGAAGAACAAGTATCTTTAATTATTAATATTTAAAGTATAGTTTCGGATTGGATAACAAGAAATTATTATTAAAAGTAATTAAATAATGTGAGAAAATTTAAGTTTACTTTATTTTAATTGTAAACGTAATTATAAAACTTATCATTTATAACAGAACAGTGATTTTTTTACATGTGTCGGGAACCCAAAACCTAAACATATGATTTTTCCATTGTCATTCAGTAAAAAGCTATGGTTAACATACTATAATGGTCCCGGTTCGATTCCCGGCATGAACAAAAAAATTGGACTTTCCTCCTCTCGCGGTGATAAATTAACGCTCGGCGGGCTGGGTGTTGTATCTGTTTCAGGTTATAAGTAGTGTGCTGATAAGACTATAATCAGTGGGTTCAGAAAGTGCTCGTTAAACACCTCACGTAACGAAATATATTAAAAAATGATTATACAACAGGAAACACACGTGTATAAAAGGGAAGGAGTGGGGAGTAAAATTGTTATCAGCAACACGAGCAATGATTAGTGTGGATGATTGCCGTGAACAGCGCTCCCAGTCACGGGGAAGTACAGGATAACATTAGTTTATAAAGATGACCTTGACCGCTGATGGATTCATACGTAACCGTGGAGAACGATTTACCGCCCCCACCACAACCAATGACGTTCCCCCGCTTGCCAAACCATCAAGGCACCGATCCTACACTTCCTCTACAACAGGGGTCGGATAAACTGGTCGTTCACGAAACAATTTTCAGTCGATCGCCGTAAGAAAAATACATAATACATCGTTAATGAAAGTTGATCCTCGGGTATTTAAACTCGCAAATAGGCCTATATTAAGTAGGGTACTTTAAAATAATATTTTGGCCTGAGTAAAATTATCTTTATCGGTCATAGTCGCTAATGTTTTAAGAAATTTAAACATGAAAATGTACATTGTATTTATTTTATTTTTTCTATAAAGGCGGGGACATTAGTAGTTGACCAAAAAAATTGTAAAGTGGAATAACGATGGCCCAAAAAGGTTGTCGACCCCTGATCTACTGCCACTCTCGGTGCGAACAGGGCTTAACAGGGTTCCAGTGAGTTTAGAATATATTTTTCTTTTTTTTACATTTTTGATACGAGCTAAATGAAATTTAAAGCATTTAAATCGGAAAACTTTGACAGATCCGCTTCGGTAGCCGTATGGTCTAACGTGCTAATCTCGTGTTGGACTAAACTGGCAAAGACGGGGGTTCGATCCTGGTCAGGCGCTGTGAGGGTGGTTTTTCATAAATGGTTTTCCACGCTCCCTCCACACAAGTGTGGGTGCACTTCCTCTAAATTAAGCCTTCCTAATCCCTAACCCATCAGTATAATTAGTACATAGGCTTATAACCTGAACAGGTAGTAAGTAATACGCGGTGACAAAAAATTATTAAAAAAGTATATTAATTTTAACTGGGAAGCTTCGATTGAAATCCTGTCCTTTAAATATAGAACAGCAGCGCTTCAGATGCTGGTATAATGGAATTTTTTAAAATAAGTTATAGGCCTTTTGTGTCTTTGTTTGTAATAAAAATCACAAATTATTCCTCATATCATGTGTGAGTAGGCATTTTTTTTATTTTTAGTCGAGTTTAAATAAAAACATCAATTTTTTTTTCGATCTTGAGTAATAGAGAGCAATATTAATTTGTACAAGAAATACTTCAAGTTGAATTTCTGTAATGGATCCATTTATAAATTATAAGTAGAAAGATAGATACTAAAAAAAGTTTTGTCAGAAAAAATTATAATCAAAGAAAATTGAGATTTTTAAATATATTTAATGTAATAACTGTACATTTTTTTACAAAATTTAACAAAAGAAAATAATGATAGACTCTTATTTGCTAGGAAATAATACCTTAAAATTAAATATATATAATTAAACTCTTAATTTTCAAGAACAAATCGAAAATTCCTAGTAGATTAATCAAAATTTTCGAGTCTTGTAAAAATCTTCAAGTCGAGTTCAAACAGTTACTAAAACTTGTCTAGAACTTAGATTAAAACTAGCTCGAACTTGAATTTTCGAGTACTCGCACATCTTAACACTTATTTCTACAAAATATTGTGGATGTCCAATAACCCTTTCTTCACCTCTGACAAGAGTATTAATCACAACTTGTGAATGTGAGGAATGCCAGGCCTCCACCGTGGTTCGGATTCCACGTTAAACTGTAGGTCCTCCATTTCATCTCACAATCACCCTACCATTACACATTAGCGTGTGTATAACCTGAACGGGTAGTAAGACGCGGTACTACTACTACTACTACTACTACTACTACTACTACTACTAATAATAATAATAATAATAATAATAATAATAATAATAATAATAATAATAATAATGTCCAATATTTCTTACATCCTCTACCCCTCACTCCTTACCCTCCAAAAAAATAAAATTGAATCTCAAAAAACAATAATTTCTCGAATTTAAAATATTTAAGGATTTGAGGGATCGAAGATTAGAACGTTCCAATTCTAAAATATATAGAAGAGATAGTTGTGCTTAGAAGCAGCAAGTGGGAGTTTAGGAGACGCGAGAAAAGGTGTTTTTGAAGTTTTTATAACCAAACTGTTTGTTTTTATTTGCAAAATAAAATAATGCTCGAACAGAAACATGAGTCTATTTTTCTTCGTCTATTGATATTATGATGATTCGGAATTATTAAGCTACGGTGTTATTGAGATATAATTGTCCCGCGATTGGGAGCCAATTATGGTGATACGGTTTATATAATTGGTATTTATAGCCCCGTGATCGAGCGCCAATTATTATGATATTTTACTTGAATAAATACAACTGTTTATGTTGCACACGATTTATTGAAGTGATTTTATATTCTTATACAATTTTACTTGAAATACAGGTTATTTTCTGTATATAAGTTAGTAGTACTGTCGTGATATTACATGTACTCTAGGTTTATGTCACCGACACTCTGTGTGTTCATACGCACACACAGCTTATATATGACATACCCCTTGCCCCTTGGACCTCTTGTGACCAGTGTCAAAACCCACCAATCAAAAGCGTTCCTGCGACAGGTGTCTTGAAGGCTAGCTTCCTATTGGGTATAGAGAGCTGGCGTCTCTTGCTTGTTTGGTAAATACTACGGAGTTTAATTTTGAAATAAAAAATAAGTTTTAATGGTGCAATCCTTCTATTCTAGGTTATTCTTGAAAAGCACGTAATTCTCCATGGATGAAGTCTTGAAAGGATAATTTACATACGATACTTTAGAGAAAAATACCTTCATCCATGACTTTTTAAATATATGAGAGCGGTCCAAATCAACAGTTGTTGAATATCTGTTATGAACATAGCGGTATTAGATGAGAAACTTTTTAAATGGAGAGAAAAAGTTGTCATTAAATTCTAGGACACCCTCGACAGATATTCAACAACTTTTGATATATCACCGTATGAAGGAAATTAAACTCTTTATGTTTCTACTGGAGAAATCTTTGATTTATTTTGACTAAAAAAAGTTTTGCTATAAAAACTCGCGTTCCTTACATTCCCACTTTAAACTACCCCGGGGTGAAATACAGCTTGAGAATCGAACCCTGGTCCCCCTCGGGACCTTGAGGAAGGTCACGCAGAGGGAGGAGGAGAGCCGCTCACAACCAACCAGTCGCTGTGCAAGATGACGAGATAGACTCTTTCGGTTCAATGAAGTCGTCCTTGCATAAACAATTACCGGCTGATGCAATCTGCCACCACAAATGGATATTAAAAACAGACCCATCTAATGGAATGGTGGCTAGTCACGCAGTCTGGCGGACGGGTGTGTGAACTATACACGCAGGTACAATATAGTACTACACATTCGGTGCATTATAATATTTATAAAACTTATGTCACATCAGTTTTTTTATCATCGTGTCTTACTATCCATTCAGGTACTACGCTTATCATGCTAATATGTTAGAGATTATGGAGGTATGAGTTAGAGGAGGTGCGCCCGCATTTGCGTGGAGTTAGAGTGGAAAACCATTTAGGAAAAAACCTCAATGCACCTTACCAGGATCTAAATCCGATCTTCCAGTCTTCGGCAGTCTAGTCAACACGATAATAGGGCGTTAGACAGTGCGGCCACCAAATCGGCAAGTCACATCCGTAAGTAGAGTTTTTTTTATAAATCACTCTGTCTTACTACCCGTTCAGGTTAAGTGTATATGCAATAAAGAGTTTGGGATGAGAAAGATTTAATTCAGAGAAAGTGTACCCGAATTTGGGTGGAGAGGGTAGAGTGATAAACCATTTAGGGGCGAAAACACCTCGGTAAACCCGACCGGGATTCGAACCCCAATCTCCCTGTCATCGAAATTTCTGTATTTCGCGAGTGTGACTCCCTAGACCATCCGACCACCAGTGGGCTTCTTGTTACTCAGATATGTTGGGTATTTTTAATGAGCTTCACGTCACACCAGGTCAAAAATCTAATTTCACCGATTAAAACCCATTTAGAGATTTAAACAGATTTTTTTTTAAAATATATCAAAATGCTCAATTTGTTATAAATAATTATTTTTGAAATGCACTCAAAACTAAACATACGATTTTCCTAAATAAACTGTAAGGTTCCCCGATTTTTACTTTCTCGCTTCTCTACAGGAAGAGAAAGTATTGTGATCGTCAAAAAATCAAGCTCGAGATTTTGATGAAGGTCGACATTTCATAACCGAATCTGAAAAAGTGGTTATTGGATTGCCGTCTGTCTATCTATCTGTACCTCGGAGTAGAGCCTAAGCTATTTTACCGATTGGGCTATAACTTGGTATCTAGGGTTTTCATAAGTTTGCCCCGGGGGATCTTTGAAATTGGAAATCTAACCCTAATATTAAGACAGTTTACTTAGGGGTGAAATGAAAAAAAAAACAATTTTATGAAAATCGGCTCTAACGATTTCGATTAAATTTCATTTCTTAGCATTATTAATATCAATATTACAAACAAAAGGGCAACTCTCAATTATTCGTCAAAATCACTTTAAGGGCCCTTGTCTGATGCGTAAATTATCTTTTTTTTTTATCATATCTTCGTATCTATTTGAGATGGAATTACTTATCGTTGCAAATATGTATATCTAGTTATAATACAAATCTTTCATTTGAAAAATATTTTTACAAAACCAATAACTCTCACGTTATACGCGCATATATTATATATATATATATATATATATATATATATAATATATATATATATATAAACATATATATACATATATAAACATATATATATATATATACTTTTCTAACACCAAAGGTCAAGTATTACGACCGTAATAAAAAAAATCTAACCCAAGATGTTGATGGATGTCGACGTTTCATGACTCTTCGAATGCTAAAAAAGTGGTGTTTGCAATGCCGTTTATCTATGTGTCTGTTTAACCCTAAAATTAAGAGTAGTTTAGTAAAGGGCGAAAAGAGAACAAATCAATTTTCTCAAAATCAGCTCGATTTTGATTAAAATTCGCATCTTGGCGTTGACTAAGATTATCGATAAAATGACTATTTTAATTTTCCTATAAAAATGACTTTTAGGGTACTTTACCGAAGCGTAAATTTCCGTATCTACGCAACTATTTGAGATACTAAATAATTTATCATTGCAAAACCGTAGTACTATTAAAAATAAAAACTTTTATTTGAAATATATATTTATAAAACTAATAGTTTCTGAGATAATGGCAGATATCCTTAGTTCTACAGAAATACTACTTATGTTTTAACGCTATAATTCTCTAATACCATAGAGTAATTAAATAATTAAGTCTTTCAAAAAATGTATGTTCTTTTTCCTTTAACCTCTTTGGGGAAATATTGGTGCAGCAATGATCTATCTCTATCATTTTAGACTCAATACTCAATAGTCAATATTTACCTCTTTTTTTTGGTCTAAATTTATAAATGAGGAATTTTTTTAGCAATGCGATAACCATAAGATGTGCAAACCCTAATATAATGTCCAAAATAGCTCGGGTTTGCTAGTGTATATTATTTAGTTTCACATATATTTCGAGTTGTGAGTAAATATCTGCATTTTTAAACAATGGAGTGAGAAAGTCCGTGCGGAGGAGTTCCATACAATTTTTTTTTTAATTCCCTGACTATTCCAGGTTGTCAATGTTATCCATGATTTTGGCCATCCTGTATTTGATTCAGAGTACGGGGATCCAAAGCCAGAAACCTACGTATTTTGAAGTCAAGTCAGTCAGTGTCCCCAGGTAACACAAGAGACGGGTTGTTGTGACACACCGTGAAGAGTGGCGGGTTGCGTCACGGCACGAGGTAAAGGGATAACGTAGCGTAGGGTACATAGCACAAACCGGTCAACTTTCGAACCGCGCATCATGTAAGTGCCATTAGCCTACACGCGTATAAACATGGGACATACCTTCTTCGTGAACTTTCGCTTTCAACGGACCAGTGTGTGTGTGTGTGTGTGTGTGTGTGCGCGCGCGTAGGTTGACTATAATGCGTCCACTTTGTTAGGTAACGGCAGCGTTGCCAACTGTACGATCTGGATACCACTTGTGTTATAATGTCACCACCTGTACACATATATATATATTGGGATATTACACTGGCGACGCAACCAGTAATGTTTACTTTGGAAGGGGGGGAGGGGGGGCGAAGAGACGACATACGATCAAGGACGTAGACAAAATTGTTCCAGAACTTTGTGTCACAAGAATTGACATATGGTGAATTTTTGTTACAGACTTTATATGTAGATGTTATATGGTATATGGTCATTTACCTGGCGACCTTGATTTGTGGTAAATTAAATTATTGGATTTCGTTAAGGTAAAATTTGGATAAAGTCGGTAAATAAAAGGCATTTTTAGCAGAAAAATGCCTTTTATTTACCAAATGTGTGTGTGTATATATATATATATATATAAATACGGGCTAAATTTCAAATTATTAAATTTTAAATATTTGCCTTTGGTCATAATTCTACTTCCACCATAACCAGATCAAGCACATAATATTTTACTTCTTCTTTATCAGTGCTCTTTGGTGGGGGGGAAATATTTTTCTCTGGACTGGAAACTTTTGATTTGTTACAGGAATACCAAAAAGAAAATTATAATAGTGCAGTTTGTACTGTTGCGTCTGGCAAGTTCAGGCTAGGCACAATTTGGTCTGCGACTAAATAAAAATTTGTATAGTTGGGATATCGTTAATTAAAATTGAAATCGACATAATTGGCCATTTTTCGCATATTAAAGGTCAAGTTATCAATTTCGTGAAAAGATTGAACTTGGTTTAATTTGGCGTATATATGATACATTTAAAACTGTTATAGTAAACTTTAAAAATGGTTGATATTAAGTTAATATATTAGAAAAAAGTTGGTAGAAACATGTCTCGCGATATTTCAGTTTCCTTAGTCATTCATATCTAAAGGAGATTTTTAAAAAAATATTGATTCTAGTCTTCAAATTAAAGATTGTTTACTGATTTCTGAATTTTGAAAATTTAAAATTTCTCAAAAATGGCTTTAACCTTTTTGTTTAAAATATGGTATCTAGAGAATGTGGCCCACCCGTCCTCGCAGCTGACTGCACTCCAGGTTTAGAGGACCCAGGCTCGAGTCCAGACGGTGTTTAGTGTGTGAGCAGGGCCGGCGTAAGGGTTACATGCGTCAGTAGTCGAGACTTGAAATTTGCGCCCTAAGTTATAATCTGTGTAACATAAATAAACCACACCACCTGCGTGACGCAAAATAATAATTATAGTGTGCCAAATACTGGGGGGTGGAGGGGGGGGGGAGAAAGATAATAAAAAGAATTGTAAATATAAAAATAAGTGTCGCAACCCTCTTCTTACGTAAATAAATGAGTTCAAGAATATCTTTCCTTTCCAAGTAATATTTTCAGAAGCTGTTAATAATTAAGAAATATTCGCCGACAAAGCGACCTTAAATGTCATAAAGCCATCAAAGTGATTATGTTGTTGGTCAATCTCTAAAACATAATTCTTGATAAAGTAGCCTATTAGATAAATTATTTGGAAGCTTTTCTTTATTTAGGATTGATTATTAGATTATTTAATTTAAATAAATATTTTTAAACATTAAATGTTTTTGAAATGTGTACCCTTAGTATCTTGGCGACCACCTTTATTCGCTAAGGAACTGACCAGCTTTGTGTGGGAATATATTAACGTCTCAAAATATGTTAAAGCTCGCCTGTAAGGTAAGGGTGAGATTGTTTCGTCCAGGATGCTGCAGCTGCCTTAAGTTTAAGGGTGTAGTCGACCTTGGTGGTCTTGGGGTAAAGTGCTCGCCTCAGAACCCGATGTTCATGGGTTCAAACCCGGCTGAGGTCGACGGATTTTTCTTGAGTGACAGAAATACGTAGCACAACTTCCTTCGGAGGGGAAGTAAAGTCGTCGGTCCCATGTCGATTGTGGCAGGTAAAAGAAGCATGGAAGGTTTCACTCTCGCTCATAGAAATTACCGTGTGCTGATTTAATCAGTCGGCTCTGAAAGCGCACGTCAAATACTTCAAATAAATAAAAACTAATAAGGGTGTACAAGTGCAGTGATGGCGGAATTTGGGGATGGCATTGCCCCTTCTAGAATTATATCACTATCCTCTTATATTATCGAATATAAAGCTAAAAGATAGCCTTGTATTAAACTTCTAGTAGTTTCTAGAGCAGTGGTTACCAAAGTGGAGGGAGAGGGGGGAGAAAATTCGGAAATAACATTAAAAATAATAAACAAATGAATATATATTTTTTTATTTAAATCACTTTTCCAAACTAATTAATATAATTATTATTTCTTGCGGTATTGGCAACACTAGCTATCAGTTGTAATAAATTTGGTGACCAGTCAGAAGTGTGCATGCACGACATTATAATAGTATTATTTACAATAATTTTATGAACATTCGATAACGACAGTTAACGTTTACAACTGTAAACGTAACGCACACAACCAACGGAAAATCTCACTTGTTCTGGCTGGACCTTTGGCAAATGTCTTTTTATTCAGATTTTTAAAAAATAATCCTAATTACTGATGCTATTTTATATTGTAAAAAACAAATAAAGAATATTCTAAAATTACCTCACGGAGGCTGAGATCAGTTGTGGCTACGTTCTTTACCGAATCTTGAACTCTCACTCCCATAAAAACTAAACAGCAATGTCGGCTTGCAGTGGAAAGTGATTTACGTGTCCTCTGTCAAACATCAAACCCAATATTCGAGAAATGATTAAAACAAAAAAGTGACAAACATCACGATAATCTTCTGCCATTTTTTCTACTTCCATCCTGCCAGTTTTACATTGATTTTTGTATAAAATAAAGAATTGACTAGAAAGGATTAAAATATTTTTTATATAAATAACCCAAAAAATAGGGGGGGGGGGGGGCAGACGTGGAAATTCACTTATCTACCAAGCGGGCTTCAGCTGAAAAAGGTTGAGAACCCATGTTCTAAAACCATTTAATATTCTAAAAAAAAAATCCAGGCGAAGAACACTCTAAATGGCTCGCAAGAAACATCCAATTTTCAAAAGTTTTCAGACGAGGATCACTCCAAATATCTTTTAAATATATATAATTTTTTAAAATTCGTCAGCAGAAGTTCCCCGGACTTCCCCTTGAAAAGGGAAAGGTGGGGGGAGCAAGTTCCTCAACAACTCCCCTCTTTTTTTTATATAAAAAAAAGTTCCGCCGCTCTACAAGCGAGTCTTTATTAGGAGAAAAGGGGAACTATTTATTCCATCAATAGAGAGATAAGGTACTCGTTGAATAAATTTATCGATGGTCGTGAAATGGGTGAGGGAGGGGTGGGGGGTGTAAGATTTGTAACCGCCCGTTCCACGGCTAGCTCAGTAGGTTAAGTCCCACACGTATAGATTTCCTGTGCAACGTTCCTCGCGGACTGGTTTCCCAAACATGGTCCTTGCTTCGTGAAATATGTTGACAGTGACAGTTAATAAACCTCTTATACCTGATGCGTATAAACCGAATGGGTAGTAAGACGCGGTGCTAATAATAATCTTATACCTGAAAGAGAGTTATGTCTTTATAATTCATATACAAGAGTTTGGTTTTAAGTAACCGCGTCTTACTACCTGTTCAGGTTATACGCATACGTACTAGTTACGGTAGTGATTTAGAGATGAGGAAAGTTGGATTTAGAGGAAGTGTACTCTCATTTGGGTGGAGGTAGGAAAGAAAAACATTTAGGAAATATCACCCTTAATACACATGACCAGGATTCGAACCCCCCATCCCCCCGATCTCCCACTATCGGTAGTTTCAGTTTATTGCGAGAGTGACGCCTTGGACCATGCGTCCACCGAAGCGGTTCCACACGAGTTAATAAACGACTGAATCCGAGGGGCAAGGCCTAGGAGTTTGGTTTTAGAGGAAATGCACCCACATTAGCGTGGAGAAAGGGTGGTGAAAGAAACAGTGATACATCCCATGTCGAAAAACGAGTGAAAGCACGCCAGGCAGAGATTCGAACCTCAACTTCCCCGTCACGGAATAATCCTAGCTATCGCAAGCCGGACGCCTCGTACGTCATTACCACTGGTGTGAGTAGGTAGAAAGAGAACGAGAGAGATTAAATTTATAAGCATTTAAATCTAAACGTTCATTTTCTTAAAACATATAATATCAGCACATCTTTTACAAACTAGCTTAGCCTAGGACATTACGCAAGCAACTATAGTCCAATTTTCATAGGAAGGGTATTATCTGACAGCTAGAAAAGCTACTAGATCCTACATTCACGTATTCATACGTCAATTCATGTGATCCGCAGTTGTCTTTTTTGATAGATATTATCAATAACTATAACGTCATAATAATATCAATGTTGACCGTAAAGAAATACGTTTGTATTTGATAAAAGGATCTTCCTATAAAAATTGGACTGTAACTCTGGTTCTTATACAAATATCTTGGTCAGAACCAAGTTCCCTTAGAATAGTCATCTATTGCTCCAAGCTCCGGCCTGGCAGGTCCCAGTCACGCACAATAACCGTGCGAAAGTAGCTTGGAGGTGCATAAACAGGTCTCACCTCCACGGGTGCTCCGATCGAATCTTAGTTGTTGTGTCGGCCGACAGACAACGCCCCGTTCGCTTCCAGTCTCCAAGATGATACAGTCCAATCTTCAAAGGAAGATACTTTTAGAACACAGCAGGGGTGTGCAAAGGCAATATTTTTAATTGTGAAGCAAAGTTTGAAACAGGCGAAGCAAAGTCGAAGTCAAGAGCGACGTATGAAATATGAGGAACAAAGTGGGAATCGAAGTCGAAGATGAGGTTTTTTTTTGTTAGCACACAACACTGTACTTTCTTGTTATTTTATTTGTGTATTTATCTCTGTTTACGTTATAGAGGTAATTTAATCCCTAGTTGGTGTTGAAATACTGTTTAGTAATTGTTCTAATATGATAATGTAGAAATATGTCATATTTAGTAAGATATTAAAAAAAATCTGTTCATATTATATTCAAGTTTTCTTCTTCCTGGAAATGTTTCGAAGATGCTAGGTTTATTGCGCGTGTCGAAGTCAAACCAAAGGAGATTTTTAGCTTTAACTTCGATATTTCGAAACTTCGCACTCCCCCTTAAGAATACAAACATATTTTGTTGCGGCTAACATTGATACAATTTTACCATATTATTTTTGTTATTTATAGCTGCAAGATAAAGTTCCTCGTTCTCACACATTTTTAGTAGGCCTAGATGCATGATTATTTTTTACCATTTAATTATTTATTTATTTTTGTTGGGAGAATAATTTGTACTTTCTTGACTAACGCACTTTTGTTTTAAATAAATATTCCCGGAAATTATGCTTTAATTTTTTGTATCGATTTAAAATAACTTGAACGTATAGATTGAGGTTTTAAAAATGAATTCCTAAAACTTCAATAAATATGTTAATAACTTTTATTTAGCTATGAAAATATTATATGTGCTTCCCAGGAATATGTATTTTAAAACTAAGGTGTGTTAATCAAGAGGATAAAAATGGTTTCTTATATAAAAAAAGTTTTAAATAATTCAAAACACCCTTGTACAACATTAGGCCTCATTCACACGTGTCAAAGAGGCAAGTGATGTATTGGACGTTACCGTGCCTCTCCTCCCAGTGTGGACCAGCCCTAATAGCCCCCTCTATGGCCAGTGTCTGTGAAAGTGTAGTGAACCGGGTAATGGGGCCAGGTGGTTGTGATTGCACGGTTCAAAGCTCACGAAGTCAAGTCGTGACGCTACCGGACCGGTCTCAGGTTCAATTCTCAACAGCAGGTGAATGAGCTGCTTCATGGGTCGGGTTTAAGGTGGGGACGCGAACTAAGGGTAGTATTTTTGCAGTTTTTTTTTATAAAACTTTTTTTTGGTCAAAATAAATCTAATATTTTTCCAGTATAAATATAAAGTTTAATTTTCTTCCCATGGTGATATCAACAGTTGTTGAATATCTGACAAAGGTGTCCTGGAAATTATTGACAACTTTTCCTCTTCATTTAAAAAGTTTCTCATCTAATGCATCTATGCTCGTGACAGATATTCAACAACTGTTGATATCACAATATGAAGAAAATTAAATTCTATATTTGTACTAGAGAAATTTTAAATTTATTTTGACCAAAAAAAGTTTTGCTATAAAAAACTGCAAACAGTTTTATCATGTTCCCTATATCTCCCGCCTTAACGGACGAATTTAATTGCGCAAAGGTGTGGAAAGTCACATTACGCATACTTTCCAGGACAGCTACTTTTATATCTCAAACTTCATAAGGAATCCAGCTAATATATTGTTTTAATTTATTTAAATATGGCAGAGACCTTGTTTAACCATACTCTAAGGTGAATTAAAAATATATATTATGTTTGTCTAACAGATGGCAGCACCAACTCAATTTGAGTTAAAATGGGACTTTCCTCCTATTCCCGTGTACCATCCAAATATAAATTCAAATCATTTGGGACTAGCTACAAAAAAGAACACTTTTTTATAAGCAACCGCCATTTTGAAACGGACAACCAGATCAACAAACCACCTAAATACTTAGTCCGGCCAAGGTTCAAAGAATGTCCCTGACAAATTCAGTTAAAAGTGATCAACGCATTTGGTAGTAACCGTGGAACAGACACATGAAATGCCAAACGGTCGAGTTAAAACCAGACCTCGCTCCACTCGATCAGCAAAGAGAAAGAGTCAGAGAGAAAATGCAATCCCCAATGATACAGAACTTTAGTGGGGCTCTTAAAAAACACGTTCTTATTAGAGAGATTTGGTTAGTTTTTTAATGTTTGAGAGTATAGACCTATTGTTGGTCTCCCTTACCACTCAGACACGAGGATGAATGTTTATATCCTGAGTATAGACCTGTTGTTGGTCTCCCTTACCCCTCAGACAACCTGAATAGCTTGTATGGGTACCAGCTCCAGTGGCCAAATGGTCTAAGGCATCACTCTCGTCTTAAACTGGCCTGCTGATGACAGGGATATCAGAGTTCAAATCCCAGTCGGTTCTACTGAGGGTGATTTTTCCTCAATGGTTTCCCACTCTCCTTCCACTCAAATGCGGGTAGATTACCTCTAAAATGCTACTTCTCTCATCCCTACCCTATTCGATTAATTATCATATTATATGCGTATAACCTCAAGAGGTATTAAGACGCAGTGATAAAAAAAACCTTATGTTACAACATGTGTTAGTCACCTTTAACGCAGCACGTGACTACAATCACTCCTCTAACAGCTCCACCACTTGTTTTTTTTACAACGTGACCACGCGTGTTTTTTTGGGCGCGCTGACACCCCGCGCCGATGACGTCACTTGAACGTGATCCTTGAGATAGCACATGTGTTAACAGCTCGCTATTAACCTAAGTTTGTGCAAAATGGGTTGGAGAGTTTATGGTTATTTCATGGGGCCGAAATAGTACTGCTAAAGGATTGGTGGGGCCTAAATAGTACTGCTAAAGGATTGGTGGGGCCTAAATAGTACTGCTAAAGGATTGGTGGGGCCTAAATAGTACTGCTAAAGGATTGGTGGGGCCTAAATAGTATTGCTAAAGGATTGGTGGGGCCTAAATAGTACTGCTAAAGGATTGGTGGGGTCTAAATAGTATTGCTAAAGGATTGGTGGAGCCTAAATAGTACTGCTAAAGGATTGGTGGAGCCTAAATAGTACTGCTAAAGGATTGGTGGGGCCGAAATAGTACTGCTAAAGGATTGGTGGGGCCTAAATAGTACTGCTAAAGGATTGGTGGGGCCTAAATAGTACTGCTAAAGGATTGGTGGAGCCGAAATAGTACTGCTAAAGGATTGGTGGAACCTAAATAGTACTGCTAAAGGATTGGTGGAGCCTAAATAGTACTGCTAAAGGATTGGTGGGGCCGAAATAGTACTGCAAAAGGATTGGTGGAGCCTAAATAGTACTGCTAAAGGATTGGTGGAGCCGAATGTATATTTATCCCCAACTTCAAGTACGACCCTGTCACTGTATTTAAATATTCTAATGTAATTCTTGGAATAGAAAAGAAAAAAATTCATACGATATTTTTTTAATAAACAGGTTTAGCCTCCAGGTGTACCGAGCCTCAACCACCAATACCTGAGAAGTCTTGGCCACCTCAGACATCTGTTGTTAAGGTTCGTTCCCGGTAGCTATTCCCTTCTATACCACGGCCACAGAGGAGGAGGATCTTTTCCAATGCTGGATATCACAAAGGAGTAATGGGACAAGGAAACAGATAAGACTTAGATTATTCAACATCAATTAATTATGTCATTAAATTTGTTTGGCAGATATTAACCTATTTTGAAAATTGAAAAATGACACCTGGACACGAGAATCGAACCCGTGTCCAGGTGTCATTTTTCAATTTTCAGAATATGATATCTAGTGGAGTAATTCCCTACTAATAAGCATAAATAATATCTTTGGCTATTAATTCTTAAGATATTAACCTTACAATTTTACCCTTTTACTCGTATTTCACAACATATTTGAATTTAAGTATTGTTTTGTACCATACTTATAGTATATCTTAAAGTTTTTGTGTAAACATATATTTTAGACTTTTCATCAACTTGTGTATGGTCTAATTGATGATGCAATATTAAGTGTATATAAATGTTCATATCTGATATGTTTTTTCATCAGAAGTAAATTCTAATTAAACATTTTGACTTGTGAGTTCACTTAATACATATACTAATTTAGCAACTGTTTAATTCATTGATTTTATATATATATATATATTTCTAGAGCAATCTTTCTAAGTCTTAACTCTTAAATTTAAAAGTGTCGGAAACGGCCCCAAGTTACTATGAGTTCGACTATACCTTCCACAAAGATAAATGGTCATGAACAATGATTGCAGTGAATGAACCGCTCAAGGCTTGATAAAAGTAACGTTCATAACGCGTGAGGTCACAGGTTCGACCCCAGAGGGGGGAGGGGGGGCTATTCGGAGGAAAACGGGCTTCACAGTGCATTAGTTAATCTAATCCCCCCAGTCGGGATTGAACGTTGACCTCCCGGGTCAGTGTCAGTAGTGACTGAGAGCCCCACCCAGGTAAAGTAAGGCAGCACCCCTTGATGCACCTAGAGCGCCCTCAACCCACGCGCGTGGATCATGGCTGGCTGTAAGCTATTTCTATATACCGCCGTCACCATGGCAACCACGCACGCAATTCCCAGGGAAACAAACGAGGATCTGCATCATCCTCTAGTAGACGTGTGGGAGGTTCGAACCCGGACTACGGTTCACAGCGTAGACTACTCTTCAGGTCATCAAGTCGGATTGAAGTGTAGTTTAGCACCACGTATTACTACAAGTTTAGGTTATACGCCTATGGTATAAATGTTTTAGGGATGAGGAAGGTTAAATTGAGAGGAAGTGTGCCCGCAATTGCGTGGAACGAGAGGGGAAAACAATTGAGGAAAAATACCCTCGTTCCCAAACTTTTTAGACCAAAGGAGCCCTAATAAAATGTTTTTGCACTAATATTGTGAATATTCAATATCGACAGTTAAATTTTACAAGTATTAAAGTATAAAACAAACGGAAACTCTCACATGTTCTGGCTGCACTTTTGACAAATGCCCTTTATTCATGTCTGAAAAAAATTGCCAATCCTAATTACTTATACTAGTTTTTAGTGTGAAAAACAAATAAAAAGATAATATAAAATTTCCTCACGAAGCCCTGAGATAAGTGACGGAGCACAGCTTGAAAAATACCGCCTTAGACCATGAGGCCACCAAAGCGGGTTGATTGACTTGTTATTTGAGGAGAGGGGTGGGCTAAGAGGTGTTTCTGAAACCAGTCACATGGTCACGTCATTCTGCTGACAACAAGAGGACGTTTATTTAATTGATTGGGGTTTTTTTTACTATGTACCGTGTCCACAGACAAGTAAGAAACAGACTCTCAACCTTACGGGGATTTAGCTGCGCTCCTTTTACCAGCTTGAGTCCTCCACCACTGGGCTTCGCTAGTGTCACTGCTGGGTGATGATAGGACTAACCGCAGCGATCCTAGTGTTGAAGGACTCAAGCTGGCAAAAGAAGCGCAACCACTTTATTAACTTGGAGGTTGAGTGTATGGATATATTATTTGTCTGTGACCGTGTCCCAAAAATTGCTATTACAGCGTTTACAGTCTAAAGTCTAAACGTTATCGATTTTTTCTTGGTCACCACGTCTTCCTGCAGTTTTCCACAAGTGATTTATCAATGCGGTTTTCTCATCCTTTCTCCATGCTAGTGTGGGACTATTTCCCGTGCGCGGACCGGCTTCACTGGACAGTCGGTGATAGAGAGACCAGTTTTGTGGAAAGATGACACAAAATTGAGAATTGAGATTAGTATACTCAACTGTGCTAAAAGATATTATATATATATATATTATATTATATATTTAGCACCGCGTCTTACTACCCGTTCGGGTTATACGCTTAAGTACTAATTACTCTAATGGATTAGGATTTGGGAAGGTTTAATTTAGAGGAAGTGAACCCGCATTTGCGTGGAGGGAGAGTGGAAAACCATTTAGGAAAAACCACCCCCAGTTCACCCGACCGAGATTCGAACCTCGATCTTCCCGTCCTCAGCGGTCGAGCTCAACACGACTAGCGCGTTAGCCAACTACGCCACCGAGGCGGGTTAAAAGATATTAATGGTGAGTATTAACTGTAGTAAAAATTTTATTTTTACCATTGTAAATTAAAGTTGTGTAAGATTTTAATGAACAGGTGAAAATTCCATGAGTTTTCCCTGACCGATCAAATTCCCTGACTTGTCCAGGTCACTGGACATCCTGTATCTCCAGACTTAGGGCCAGTTTCATAGTCAGATTTAGTACGCCTAAAGTGCGAGTCGATACTAAATACAGGACGACACCTACCTAGACCAAAATGGAATGGGCCAGTTTCGCAAATGAAACTGGCCCATTCCATTCAATTTCAGGTAGGTGACATCTTGCATTTAGTATAGCGCAGCACTTGAGGAGTACTAAATCTGACTATGAAACTGGCCCTTAGACGAATACATTTTATATTTTTTTTAAAAAACACAATCTTTTCATCCCTACCTCTTTGAGGATTCCTTTATTGACCTTGGTTTGAAAAGTTCTGATGGTAATCAAATAAAACTCGGCAGTTAATTACTCTCCCACGACTCGCATGCAAGTCCCTGACCCCACACGCAACCAAACGCGCGCGTGTGAAGTGACACGCGACACGGACCGTCTGACACGAACTGTTACCGCGCGCTCTGTCTGCACGGAAGGTCACATGCCGGAGAGGTTTCCCTACTTAATTCAGTACAAGTCCACTATCAACGACCAGCTTCAATATCGTGAAAACCAGGGAAGCACCGTGTAATTTATTTTAGGAAAGACATACATTTCATTAAGGTTGTAACCAGAATGAAATTTCGAGAAAGAGGGGGTGTTTTGGGTTTTAAATGTCCCTAAAAAAAACTATTTGAAATGTTTTTTTAATGGTAGCTAAGGGAAGCAATTTAAAAAAATATAAATTACCCTACATACAATATATTGAAGCTATATATACCCTGAGTTTGGTATTTAGCAATTATTAAAGTTACTAAAACGATTTTAATATATTCATACATAAAGTCATGTTATCTGCGGCTGTCACTTTTGATAGAATAAAACAAATAATATATTAAAATGTTATCAATGTTGTTCACAAAGAAATATGTTTGAATTTTCTTAACCTTTTTTTTTTAGCACCACGTCTTACTACCCGTTGGGGTTATACGCTTAGGTACTAATTACGCTAATGGTTTTAAAGATTAGGAAGGTTATATTTAGAGGAAGTGTGCCCTCAATTGCGTGGGAGAGGGAGAGAGAGAGAGAGAGAATGGAAAACCATTTTGGAAAAACCACTCTCACCCGACCAGATTTGAACCTCGATCTCCCCGTCATCGGCAGTCCGGTAAACTGCGCTTTATACCACGCAGGCACAGAAACTGGTTATTTTTAAATGTTCTTCCAACCAAAACCAGGTTTATACCTTGTGTTTTATACAGTAGTAAACCTACAGGGAAACACTTACTTCAAAGGCAAACATTGACTTTATTCAAGTTTATCTACATAGTTTAGTGTTGTGACAATGGTGGTAAATTATGATAGTTTTATTAGAAAACCCGCCTCGGTGGCGTAGTTGGCTAACGCGCTAGTCGTGTTAAGCTCGACCGCCAAGGACGGGGAGATCGAGGTTTGAATCTCGATCGGGTGAACTAGTTTTTTTCCTAAATGGTTTTACACTCTCCCTCCACGCAAACGCGGGTTCACTTCCTCTAAATTCAACCTTCCCAATTCCTAATCCATTAGCGTAATTAGTACTTAAGCGTATAACCCGAATGGGTAGTAAGACGCGGTGCTAAATATTATTTATTAGAAATCATGCGAATATTAAATTCCTTTCATTTTGGATCATATTAGAGGATGGGGGCCCATAAGATGGTTTCTGTTCACCCCTTCCCCTCCTCCCAAAAAAACAACAGAGGATACTCAATATTCCCTAGTGTTCCGGAATTCCTGGATACCTGCATTTCTCGCTTATCCGTGAACACTTGACGAAACGACAGTGTAAAGTGCTCTCAGCCAGTGGCAGCAGAGCTAACGTGACAGACACAGCTTTGTTTTGTCGCCGGACATGTACCGAGCAACATGAACTCATTACCGGCCCGTTATCGTTGCAAAGTAGATAAAAACACCACCCTCACTCAGTACACCCGAACGAGATTTGAACCCCTTTATTTTCCATCATTGACAGTCCAGTCATATTAACAAAGTGACGCCTTAGACCACTGACCATCGAAGCGGATGACTTTCATAAAATCAAAGTCAACAATAAATCTATCTTAGGCCTTACCTATAAAAATGAGTAGGATTTTTTTTCCCTAGTAAGTTCTAGGACAAATACGGTCTTATTTAGATAAGAAGACATTTATAAGACAGCTATAAAGGTTACAAAAACAATTCTAATATATTCATACGCAGAAGCGGATCTACACTGTAGGCCCACTAGGCACGAGCCTAGGGGCGGCGGCTTTAGGGGCGGCACATTTCGAATGACATTTTTATTTTTATTATATATTTTGATTTTAATAATCACGTTTAAAATATTATTGACTAACATTATCGAAATAGTTTAAAGTCAGAATGACAATATTTTTTTTAAATAACTCTTCTTTACAATCGCTTTATAACTGACATCAGTCTCTCCTTCTTCACAATGTTGACTTAAGCTACTGTACAGGCCTGATTATCTTTCGCAGCAAATCTATTTTTGAATACTAATTTCCGCCCCCTACCCTAACCCCCTCTACCCCCATCAAAACCTCTTTCCTCCGAAACTTCCTAAAGCCCTTGACAAAAATAATTGGGGGGGGGGGGGGGGGGCACATAATATAATCGTGCCTAGGGGACCAAAAATTTTAATTTCCACTACTGAATCATACGTCAAGTTATATGATCTGCAGCTGTCACTTTTAATATACATTATACATTCTTATAAAATAATAATTATAGTAAAGCGTTTTCAATGTTTACAACAGCAAAAATAGGTTTATGTTTTCAAAAGCCTCTTCCTATGAAAATTGGACTTTATCAAGAACGTATTTCGAAGAATCTCTCTCATGAACAGGCCTACAACCAAATGGATCTTTTTTAGCACATGCCAGGCTGCTTACTGACGATACGGATGTTGGCGGCGCGCAGTTCTTTGTTTGTGTAATCAACTTGAGACAGGTTTGTCTTGGAAACTACCGGATAGGTCGTTCGTTATCATTTGTAAAAACTAGTAAAAACTAATATGGGATTAAATTCTAATATTTTAAAAATAGTTAATATTGTAGAGAAAAATTAATAATTAATACTAGGCATAACATCAACATTCAAGGTCAAAATAAATAAAACTATCATATATGTTTCTTATATAGATCTAAATTTTGACTGTCAAAAGGGACAGCTGTTAAACACATGTTTTTGCAGATCATATGGTTCGGCGTAGGGATACATGATTTGTTCTGGTAACTTTTTATAGGTGCCAGTCAGCACCAAAGAAATCATAGGGCTAATGTACCAGACTACTTGTGAGGGATAGTTCATGTTACATGAGGCGGAGACCGGTTTGTCGTGAGAGGTTTGGGAGAGCCACCGTAGGTCTCATCAACGTACACTATTTCAATCCAAAGAGTCTAAATTAGTTTTACAAACTTTTGGACAGATTCATCCTTATAGTCAAATTTTAAAATTCCCCGACACTATATTTGATTGGCATATAGGTCACGCTGTTTTTAAAGTTAGTTTATAAGTTATGAATTCATACAAGTCCAGTCAAGTATTAAGGAAACTGATTTTAAATTAGTAATTCCGGCAGGTCGCATAGTTTAAGGCGTCACTCTCTTCGTGTTAAACTAGACTGTCGATGACAGGAAGATCGGAGGTCGAATCACGGTCAGGTGTACTGAGATTGGATTTCCTAAATGGCTTTACACTCTCCCTCCACGCAAATGCGGGTACACTTCCTCCGTATTCAACCGTCTTAATCCCTAACATACTATCGTAGTGAGTGTATAAGCGTATAATTCGGACGTAACGTAACGTAACGGTTCTCATGTTTTTAAAAGGAAGCTATCACGATTAACTTAACGTTGACGTGACTTTCATTTGACGTAGAGTTGTCCAGGGGAAAACCTTTCACGTTTCGTTACGTGAAGTGTATCACGTGCTCCTGACAGCCAATAAGGTTGCGAGCAACGTCATCGCAGCTATTTAGTGCTTCATTTATTTATGGTGAGCGGTCGTTTCTTTAATTAATATAGTTTATCCGCGTCTCCCGATTACCAAACCGTCGCAGCCTCTTGTTACATTTCATTCTGTGCTTCTGTTGCTACTACTTGTAGCCTAAAGAGCCCTGACAGCTCGTGCTATATTTTAGTGGCCGATTGGTTTTCAAAAAGTCCAAATCCCTGACTGTGTTTTGCGTTACGCGATCATAAAGTGAACGTTAAGTTGATTGAGATATCGACTTGAGTTTTATTAGTACGACATATATTTTCTCTATTTTTTTATATAAGATAACGTACACTTTCTTGAACCGACTGATTATATCAGCACACAACTTATAAAATAAACTCAAACTTTTAAAAAACACAACAACCGGCCGTTAATTCATCACTGTGAAAGGGGAAACCCACATTTCACCAATGATACATTTTCAGCCATAAAGGAAATCGAACCCGGAAACCTCAAGAGTCTGACACGCTACCGATGGAACTAAGGTGTACGATTATCATTTTGATGTGACTGTACGAAAGGTGTTCTCTTTGATTTAAAGTGACCAAAAATAGCCGTTCAGCATTGGCATTTAAAGAACGTCGAGAAATGTATTTCACACTTGGATAAATAGCACAGTTGCAGCCCCCTTTACCCACCTCTACTCTTGTTTGAACGGTAACCGTGCGATTTACGGGCGAGTTATCGGGTTGTGATGAGGAGAGAAAACAGCGCCAAATGGTTCGAGTCAACACGGAAATTCCGTTAACTACCGCTGGAGAGCGGAAATAACGACAGACTAATCGTTCCCATGGGTGTGGGGATGGTGGAAAGGGGTGTATCGTGTACCATTAAGGGGTGTTCGACCCTTCCGGCTAGTCGATACACCACTCGATTTGATATATTTTTTTAGCATCGCTTATTTCTACCCGTTCGGGTTATACGCTTATGTACTGATTGAGTCGATAATTTTAGGGATTAGGAAGATTATAATTAGAGGAAGTGTACCCGTATTTGCGTGAAGGAAGAGTGGGAAAACCTTTAGGAAAAACCACCCTTCATTACACCCGACCGAGAATCGAACCTCGATTTCCCCATCCTCGGCAGTCTAGTCTACTGCTAGAGTGGCGAGTTAGACCACGCTGCCATCGAAGCGGGTCTGATTTGGATTATTTTCCTCCTATCTTTCACCATTATGCCTCTCTTAAGGGCGGTATTCAACCGTCAAATCTATTTTTTTTTAACTTATTTAATAAAAGTAATATATTTTGTTAATTTTGACAACCAATCAATGATATTTATGGAATGTAAAATATATTTTACAAATCTTTTTTTATAAAACATCTACATTATAAAATTATATTTACTTATTTAAGGTATTTTGAAAATTTTGAAAATGGAATTATTTCAGAAACTATGCAATTTGGGGTGTCCTCGCTTGAAAATTCTTCAAATTGCATCTAGAACATATTTGGAGTTATCCTCACTTAGACATTTATGAAATTTGGATGACCTTGGAACCTATTTAGAGCTTTCCTCCCCTGACATTTTCTGCCAGTTAGATACCTCTAGTCTAGTAGTTATTTAAAGTGCTCTTCGCCGGCAAATTTTTGACAATATAATGCATCTAGAAGACATTTGGAGTTTTATTTAAGGCCATATTCGATATTATCAGATTTAAGGCTTCATATTAGATAATATCAGAGGATTTGAAATATATCAAGGGGGAATTTATTCCAGGGAGGGTGAAATTATTTCCTGGGGGGCAGAGTCCTCCATAGTTCAGCCGCTCCTGCTGTCCACACATACTCTATATTTGGTAATCGTGGAGGAACTGCTCTCAGAAGATTATTAGTCTTCTTTAATGTGTCTACCGTCTTTATGCGGAACAATGTTCGTTACTCGCAATGCACGACAAATATTCCTACATGAAAACGAATATTTTTTTTCCACACTTGCGTGAGCCATATCGAAAATTGAATAAACGTGGACGAATAACTTACGTGTGTACCCGGCTTAAGAGGTGTCTGCGCGTAGAAAGACAAAAAAATAAATGTATAATTTATCTGTAAGAATTAATAGCCAGAGCTATTATTTATGCTTATTAGTGGGGATTACTCCACCTAGATATCATATTCTGAAAATTGAAAAATGACACCTGGTCCCGGGTTCGATTCCCGTGTCCAGGTGTCATTTTTCAATTTTCAGAATATAATTTATCTGTGTTGTATTTTCTTTTTAAAATTTGAACTTTCATTTTGTTTTCTTGTATTAATTTTCTAACTTTTACAGGGGGGTCGACTGACCCTTTGACCCCCCCTAAATCCGCGCCTGCATCCAGCTGAAATATAACATTCTCAAATGGAACATCCAGAATCATCAGAGCAAATGATGAGATTCATCAATAATGCTGGTAGTGCGGACTATGAAAATAATGCACATCTTAACGTTCTTATCAGTGAGAAGAATACAGACGTACTTGAAGAAAAGGATCGACCTGACACTAAAGCAATTCACAATACTGAAAACGCAGGTAACTTATCATCAAGTGCAGTTCCTATGTCCAAAGGGCATGGAATAATAACAGGCAAACAAATTCAAAATCAATCTGTAACGGACTCAATAGACCTACTAGCCATCGAACGAAATAAACTTGAAATATTTACAGATAATACAAAGAGAAAGTGAGATAGTGTAGATAATGGAGATGAAGACTTGTATTTTCTTAAAAGTCTACTCCCACATATTAAGAAAATTCCTGACTACAGTAAATTGTCCTTCCGCAGTAAATAATTCAGCAGTTTGATTACCGCAACTACACTTCTTATCTAGTCCAATCCAGTCCTTTCTCAGTCCAATCACACTTATCCAATCCATCAGGAAGATCGTCAACTTCTATTAATCCTATTTACTCTCCACAGGTTACCAATATAATTTCAGATGCAGTTAATTATGCTTGTACTAACATTTAAATTCGCAATATAAATGTCTTTGTTTTAATTAAAATTGTTACATTTAAAAGCTAGTTTAGTAATGCAGAACTGTCTTAAATAGTCTCCTATGTACAATTATTTTATTTTACAGTCAAATATTTTTTTAAATTACAAAAAGTATTTACATGATTAATGTATCATGTGTAACAATACCAGAAAATTATAATAATGTTTGATACTAGATATACTAGTTTTATCATAAAATTTTAAAAATAAATTATTTAGCAGCACAGTACTGCATTTGTTTTGTTTAAATGTGTATGCACCTTTTCTTATAGCTTTATGTTAATTTTATTATTAAAACCTTAAAATCGTATCTAAATAAAAAAATGAATACATCGCAAATATTATCATTTGTTATAATTGTTACATATTATTATTAGAGTTACAAAAGAAGCGAAATGTATATATGTACCTCATAGTTGTTGCCAATCTTTCTTCAGGTAGAATGGATTGCTTGTGTAAGTTACACCATTGCTTTTGCAGAAGATGCTCTATTTTGCTTAAAATGTAGTGAAATGTTTCTAAACTCATTTTAGGTACAGTAAAACCTGTCTAAAATGGAACTCGATGGGAACAAAAAGAAATCCGTTTCTGCAGGGTTCCGTTTTATACAGGTGTACTAAAAATAAAATTTAAAAAAAACAATGTGGTAGTGTAAAATTAGAAATGACCAGGGTAGACACTTAATTTTATGTACAGTAAAAATACAGTATGGATTATAAACAATAGTCATTCGTACAGCTCTACATTACCATATACAGTAGTTCTTTTGTTCCGGCCTTGTTCTGCCACATGTCCATCAAAGTAGACTATTTTGTTGT
This sequence comes from Timema podura, assembly GCA_033556935.1. Lineage (NCBI taxonomy): Eukaryota > Metazoa > Arthropoda > Insecta > Phasmatodea > Timematidae > Timema > Timema podura. Next base: position 13,450,672 of record JAVRXN010000004.1, on the reverse strand, counting down.
CTTCTGAATAGCAGCCTTCTGAATCTCCTCCGTAGCTTCCTGCATCAGCTCCATCAGCTTCGGAAAGTTTTTGAATGTAGAAAATTCCTCAAGGTCACTCATTGCACAAAGAGCCTCAGAATAGGTATTGATCTTCAAGTCCTCCACAGTTTGTCCGCTGCTACTCTCTTCATCAATGTCTACGCCATCATCTTCTTGGTCTGCTGGGTCACTCTGTACCAAATCCGCTGCTTTTTCAACCCCTTCTTAGGTGCGGAGATGCTCGTCGAAAGAAACAACAGCCTCAGCATCGATGTCCAGGTGTCCTCTTCTCAACAGGGCTGCAAGCTCTTGTAGGGGTTGGTTGTCCTCATCATCGTCAGCCTCCTCAATACCTCGAAAGCCTGTTTTGCAAAGCATTTCCAAACAATGTCGGGACGAATCTGACTTGCGGCAGGGGTAATACAGCATTTCTAACAGTTATTTTCTTAGTGAAGAGACATTTCCCTCTTTGTAAAATTCCGTTTATAAGCCGTCCGTTTCCGCGTTAGGAGGTTTCCGTTTTATACAGGTTATTTTACATAGTAAAAGTAACGGAACCAAAAATTTTGTCCGTTTTCCATAGTATCCGTTATATACGGGGAAGCTGAATTGTATCCTTTATTAATTTGCGGTGCCACTTGTCTGATAGATTAGCAGCAGAAACTCTACTTAACTCATAGATGTTTACTAGGGAGCAGTACTATCACTATGTTAATATAAAAAATAATAAATTCTTACTTAAATATACGCATGGTCAAGGACCAAAGCGTGACGCTCAAGTTTATCGTCTGCTTTATTGTGGGGGGACAGATTTAACGGTTTCTTTCAATGTTCTTATGCGAAAACATGTCTCTGAGAATAAATTGTTATTATTTTAAAATAGTGAAGTATTATACCACGCTTTCCTGAGAAACATTTACATTAAAGGATATACAATTCAGTTTTACAGGTAATATTGAACAAACACGAATAAAATCTTTAACATATTTAAATATGTAGTTATCATCCATGTTGCTTAGAGTCTGCCAAGACTACACTTATATTTAAAGTTGGCTATTAGCTTGTATATTGGTTTCAGAAACCATATTATATTGAAAGTTCGTAAATATAGAATAAGTATCTTAAAATTCGATTACATTAATTTGTTTGAATGACAAACTTTGTGTAGTTGCCATACGTCCAAACTATCACTTAGGTTATAGGCTTGTAGAAAATATTATTATACTTTTTTTTTAAGTTGGCTCATATCTTGTATATTGATTTCATAAACCATATTATGTTTAAAGTTTGATAACTATAATCAAACAAGTTAGCCAAAACTGTACTATATTTGTTTTAATGACATACTTTGTATATAAGTCTTGCGTTCAAATGATAGTTTAGATTATAGGCTTGTAGGAAGTATGGTATCTACTAAACCCTGATTTTAGTAAGAATCCCAATCTGTAAAGCTTTATTTCGTATTTGGTAGATAAACGGCCATTTAGAACGGAAGTAGAAATTTCCTTCTGGAAGGTCTTTTATCTTACCTAAACATTACTATAAAGTATTATTCTGGTACGAATAAAGCCTTCCAAACGAGCTTCCTTCAAAAATCATCGTATATATTAGGCTACATCAACTTATTAAAGGGAAAAACTCACCAGTTTCGAACTTTGTTATGCTCTCCAAAGATTTTACTAACACATTTATTTCATTTAACTAATCACACATTAAGAATTAATAGCCAGAGCTATTATTTATGCTTATTAGTGGGAATTACTCCATCTAGATATCATATTCTGAAAATTGAAAAATGACACCTGGACACGGGAATCGAACCCGGGACCTCTGGCTTAGTACGCCAATGTTCTAACCACTGAGCTATCACACATTGCCTTGTGTGGGTGTAAGAGAGAAAGAGATACCCGAAAGTTCTCTTTTCTCTTACACAATGGAATGCAGACGACAGCTCGAATATTTCAGCCACAGATGTCCATCCAGTTATATTATAAAGATCAATGATACGGACTACCAATCACAGGTAAATGTGTGCGTGCGCATCGAAATAAAAGCACCAATGGCATTCGGAAACCGGACGGTTAGTAAGACGCATAGCACATAAAAAACCTTTCTTATATACGTAGACTAAGTCAAATCGTACGTGCTGTGCTGCAGCCGTCACTTTTGACAGGTATTATCAATGATGATTTAAATGTAATTAAAAAAAATTACATTTTGTCAATAATTATAGCAAAAAAATATGTTTTTTAATATTTTTTATGAGTTAACGTCGTAACAGGATTACCCTGTGGTTAGTCTACATTCTCGTAAAGAAAGGTCAATGCACCATTTGGCACGTTTCACAACCGCCAGAGCAGCACACGCACTTAACCTGAACCGATAAAACACAATACCACCAATTCGACGAGTCCTCGGTGTATAATTTGTGGGTCATTAATCGGTTTAGAAAAAAAACAAACAAAAAAAAAACAATGTCATGTCAACAATTTAAATAAGTTTAATGGTTGGTTTTAGAGGCTAGTGAAATAATGTTTTAAGGTCATGATATTTTTTATACAATGGAGGGGGGAGAGCGGGTAGGTCTACTGGGTTGGCAACGGAAACATCGGCTATAAAATTGAAGCAACCTGTCGCACAATGGGTCGGCAGCATGCTGTGTGCGAACCAGGGTGGCAACCAAACGTTTGCTTGTTGCCTCAGTGTAAGGCCACCTTAAGACTAGACTGTTGATGACAGGAATATTGCGGTTCAAATATAGGTCCGGTGTAATGAGTGGTTTTTTTTTCCTTTAATGGTTTTCCACTCTATTTTATCTCTCTCTCTCCACACAAATGCAGGTACACTCGCTCTAAATTCAACCTTCCTAATCCCTAACAGATAAACATAATTAGTACAAATGCGTGCAAACTGAACGGACAGTAAGACGCAGTGCTATAGAAAAATCTAACACTACTCCAATTCTTTTCAACTCCTAAAAGGATATTTTTAATACTATCAGACTACATTCGTATAGTCTAGTTTTCACAGTATTAGTAAGAATCTTATTTGACAGTTGAAAAGTTACTAGATCTACTTTCACGTATTCATACGCCAAGTCATGTAATTTTGAGCTGCACACTTATGATAGAGATTATCAAGACCTATAAAATAACAATAATATACAATACATTATAAAACGTTATCAATGTTGACAGGAAAGAGTTTATATTTTTTAAAAGTTCTTTATACCAGAATCACACTATAGGGAACAAGTTATTAGCATGAGTTTTCGATATCATCTGCAAACAATGTTCGCCATTTAAAGAGTATAATAGTCGAGTGTGTGCACGTGTTTTTAAATAGTAAATATTGAATCCTACTGTAAACAGCTAAGACAAACCCGTAAGCAAATACATTTTTATACGCGCGTGTTACGTTGGTCGAGGGAGGCTGGGAGTGCTTTCAACATGTTTAACCTCGAGTCATAGCGGGATATTATCTTTCAGTAGATTAAAACAATTAGCACCGCCGACGGGACAAGAGCCAGAGGCACGGATTTCAAGGCCGATGGTTTGTTGGCACCACAGAATCCTCGGTTCGAGCACCGCATTTTGAAATATGGATCCAAGGTGATTTCCCCCCCCCCCCTCACATCGCTAACATGGCCCAGATACACGTATTAATTATGCAAAATACGTTGGTATAAATTAGGAAGTTAGACAATATATTAGTTTTTAGGGCTGTCTACAACAGGTTTACTATAATATTAACCAAACAAACAAAACCTAACCTAATATATTTGTTATCACCACGTCTTACTACCCGTTCGAGTTAAACATCTATGTACTAATTAGAATAATGTGTAGGGAACAGTAAAGTTTAATCTAGAAGATGTGCACCCGCATTTTCGTGGAGGGAGAGTGCAACACCATTTAGGAAAACCACCCTCGGTGAACCAAACCGGGATCAAATCCCGATTCCCTGTCATCGGCAGTCTATCTAACACGCGAGTCTCACGTTAGACCATGCGGCCACCGAACCGGGTTTAACCTATATTATAAGTGCATATAATGTTAGGCTTTGTTTGTAAAAAAAATAATCTTTCTGTCGTAAGAATTAATTATTATTATTATTATTATTAGCACCACGTCTTACTACCCGTTCGGGTCTATACGCACATAGGCTAACGTGTAATGGTAGGGTGATTGTGAGATGAAATGGAGGACCTACAGTTTAACGTGGAATCCGAACCACGGTGGAGGCCTGGCATTCCACACATTCACAATTGTGATTAATACACGTCTTGTCAGAGGTGAAGGAAGGGTTTGGCAATCAGATAGAATCGTGCGGGACCGAGAATTAATTAAGTGAGAGTGAGCTAAATTCAAAAATATTTTATGAAATGAACTATAAAATTGTATATGAAAAGGCCACGCACAATTGGCCATGACTGAAAACTTGCCTGGGTAGATGTAGCCTATACCGGCCATGTCCAAGGTTTGACCTTGTAACTAATTAATAGTAATTAAGAACACCAGTTTACCTGTGAACTGTCTCCATCTCAAAATAAAAAGAATGTCAGGATCTACAGGTGCCAAATAGATTGTCGTAAGAAAGATACAACCACTTAAGATAAAACTTTTTAACATTTTTGCATAATGGATTATAGCTTTTTATCCAATTTTGTCACTGCTATGCAGTCCCATTACAGAGAGCCTGTTTAGTATTTAAATACCCAAGGAGCATTATTATATTGTCTAATTTTAAGTTTAACTTGTGTGCGGTATTCCTGAGGGCGTCAATTTTTTTTTTTAACCTATTGGAGAGATGCCTTTTTCCCGTTCATCCTTACAGTACACTTAGCTCACGGTAATGTAACAATGGACCTCTAAAAACACTAAATACCTCTTCATTTATTTGTGCAGCTTGGTCATTTCGCGATCACAGTGTGGCCATTCGAAATATCAGTTCGCCTCGGCCTATTTCCAAATGTTTCTTAAGCTACCGAGCGTTTTTCAGTATTTTTTTCAATTTTTCATCACTCAATTGCATTAGTCAATGACGGAAGTTAACTGTCGGTATCCCAAACATTATTATTCAACTTGATAACTGTAGAGTCCTTCCGCAGCTGAGAGCATTTACTACTTGTCTGGACGATTGCTGTCCTATGAGCATGCAGAAAAATTGATGAACATTTACCTTAAGTCATCCCCTGACAGTAAAACTTTTCTCCCAAATGGTAAATGATTATTCATTACAGCATATTCTGCAACAAATGTTATAATGCATGTGTCACATGGCTCGAAGCCACGGTTTACTCATCCCGTATTAGCAGTTTGACCTCTGGCATCATTTAATGTCATCCTGAAGCAAGTTTGTGTTCTGCGTTCAATGTCAAATACATAGTGCAGCAAACTTTTCTCCCTTGTTCATGTCAGACTTGGATTATTTCCGGAAGGTGATGGTGAGGCGTCCTCCAGTTAAAGTCTTGACGCTTTACTGCCTTGTAAGACCAGTAGGCTTTGTACATCTCTGGGAGCCAAATTTTCGCAATCAAAACATCAGGGAGAACGATTATCGCATTTCATGGCAAAGTCCTCTGTGACGATATAAATGAAAGTTTCTCATAGCTTCTTAGGCTCGGCCGATGAACCAAATACACAAATGAAGGAAAACATCTTCGAGAGAGGATATGGCCTTTTCACTAAAACAGCTTATTTCTGTCAGTCAGAGACTTCGTGGGTCACAAAAAAAATCCATCGAGGGTTGTATGTGGCCCACGGACTACCAGTTGTAAACCCCTACCTTAGAACATACGGCCACCGAAGCGGGTGCTACTAGTTTCTTAGGTTTTTAATCAAATATTTGCTTTGAAAACATGGGAAATAATCTGTTGGACGGCTTTGCAACGCCGGGGCCAAGCGAAAGGACGTTTTCAAGAGCTTGGATGTTGTAACACATTAATGAAGAATGTTTACTTAATGAAAATATGCAATAACTAGAGTGACTCATCCACTAGTTGTTGAGCTTTGATGGCAGGCATATCTTCCTTAACACTAATAATGGTACATGCTTATATATGGCATTAGGCTGGATTCCTTTGTTACGAAGAGGTTGGGGTTCAAACCTAGGGTTAAGGCCACATCTGAAATAATATCCTCATCATCCATATCTCGTATATTAAACCGTTAAGTAAGACCCTGTCAGCCTTGTGTTAAAATGTATAAACTATAAATAGGTTTGAGGTAAATGTTTTTTCCCCATATGTCAAAAATTAAAAAAAAATAGTGTAAATATATGACTTTGCTTCTGAATTCATTAAAGCATAAATAGCTATGACGACGTTAAAAGAGGATCGGTAAAAAAAATCTTAATTAGGCCTACCTATTACAGTGTTAGTTTTTGCCTTATGTTGAATACAAAAATGTTTATGAAATTAAGGTTCTTCCCAATTACTTTCTCTCGACCCTCGGGAAGCGAAGTTTTGTGATCGAAAAAAAAAAAAAAAATTTTGATAAATGTCGACGTTTCATGACCCCGTGAAACCAAAAAAGTTGTTTTCGCAATGCCGTCTGTCTGTCCGTTTGTAAAGTCTGTTCAGCGTAGGAATTGTCTTCTGAAAGGCCTTCTTACCTACCATAAATCTATTATATAGTAGGATATTGGTAGGAAAAAAGACCTTTCAGAGAGTAATTCCTATCGTGAATGAAGTATATCTCGGGCTAGAGCCGAAACCATTTTACCGATCAGGCTAAAACTTGGTATCTGGGGTTTTCATAGGGTTACCCCGAAGAGTATTTTAAATTAGATATCTAAACATAAAATTAAGGGTAGTTTACTAGGGGGCAGAAAGAGCAATAAACATGAAACTAAGAGTAGTTTAATAAGGGGCAAAAAGAGGAATAAACATAAAATTAAGGGTAGTTTACTAAGAGGCAAAAAGAGTATAATAGATTTTTCAAAATTCGTTCTAACGATTTTGATTAAATTTTGTATCTAGACAGTGATTCATATTGAAAACCAAATGGCAGTGCTCATTTTTCCATAAACATAACTCTGAGGGTACTTTTTATAACCTAAGTGAAAATTTCCAATTTCGATCATATCTTCACAACTAATACAGATACGAAATACATTGTAAAGTTGTAGTACTATTAAATATAAAAATATTTTTATAAAACCAATAATTTCCGAGATATAAGCAAATAAATATATTTTTTTACTAAGCTCCTTGAAATGTGATTTATTTAGCACGTCTTAGTTACCCATTTTGGTTGTAGTTTATGTACTAATTACGTTAGTGGTTTTAGAGAATATAGAGGTTATATTTATAGGAAGTGTACCCGCATTTGCGTGGAGAGAGAGTAGGAAACCATTCAGGAAAAACCTCCCTGAGTACACCCGACCGGAATGGAACCTCGAGCCCCCCGACATCGGCAGTCTAGTCTATTGTGGCCACTGAAGCGGGTGAGATGTGAAATTGATTGTTATGCTCTTTGGCGGACAGAGATGTTCCTCTTTGGTGGACAGAAATGTTCCTCTTTGGTGGAGTGTTTCTGTAACAGTGTAAATGATTTCGTTTCACAATTTATTATTAGGAGTGTTTTAATATTAAAAAAAACTCCATGACGTCAGCCAACAATCGAGCCACACTGACCAAGCGGCTGTTTTGTTGTAGATAATGCCAACTTCTGCGGATTTGAGGGTGAAATGTGATCAGCGCAATAAACCCTCCAGTCGGTGATCAGTTTTCTGGACCAGAGCCGCTACTCTTTCGTTCAAGTAGCTCCCCATTTGTCCTAACGAGGCTAAGTTTGAGCCCGTTCAAGACCCACTGCTTCACAGGAAAATCTAGACGCGCCGGGGATCGAACCCGAAACCTCTGTATTTAAAGATAAAAGAGAAAGTCCGTGCGGCGCATCGGACAATTTATTGAAGATGTTTTAATACTGCCCTAAACCCGCTTCAGCGAAACTCTAGTGCTAGTCTAGACTGCCGAAGACGGGAAGACCCGGGTTCAATCCCGGTCGGATGTACCGAGGGTGGTTTTCCCTAAATGGTTTTCCACTCTCCCTATATGTAAATGTAGGTACACTTCCTCTAAATATAGACTTTACAATCCCTAACACATTAGTGTAGTTATTACATGGGCGTATAACGCGAACGGGTAGTAAGACGCGGTGCTAAAATAAAAAGTTCCACTCTAAGTAAATTTATATCAGTAATCTGTTTATATTTTTTAATGTTAAATACTATTTCGTAAAGCAATTGCAAAATCCTTACGAAGTGGTGACTAGACATTCGTTTAGGTTAAGGATTGTCTAGCCGCTTTCCATGATTTCAGCAACAAATGTTAATTAAATCTAGTTTCTGAATCAAACGTGTTCCTTTTTTTTATATAATATAAAACGGGGTTAAATAAGCACGTAACCTAAGAACCAGCAACTTACACAGACTCTAGGATATTTACATATCAGGTTAGTGAGACTGGAAAATGAGGACTAGTATGAACCATCACGGTCTTGGGTTCACGTCTGCAGTTGGTATATATCTATCCACTTAGTCAGGGCCGCATTTAGAAACAGGGCGCCCCTAGGCACATGAGCTACGGGTGTGCTCTCCCCCCCCCCCCACCCCCTCATAACCAGCTACCACCAAAACATATTATAATAATACTTAGTACCACGTCTTACTACCCGGTCAGTTTCTACGCTCAAGCAATAATTACGTTAGTGGGTTAGGAATTGGGAAGGTTGAATATAGAGGAAGTGAACCCACATTTGCGTGGTGGGAGAGTGGAAAACCATTTAGGAAAAAAAATCCCCTGTTCACCCGAGCGAGATTCGAGCCTCGATCACCCCGTCCTCAGCAGTCTAGCTCAACATGAAACCAGCTAACTACGGCACCGAGGCGAGTAACACAAATAATAATGTTGTAGGTTTATTTATTGCTACTATTTACAGTACATCCCATATAATTATATGACCAGTGTGTAAAATGGTTGTGCTCGTCTATATCTGGCAATTATTAGCCGACAGATGGCGATAGTAGACACGATAGAACTCTACAATACACTAGCGCTTTATAACAAGCAAGCTTCAGCTAAAGTCTGTTCAGCCTAGGAATAGTTTTTTGAAAGGCCTTTTTCCCTACCAGAAATCTATTATATAGTAGGATATTGGTAGGAAAAAAGACCTTTCAGAGAGTAATTCCTACCGTGAATGGAGTATACAGCTGAGTCAGCGTGTGTTGTTTTAGTGAGAATAATGTTAATTCACGTTGAAGACAAGGGTTTCGGTTTCACATCCCGTGATGACGTATCTCGGAAAGGGCTCTGCTAGAAACAATTAGTTTTTTTTTTTAATGTTGCACCCCCAAAAATCTCGCACCCTAGGCACGTACCTAGTCCACCTAGTGGGTAATGAGGCGCTGCACTTGGCTACGGGGAGCCCTTAAAAAAAAAGCTTAAGCCGGGTTTATATCCTTGCACAACGCGTAGCTAATAACAAAGGCGTAGAAAGGTGGATGGGGTCAAAGAAGGATTCGGACTGCCTCTGAAATTTACCTATATACGTAACTATACAAAAAGTTATTGGATAAGGGTATAGAAACATTTTCTAGCCCCTCGAAAAATCATCTTTTTACGCCCTCGACTAATGCTGAATTGTGCGTAGGGCACAGTGCAAAATTCATAAGAGCATTACAATGGTTTATAACGGATACGGTCCTACCCCTTAGCTCAGTCGGAAGCGTGTCTATCTACCGGGTTCGATTCCCCACATAGCTGAGACATTTATCACTGGTGAAATGTGGGTTTCCCCTTTCCTAGTGATAAATTAAGGGCTGGGGTTTGGGTGTTTTGTCAACTCTTAACCTAAGTTAGTTTAAAAGTCGTGTGCTGATATAATTTGTCTGTTAAGAAAGTACGCATTAAATACTCAATTAAATAAATATAGTTTAGTTTAAAGTATTACTTGAATCAATTATATTTTATTCAAATAAAGTGACCTAACCTCTTTGCTTTACAAGGTAAGCGAGAAATTGTCGTGAAGACGTTCAGCTCTTAGTGTCTTTTCACACGAACATGTCTCCTGCCATCACGTCGGGTTTACCGCGCGATTGGTCAAGCTACATTGGTCCTGGTGAGTGATTTCACACAAACAACGCTCGATTGGTCAAGCTACATTGGTCCAAGTGAGTCATTTAACACAACGCTCGATTGGTCAAGATACATTGGTCCAAGTGAGTCATTTCACACAAACAACGCTCGATTGGTCAATACACATTGGTCCAAGTGAGTCATTTCACACAAACAACGCTCGAATGGTCAAGATACATTGGTCCAAGTGAGTCATTTCACACAAACAACGCTCGATTGGTCAAGATACATTGGTCCAAGTGAGTCATTTCACACAAACAACGCTCGAATGGTCAAGATACATTGGTCCAAGTGAGTCATTTCACACAAACAACGCTCGATTGGTCAAGATACATTGGTCCAAGTGAGTCATTTCACACAAACAACGCTCGAATGGTCAAGATACATTGGTCCAAGTGAGTCATTTCACACAAACAACGCTCGATTGGTCAAGCTACATTGGTCCTGGTGAGTGATTTCACACAAACAACGCTCGATTGGTCAAGCTACATTGGTCCAAGTGAGTCATTTCACACAAACAACGCTCAATTGGTCAAGATACATTGGTCCTGTGATGATTTCACACAAACAACGCTCGATTGGTCAAGCTACATTGGTCCAAGTGAGTCATTTAACACAACGCTCGATTGGTCAAGATACATTGGTCCAAGTGAGTCATTTCACACAAACAACGCTCGATTGGTCAAGATACATTGGTCCAGGTGAGTCCTTTCACACAGTCAACGCAAGATTGGTCAATTGGTGGAAATTATTCCGCAGACAAGTTCTTGGATAAATGATTGGGCTGCAGGCCCAACTCAGCTCCCGGCTCGCATCAGTGCATTCGTATTTGAGTGCTTACTCGACATTTTCCACGGTGACGATGGGGAACAAAGCGACAAAGTTTCTTGTTAATAATTACAGTATGTCCTTATTATGGCAGAATGAAGATTTGTGCACACTGCACAGTGCTTACATGTGAAGCCATTCTAAAATGGTTAAAAACGGCCTTTCCAATGCGGTTTCCATCCAAATATAATTTAATATTTCAACAATGATCAGTACTAGGAACTTCTATTAAATCTCTATATCCATTAATGTTTAATCAGAAATGATCCACATGCAATAGCGTCCGTGTAAATTTATGATTTCTAGCCGACTGTCACATAGTGGATTGGCATGTTATGCACGCTCTTAATATAAACCTACAGCGGATAGCGCGGTGGAAACGCTTCCGGAAACGCGTCTACGTACCGGAAACCGACAGAAGCCTAGTAGCGCGGGACCGTAAAACTATCACGAAGTAGATCACCCATGTTCAGTTCACACAAGCTTCTATGGGAGGAGTAATTACGTCCGCGCTTTTCTAAGAAGAAAATGAATAACGCGAGTTAAATAGTTCTCCGACGACCTGGAAACAGAACAATATCCAAATCCAACATTTCATTCTGGAGTTTTAACTAGAGCGGAGCAAAAAAAAAACAAAAACAACAGTAAACCAATTTACAGGCCCAGGCCATGTTTACGAGTTTATTAGACAGAACTTTGCCTGAGAACATTCCGAATCTGAGGGTGGGCTTGCGCTGAGATAGTGGTGATTTAGACAACGACCAACCCCCCCAAGATAGCCAGGTATTATCGCGTCTTACTACCCATCCAGGCTATCCACATATTTACACAAATAAGGTAGGCAAGGGAAAGAAGAATTTAGAAGAAATGTACCTGAATTTACGTAAAGGAGGAGTAGGAAACATTTATAGGGAAACAAACACTCTCAGTATATCCAGCTAGGATTAAAACCCTGGCCTCATCACAAGTGATCCAGTATTTTACCGAGACAGACGCCTTGGACCATTCAATCACCTATGAGATGGTATACCTTTGTTAGAATCCCTTTTTTTGGGAGGAGGGACAAGAAATTCGGAGTTCACTATAGTTTCAGTTCCAGGTACTAATAAAAACTTTCGTTGAATATTTTTTATAATAAATTAGTGAGAGTAGTATTTATTCTAACGATCTGGACCAAATTAATATCTCACCACACAACTTACAAACTAAAATCTAACCGACACAACACCCCTTACCCATGCCATCAATTTATCGACGTGAAAGTGGACGACCCAATTACACCAAATTAGATATACAATTTTCGCCATATCGAGAATCAAAACTGGGACCCAAAGATCAGTAGATAGGGGCTACGGACGGAGCTAAGGCGCCCGACAATACTAGCAATAATAGAGTTTCAACACACATACTCCATGGCGTCAACCCAAGAGCGAGCTATACCGACCCAGCAGCCGTCACATGTTGGTAAAGATAGTGCCAACATGTGTGAATAGAGGGTGTCAAATGGTCAGCACAATCTTAGTTTTCTAGACCAGAGCAGCTACTTCTTTATCCAAGTACTAGCTCCTTACTTTGTGGTTACGGGGCCGAGTTGACCTCTATTGCAGAGAGAAGTTCAATATTTTAACATTAGTAAAAATTCAATGATTCTGGATTCTGGTTCTGTGAGAAGCCAAGATTTTAAATCGCGTATTGAATACAAATATTTGTTTACTAGCTCGAATAGAATATTTTAAAATTAAAATGTTTTTCGGTTCGAATCCGAACTGGATATTTGATTAAATGTCATCAATTCCGAATCTAATATAGAGCTAAATTATATAGGGCCCATATATGTATGTATATCGACCTCTGTGGGAAAGTGCTCACCTCAGGAACCGATGTTCGTGGGTTCAAACCAAACCGAGGTCGATAGATTTCTCTTGAACGATCAAAATCCATAGCACAATTTACTTCTGATGGGGAAGTGAAGCTGTGGGTCCCTTGTCTATTGTGGCATGTAAAATAACCCTGGAAGTTTTGTGAAAATACCTTTTCTGGAAAAAGTGGTAGGCTCTTTCGTCCTCGCTCATAAAAATTCAACGTAGAAAGCAACGGGGAACCACTACACTTCATTAACTAGTCTATTATATAGCAGCTCTACCAGATGGTGCGGGCGGCGATAACCAGCCGAAGGTCTGAGTGCATGCCCAGTCCCAGATGGATAGAAATCACATCAAACCAACCTTCGGTTTTTGACTTAAGAAGATATAGTATATATAATAATATAATATATATATTATATATATAATATATATATATATATAAACACAAACATAAATATTTTTAAGTGATTCCAACTAAAAAAATAAGGTCAATAGCTCGTGTTCAAATAATGACTAGATTTTAAATACTGCGAGATTCGCACGTTTACAGGCTCAAGTCAAATAATAGATGAATACTTTAAAAAGTTAAATTAATAAAAATGTTGAATTTTAGATTCGAATTTCGAATCATATTACACCGAATACAAATACGGGATCTATTTGGAATTGGAATTTCGAATCCGATACGGATCCTGTAAAGATTCTGATTAAAAAATGTCGAAGCATCTCACAGGCTTCTAAAGAGTTTTCTTGTTCGTCCTGTATGCAGATATGATACAAACATCAAAATGTTAGTTTTACAACGTGGAAATGCATTAACTAAAATGATAGCTCAGTATTTCCCTGAAAACTTATCAATCTTAAAGTATGTTCGCTTTTATTCGCAATCAGTTTAATGGCATGTTATTATGGTTGCCTATATTACCTACCTAGCTTTACGAAAGGTAAAGTGCCATTTGCATTTACCACTCTAAGGAGGACGCTTCATTGAAACATTTGAGAGAAAGATAATGTTTCGCTTATAATAATAGATTCTGACGCTGTTTTAATTTCAAAAACGATTTTTTTTAACTTTGAACTTTCTTTTATAAACGTTTTCCAACTGACGGAATAGTCCTCGTGGGTATGAGTACGTGAGATTAAATCTGGTAACTTTTCTAGATGTCATATAAGGTTTTTCTGATGAAAATTGGACTGTAACTTGTTATTTCCGGAAAACAACATCTCGAAGTCTTTATTTCCTTTACCCCTAGCCTGTGGGAACGCGTACAAATGCGTCAGGGGTTCGAATCTCAGCTGGGCGTACTGAGGATGAATTTTACTAAACTATATATATATATATATATATATATATATATATTAGTAAAATTCAGTCTCAGTACGTCCGGCTGGGATTGAGGCATTTAACGTGCACTTTATGAACCAACTGATAATATTAGCACACGACTTATCAACTAATTTAAATTATAACAGACACAACATCCAGACTCCTGACCCTATGCTTTTAAAATCACGGGGAAAATGGGAAAATGACATTTTCATTAATTATAAATTTTTCGGCCTAGCCCTTAGCTAAGACCACGCTACCGAAAAATATATGATTTCGGACACCTGCTTCGGTGGTCAAATGGTCTAAGGCGTCACTCTCGCAATAGACTAGACCGCCGATTACCGGGGTGGGGGTTGTAGTTCGAATCCGCGGTCGGGTGTACTGAGGGTGGTTTAACCTTAATGGTTTTCTATTCTCCTTTCATGCAAACGCGGGTATATATTTATTCTGAATTCAATGTTCTCATCTCTAGCTCATTAACGCTATTAGGCCAAGTATATATGAATACAGCCTGAACAGGTACAGTAGTAATAGGTGGTGCTAAACTACTACTACTACTACTACTACTACTACTACTACTACTACTACTACTATACTAATAATAATAATATAATAATAATAATAATAATAATACAATAGAATTTTATCAATAAAGAATGAAAAATAATGTTTGTATATTTTTAAAATTTCTTCCGATCAGAATCCTAATATATAAGGAGAAAATATAAGGATTAGGCCGAAATTTAGCTTCTTTTTTTTTAAATTGGTGAGAGGAGATTTTTTTTTAAAGCTTCATGTTTCATTATAAAAGATTCTAGACGTTCGTTTGTAAAATGAGAGCTGCAGGCCGTCAGAAGTGATTAAGTTCGTTGGAAACTTATTTAAGAGATTTTAGTACTTTCGAGTGGCAGATTCAAGTTTTAATTACTTTCAAATTTATCAGCATTGGTACCCAAGCGTGTCTAATTAGGCTCCAGGATAGCGGGGAGGTCAAGGTTCGAATCTCAGCATAGCTCGTATTCCCCTTGCTTTCTCACATATTCACGAATAAGACAAAAATACTACCCACTCACACAAGATTCTTTATAATTTATTTTTTCTGTAACGAATTTATCTACTCGTTATGGCTGTGCTTAAATTAAACTATTATTATTATTATTATTATTATTATTATTATTACTACTAGCACCACATCTTATACTACCAGTTCGGGTTATACGCACTTACGCTGATGTGTAATGGTAGGGTGATTGTGATATGAAATAGAGGACCTACAGTTTAACGTGGAATCCGAACCACGGTGGAGGCCTGATATCCCACACATTCACAAGTTGTGATTAATACACGTCTTGTCAGAGGTGAAGAAAGGGTTTGGCAATTAGATAAGTCTGTGCCGGGACCGAGGATTGAACCCCGGACCCCCAGCACAGAAGTCTGACACCTTACCCCTGGACCACCAGGTCACCAAATTAAACTAATTTACAAACAGAGGAAGAGGGTGAATTGTAGATAAATCCACGAGGGTTCACTTAGAGGAAGGATAAAAAAAACTACAATTGTATTTTGGTAGAAAAGACCTTCCAGAAGGTCTTTTTACCTAGCAGAATATTCCTAGTAAGAATCCTATCCTCCAATGAAAATCATTATGTGTAAAACCACTACTACTCTACAGTGTTTACGGCAGGGATTCGAACCCTGTACGATGCCTCCAGTGCTGATCATGCCCCCAGGTTTCTCTCGTCTTCAATAACCCGAAGGTTGGTTTGATGTGATTTCTATCCATCCGGAGTTGGGCATGCACTCAACCCTTTAGCTGGTTAGTATTGCCTGCACCATCTGGTAGAAATACCATGCACTGGGGAGTTTAGGCAGAAGTGTGATGGTTCCCCGTTACCTTCCACACTGAATTTCTACGAGTGAGAGCGAAAGGGCCTACAAATTTTACCGGGAAAGGTATTTTCACATACCTTATAGGGTTTTTTCACATGCCATAATCGACATGAGACCGAAGGCTTTACTTCCCCTCCGAAGGAAGTTGTGCCACGGATTTGTATCGCTAAAGAAAAATCCATTGACCTCAGCTGGGTTTGAATCCACGAGGCGACACAGACGAGGTATACACCAGATTCACAGCCATATGGGAGTTGCACTGCACTCCTTGAGCCATGTTGAGTCCTTGGACACCAAGGAGTGCTAGTTTCAGTCCACAGCACTTCCAATTGATAAACTAACTTCCAAATTGTTCGTTGTAAAGGCTACACGCTAGAGAGAAAGTTTCCAAGGGTGGAGGTCCGAGCACAATAGTTCAGGTAACCACCAATCACCCCCACACCCCACTCACCCACTTAAAATGACCAAACATTTTCAGACAAGTAACCAGTCGAGACGGTATTTGAAGATTTTTTACAACTATAAAATTTGCAAACATTCATTCAAACAAAAAATAAATATTGTATTTATAGTTTTCTTTGTAATTTGCAGTCTGAGTAAGCTCGTTTGGGGGGAGGGGGGGGTTGGTTCATGGGAAGATGGGTGGGGCCATTACCCGAACTTAGCTTTGCGAGAACCGGTTTATTGATACTAGAAGGCAAATTTTTGTCTGTTCTATATAAAAACCTTCTTTAAAGTGGACTGTTTTTAAATATGTTTGCTTGCTATAGCGATGTTGTCACTTGGGACTACACGTAGCGATCCTCGTGTTGAAGGACTCAAGCTCTCACAATGAGCACAACTATGGATCTGATGTACGCCTCATCTATGCCCCAGAATCAGAATCAAGTCTCTTGGGAATGGTAAGAAACGCGACGGCTCGACCCTCTCGTCCACGGATGAGGATTATAACAGTTCTCGTATGAAGTGCAGGTCAGAGTGCGTGAAGCGTGATGTTGACCAGGTACTTCCTGTCTAAACTTGACAAGTGCTGTGCATGTGTGTGGTTCACACACCTGTTGCTGTACGGTAGCTACACGTCACACGTCACCCTCTCTTCAAATAATATAGACCCCTTGGTGTAGTTCATGGAGCGCCTTAAGGTTAGGATGGAAACTGCGCTAGCAAAGCTTGGTTGGAACTTACCAAGAGGTAAGGTGGTATACAAGTCATCGCTAGTTACGGTAATTCGACCAAAAATATATATATCGCGGAATTTTAGCAAGTTTGATATATAAATAGTGATTAATTGATTTCAAATCACTAAAGTGTATGGGTTATATGGGGTCAAACTTGCTGTTTTATAATTTGTACGTAACAGTGTTAAGGTAAAGTTTAGTGTTTGGAGCTGACATTTAGTCTAGAATCTAGATAGACATTCATATGAGGTGTACACAATTAAATATTTACTATAGGTTAAATAAAATTAAGTTAAAATGTAGGGTCTATAAGCAGTTTTAAATTGGTCAAATTACATACATTTTAGATATATATAAATACTGCTCCTTTTATACAGCGATAATTGGATTTTTATCTCATATTGTAATCTACAATGTCGTTATTTGGATTATTTTCAACCTAACTCTACTCGTTAATTTTAATAATGCGTTCGAACTGATCATCGCCATTATATATTTGAAATATCTATTTCATTAAATTTATTGTTTTGACGGTACCGATTGTAGAGACAACACAGCTAGCAGAACATAATATTTCCGGCAGAGGTAGAGGGTCAGATAATACTAAATAATGACACACCTAGTCTGTGTTGCTGGAATGGGCTGAGACATTGCTACGTGATATATTTTCCAAGGTAGTCCTCTTCCCCCCCATCTGTGTTAAATTCCCTGACAAAATTTTAATAAACTCAAAAAAATCTTGGTAATTAATTGTCAATGTCGAATTACCTTAAGTAGGGATAGAAGTCACCACCATTTAAGGAGGGATAGAAGTCACCACCAGTTAAGGAGGAATAAAAGTCACCCCCAGTTAAGGAGGGAAAGAAGTCACCACCAGTTAAGGAGGGAAAGAAGTCACCACCAGTTAAGGAGGGTAAGAAGTCACTACCAGTTAAGGAGGGAAAGAAGTCACCACCAGTTAAGGAGGGAAAGAAGTCACCACCAGTTAAGGAGGGATAGAAGTCACCCCCAGTTAAGGAGGGAAAGAAGTCACCACCAGTTAAGGAGGGATAGAAGTCACCCCCCGTTAAGGAGGGAAAGAAGTCACCACCAGTTAAGGAGGGAAAGAAGTCACCCCCAGTTAAGGAGGGAAAAAAGTCACCCCCAGTTAAGGAGGGAAATAAGTCACCCCCAGTTAAGGAGGGATAGAAGTCACCCCCAGTTAAGGAGGGAAAAAAGTCACCCCCAGTTAAGGAGGGAAAGAAGTCACCACCAGTTAAGGAGGGAAAGAAGTCACCACCAGTTAAGGAGGGATAGAAGTCACCCCCAGTTAAGGAGGGAAAGAAGTCACCACCAGTTAAGGAGGGATAGAAGTCACCCCCCGTTAAGGAGGGAAAGAAGTCACCACCAGTTAAGGAGGGATAGAAGTCACCCCCCGTTAAGGAGGGAAAGAAGTCACCACCAGTTAAGGAGGGAAAGAAGTCACCACCAGTTAAGGAAGGATAGAAGTCACTACCAGTTAAGGAAGGATAAAAGTCACCACCAGTTATGGAGGGATAGAAGTAACGTTGCTATCCACTGTTTTCTAGGTGTTTAAACTTTTCCCAATTGCTGAAAGTAAGTAGTTACCAAAAGCGATCATTCATAGAAGATGTGCTGATAACATTTTTGACTGTGCGTAGTGAGGTCCTGTTTTAACTTGACCGTTTTGGAATGTATTCTGTCTGTCTTTTTGCTACGCGATCACTGCGAAACGCGTAGATCAAATAATTTCGGCAGGGACCATCTTTGAACCTAAGTCGAACGCTGTATTAATAAATAAATTCAAAACACGTAATTTTCATACATTAGACCTTTTAAGTTCATGTTAGGAACAATTCCCCCCCCCCCCCCCCCCAATTCTTCTTACTACTCGTCCGAGCCAACCACCCTTTTGACCCAAGAATATGATAGGACCTGCTTCGGTGGCCGAGTGGGCTAAGACGCTATACTCTCGCAATAGGTTGGACTGCCGAAGACGAGATCAGTGTTCGATTCCGGTTGGGTGTAATGAGGGTGGTTTCTACTAAATAATTTTCCACTCTTCCTCCACGCTAATGCGGGTACAATTCCTCTAAATTCAACCTTCTTAATCCCTAACACGTTAGTGTAATCAGTACATAGGCGTATAACCCACACGGGTAGTAAGACGCGGGGTGACCTGGTGGTCTAGGGGTAAGGTATCGGACTTCTGTGTTGAGGGTCTGGGGTTCAATCCTCGGTCCCGGCACAAATTTATCTGATTGCCAAACCCTTCCTTCACCTCTGAAAAGACGTGTATTAATCACAACTTGTGAATGTGAGGAATGCCAGGCCTCCGCCGTGGTTCGGATTCCACGTTAAACTGTAGGTCCTTCATTTCATCTTACAATCACCCTACCATTACACATTAGCGTAAGTGCATCTAACCCGAACGGGTAGTTAGAATTAATAATAATAATAATATAATTAATAATATAATAATATAGTAAGACGCTGTACTAAAATAAGAATAAAAATATATGATAGGTTAGATGTTAGACTAATTAAATAATCTATGAAATAATACTAATAATATACTAAAATGTTGTACATTTTGACTGACTATTTTTTTTTCTAAGTTCCTGTATTACCAAATCCCACACTATAGCTAATAACAATATGACAAATGAAACAAAACTAGTTGTCCTGGAAGTGGAGAGGAAAAAGTCTCGTGTTCATGAAACAAGAGGCAAACATGCGACATGATGTCACAAGTAACCAGACCTCATAGCCGACACGATGATGACCTTGGCATTTCAGGTACATTATCTCCTGTTTCAAAAACAGAATTTACATACCTACACATGCTCACATACATACAAAAGAGTCGATTATTATAATGAACTATTCAGAAGCAATAATTATGCTATGGAGTCGAGTTCTTTTTAGTGGCATTTTCAAGTAGAGGTTACCTTCGTTTTAATGTAAGGAAATAAAAGGATGAACAAGGTATAGGCTTATAAGAAAGACTTATCCGACATATCCTGGAAAAGAATGTAGAGCCACTATGAAGGAAGGATAACACTCAGACTAGTAGATCCTTCTAAGGGTGAATCAATAATGCCCATAGGTGACCTGGTGGTCTAGGGGTAAGGCTGTCCGATTTTTGTGCTGAGGGTCCGGGGTTCAATCCTCGGTCCCGGCACAGATTTATCTGATTACCAAACCTTCCTTCACCTCTGAAAGACGTGTATTAATCACAACTTGTGAATGTGAGGAATGCCAGGCCTCCACCGTGGTTCGGATTCCACGTTAAACTGTAGGTCCTCCATTTTATCTCACAATCACCCTACCACTACACATTAGCGTAAGTGCGTATAACACGAACGGGTAGTAAGACGCGGTGCTAATAATAATAATAAATGCCCATAAATACATTTAAGCTGGGGATGTAGGGGACGCTGAAAAGGTCGGTGTTTTAGCAGTTTTTTATAGCAAAACATTTGTTTGGCCAAAATTTAAAAAAAAATTGCTCCAGTATAAACGTTTAGTTTAATTTTCTTCACCTGATGATATCAACAGCTTTTGAATATCTGTCATGAGCATAGCGGCATTAGATGAGAAACTTTTTAAATGAAGAGAAAAGTTTTTTTTTTAGTACCGCGTTTTATTATTCGTTCGGGTTGTACGCTTATGTACAAAGTACAATAAAGTTTAGGAATTAGGAAGGTTATATTTAGGAAAATGTAGCCACATTTGCGTGGAGGGAGAGTGGGAAACTATTAAGGGGAAAAAACTCAGTACACCCGACCGAGGTTCGAAACTCTAGCTTCTTATAATCGGCAGTCTAGTCTACTACGGGAGTAGCGTCTTAGACCATGCGGCCACCGAAGCAGATAAAATTTTATTATTAATTCCAGAACGCCCTCGACAGACATTCAAGAAATATTGAGGTCACCTTGTGAAGAAAATTAAACTCTACTATGCAGTGCGAGCCTTCAAATTTGAAATAAAAATAAAATCTTAGTAAGATTCGGTTTCAATTCGAAATTTTGAATATATTTCAGATTCGGTTTCAATGGGTTTAGCTCAAAAATTCGAGTCTATAATTCATACTTGGCTAACAAATTAATGTAATCAGACCGGAAACCAATTACGTGCTAGGGTGAATAGAGAAATTAACTTGAGTTCCAGGTCGTAAAGGAATCAGTTGTTTGTGACGGAGAAAATCTTGTACTATTTATCACTAATTTTTAAAATAATTTATAATTGGAATGGATTCGTAAGCTTAGGATAGTAAAATATTCAACACATATTTTATTTGAAACATTATCATAGTAAGCCTAAAATAGGTATACCAATTTTTTTTAAAGTATGGGATTCGATTCGTAAGTTAAATTTAGCATGAGACTCATTCGGATTCGACTAGAAAATATTTAAGGCTTGAGATTCGATTCGGACTCGAGATTTTTTTTAGGCATGATATTCGATTCGAAATTGAAAATGATGGATTTGCATAGGCTTAAACTCTATGTTTCTATTGGAGAAATATTCTATTTACTTTGACCAAACAAATGTTTTTCTATAAAAATTGCAAAAAAAAAACCACCGCCCTTAACTCGCTTCCCCTACACTCCACTATTGAATACTTTCCAGAGCCGATTTTCTAGTAATGTATTCTATTTCTAATACTCTAGTTTTTTTATTAATAAGGACCCACATTGGTGGTCACGAAAACAGAATGTTAGGCTCATCTAGCCTGGTTTACCAGTGACATGGAAAGTCGGGGATCGAATCCCGACACTGTGTAATGATAATATTTTTTCCTCCTAAATGATTTCCCCACCCTCCTCAGGCGCAGATGGTATTCTTTATTTTTTCACCGATTCTACCATTCGGTTAATTATTATTATTATTTTAGCACGCGTCTTACTATCCGTCGTGTCTTAAGTACCATTACGCTAATGGATTAGAATTAAGGTTGATAGAGAAGTGACGTATTGCTGGAGGGAAGTGAAATTTAGGAAACCCCAGTTCACCGCGAGATTCTACTCGACTCCGTCCTCGGCGTCGCTTAAGATAGCGCGTTAGCAACTACGCACGAGGGTATTGGGTAAAGTTATGTACAATTACCTAGAGTTTTAGTGGAGTATTTAGAGGGTGTACCCACATTAACCTGGATGAGAGTTGAAAACCATTAAGCAAAAATCACCCTCAGGACACCCGACCGAGATTCGAACCTTGATCTCCCCAGTCTAGTATATTACGATAGTAGCGCGTTAGACAGTGCAGCCACCGAAGCAGGTAGCTAGAAAAGTTATTAGATCTACTTTCATATATTCCTACGTCAAGTCTTGTGAGCTGTAGCTGCCACTTTTGATAGATATCATCAATATACATAAAAAAGTAATAATAATGTGAAATTATAAGTAGGCCTACTACAAACAAAAGTTAGCATTTTCAAAAGGCCCTTTCTATGACAATTGCTGTGGCGCCGACATCGGGGGGACAAGGTGATTTTTGCCCACCCAAAAATTGCCTAGGAAGGGCATAGTGTCATTTTGCCCCTCCCTTTCCCCCTCCCCCCCCAAAAGAATTCTCCACGTCTACATTTACTCATGTGTGCAACAATTTGTTGACAAATGTGTTACACGATACAAGTGTTTCTTGGTTTTTAATAATAATTTACATTTTGAACAGTTTATGGAATCTTCCTTAAAAGTTTCCTGCTTCGCACATAGATAGCTGTAGTGTACATCCGCGAGCAGCACAAGCTAGAAGTGCCCGAAATCGAACGCTCCTATCGAGTACTTATCGACTCAGCAGTCGATACTCGATAGTATTAATTTAACAACCAGCCCGAGAGCTGAAGTCCCTGTTCACATTCCCACTATGAGAGTTTCCTATTTATTCCACCTTCTATTGTCTCTGTCGTGCAGTGTCCGAGTCTGTCAGTTTTCAGTTCTGTCGTTGTTGTGTGAGATTAAGAGCATAAATAAATCATCAGTTAACGTTTTTAATTAGTTTGTTATAATTCACAAATTCCCACCGAAACAATGGACACATTTGTGACTAGAAGAAATATCAAGGAGGTGGAGGAGATCCACATTACGAAAACGGCGCCAACCTGTGCCTAGATTTTTCCTATTAACATGTGAAATATCTTTTAATACACACAGAGTTATGTTCAAATATCACCTATTTGTTTTGTTTTACTCTTCATTATCTCTGTATTCCATTAATCATGGCCCCAAAATAATATCTGAAGTCGGCGACACGGGCAAATTGTACTGTTTGTGTGTTAGAGAAAGCGTGATGGGTGAGAGAGAGAGAGAGAGAGAGAGAGAGAGAATTGTTCTGACAGACCGCAGGTTGCCCAATCCAGCAGGTATTGTGCTCTCCAAGTCAGACAATGGCGCGCAGGCAGATGGGACCATTTGATGTCAAATGATGATGGTGTCTGAATTCCCCTCCCCTCCTATTTGTTTCGTCCCGACCGGATTTCCACCTCCCTGGATCAGCGCACGTTTCCGGCCTCCTGAGGTCTCGAGTTGCGCCGTGAGGTTGACTCATGCTGCCGATGTGGTTGGACACGGGACTGCGCGATGGATAAAACGGTGAGTGTGGGTATTAACGGACAAAATGGTAGGACAATAGTTGTCCGTTATCTTGGGGAGTCACGGCTGAGCTCGCGGTCTCTATCGTGTGTCAAAAAATAAAAGGTGTAAGGCAGAGGTCTTCAACCTTTTGAGGTCCAAGGGCTAAAGTTTCTGTTTATTGGTGGCTCGCAATACTGTACCGACAATATTAGGATTGAACACTTCAATTTTTCTTTTGGCGTCTCAGTGGTGATGAGCTAGTACGAACACTCCCGACTATGTCCGAACGCACCCGACTATGTTCCAACACTCCCAACTATGTTCGAACGCACCCGACTATGTCCGAACACCCCCAACTATGTCCGAACACCCTAACTAAAGTCTGTTCAACCATAGAAAATGTTTTCTGAAAGGCCTTTTTCCCTACCAGAAAGCTATTATATAGTAGGATATTTGTAGGAAAAAAAGACCTTTCAGAGAGAAATTCCTACCGTGAATGGAGTATAGTTACAACACTTACGACTATGTTCGAACGCACCCGACTATGTTCGAACGTACCCGACTATGTCCGAACACTCCCGAAATAGTAATTACTCTCTCCCTTGTTTACTAGAGTGGTCATTTGCTGGTTCAAGGTAAATTTTTATAAAAACGCGATATTTTTCTTCGCGTATAAAGCAAAAATAGTTTATAAAATAATTTAAAATACGTATTTATTTTATTATTTGACTATGTAAACTATACATTCGTATTAGACATTTTTTCTCTCGAAATAATTTTATATATTTCAAGCTTCAGTGGGCCGAAAAACATGTTATTGGGGGGGGGGGGGGGGCGCGGGTTGAAGAATCCTGTTTAGTAGTTTCCGCACAGTTACAGCGTGGAATAGTTTCAATGCTAGTAGGAAAAAAAATCAGAACGACTAATGAATTTACCCGTTTGTTCCCACTCTATACCCATGAATGTGGGTATTTTCATAAATTCTACTAATTCATCCTTAACATTTTTTACGTTATTAATGTATATGTGTAACTCAAACAGATAGTGAGACACAGAGAAAAAAAAAAGCTTCCCCCACTACAATACCTCACGTCTAATCTTCCTACACACTAGATTTTAAACAAACATTAATTCAAGGTTTTTAATTTGCATTTTCTGAACTAACTGATTATATTAGAACACGACCTAAAAACTAACTTAAATCTAGAATAGACAAAAGATCCAGCCACCTGGCCGCTAACTAATCACTGTGAAATGGGAAACACACATTTCACCAATGATACATTTTCCGACCATGCCAGGAATCGAACCTGAGACCCTTAGATCAGTAGATAAACACGCTACCGACTGAGCTAAGGTGTCGGACCTGCACGTCTTATCTCTCTAGATAACTCCGGAACTGCTATGTCACTTGTAGGCGTGGCAGGGGATGTAGCAGAGGGGACAGGGTGGGGGTAGTCACGTGATTTGGAGCGCGAGAGGTGATAGAGGCAACCTCACACTGCCGGTCCGTATACCTTGGCCCCACGGTCCGTGAACACATGCAGGGGTGTACCGAGCCCCTCGGGATGTTTTACCCTGTGTCTCTGAGAATTGGGTGGGTGGTTTTAGAAGAAAGGTTTATTTGAACACAAACGTCGTGTATCAAGGTTCAAAGGTTAAGGTGGGATGGACGCACGTTCACACGGTCGTTATTTCCATCCTTAATTTGATAGTATATTTCCATCCTTATTTTGAGAATATATTTCCATCCTTATTTTATACGCACTTACGCTAATGTGCAATGGTAGGATGATTGTGAGATGAAATGGAGGACCTACAGTTTAACGTGGAATCCGAACCACGGTGGAGGCTGGCATTCCTCACATTCACAAGTTGTGATTAATACACATCTTGTCAGAGGTGAAGGAAGGGTTTGACATTCAGATAAATCTGTGCCTGGACGAGGATTGAACCCCAGACCTCAGCACAGAAGTCTGACACCTTACCCTAGACCACCAGGTCACCATATATAGTCTATGTTACTGACCAAAATAAAATTACCTTATAAAAATGATTTTTTATGCATAGATTAATATTTTTAATGTTTATTTTGAAACAAACCGGTATATTTTTAAAATCATAAATAGGCCTATAGAATCACTTCCAATAAAGTTTTTAATTCTTCTCAACCCTCGGAGAAAGAAGTATTGTAACTGTCAAAAAAAAACTCGAGACCGAAATCGAAAAAATTGTTTTCGCGATGCCGTCTGTCTGTATCTTGGTCTAGAGACGAAACCATTTTACAGATCAGGCTAAAACTTGATATTTAGGGTGTTAATGAGCTCCCCGAGGGATTTTTGGAATTAAATAACCAACCCTAAAGTCAAACGTGCTTTATTGAAGGTCAAAAAAAAAATCGAGATTCCAGAAATCCGCTATTATGATTTTGATTAACTTTATGTCTACACTGTTTAACATTACAAACAAAATGGCAATGCTAATTTTTCTATGAAAATGACTTTGAGGTTATTTTACATAAGCGGAAATTCTCTATTTGGATCATATCCCCGCAAACATTTGAGATATTAAACAACTTTTCTTTGGAAAGTTGTAGTAGGTCTACTATTAAAAATAAAATCTGTTATTTCAATATATTTTTATAAAACCAATGATTTTTTGAGCTTTGGAGCTCTTTGAAATGTGAAATCGATTGTCATGCTCTTTGTTGGACAGAGATGCTCCTCTTTTTGTTTTCAATATTTCTGTAACATGATTGCTATGCTCTTTGGTGGAGTGTTTCTGAAACGATATATATTATGTAGTTTCACAAATCTTATTAGTTTTTAGTAAATGTTTTGTTTTTTTAAGATAAAAGAGGGAAAAAGTCTGTGTAGTGTACCTTATCATTTATTTTTGTATATTATGTTGAATCGTCGCACTTGGGCACTGCTGCCATGCTATCACGTTTCCCTGCCAAAGTTTCGTAGATATTAAAGTTTCAGTACGTATTTTCATTTCCATTAGATTGTTTTCCTTAAGACAGAGATTATTACTTTCTAAGGTGCGTACAGGAAAGTCCCCAAAACAAACGGTTATGCTACTTGTATCTGTGTGTGTGTATGCAGTGCTGCCCCTGGCAAGACACGGACTGATTATGTCTCCTGCGGCAATTAGAACAACACTGCTCGCTAATTGGGAGAAAACCTTGTATCCCTCATACAGCCCTCGGCACGTGTCTCGTACGGTCATGAGCATAACAACATTATCCCTCCCCGTCTAGGGTTGTGGTAATGAGAGAGAACTTTAGATAATGTTCTCATTTCTACTTTTCCTTCTTGAGTCAACAACCCGTGATGTGATTTCTCTCCATCCTGGGATGGTTAGTGCTGCCTGCACCATCTGGTAGAAATACCATGTAATAGAGAAGTTCAGAAAGTGTGGTGGTTACCCGTTTTCTTCCACACTGAATTTCTATGAGCGAGCGCTAAAAGGCCTAATAATTTTGCCGGTAGAGGTATTCCTACATACCTTTTTATTATTATTATTATATTATTATTATTTAGCACCGCGTCTTACTAACCGTTCGGGTTATACGCTTAAGTACTAATTACGTTAATGGGTTAGGAATAGGGAAGGTTGAATATAGAGGAAGTGAACCCGCATTTGCGTAGAGGGAGAGTGGAAAACCGCCTACATACCTTCCAGGGTTCTTTTACTTGCCACAATCGACATGAGGCCGACGGCTTTACCTCTCCTCCGAAGGAAGCTGTGCTACGGATTTTTATCGCTCAAGAAAAATCCGTCAAACTCTGTTGAGTTTGAACCCACGATCATCGGGTCTTGGGGCAAGCACTTTGCCCTAATACTACCGAAGTCGACATTCATTTTTAGTACAGGAAGAAAGTGTCGATCCCCAAGTTAGTGGCCAAGTAAAAAAACAAACTTTTTTTTTAGGGTATGCCAAATGCCCCCAGGGTTTGTCGACCAGACATTCCTGGTCTTCTACTGGTAGGGGCGGGTATGTAACCCTCTTAGGAGGTTGGGGCACAATGTAGGTGCGGTTACTTCACCTCGATAAGATCACGAGATCATGATGATTATATGGTGCCAGTAAAAGTACTAAACCTAACTTGAGTTAACTAGATCAAGGCGACCCTTTCGGTAAAAAAAAACAAAAACCTATGGTATCACCGGAGTCAAACTCAGGACCTCTAGAATACTGACCACAAGACCATGAGGCCGGCATAAGAAGATAATTTTATACGAATCATGTTTTTAGAGTGTTTTTTTATTTATGTTATTATTTTATTAGCACCGCGTCTTACTACCCGTTCGGGTTGTACGCACTTACGTTAATGTGTAATGGTAGAGTGATTATGAGATGAAATGGAGGACCTACAGTTTAACGTGAGATCCGAACCACGGTGGAGGCCTGGGCATTCCTCACATTCCCAAGTTGTGATTAATACACAACTTGTCAGAGGTGAAAGAAGGGTTTGGCAATCAGATAAATCTGTGCCGGGACGAGGATTGAACCCGGACCTCAGCACAGAAGTCTGATACTTTACCCCTAGACCACCAGGTCACCCTTTTATGTATGGAAATGTTAATTTTTTCCTTATATTATCTTAGAATTTATGTTCACTCCATTTACCCTGTGAAATAGCAGTCTTACCTTGAAGGATTACACTATGGCCCTATCTTATAAGCTGTGCCATAATGGAACCATTCAAGGAAAGCCTGCCACCTTGCAAGGTAAACGGAGTGAACATTTTTAGTAGGTCTAACAATCAATATAACTTTTGCATTATAACTGATAATGTACGTATTTTAGTGACTTTATTGAGTGAGGATGAGGAAGCTAGAATTGTAGAAGAAACGTACCTCCATTCGCGTGGAGGGAAAGTGAGAAAAAGAAAAAAACACAACCTGGGCAAACCAAACCGGAATTTAAACCCCGTTATTAGCAAAACCAAACCAGATGAGCCTGACGTTTATTCCGCACGCTCGCCGATCAGTGTATTTATTAATCTTTTGTAGGAAAATTATTCAGTGGTCACGTGGTATAAGGCGTCAATCTAACCCAATATACTGGCCTGCCGATGACGAGATCGGGGTTAAAATCCCGGTCGGGTGTAGTGAGGATGGGTTATCCTAAATTGATACCCGGGCAAATGCGGGTACATTTTGTCAAAAATTCAACCTTACTCACCCTAGCACTTCAATAAAGTTATATCTTGATTCTGGTAGAAAGATCATTATATAAGGCCTTATTTCACACCAGAAGTCCTTCTGTATAGTAGTTATTTGTTAGGATAAAAGGCCTTACACACGCATTGGTGACCGCATGGTCTAACACGCTACTCTCGCAATAGACTAGACTGCCGATGACGGGGAGGTAGAGGTTCGGGTTTACTGAAGATGGCTTTTCCAAAATGGTTTTCCACTCTCCCTCTACGCAAATGCTGGTATGTTTCCTCTAAATATAACCGTCTTAATCCCTAAAACTATTAGCGTAATTAGTATACAAGCGTATAACCCGAACGGCTAGTAAGACGTGGCAGAAAAAAAAATTGGGGGCCGTTCACACGCATTCAAAAGCCGTTACACGCACTGTCTCGCGCTGTGCGTAAACAACCACCAGCTCGTGTGAAGCGGGCGGTGAGGGTGTGTTCAACTCTTGTCGGAACACGAAGTCGGTCATAACGGGCTCTTGTTATCAAACGGCGCGGAGCATTCCTGAACGTGCCCGGAGCCCTGTGGACTTAGACGGGGGGGGGGGGGGGGAGGTTAGCTAGCATGTGTGGAGAAGGTCACGGGTTCGGTCCCACGACCTAGTCACGAGCGAGAATATCACCCAACTTGATCCTACCGGAGGTTGAGAACAGAGTTTGCAGGTAGGGTTCAGGTTGTAAACGAGTTTATCTGACAGTTTAAGGGTTCCGCCTTGGTGAGCGAGAAATTGCCGCGCAGACGTCCAGCCTTAACAGAATATTTTATCAGTGATACGTTATTTCAAAATATGGTTCACGCCAAAATAAAGCGGAATGATTTGAACATGGCCCTTTTTCTTTAAAAGTATTATTAATAGAAAAAAATGTATGAGAATGTAACATTAGCTCATTTTCAACGGTTTTTTAATCATATTCTCGGAGCAGTGAGGCCAGGCTTGATTAAAAAGGTCTCTAGATTAAGCTTTCCTCTAACAAATACAGTGAGTTGTTGAAAGAATTAACAGCGAGCTTCGTAGGTGACCTGGTGGTCTAGGGGTAAGGTGTCAGACTTTTGTGCTGAGGGTCCGGGGTTCAATCCTCGGTCACGGCACAAATTTATCTGATTGCCAAACCCTTCCTTCACCTCTGACAAGACGTGTATTAATCACAACTTGTGAATGTGAGGAATGCCAGGCCTCCACCGTGGTTCGGATCCCACGTTAAACTGTAGGGCCTCCATTTCATCTCACAATCACCCTACCATTGCACATTAGCGTAAGTGCGTATAACCCGAACGGTAGTAAGACGCGGTGCTAATATAATATAATAATAATAATAACAGCGAGCTTCCTCTTTACCTAGAGATAAGAAGTTTAGTAGTTTTATTTTTCCTGCATTCTAATTCAAATAACAAAGGGTGGTTTTAGGTGAAGCGCAAAAGGGAGTTTAAACTTAGGTAGAAAAGAGAAGTAGTTTCAGAAAAGGACACAAACCATTGTATTTTAAGCCGAGTGGCCTGGCAGCGATTGCTACTTTCTCGCTGACCGAGGCTAACACCTTTGTAGAAAATTTACTTACTCTATGACGTTAGGATCTAGAAAGTTCATTGCTGCACTTAATAAAAGTACGCCACAGATTCTTATTTTGAGCTAGTTCTATCCAGTCCACCTTATTACACCCTATCCCTATCTTGAGCTAGTTCTATCCAGTCCACCTCATTACACCTATCCCTATCTTGAGCTAGTTCTATCCGTCCCCTCATTAAGCCCTATCCTACCTTGAGCTAGTTCTATCCAGTTCACTCATTAAGCCCTATCCCTACCTTGAGCTAGTTCTATCAGTCTAACTCATTATAACCTATCTCTTTCAGATCCATTCTAATGCTATCCTCGCATTTGCGTCTAGGTCTTCACAATTCATACGTCGAGTCATGTGGTCCATTTTGATAGATACTAATCAGTAATCACTAATAGTATAGTAAAATGTTATCAATGTTTACCACAAAAAGTTTGTACTTTCTAAATGCTCTTACCGCCACAATCCTACTATAGTTTATCTCACTCAACGCTTTTTTTTCACTGCAGTGGGATTAACATAGAAGGATGGACTCATTTGACAGTCTAAAAATCTACTTTTGTTTTAAGTCTCATTCAGGCTTTTTTATCGGCAGAAGAGAAGTCGGGGTTCGTATTCCAACGCAGCATATCGAGAGAGCTTTGGTTTATCTGCCCCTCTCTCTCTCTCTCTCCAAAACAATACCCCTACTTTTCCTCTCAATTCCACCCTCCTCATCTCTGCCTTATTTGGTGTAGATGTGTGGATAGCCGGAGGGTATACTTTTAATTTTCCTAAGAAGATCCTTTTAGAAAATGACAGCTGCACATCACACATGACTCGGAAGTATATGCGTGGAAAGATCTAGTAACTTTACTGTCAGGTAAAAAAGTCCTTCCTTTGATAACCGGAGTATAAGGACGAGGTGGTATAAAAAGTGATGTACCTGTATCGGTGGCCTTACGCTACGACACGTCACTCTCGTAGGGATGGGGAGGGTTACATTTCCAAGGAAGGAGAGTGGAACACCATTTAGGTAAACAAAAAAATATCCCAGATGACCTACACCCGACCATTATCCTAATCCCCTTCATCGGCCAGTCCAGTGTATGGCGAGAGTGACGCCTTAGACCATGAGACCATCGGAAGCGTGTTGGTTGGGTGTACTGAGGGTAGTCTTCCCTAAATGGTTTCCCACTCTTCTTCCACGCAAATGCGGGTATATTACCTCTAAAATGCTTCCTTCCTCATCTATACACCAATAGAATAATTATCAAATATGCGTGTAACCTGAACAGGTAGTAAGACGCGGGTATGAAAAAAAAAGTGAAGGGGGAGGGGGGGGAAAGTAAATTAAATGAATGTTTTTAAGTGAGGTCGATGTCACTAGAAACAAGTGGATTGTTCCCATAATCGACCTAGATTGGTAATAAAACCAAGTACGTTTCAGCTGTTTCCTTACCTCCAAGTTACGGTAGTGGCAATCCTTGAATTAGGTAAGATTTTCCGTCACACCTCCCTAACCCTCTACCTTACGTAATTTTTTTAAGATTTGGTAAATAAAATTATTTTAATCGTTTAGTTAGTAATTATCTTTATTATAAAGATTGTTAAGTACATAGAGCGAGCGTTGTGAAAATTTAAAATATTTTAATTGCTGTAAGTAAATTAAATATAGCCAAGTAAAATTCTATGAATAATATGTTTAGGACTATTTCCTGACAAAAAAAATAAAATATTTTTTTCTCACAGTAAAAAATTGATAAAAAAAACTTACTAGATGGATTCCAGCCCGCTCTCCCCCCTCGTGAGAAAATTTAAGAAAATAATTAACAGCTCTCCCCCCCTCCGGCCCCCCGCAACACCAGAGGAGGCTCTTAAGTTATCGCCTACTCTCAGCGCGCGGAGTTATATAAAGTTAGATGGCAACCTGCCGCACCGAGGAAATTAACATCCCAGAAAGTTGAGGAGGGCCGTTGACATCAGCGCTCGAATTCTTTAGAGGCGGGCGGTTACGAAACATTTCGCCGTCGGCGCGAGTAGGAGACACGCGTAAGAAAACATAACCTCAATTTATCATCGTCTCAGCAACTTTTAATTGGGACGTCTGTTGAGGTAAGCTAAATGGTAGGTATAGGTGTTGTTTTTTAAAAAATAAATATTAGTGTCTACGTTTAGGAACTGACGGAAGGTAGCGCGAGTTAAGATCCGTATTTTGGGAGTTTTTATAACAATGAAACATTTTTTTTTGTCCAGAATAAATAAAATATTTCTTCAGTATAAATATTTAATTTAATTTTATACACACAGTTATCTCAACAGTGCTTGAATGTCTGTCATGGATATGGTCGCAATTGAAGAGAAACGTTTTAAAGAGAGAAAAATGTAGGGTCAAATTTTGTGATGCTTATTACAAATATTTAAGAATTTTTGATAGTACCATGTGTATTAATTAGATGAAATAATTAAATTTAAGTAATTAAATAAAGCGAATCTAATGAAGTAGTCTTAAGTACCATTAACACACTTCCTCCCCGTACTATATCCTCCATGGCAGCACTCCCTCCCCTACTGTATCCTCCACGGCAGCACTCCCTCCCCGTACTATATCCTCCATGGCAGCACTCCCTCCCCGTACTATATCCTCCACGACAGTATGACAGTAGTCCTAAGTACCTATCTCCAACTGACCAATCAGGGCCGGTCTGGGGAGATTTAACGAGAAGGACGAGGTAATTAGATCCAATTGGTGAACTGCTCTGTCGCAGATTTAGATTTGGCGCTAAGGGAAGCTTGGTGACAGGACATGGCTTGCACTTTTCAACAAGTCGTCGTAATCAATTAGTGCCAGTACGGGCTAACAGCGGCTTGGGATTCTCTAGTCTATGTGACAGAATGAAGAGAGTGAATACTGACAGTAGGCCCTACAAGTTATCAACTGTCTGTTACCCACTTCGATGGTCTAATGGTCTAAGGCGCTACTCTAGCAATAGAATGGATTGCCGATGACGCAGAGACCGGGGATCTAATCCATGGTGCTATTATATATATGGAGGGGTTATCTTGACGCGCAAATGAAGCCGGCCTTGACTCGGGGAATGTTGGGGTGAGGGGGTACGAATCATCCCGGGCGGCATGTGGCTGCTTGCATTTCCTATCAAACAGTCATTATTATAAAGACCTAAATGTTGTATAACTTATATGTTATATATTTAATGTACTTAATAAACTGAGAAAAAAAATACTAAGTATTTTACAATTTTCCCCCTTCCCAACGGAATTATTCTGCACATAACAGTTACTATTCTCACAATTTACCAAAGTTAGGTAAGTTACAACATAGCTAATATGATTTTAAAGAAGAATACAATATCCCAAAAAAGATTATATATAAAGTTTAGCTTGAACATACTGTAATTTTAAGCTAATTTATTAATATTAGCAACAACAATATAGATTTTCGGCTAGTTTGCATTTTCAGACTCATGTTATAACTCGAAATACAAAGTAATTTTTTATGTTTTTTACATAAAAATAACACAAATTTATTCAACACTTACACATTACTTCCACAAAGCATCTAAAAGCTCTCAATCGAATTGTATTCTAATTCAAGTGAGCGCGCGTACCTTTTTCCCCTATGCTTCCCATGTTAAACCGGCGGTCGGTTGCCATACTATGACGTAGAGCGGCTAGGTCCTTGAGGGGGGCGTGGCTGGCTTCACTTTCTTGCAACGCTACAGCATAGGGATGTCCTCTCCGTATATATAATAATAGCTCCATGATCTAATCCCGGTCAGATGTAATGAGGTGTTTTTTTATTTCCAAAATGGATTTCCAATTTCCCTTCACACAAATGATGTTGCACTTCTTATAAATTCAACCTTCCTGTGACCTAACATTTTGGCGTAATTATTACATGTGCGTACCAACTGAACCGGTAGTAAGACGCGGCGCTAAAAATAAGTTTCAACTGTTGAAAGCTCAGTTTCAGTAACTTTGATCATATTTAGCTCAAGGTTAGAGGATTAAAGGTGAATTCAAATGAATGAGGCAACATTTTCTTCTTTTTTTTTAAAGGGAAGTAATTTTTCCAAACCGCGTTAAAGCGGCTCATCCACGTACGAGTCTGACTCACGAACCCGGCTCGAGTCGACTCTTCATTTCACCACACACTTCTACCACCAGCACGAGTGGACTCCAACTTTGCTAAAACATGTCAGTTTCACAATGAGTTTGTCGAAGCAAATTGCAGCAGCGGTGATCATTTTAGACGAAGTGGAGTGTTCGTGAGAACTAAGATAAAAAGAGGATGTTGCTCCAAAGAAACATATTTTTTAAAACGAAACTCCAAGTCGGCATCAGTGAATTTCTCCCGCATGAACACGCGAGTGAATCCCAAGCCTCATCCCACTTTCCTCTATCTATAATAATCTGTGCCAAGACCCGGCAATTTGACGGTACTCCTCTTAAAAACTTGTCAAAAACTCATGGCTCGTGGACGGTTTGGACATTAAATCCGACATAGTTCCTCTGACTGACAAAATCACACTGCCTGCATGTGGATATCAATGAGACTGGTTCGTACCTCCCTACGTGCGAGCCAATAGCAAGCTAGTGGCGAGCCGGGCCGGACTCGGCTCGTCTGATGCCAACCCGGCTGTGAACTGACCCACGTATGGTTTAAGTAATTGGTAAATCGAGCCGCGCCGGACTCGCGATCCAGATTCGTATGTGGTGGGCCGCTTGACTTATAACCATTCGGGCTATAGCATACATTAGTTATGACTAGTGTGCTATGAATGAGGAAGGTTGAATTTAAAGTGTACCCACACTTGCGTGGAGGGAGAGTGGATTTAAAAATAAGAAAATCCACCCTTGATACATCCGACTGTGGCATTAGCTAAAAACAAGAGAAAGAAGACGAGGTGGTCATGTCCTTACGTACCCCATTGCACCATCCAAGCGTCTCACGATGAGTCCGCAATTTAATAACAACACATCCAAACAAGACCGCGACGCGTAAAAAAAGTGACTGAGCCAACCCAAGTTCGAGCGGTGATCCTAGAGGTCGCGGATGATAGAATTCCGAAATGTTTGAGAAGGGAAGTGATTCCAGTTCTAGAATGCTCTCGATCAATTGAGCTCGTTCTCAGAGCCTCATGATCATGTGTTTTGGCATGCGTATCCCCTCCCGTTCCTCCCACCTTGTTCTCGCCTTCCCCTTTCTCTGGGTCCCAAGCGTATATAATGCCTGTGTGTTGCCATTACCGGCACTCTTGGATATGACTCTTGGTAGAGGAGAACGTAGCCTTGGCTGCGCGTTTTAAAAATGTAAGGGAAATTTAATGTTTTGGTTTAGATAATTTTAAATACGTAGACTAACGTTTCAAAATTCTTCTTTCGGTTTGTTATTTTCTTTTGTTTGAATTTAAAATACTCTGGTAGTGGAGATTGAATTTAAATTTGATTATGATAAGGTTTTCCAAAGACTATAATAATGAACATTAAACATCATGACTGAGATCAATATATTTAGATATTGCTTTACGAATTATCTTTGATCATGGAGATAGATTGAAAAATAATTCTGTAGTAAGAGCGATATTTAATTCATTGTGTTTAATAATACTATTTTTTGTAAATCTCTACCAATATTGATCTATTAATGGTAGATATTAACTTGTATTGAAATATCAGAAAATAGTATTGCGAGTAATCTTGATTTTCTTTATTATATATTCGTGGAGGATGTTTAGTCTTTTCTGAAAGAATAAAGAATTACGTTTGTTTTGGTAATGACTGAAGATAATTGCCTCAATATCTCTTGCTTTTGTTAAGAATCCATTCAGATTCATTTTCTATCTGTATCTATTTGCGATACTTTGAATTTTCAATTACTCTCATGGTTGTATTTAGCTTAGCGGATCATTCTAGTAATTTTGTAAATAGGGTTGTGTTCTTGAGAAGATATGATTTAGTTATTTTTGGACTATATAATATTCTTTTGTGAGTTTGTTATATGAGAACTTCGAGCTTATTAAATTTATTAAATTTTAAAGTAAATTTACTGATGTTAATGAAAACGTAATTTTGAAATGAACTTTTATATTAACTTTTATATTCACATTATATTACCTTTAATATAGTCCTTAAAATAAGTTTATCGTATTTATTTTTTGTAACCATCATACATGGTTCACTTGATACATATTTATAATAAATAAACATTTAAAATCGATTTCTTGTTTTTTCCTTTATGTTATGGTAAATTGATTTCACGTCTTAAAGAGTACCTTTAGGTTAGTTATTTATTTATTGATGTTTGAGTTGCTATCAGGTTTATAAGAAGAGGGCACAAAGGACGACCGTTTGGTAAATGTTTCCGCAACCGGGTGAGTTGCGTGCGCTGAGTAACAGTCATCTGTTCTCAGACTATTGTAACTGATTTCACTCAAACGACTCACTCTGATTTTTTTATTTTCTGTTTCTATTCGGGACTTCTGCATAACTGGTAGTAAAGGAGGTTTCACGACCAATATTCGAACCCCAATCATCCCGTAATCGGCAGTTGAGGTATATTGTGAGTGTGACGTATTTAAACCATGCGGCCACCGAAGCGGGTGGAAAATAGTTTTAGGAACTAACTTAACACCCCTAATGTAACCCCGGTCCCTCTAAGATACCTTGTACCACTTAGCCACGGGTGCAAACGCCAGTTTTAGACGTGCAGGAAACTGGGTGACATTACACGAGGTGTACCTGCACAAATATAGCGCGCGTAGCTTTGTTACGCGTCAAGACACCGGACAGGAGAGTCCTATTGTGGCCGATACGTGCTCCCAACCACACGCCTATTAATCACTCTTATTGGACTAATTACTCTTTATTCGGAGCCGTGGCCTGAAATT
Organism: Timema podura; assembly: GCA_033556935.1. Taxonomy (NCBI): domain Eukaryota; kingdom Metazoa; phylum Arthropoda; class Insecta; order Phasmatodea; family Timematidae; genus Timema; species Timema podura. The sequence continues at coordinate 13,413,181 of JAVRXN010000004.1, read as the reverse complement.
TTCTGCACGTCACACGTAAAGAGCATCTATAAAAGGATTCACCCGCTTCGGTGGTCGCAGGTCTAACGCGCAATTCTCGTGTTGGACTAGACTGCCGATGACGGGGATATCAGGTTCGAATCTAGGTCAGGTGTACTGAGAGTGATTTATCCACTATCTCTATCACACGCAAATGGAGGTACACTTCCCTTGAATATAACCTTCTTAATCCCTAAAACTATTAACGTAAATAGTACGTAAGCGTAGGACTATATTTCGAACGGGTAGTAAGACGCGGTGCTTAAAAAAATATATAAAAGGATTTTTGTAGGAATAAACTTTAGAAAATACAAACATATTTTTTGGGGGCCGATAGGATTTTACTATATTAATATTATGTTATTCTATATAATGTACTGATAATATCTATCAAAAGTAACAGCTTAAGATCATATTACTTGACGTATGAACACGTGAAAGCATAGAAATGTTCGTTTCCTTGTCCGTAGGAAGTCATCGCAGAGAAAAACCGACAATATTATGATTCCCTCGGCGCGACTCGTGTCTCTGTCTGCGGCCGCAGACGTGGGGTGATGAGTCGCAGACACGAGATACACATGTTTCCCTAGATGCGTCTGATGCGTAGATGCGTCAGTCGTGGGTAATTTTATGCATAGTATAGATCGTTCCTCAGTTATCAGAGTGTTTCAACTGTGTTTTATTTAATGTCTCGTGTTATCTTGGAATAGTGTGGGTAAAAAATACAAACTTGATCGACCAGCTATTCCTGAGATCTCTTACCATGTGTTGTTCTTCACATGTTGGTCCCGGTACACTGACAAAGATATGTAAAAAAAAAATTGATGGGTGCTTTTCCCCCTCTTCAATTAAATTTTCATCCTTTTCTATGGAGAAATCTTGGACCATTTTCAAAACCAGCCCGATTAAACACAAAAATAAATACAGCTCTACTAAAATACACGCTTGCTCGGCGATGCTCTCGGAGCAGTCTGGACGCAGACGCAATGTAGAGACGCTGGACGCGCATTCTGGTCGCAGTCGCAGTCGCCTCGAAGGAACTGGCGGCATAACAAATCACGGAAACCAGTCGCTGGTCGCAGACACGAGACCCGCCGAGGGAATCGTGTTCAAATAGGGGGAGAGAGATGACCAGTTCGATGCGACACTGGGGTTCCGTGGCACATCATGGGTTCGACTCCAGCCGATGCGAGTACGTGGGAAGGGTTACCTAGCGAGATCTTCTCCGATTAATTGTAACTTCAAAGTGATATGTAGTGGGACCTGGTCACCAACCTTGACAAGACTTCTCTGTGGTCCCAGGATCGATCCCCTCAAGGCTAGTATAAATTAGCCGCGTCCATCAACATCATCCGCCTCGGGTCCTGGTCAATAGCCCGGACATACAGCTGGGATGTACCCCCCCCCCCTCCTTCCCTTGCAGCGTCAGGTGTTGACGAGTGCCATTAGTTAATACAATCCATATATTGGAAACTAGAGGAGGATACTATCTAACGGAAGGCAAGCTAGTGCGAATGAACACAGAGTGTAATGTTGATGTTGTTATTATTATTATTATTATTATTATTAGCACCGCGTCTTACTACCCGTTCGGGTTATACGCACTTACGCTAATGTGCAATGGTTAGGGTGTTGTGAGATGAAATGGAGGACCACAATTTAACGTGGGATCCGAACACGGTGGAGGCCTGGATTCCCACATTTACAAGTTGTGATTAATACACGTCTTGCCAGAGGTGAAGGAAGGGTTTGTCAATCAGATAAATCTGTGCCGGGCCGAGGATTGAGCCCGGACCCCAGCACATAAGTCCGACACCTTACCCCTAGAACACCAGGTCACCTACTCTACCAACGTAAATAAATAGTTTATGGGGTGACATTTAGTATAACTAGACATTCGTATGAAGTGTATAGAATGAAATATTTAAATGATAGAATTATTCATATTATATATATATTTCATTGTTTACACCTAATAATATATATTTCTAGTTAGGCTATACTAAATTTCAGCCACATACATTGATTACTTTACCTTAACAATGGCACGTAAAAATCATAGGCCTAATTTAGAAAGTTTGACCCCTTTCAACTCTTGAATTGTAATGGTTTAAAATAAATGAATCGGTATTTATAGCTTAAGTATAGACACTTGTTAAAATTGGGCAATAAAATGTTTACTGACCTTAAAGAGTAGACTCTATTTTTAACTTTGAAGGTTCTAACTATTTGTCTAACTTAAAGTTCTATTTTAAAGGTATCCCTACTAAATAAACTCAAGTGGAAGTGACAAATATTATTCTATTAGGATAGTTAACACGACTGGCAAACGTTTTGTAAATACAGTGACTAACCTAACTAAATCTACCGGTATAGGCTATAGCTATATCATTCTTGATAACATAAAGTATGTTCTGATAAAGACTGACATAGTTTTCCCCCCCATCTTAATTTAAGGGTGCTAGAAGGGTCCTAAGGTGTAGGCTAGTCAATTAGGGGACGTAAAATCTCACCCTCAGATCACAGTCGCCAAGATAATAATATTAGGTAGGACTACAAGATTACGACCGATCCAGAAAACGTTGATAACTCAGAAACCAGTAGCCCCATGGCTTCTTTGGTGCTGACTGACAGTTCACAGCTGACTTCTGACAGTCGCTAAACACATGTTTTTTGCAGATCATATGGTTCGGCGTAGGGATACATAATTTGGTCCGGTAGCTTTTCAAAGCCGTCAGCTGTCAGTCAGCACCAAAGAAGCCATGGGGCTACTGTAGGTCCAATCTAATATATTTTAAAGCTAGCTTTCGATTTTTTTTTTAATATAATAGGCCTAGGAGAGGTTTACTGGTCTCAAAAGTTAGGTGTCATCCGTGGGCCGAATATCTTTCTAATTAAACTTTTTGACAACTCGTAAATATTCTTGGAAACTGTTTTTTTAATCAAGGTATTTATATCATAATATGTATCCGTACATTTTTCAAAGTTTACTAAAGGAAGCTCAGCAAGCTTGCAATTCTACAACTGCAGCTGTTACTAATATTAGATAACGTTAATCTTGACAGGTATAATAATAATATGATGACAATTTTTCTTTTAGAAAAAGCAGGGAAAAAATTATATTTAGATTGAAAAATACTATTTGTAAAATCTTTCTTTTCATTGCTATTTTTTTTTAGCACCATGTCTTACCACCTGTTCAGGTTATACGCATGTATTCATTACGCTAACGAGCTACGTAGTCATCAGAAAGGTTGAATTTAGAGGAAGTGTACCTACATCTGCGTGGAGAAGACTTCCTGTCATCAGGAGTCTAGTCTAACACGAGAATGACGCCTTAGACCATGTGGCCACCAAAGTAAGTTGATTGCTAATTCAAGGCTAAAAGAACATTAGTTTCATTGTCTATTTAAAGGAACAAATATTCAAAAATGTCAAGAAAATATACTCTGTTCGTACAGACAAATAAATACATCTCTGTTCGTACAGACAAATAAATACATCTCTGTTCGTACAGACAAATAAATACATCTCTGTTCGTACAGACAAATAAATACATCTGTTCGTAGCTAGTTGACAAATTAAGACATCTATGGTTGATTGCAATACTCTCAACTAATACTTCGGTACAAAAGTTCTGATAATACTTAGCGTTAAAAACAAAACACCTCTAGGAAAACATAATATCTAAAATCAAGTAACAGTATTTGAGAGACGTAGGCCGAAGTAACAAAAGAGTAAAACAGCTTATGTTCACACTAATTTCTGTTAACAACTATGAAAGGTCTTTTTTTTCTACCAAAATCCTGCTTTGGCACATAGAGCTTGTAAACAGCCTTATATTGTAACTTCTCGAAAAAAATGAAACACAAGGATGAAGTTCCTTGCGATAGCGGTGTTCAATTCGAAATATTTTCTGTAACTTAAAAAGAAGTACTTTTGGAAATGCAGTACTTGTTTAAAGCCAGTACCCAAACTCTCTTTAAATGAATAAACAAAGCGGGCGTTTGTTTAAGAAGTAAATATAACTAATATAATTTAGTTATAAGACAAACACAAGTTAGCTCCAATAAGACGTTTAGTTTGGGTTGATGGCGTAATTCAAAACAAAACTGTAAGCGTCTAACTAATGAGGTACTGCATGACACATCTTATAAATGAACGTGTTTTTGAACTCACCCGTGAAAATATTCCATTGTTGTGATCGTAACTTAAGGTCCGGAACAATTTCGACAACAGCCATAGAGATGAAGTTTTCAGTTGTTGACGCCTTCCGACATCCACTACTAGCATTTCAACAAGGAACACAAGACTAACACAAAGCTAGTATATCACCCAGTAGTTTTAAATTTCTTCTTTTATCACCGAAAGAACAAGATTTAAAAATAGAACAACAATATGTAGTTTGAAAAGAGAATACTTAAGCTCAACACTGCATATTTGAGAGCAAAAGTGTTACAAAATAAAAACATGTTTTTCCATTTTATAATTTATGTTTAAGTTTCACAAAACATTCGAAATAAACCATCACTAATATTTTACCTTGAAAATATTTTCTTCGACACCATTTCAAGGCGTTTCCTAACTAGTGTGTAGAAGCCAACCTTCCGTGTGTTAGCCAAATTATAAAACACTCAATTAATACCGTTATTCTAACTTTCAAACAAAGCACAGAGATTGGTTCTTCTTTCAAAAGAATCACAAATAATCCTCAAAACGTTTTACTTTTGTAAATAAAGTTGAAAGCGGTCTTACGAACATGTTTGAATTCGGAACATGGAGATAGCGTCTTTCTTCTGTTTTTTTTTTGTTTGTTTGTTTTAACTTCTACCATTCAGGTGTCCCCACAGCCTTCTTACAGTCTTGTCGGCGGGTATGAGAACAGGTGGGGGGTTGAAGTAAGGGGAAGAAAGGAAAGAGGAGGGGAGAGAGCCACACCTGAGTGCAAAGTACAGGTCTTTCATAAATGTATGGCGCATAATACTACAAAGAAAACTTTTTCCCCTCGTACAGTTGAATTACACCGACTCGAATAAAAAAAAGGGAGAGGGAAAGATATTTTATCACGGAATCCTTACACGTTTTGTAAGGATGGTATGAGTGGTTTTTATTTTTATTGAATTTGCCAACAAAAACTAAAATATAGAACCATAAAACAAAACTGGTTTTAAAATAATATTTAGCACCGTGTCTTAATACATTCAGGTTATACGCTTAAGTACTAATCACGCTAATGGGTAAGGGATTGAGAAGGTTGACTATAGAGGAAGTGAACCCACATTTGCGTGAAGGGAGAGTGGAAAACCATTTAGGGAAACCACCCCACCAGTTCAGCCGAGCGAGATTCGAACCTCGATCTCCTCGTCCTCGGCAGTCTAGCTAACACGAAATAGCGCGTTAGCTAACTACACCACCGAGGTGGGTTACATGGCTTATTTTAAGAATAGAACGAATTTAATTCAGATGCAACATGAATAATGTGGTTTATCACCAAATTTATCTTCTCAAATTGCTCTTTCCATTCTAACCCCGTTAATGGCCTTGTTGATAAAGCGAATGATTTAAGAAACAACGTTGTGTTAAATTAAGCCCACTAAAGTCGATAACCTGCTCTCGAGGTCCTGAAATAATGAAACAAACTCGTAAATCAGCTCTTTCACTTGACACCTTAGTTCAATCACCTATACTTTTGAGTTAAGGGTCTCAGATTCGATTCTCGTGGCATGGCCGATAATTATATCATTGCAAAAAAAATTAGTGTTGTGTATTTTATTTATAAGTCCGTTTAGAGTCGTGTGCTGATAATCAGTAAGTAAGTAGAGAAGACTCGATTTTCCGGGGTAATGGAGGGGAGGGGAAGCACGGATAATAGAAATCACGGATAGTACAAATAATCCCCATCTGTTTACCATCCCATTCAAAGTTTGCTGCCCTTTGTTTCTACTTATTTATGTGAAAAGGGATTTTCCAAATTATAAATATTAAAACAAAGCAGCGAAATCGACTCCTGCGTGTGAATAACATTAAGTAATACAATTGAAACAATAGACAAATTAGTGGAAAGTGTTCAACAGCAAAAGGTCCCATTAAATAAGGTAGTTGCACCGATTATGGCCTAGCTAAGGTTTAAAAATCTGCAGTGGCTTAATATGTCAGCATTAATGGATTTCTGCACATGTGGGTCGTAGAGAAATTCATTAGGAACAAAGAAAAAAAAATTGAGCCTACCTGCTGTAACTAATTTTTTATTTAAGTTTTTTAATCAGAGTGTATTTTTTGAACTTAATATGGCCTGATTTTGGTTTTGTTATAATCGATAGAGATAACTTATGAATAAAATGTTTATTGTGATCAAAATTTATTTATCAAGTTTACATGTAAACGCACTTCAATATTAATAGCACTCAGCAAAAAGAAAAAGTTAAAATTGTAACTAACATTTATATTAATAAGTAAGTTTATAGCTTACAAAAAACAACATTTTCACTTAAGGTTTAAAAAATAACTTTATAATGAAAGTTTACTATAGACGATTGTCCCTATTCATCTGGCTCTATAAGAAAAACATTGATTTTTATCAAAGCTCATAAAAGAAATCTCATGTTAGCACTGAAAATAAAGGTTAAGGTTGTACATTCACAAAAAGGACAAAGTCATCAGAATTATCAGCTATATGATCTACACATTCTTCATAAAATGTGTGTCGCACTGCTTACATTTCCATTGGCCACTCTTTAAGCGAGGACCCATCGCCTGAAGCACACAACAAACCACACAAATCAACGCACAGCATAAAACATATGTATAGTGTGAATGTTCCTAATACTGGCCTACACAGGACATAATGGGATCCTCACACTAGTTTGTGTCTACTGCTACTACAGTGGATTAAATTAAATAATATGGGAAAATTCAATGCACCAATTAAAATGCATACAATTCTACAAAAGAAATTATGTGGCTCATAAAAAGAAAGCTCACCTGTAAGGAATAGCAAGACTTCGGCCACAACGGAAAACAAGATGGCTTCTTCCTGTGACGTTCCGAAACACAATGGAACGTTTGTGTGACGAACACTTGCCACCCTAGCGCTATATCTTGTTGTCAATGCACACGTTTCTGTTGTACCAACAGTATTGCATGTGGTATATAGCGAAATTTCCAGAACTACCGCCAATAATACAATATGCCATATTAGGAAGATAGGCCATAATCGGTACAGGTACCTTACATTTAGATAAGTTAATTTCTGTGTGTTTTCTTAAGTTTGTTATTATATTTAGTAAATAAATCCACTATTTAGAATAAATCTTAATGATTAATATGTCTGTAAAAACTAGGGGCGCCGCAAATATTTAGGTTTTAGGGGCCACGATAATAAAAGGTTGAGAAACCAATGGTGTAAAAGTAGCGATTATTCGGCCCGGTTCTTGGTGTTAGCAAGTAGTGTTTTAAATAAACAAACCGGTTCATATCCACTAGTAATTAATCAATAAAATCAATCGTAAACGCCTTACAACTGTTACATTGGAGACAGCAAAGCATAACTGCTATGCATGCGGTTGGCGTATAATACAGTACTATTGATCGGTATAGATAGCATCACTGTTTGGATTTGCTGGAAACAAAAGCTGTGTCAAGAGAGGTGTAGATAGCAGCACTGTTTAGATTTGCTGGAAACAGAAGCTCTGTCAAAGGAGGTATGCGCGAGGAGTTTCTATAATACATTCACGGCCTTAGTTTACTTGGATGACAGCTCAAAAAGTTACTAGAAATAGTTAAAAATGTTTCCCTACACCAACAGCTGACATCTGTCACTTTGGTAACTGTGATAAAACATACGGTAATGTACGTATGTAATGTGATAGTTAACACAGTAATTTAGGCCAATATTATTTTGTATTTATTCGAGGTCCAGCAGAAAGTTTATTTATCATTCTATTCCACTTAAAAAAAATATTATTCACAGCACTTTCACAAAAGGTCTAACAAACATCGCTTCAAAATGGCGACCGATAAATTTAAACCATGCGATTGAACATGACGGAAAGCAAATTCTTTACAATGATAAACCCACGCAGTTGATACAATATTTTATTCGTTAAAATTTTGAAATACGATAAAATAATCATAAAATAATTTATTATGTATAAAAAATGACAATTATTTTCTCTTTTCCAACTAAATACGATGTATTAAAAGGTTAATTAATGTTGACTATATTACACATCATAGATACATTCCAAAACGAAGAATAAGTACTTTTAATTATGTTTAAAATATTGTTTCGTATTGGGTTTATATGAAAGTTATTTTAAGTTATATTGAATGTAAAATATAACATGTTTATTAAAAACTTATCATTTATAACAAAATAGTTATCTTTTCCAAGTGATGGCAACCCAAATCCTAAACATAATTATTTTGAACTGTCATCCAGGTAAAAACCTATCATGAACAGACTTTATGTAAGGCAAACCCACACTGAAAATTATTTATACTCGGATTCCGTACTTTCCGGCCCGGAATGCCGTGCACTTTAGGCCGGATCGTTACGAATTTAGTGTAATTAACAGTTGTTGATATCCTCCATAAGCATTAATAACCAGAAACCTTTTATAATGTAGATTAAAACTGCTTTTCAAACGACACAATGTGCATGAAATTTATTTAAGAACGGTTGATACTACCCATTTCGGTGACCACATGGTCTAAGGCGCTACTCTCACAATAAACCTAGACTACATATGACGGGGAGTGGTTCGAACCCAGTCGGGTGTACTGAGGAGGTTTTTCCTAAATGGTTGCCCACACTCTTTCCACGCAAATGTGGTACACGTCCTCTAAATTCAACCTTCCTAATTCTAACTCTTAGAATAATTAGTACAAAACCGTCCAACCGAATGGGTAGTAAGACACAGTGCTAAAAGTGTAGAAAATTAATCTAAAGTCATCTATTGAAGCAACATTTTAATATTTTGGCCAACAATTTTTTTTATCAAACAAATGAAAAAAAAATACTGGCCAACTATTCCCCCCCCATTATTTTGTATTCCTTGCACGTAGTTGAATCGTACTGTGAAGTGAGTGTACATCGATAAAAAGGAGAAAGTAGGCAGTCGAGTATTTCGTCTCGCTATTTAATTACGTTCGTATTTATTAAGTCAGCCAACTAGCACTTTCGACAGCATCGCAGGTAACATAATTACATCTCTTGGATTCCAAGAGGGACGCGAACGGTTCTCGATCTACGAGGAATGCGCAACTTGTAACACACATTAAAGAGATTAAAATAGTGTCTTACCTGCCTTCAGGATTGTTACACAATAATTGAGGGGGTTCATTAAAAAAAAAGATAATTTCCAAGATGTTTAGTAAGTTATCCAATCCCTATGGTGAAAATTAAATTGGTCGATTTTAACAGGACCTTTTATTAAAGTTTATTTTGAAAAAGAAAATAAATTTAGTTAGAATAATTTAAGTTTTTAGAAGGACATGTATAAATTACGCTAATGTGCTAGGGATGATCAAGACAGATTTGAGAGGAAATACAGCTACATTTGAATGGAGAGAGAGAGAGAGAAGAGGAGAGAAAAACACTAAGGAGATAATCACCATCATCAGAGAACGAATGGTCCAATGGCGTCATTCTAGCATCTTTCCTATAGGGTCTACTTAGGATGGTGTTACAATTCTCTCCCTTCACGCAAATGCTGGTACACTTCCTATAAATTAAAGTTTCGTAATCCCTAGCACATTGTACATACGCGTGCAACCCAAACTAACTTAATAGTAAGATGCGGTGACAAAAAAATATATATATCAGCCCTCATTACATCTAGCCGGGATTCGAACACTGACCTTCCCATCACAGGATAGCAAAAAGAGCTTGATGTTTATGCCGCAGGATCACGGGCGTGGGTGACATATTTGTAATATTTATATATATTATAAGTAGAGAGGGTTTAAATACAAATCCTATATAAGAGGTTTAACTTTCAAGTATGTTTTTTTTCCTTAGATTTTGATGACATTATTCAGGCTATACGCGTGTATGATAATTACTCAAATGGGGTAAGGATGAGAAATAGCATTTTAGAGGTAATCTACCCGCAATTGCGTGGAAGGAGAGTGGGAAACCATTCAGGGAAAACCACCTTCGGTGGACAGAGGTATAGTAATAATAATAGTGTGCGCCTGGGACTACACCCCTCGTAGCCCATTTTGTGGAAAGATTAGCCAGTACTAATGTACTATTGCCCAGAGGAAGCCTGAATGTACTAATCGTACATCCTTTCCATGGAGGCTCTTTCCATGTCCGATGAATGATGGTGATAGTGAGTGTGTTGGATCCAGTGGAAATACTTAAACATAATTTCAGTCTAACTTAACCAAACCCTGGTAACCCGTTGGGGTGGTTCCCGTTTTCAGGAAAGATACCAGCCGGGAAACGAACCCAGGACACCTAAGCTCATATCCAGGTGCACTGACCACTGCACTGGCTACCCTCAGTGGTTTGAACTTGTTAAATGAAGTGGAATTAGCACCTGAAGATTAGCATACCTATTTGCAGAGGATGAAGAAACCTATTTATAGCGCCTATGGTTAGTTACTTCTATAATGAAGAAGAATGATGGTGACATGAGACGTACCTCACTCCCCCTACGAGAGGTTTAGCTAGTTAAGCTGAATTCACACGTAGGTACGCTGAAATTTGAAAGCAGTACCTCTTAGTGGTGCAGCTGTTCACACGCTCGCAGAAAGCTGGGAATCTCTGTTTACCCATGATGCATTGAAACGTTAAACATAAATATTACAATCAGCTGTTTGCCTTCAATATTGTGTGTTGATAACACTTGTTTATTCTCTTGAGCAGTTAACAACATTATGGACAGAAAAAAAAAAGGAAAATAGCATGGCTTGCAGCTATAGAAGAAGAACAAAATGTGAAAATGTACAGACGCTAAATATACTAAATTGATCGGTCTTTCTTTTAAGTAATCACTTTTGATATATGCTATCGTTAGAATGTACTGTGTTTATAAATAAAGCATGTTTGAAAGTTTGCTCATGCGCTTATGGGTTCTTCTTGGCGGGTTTTCTGTAGAAGCGCTGGAAAATTTGAAATCATCTCTACTCGAGCAGTGCGGGTTGCGCTGGCCACGCGGACTTATTGTGATTGGATTAGAGCTGTCACGTGACCAAATATCAGCACTGCTCTCGTTTTACAGCGAACGTGTGAATCCACAGTAACTCTCTAGATTTCTTGCAAGTGAAGAGAAGTTTTGAAGACCTCAAGTTTGTTCCATTATCAACTCTAGCGCTCAACTATATAAACCCAGAAGCATGTGCTGCTATATATAAAGTTCTATATAATGATTAGCCTACTTAAAGGTAAGGAGAACAAAATACAGTTTTAGGATTGATCAAGTTTAATCTTGTTTAAGGTGCGGCAGAAGGGAGCAAGAGTAATTTTACAGTTTTTATAGCATTACATTCTTTTGGCCAAAATAAATCAAATATTTCTCAAGTAGCAACATAGAGTTTAGTTTTCTGCACATGCTAATATTAACGTGTCCTGGAGTTTTGTCATAACTTTTTTAAATAAAGAGAAAAAGTTGTAGAACTCGACCTCATGTATTTGTCAACGCTTATAAGTTTCCTTTGAGAATGTCCATGATGAAACCGTTTAGACGGGAAAATGTTTAGTCTCAAGTAAAAAAGTATATAACTAACGTGTTTCCCATGTGAGACAGTTGGTGTTAAAAGTTTTTGGCGTCATCAAGTCCTGGTTCCAAATAACCCAAAAATATTGATTTGGTAGTTATGTCAAATTGCACAATATTTTAATTACATCGGCACCTAGTTTTTACTCGCTTCTCAATTGTTTTTATTATAAAAACACAGAAGATGGTGGTACTACATCAGGTTTTAATACAAGAGATTCAAATAGGAAAGTTTTGAATCAAAGAAACCCTGAAAATATCACAAATAATGTCAAAAAATAGTTGGAGATGAATTCACTGATAAATTTATAAATAAAGGAAAAGTTTCATGGCAAGATACATTTATTAGTTTGTTGTAATTGTTTGCTTACCTGTAAATTTTTTCAATATATTATATACATAAGTAAACAACATCAGATTATGTTAAAGTTTTATTCTACTTACATCAGATTCATCATCGCTATTTTATTTGAGATGATCTTAGTCATTTAAAATCGAGATTGAAGCACCACAATTTAGGCAAATAAATGTCGTCCTTTTCTATTTCTGCCTTCTATGATAATTTGACCTTCCGAGTTCCTTCCTATAGTTGCGTATTTTATGTACAACCCTTTCTTTGCTGGTAATAAGATCTGTCCCTCTTAGATTTTCGACCAGTTTGAAATGCAGATATTCTCTTTTGGATTAATCAGGGTGGTCTTAGCCTTTATTCTCTCTTATTAATATCTATAATCTCTTCAATACACTCCTGATGACCACTGTGGCACTGCCCTTATTGCATACAAATTTCACAAGAACTAACATGGCAGTGGCAATGATTCAAGAGCCGGCGGTGTACGTAGGTACACATGCTCTGGTATGCCTACACAGTTTGTTCAATGTAGGGATATCGAAAGAAATGTCCTATTTGATCCACTCACCTGTGCAGGCCAAAATAACTGCAGTTTTCTCATCTATACGGAACAGGTGCGCCTATACAGGCCAACCCCAAAGGTATACCTGTAGGTGCGTAGCGGCCCAATCTGCGGAATTAAGGGTAGGGGATAGGATGAGGCAAGTAAAAACATACAAAAGGCTTAAATAAAAAATTGCTTATTACACTTTACACTTATATATATAAAACAAAATTTTTGCAACATATTTTTATTCAACAAAGTGCAATAATAATACTATATACATGATACAAGAAACGAGACATTCTTTCATCACAGATGTACACATATGTATATAGATAAAAAAAAAAGACCAAACATTCATATATCTTGGACTTATATTTCACATTATAAATACAGTATTTACTTCGGACTAGTTTGCAAAGTCTTCCCAAACACAACGGTCCACAAAACACACACACAAAAATATGCAGTTTTTGTACATTTTAAAAACTAAAAATAAAACTACATGGCCCAAACATTTGGAAACAAAAATAACACTTGAACCGCATCATAGGTTGAAATTATATTTGTTAGAAAAATAACAGTTCTGAATATACTGGCATCTGGACTTGACGACGGCTAGCAGCGGAAAGTGGACAGAAAGTGAGTCAGAAAGGAAGGTGGAAAAAAGTTATAAATAGGAAGTTAAAAAATGGTCCACAGAGTATAGAAATAAGGGGGCTGAGGGTTTATGTCACCAAACAATGAGCAACACAATCAACTAAAACAAGCTACCACGTCAACTATTTTCTCAAAGTGGTTCAAAATATATATTTTTTAGTTTAAAGTTTGTCCCTTTTTAAGAAATTCACCTTAATAATTCTATCTTTATGGGTTTGATAGGACAAAATCGGCGTTCCCCAAACTGCGGTATGTGTACCCCCATGGGTTCATGAGTAACTTTAAGGGGAATGTAACATTCCTACCTCTGAGCTATATTAATCATAAGAGAAAGCAGATTTATCCAAATAAAAGCTCATTACTTGAAAAGTGCAATATTTATCTATCTCCCAGTGTTTGATGTACAATTTACAAGCATATAAACTTTAGATGAATTAGAAAGGCACTGTGTGCTCAAATAATGTGACAATTTGCAAATGCACACAACCAACTTATTTTCATAAATGTGTACTAGTTAAATAAGCAATGTTTTCAAAAAATTAAAAAAAAGTTACAGACCCTGCTTTATTATACATAAATAACTTTTACATTAAAGTGAAAAAATGTTTAGCTTTTTTTTTAGAGGTCAATATATTGGATGGAAAGAGAATAGAAATATATAAAAGGAACATAAAAGTCCGCTCCACATCAACTATAATTACCATTTATATATTGAAATAAAAAATACAAATTGATTTAATCTAAAGCGAGAGGAAATAATTTGACAAGATTAGCAATGAGAATTTAGGCAGACAAGAAAATAATTGTTGAGTTTTTCTGATCACAGATCATAGCTAACAACGTGAGAGAATATGCTTGCAGAAATAACATCAACAAAATAAAACCAAAGTCTCGTTCTACATATTCTTTATCCGTAATATCTGTAGTATGAAGAGTATTACTCCACAGTTAACGGATTGCTCTGCACGCAAGAGTATTGATCTGTACAACATGTATTAACTTTTAACTTCTTAAAGATTGTTGTTACAAATAGTTATTAAGAGAAATGAAAGATTAAGTGATGAAAAAGGATACGATCCCCATTTTTCTAAAAACATCATATATTCATTATCTACCTTTAGTGGCAAACAATATATTTTCCCAACAGAGGAGAAGATATTATGTGATTAAGAACAAATATTGATAATAAGCTTACATTAATATGTAGACGAGACTTTAAAATACCTATACCAAAAATGGTTGAGATATATTTTTCTTATCAATGAAGCCAAATTTGTTCTTTAAAGGTTTTATTACTAGCAATTCGATTCTTGCTGGCATTGAGAAAATTGATATTCATATCGCTATTTTAGATACTTATATAAAATCTTAGGAAATGAAAGCAATGGCATTAAAACAAAATCCCAAAATTTAGAATTGTATTATTTTTCATTGCGAACATTATTAGTTCACCTTTACTATTTGTAATGGTAATGGAAATGGTCATGAGCAGGAAAACTTGGAGAGGAAAGAATGAAAGCCATGATGTTTGCTGATGACTTGATCATATTGGGAGAGAAGAGGAAGTACAAGAACAATTACAAGAATGGAATGAGGAAGTGGAATGAAATTTAGCATGGCAAAGTGTGAAGTGAGGGTAGTGACAAGGAAGAGGGTAAGGCCTAATAAAGCTATAAGTTTGGATGGAGAAGATCTGAGAAAAGTACAAAACGTAAAATATCATGGAAGCTTGATTGAGGAAAGAGATGGAAGTAGAAAGGATTTAATGAGAAGAGGACAGCAGGGAGAGTTGTTAAATAGGTGTAAAATAGACCTGCTATGGAGAAGAGGAGTCCCCTTAAAGTGTAAAGAAATATTGTACTGGCCGTACTTTGTACCTATTGTCAAGATATGCAGCAGAAACATGGACAATGAATGTAAGAGTGACTAGGAAAGTGGAGGACATGGGAATGAAGTTTGTGAGGAGCATGTTAGCTGTCACAAGGAGAAACAAGATTAGGAATGAAGTTATCCGGTAAAGAGTTGGAGTACAAAGAGTAGAGGAAGCAAGACTGAGATGGTATGGGCATGTAATGAGGATGTAAAAAGAGAGGATGCCGAAGAAAATGTTGGAAATGTGTAGTATGTAGGAAAAATACCACAAGGGAGACCAAGAAAGAGATGAGAGGAGTAGATAACAGAAAGTGTTCAAGTGAGAGGAGAAGAATGGAAGCAATTAAAGAGGAAGAATGGTGGAAAATGGAAGCAATTAAAGAGGAAGAATGGTGGAAAGATAGAGGAAGATGGAGGCATTTTACTAAACTGACCCAGCCACAGACTGGAAACAGTTCATGATGATGTAGTTTTATTGCAGTTCCCCTGCAAATTAGAAATGCACTCAACATAATCTTAAGTGTTATAATAACCTTGTCCAGATCAAAAACAGATGTTTTGTTTACATTATTTTTTACTATTTAATAAAGGTTTGCAAAGTCCACTTTCTGAGTCGGATCGAATAATATGAGATATTTTTGAAACCAAATCGAAGTTTGAATATAAAAACAAAGTTGAATGTTAGATAAAAATATTATACTTCACATAACTATGCAATTTTAGGTAGTAATTGTAATTTTTAAAATGCTATATTTCAAACACAAATTAATATACTTTGTCTTAAAGTGATAAATTAGTTCTTTATCATTTAATGTAGGCTGAATTTAATTAATTTGGATTTTTACTATACAAACACTAATTTGTCATGAAATAACAGCATAAAATGGAAAAAAATTGAAATAAACATAAATGTGTTTTTTATCTTAAAATTTCTTTTTTTTTACAAAGCTTCATAATTATTGAATCCAGAATTTTACTTTTGAATCTAAGTTGAAGTTAGTGAATCTTTAAATATATATAAAAAAACAGTTTTAATTTGAGGTTGAACGCTTGCAAAAATATTGAATTTGTAAATGTTAAGAAATTCAAATCAAGAAAAACGGGATTAGTGACATATCCACTCATTACCTTTTCTCTGAAAATATCTTTCAAATTGAAAACTATCTTCTACAAGCCTTTGCAGTAACTTTCTATATTAATACCAGATACTGCCCACCATAATCATTTTATAGGCACATTAAAAAAATTACAAGTTGTTAGAACAAAGTATCACAACCTGTTGGGTTTTAGAGCATCAATTCACAACATGAACAAGAGTTAAATGACTTAACATAGCCGATGATTCAAATATAAATAAAGATTCCGCCTTAATCATAATAAAATAATTATTTCCTGAAAGTTTTTGTTTTTAGAATAACTTTAGCAGTGATGACCTGACAAACGAAGATTCTTTGATTGAAATAACAACTGCTACTCCTTGAAACAGGTGTGTCTAACTTGCAGTGATTTCGTGTAAACTACGGACATTATGACCAACCATCACGCAATACAACCCCATTCTTACAATTAAAAATGCAGAGGAAATATCAAATATTGGTAATTTGGAATAATCCAACCAAGAGCATCAGTCTACTCTTTTAACCTGATGAAACTGTCTGCGTCAGTGAAGGCCAAACTTTAAAAATATGTTTGTGTGTTTATTAGTGTTCTATCTAAATGAGTTCTACTCCAGTATCACTATGGTAAGTTTACTGGATATCCCACTTAATATAAACTAAAATTGGTGATATTTGGGAATTAGGCATAATTTAAGAAATTGTCGCATAAGTTTATGTAACAAATTTGTTATCTTTCTTCAACATGGATTAATTCCTAAAAATAGTTGCATTTGCTCACACAATATGTGCATTGTTTGGCAGCACATACATGTTAACTAGCAATTGTTTTCTATAATGAAATGAAACCAAACATCCAAGAGATCTCGACTTGTGAACACACATTTGTCAAAAATTATAAACGTGACTTTGGCATAAGATTTAAAATTGTAGCATGGACATTAATTTGCAAATCAAAGGTTTCAAATTTTTGATAAAACAACATATAAGGTTAGTTTTATTGTTTTATATTATAGGATTTACTCTTTTCGATCAATAATAATAGGATACTAATTTGGACTTACCTTAGTTAATGACAGTAGAGATTTGTTTTTTCCCCGAATATACCCACTTCAATGTTTTAAGTTTTTAATTTGAGCCTTAAGATGAAACAAGTTTGACACGCCTGCACTAAGGAATACCAAAGTGCTATATTACAACATTCTGCTTGAAATTTTATATTTTGGCTGTGCAGAGTTAGCACACATCGTGTATAAGTTGCCATTATGTGAATGAGACAGTGGCGCAGCGTCTCTAAAATAAATTAAATATCACACATAGTAAACTTTTGAAGTACATGATTAAAAGTACAGAGATTGGTCATACATTTTGGATTTAACTGTGGACTTTTGTTTTCGCTATGATAAACTACATTTATAAGATATGTAGTTATAAGGAGACAACTGACCATTTTATTGATAGATTAGAAAATATAAATTGAAAATACTAAGTCAACCCACTTTATTATTAAAATATTTTTCAATTAATGCTGAAAGCCACCATTTTTCTTCAATAGAAAGGCGATAATTTGAATAATAAATAATATTTAAAGATCAGTTTTGGTTAATAATATAACTGAACATACTCTTAAAAGAAGAGTTACACATATTAATCAAAAGTATGGCGAAGATAAAGGTTCCTTTACCAAATGAAAAGATGGCTGTATACAATACTTTATCATAAGAGTGTGCAAGAAGGCATTTTTCAGTTCGAGTCAAATTTGAATAGAGTTTGGATGAAAACAAAGAGTATTTTTTTAAATAGATTCATGCATAAACCATAAATACAAACATAATTTTTCCAAGATTTTTTTTTTTGTGAAAAAAATTATGCTTACACAAATTAAAATTTTTAAATAAAATTTAATAGTCATTCCAGTTATGTATATTTTTAAATCAGACAAAAGAAAATATTGAGGAAATCTCTTTTCTGAGAAATATAATCTTGGAATTAAATTCAGAATGTTTGTATTAAGATTTAAAAAAATTAGAGCAGTAGGATTTTTCGAGCGTTATGAAAACCTTCTATTAAAGTTGGAACAACTAATGAAACTTGACTTGAACTCAAAGTTTTGATTACTTGCACATCTCTACCTAATAGTTTAAGTGGACCAATAGGAAACCAAGTTTTTAACAAGGCCCTCGAAATCGGAAAAGGAACCTGGGCATTTTTCCCTAGAACTTGTGAGCCATGAAACGCGCAGAGCTCGAAATGGTCTGAGCGGGAAGTTCTGATGATCACCACCGGCACGCTGGCGGCAGCATCAGTTGAAGTGGAACTTGAATTGGAAAGGGCTGTTGTGGAAGTGTTGGTGTTGAAAGGGGTTAAAGCCTTGACCTCCTTGCTGAGACTCTGGGTCCAGTGGGTCTTCTCCCCTGTCAAACTGCTGCCTCTTCTCTGGAAGCAAACATCAACGGCCGGGTCAGTTTAGCAAAATGACTGTTCTTTCTTTCTTTGCACACAATTACTCCTTTAAATGTATCCTTTCTTCTCCTCTCACTTACAAACTTGCTGTTAACTGCTCCTTTTATCTTTTTCTTGGTCTCCCTTGTGATCTTTCCCCTAGATACTTAATTTCCATCATTTCTTTGACATCCTCTCCTTCTCCATTCTCATTACATGTCAATACCATCTCACCCTTGCTTCCTCTACTATCTCTTAGAGGTGTGCAAAGCTATGAAACTTAGACTTGGCTTCAAAACAAACATCAGCTTCGAATTCGCTTGGAAACAAATTCTGGCTTCGAAGCTTCACCAATAAAAATATTGACAGCTAAAATACTCATTTATGTTCAATTTATGTTTTATTCTTAGGGGTTTGTACATTATAAATTAATATTTATAGAGAAAAAAAAAACTGAAGAAATTGAATAGTAAGTTGTAATAATAACTTGATTTGTCAGAGTAACACAAAATATTACAAACAATTGCACTATTAAACATTTTCCAAGTAGTTTTTGTGCATAAAATAATTTAAATAGCCATAATATAATATTTTTTCAAGCATAAAACAACTAAAAGAAAATATTCGAACTTCGATTCGGCTTCAAGAATATTTCATATATTTGATTCAAGTTCGCTTTGAATTGAAAAAGTGTACTTCACACCCCCCTAATATCTAATGTACTCCAACATCCTCATTACATACCCATACCATCTCACCCTTGCTTCTTCTACTATCTCATGTACTCCATCATTCATTATTGGTCCCAGAAAAAAAGAAAGATGGATAAACTGCAGTCCCATTTTCACAGGAAGAGCTTTATAAATATTTGACAGAAAATATAATATATCAGCTTTCAAGTATTTATACGTCAAATCATGTCACTATTGATTCATAAAGGCTGTTGTTTTTATGGATTTTAAAGTCATAAAACAAATCAGAGAGTAGCTGAGTATTTTAACGAATATTCAGGCTTTTTTGGAATCTAGTAAAAAAAATATTGAAAGTAGAAACACTATAAAATATAGTAAAATAGAATAAATTTTGGACACAAAAAATTTGTTTTGTATTTTCAAAATGGGAGGGACTGTACTTATCACAGATCTTGATTCTATACATTTCCTCAAAATTTCGGAATAAAGGATTAGGCTGGATTATGGTTAAAGTGAGTATCAAAACAAGTACACATTGATAGCGCTCGGGTAGAAATGGTTGAGACGTCTCAGTAACAGAAATAAGAACCCCTCCACAAAGGACACAAGAAATATGAGACTTACCTGGGTCTGTCAATACTTCCTTAGCTGCTGCAACGTCAATGAACTTTTTCTCGGCAATCTTCTTCTCTTCTCCACGGAAGTTGTCTGGATGCCATTTCTGGGCAGCTTTCCTGCAAACAGAGGTAAAACTTCAGCTTCTAAGATCTGTTTTAATTTTATAATATCGATGCCAAAATTTATCAAATCATTTGGAATTAAAAGGAGATAAAAAAAACATCCAAGGGGTGAACTTTCAAACAAGTTATACCGACCAAGTGACTGCCACTTTTAACGATGAGAATGCCAACATTTGTGGATAGAGGGTGTCATGTGGTCAGCACAAGGAACCCTCTGGCCATTAATTTCAGTTTTCTAGACGGGAGCTGCTACTTAATTATTTTAAAGTAGTACCTCATTTGTCCTCACAAGAGTGACTACGACTCTGTTTTAGACACACTGCTTAGCAGAGAAATGATAGAAACGCCAGAGATCAAACCCTGGACCTTTTGATCCATAGTCAAGAACTTTGACTACTAGACCATGTTAACATAGTCTTACTATTGCGAGAGTGATGCCTAAGACTATGTACCACAGAAGCATGTAAGATGAAAAATTTAATTGAAATATTATGAAAAGAGTATTTAAATTTGTTTATTTGAATGTACCCAGTACACCATGGAATGCGACATTTTGGCAACCTGCTATTACATTGGCCATCCAACAACAATGTGATCTTCCAATGTTAGATAGTAAATGTAAATTTGAATGTAATTAAGTAGGTATGGTCGGGCAATAAATCGGGCATCTCAAGAACACTATCTGTTAAGGAACATTTCTCCTTCCATCACTCATCTCCAGCTCTCCTTTCTTATCTATATCTCCTTTATCTGGTCTACATTTCCTTCTGGGTTGTTCAACTGATCTCCTGGGCCCTCTACCTCTATTTATATGTATACACTTTGTGTTTTCCATTCTTTCCATACAGGTACACTATATGAGCCATGACGCTAAACTTTCCTCAATTGATTCCTTCATTCCTAACACCTCTCTCAAGTCCTCATTCCTCAATCTATCTCTGATCTTCTGTAGGGTGCTTGTTAAATATTTCCCTTCACATGCTTGCAGCTCTAATTTACTGTGCAAGGCTCTAAGCTGTACGTAAAAATGGGGACAAGGTATAGCTTGTATAGACACTCATCTTTGATTCTCCTGGCACCTTTTAGTCCCACATTAGCGGTTGTGTCAAATTAAAGAATGTTGACTCATTGGTCAGTCTGTTGAGTACTTCCTGTTTTAATGATCATGCACAAATCAAATATGGTAGCATTATTGAGTGTTTTATTTACTATCTACCATCTAACATTTTTAATGAAAAGTTGGATGCATAGAAAAAAGGATTGAAATTGTAAGTGTTGTGGAATCTGAACCTAGAAATCTAGGTTAAAATTTAATATTCAAACTAAAGAAAAACATAATTTGTGTTTAGTACAGACTAGTTTTATCCAACAACGATGGTGAAAGTAAGGAAGGAAGAATGGCGGAAAGACAAAGGGAAATATTTTACCAAACCGACCAAGCCACAGGCTGGAAACAGTTGGTAAGTTTTATGCTTGCTTGAAGAACAAATCTATTTGCTCCTCCATTTACCTATAAGCCTTCACGATGTCTTTCTTGTTGGCGTTACGACTGACACCAAGAATCTTGTAGTAGTCCCTCTTCTCAGACTGTTTCTGGAGTTTCTGTGCTCGTTGAAGACCTTCCTTTGCTCGACCAAAGTTTTCGTCCAGGCTGAGAGCGTCCTGGAAATCTCTGATAGCTGCACACAAACAATGGGTTCAGATTAAGCGTTTTAAGGCTCAATTTGAAAAAACTTTCAACATTTCTTTAAAACCAGGGGCAGACAAACATCTGTAGCCACAAGTGATCACATTTTTTTAAAACCAGGGGCAGACAAACATCCACAGCCACAAGTGATTGTATATTGTTAAAACCAGGGGCAGACGAACAACTACAGCCGCAAGTGATCGCATATAGTTAAAACCAGGGGCAGACAAACATTCACAGCCGCAAGTGATCGCATTTTATTAAAACCAGGGGCAGACAAACATTCATAGCCACAAATGATCACATTTTTTTAAAACCAGGGGCAGACAAACATCCACAGCCACAAATGATCACATTTTTTTAAAACCAGGGGCAGACAAACATTCATAGCCACAAATGTTTGCATTTTATTAAAAACAATGGTAGACAAATATCCACAGCCATAAGTGATCACATTTTTTTAAAACCAGGGGCAGACAAACATTCACAGCCGCAAGTGATCGCATTTTATTAAAACCAGGGGCAGACAAACATCTGTAGCCACAAGTGATCACATTTTTTTAAAACCAGGGGCAGACAAACATCCACAGCCACAAGTGATTGCATATAGTTAAAACCAGGGGCAGACGAACATCCACAGCCACAAGTGATTGCATATAGTTAAAACCAGGGGCAGACGAACAACCACAGCCGCAAGTGATCGCATATAGTTAAAATCAGG
Organism: Timema podura; assembly: GCA_033556935.1. Lineage (NCBI taxonomy): Eukaryota > Metazoa > Arthropoda > Insecta > Phasmatodea > Timematidae > Timema > Timema podura. The sequence goes on along the minus strand of JAVRXN010000004.1, from coordinate 13,390,612 downwards.
GGCAGATAAACATCCACAGCCACAAGTGATCACATTTTATTAAAATCAGGGGCAGTGTATATAGGTGTTTTGTTTTGCGATTTTGATCACTAAACATATAACTAGAAAATTTTCACTTAAATTTTACTTTAAAAAAGACACAACAATTAATCAACATAATAATCGCCGACTAGGATTAATTGAAGATGCACTAATAATCACCCGATAACAATTCATCAGTATCCGCATCGGTCATCGGTACACCCCTACCCTTTAGAAATTATTTCAAATTAAAAATATATTTAGATCATTGTTCAATTGTCTGTTTGCTCACAAGTTGTTGAACTTGTAGTTAAGCATGAAAAGAAGGATGTCTACAAAATAAATTAAGTGATGAGTCAGCAGTACTGGCTAGAACTCCAAGAACACTTTGTTACCCGCCCGAAGCTTTACGGGCAATATTCAATCCCACCCAACCTATGGGAATGGATAACTTCCCGACATTTTCTTGAGCATTCAGGATCCCAACCCTACCAGTAAACAAACAACAACGATGATGATGATGAAAATATTAATAAATTGTTGAATATTTATTTTCAGAAATCAAATTTAAAAAATGTCAAATCCTTGAATATCTTTAAGGAATCAAGGATTGACAGAATCTGTCTCCATTAATATTATAACCTGACTAGTGAAAGAAAGGACATTCTATCCCATTCAAGACGTGTAAGCTTCACGCACCGTCGTCAAACATCTCTGTGAGGATGTAAGCCTCCGCTCGGTCGCAGTACACCCTAGGGTCCTTGTTGAGTTCAAGAGCTAAGTTGCAGCTTTCAAGACTGAGAGGGAGCTGATCGTCGTGAAGGAAACAATGACAGAGCTTTTCTCTCGCTAGAAACTGGATCATCGACACACTCGGCTCAGTCTTCAGGACCTGCGGAGGAATAAAACATTTTATTTATCAAATGTTTGGGAAGATGAGAGAGTATAGAGCAGAGCCCATGGTTTTACAATAAAATAGTTAATAACATATCAAATGTTTGGGAAGATGAGAGAGTATAGAGCAGAGCCCATGGTTTTACAATAAAATAGTTAATAACATATCAAATGTTTGGGAAGATGAGAGAGTATAGGGCAGAGCCATGGTTTTACAATAAAATAGTTAATAACATATCAAATGTTTGGGAAGATGAGAGAGTATAGAGCAGAGCCCATGGTTTTACAATAAAATAGTTAATAACATATCAAATGTTTGGGAAGATGAGAGAGTATAGAGCAGAGCCATGGTTTTACAATAAAATAGTTAATAACATATCAAATGTTTGGGAAGATGAGAGAGTATAGAGCAGAGCCATGGTTTTACAATAAAATAGTTAATAACATATCAAATGTTTGGGAAGATGAGAGAGTATAGAGCAGAGCCATGGTTTTACAATAAAATAGTTAATAACATATCAAATGTTTGGGAAGATGAGAGAGTATAGAGCAGAGCCATGGTTTTACAATAAAATAGTTAATAACATATCAAATGTTTGGGAAGATGAGAGAGTATAGAGCAGAGCCCATGGTTTTACAATAAAATAGTTAATAACATATCAAATGTTGTGCCTTTGAGGACTGCATGGAGACTACCTCCTATATTTTGCTTCCGATTTTTAATAAAAAACTATCGTCTTATATTTAGGCTAATACGGTAGCTAGACAGTGATATTTTATAAAGCAGGACACACATAATAGCACGGACAGTACCTTTGTGGCAGCGTCGATGCACGCCTTGTAATCTTTCCTATTGACAGCCTCCTCAGCGTCGGTCAACTGTTTGGCCACTTTCTTGACTTTCTTGTAGTGCGGGAAACAGTCCTTGTGTTCAGGATCCAACTTCAAGCACTCGCGGACCTCTCTGTCAACACGAGTCGAACCAGGATCAGTGAAGTTTCAAAGTTTAACAAAATCGACACTTAAGTTCTTTTAACAAATGATTTATATGCACAGATTACACAACTAGGTTGGCACTACTGAAGGCAACTTACTGTTCAGTCTAATACCTCCCAAAAAAAATTCTATTTTGAAACAAGTTGATGAAGTGTTTGTAGAAAAGGTGGATAAAAAACATATAAAAGGAAACAAACCAAATATCATTCTTTAACATTTTTTTTTTGTTTCCTCTTTTAGGAAGTTGCGTTGCACGTTTCACACTCCTCCCTGATGAGCCCTGATAGAATGAAACCTAGGTCAGGGGAGTGGGCGGTAACAATAGTTTTCTTCAAGAGGCAGTCATTACCTCTTTGTCCAGTGGCAGCAATGTAAGTGTAAGATATGTTCTTTTTTTCACTGTACAAGCCATATAGGGTTTGTTCCCTTTATATATTTTCTATCCATCTTTCCTGTACCTTCTTATATCTTACAAACTACCTCCCTAAAGATATATACTAAATAAAATATGTACAGTGTTTTTCGTAACTATTTTTTTGGTTCCATTTCCTACATTTTGTCACAGGGGTGGGCAATGCTGTGGCCCATTGCTTCAAGCAGCGGCGATTACCAAACTATACTTTGTGGTATGTACACAAAAATACTTAAAACACCACTGCTCTAGAACACACCCTGCTTCGTTGAGCACTTGAAAAATAACATTAACAACACTCATGGCTTGAAAGATCACTAACTTGAGGGATTCGCTTGCTTCCCCCCGCATGTAGTACAGCGTTGCCAGTTTGAAATAGCCGACAGTGTTGTCAGACTGCAGCTTGGTCGTCGAGCGGATGTCAGAGATGGCCGCACTCATGTCACCGATGGCGACGTGGCTTTCTGCCCGCAGTTCTCGCAGTTCAGAGGACCAAGGGCACGTCTGAGAAACATCACACAGAGTCAGAGAGAAATTGGACGACCTAGGTAAAGGTCTGGATCTCTTGAGCTCGTATTTGTATAAAAATGAGGTGGCCTAATGGCTAAATACTTTTATAGTAAAGGAAATTGATAGAACCAAAGAAAAAGGAAAAATAAACTACTAAGAGTAAATTTGATAAAGAAAGCCCAACTAGGGAAAGAGGAAAAATTTGTACTCTCTTCTTTGTGTTTGATAAAGGCAACAGTGCCGAAATATTCTTTAATTTGTGTTAAAATGTGTGTGTGACTACTTCTACTATAGAAGACAGAAGAAAGGAAGAAAATGTCACCTTTGTGCATTGGGTTCGTCCCACATTTTTACTCTTTCCTAGGTGGGCTTTCTTCATCAAATTTACTCTTAGTAATTTATTTTTCCTTTTTCTTTAGTTCTATCAATTTCCTTTACCATAAAATAACCTAGGTGCATATAAGTCAGGGATTGATTCCTGTGTCCAGGTGTCATTCTAATGTTTTATTAAGGGTGTGAAAGTAAGCATTTTTAGCTTTGATTTGAATTTGAATCAGAGTATATTATAGTTTTTCCGAGTTTGAGTAGTATATAGCAATACTTTTATAAGAAAAACTTCAAGTTGAATTTCTGTGATCCATGCATAAATCATAAATATGTACAGACATAATATTTTTTAAGAATTTTTTTTGTGTGAAAAGGATTGATTTTTATTTGTGAAAAGAGTGTTTTTTTTTGTGAAAAGAGTTTTTTTTTGCGAGAAGAATTATAATCACATCAAATTTTTAAATAAATATAGTACAAAAGTGTGCAATTTTTTAAAATAAAATAAAAGGAAATATTGAGTGACTAATTGCTATGAAATTGTACCTTAAAATTGAATAAAATTAATCAAAATAGAATTTTTGAGAAAAAGAATTCTGCATATTAAAATTATTTGAGTTCTGTAAAAATCAGTCAAGTTTGAGCAGGTAATAAAACTCTATTCAAACTCAAATTTTCGAGTATTAGCATACCTCTATAATTTAATCATTGTGTTCACCTCTATAACTTTAGTAAGTAGCTCTATGGCCGCTGTGTGATCGGAGCCTCTTATAAAAGCTTTCGCGAGCTGAATTTCCTCACGTGTTGGCTCGATCTTTTGGAGGGTTCGATACGCCTCCTCGTTGCTAGAGTCGTCTGCCAACTGTGAACAGATAAAGCAATGTTCTTTTAGGAAACTTTCAATGAAAACACAAAACTGTTGGATGTATAAAATATTACAAAAAAAAGTTTCATTAGTAAATCTAAATTAATAAAACTTATAGCTACATTTAAAAAATGTTTGGAAGATGAGTGAGAAATAAACAAAAAATAAGCCTAATTTGATTTTTAAAATACTGATTCCCTTAGGTTTGGTCTGTTGATAATATTTTTCTACTAAACATCTTTAATATTTATTAGCATCACATTTTTTTAAAATGTAATGTTCCTAAGGTAAAAGAAAAAAAATTGCTCAAAATAGCAAGCGAAGTTAAAAAAAATTGCCACCGTTATAGCCAGAAAACAGGGAAAAAAACCCTTTTAAAATGATTTATTAAATTATTTCTAGGGATGGGATTTTCAAATCCCAGATTATCTAGATAGGAGTATCTGGGGAAAAAAAAACTTAAGAGATTTTTTTCCCTTCAAGTTTTATTTGGAATATGTTATAGAACTCTTATACGGCTTACTGGTTGTTCAGTCTCTGAATAGTTGTAATAAAAACATAACCAGAACCAAGATCATTAATTTACCATCCATGTGAAAATATAATATAAAATTTTACCACTATTTCTATTTTCCAGATTAAATTAATAATTAGTGAAGTGAAGTGAGTAAACCTCTATTAAGCTTGGCTTCAAAAAATTTCCAGCTTCGACAAATGAAACTTTGCCAATAAATATATTGACATTATTAAAATAGTTAATTTATTGTCAAGTATTGTCATCACAAATTAACATTCATATGAAAAATGTTTGAAATTATCGCATTCTAAGTTGTGAAAGTAGCTTGATTTATCAAAATAAAACTAAATGTTACAAACTATTGCGCAATAAAACATTTTTCAAGTAATTTAAGTGCATAAAGTTATATAAATAACCAGAAACTAATGCTTTTTCAATTTTGGAATTGCTACCAAAAAATATTTGCACTTTGATTCTACGTTGAGAATATTTCATATATTTAATTCGAGATTCATATGTTAAATTAAGATTAAACAGTTGGAAAAAAGTGGATCGGCCCAATTCTGTTGATAAAAAAAGTAGAGTAAACAATTTATTCAAAAGATGCATAAAAACCTTTTTTTAATAACTCAAAACATAAAAACATTTCAAAATCAAATTTGTTTACTTGGTCTTAAGAACAAAATTTGACTTTTCCTTGATCTTACTGGTTGTTACTGAAAATCTTCACAGAAAATGAAATCAGCTAACTTATATCTAAAATGGATAAAGCAAGATAAAGTTGTGAAAAAACTATCTGTGACACTTTAAGCCTTCTTTCAACAATTGGTGAATGCACTGAGTGAAACTCACCACATTGGTGAAGTCTGTCGCAGCCTCGTCCATCTGGGCTTGTTTCAAGTGGACAATACCTCTCTGCATTCGCGCCTGCAATCACACAATCAGCACTCATCAGATTTGAAAAATAAGCATCAGAGTTAATATCAGCGCCATAGAGTAGGTACACCAAGCCTTCAACACAGACTTCTCTATTTTTCTACTGTCTGACTTCATAAATGGCTTAAGTATATTAATTACCGTATTTCAATGCATAATTGTCACACCATTTTTTTTCAGTCCAAAATTTGGTTTACAAAATTTCATCGCATAATTCCCACATAGTTTAGTCCTGATTGTCATATCAATTTAAAAGGTAAACAAAGGCAAGATACTTCCTCCTCCCTCCCACTAATTTCTATGCACCACTAAAGATCTCGAATAATAATAATAATAATAATTATTATATTAATAATAATAATAATAGCACCATGTCTTACTACCCGTTCGGGTTATACGCTTATGTACTAATTACTCTAATGGGTTAGGAATTGGGAAGGTTGAATTTAGAGGAAGTGAACCCACATTTGTATGGAGGGAGAGTGGAAAACCATTCAGGAAAAACCACCCCCAGTTCACCCGACCGAGATTCGAACCTCGATCTCCCCGTCCTCAGCAGTCTGGCTCAACCAGTACATTAGCCAACTACGCCACCGAGGCGGGTTAAAGATCTATAACTAATGACTTTGGATGCACAGCTGTCTTACTGGTTGCACTGCAAGACTAGATTTCTCAGCGCATGTGCATTGTCAGTATGTATATTTCTGAATGGTTTTAGCAAAGGAAGTGGACGGGGCAGGCGAAGCTACCAAGAGTAAGTCACATGATATCGTAAGACTCGCATCTTCCAACCAAAGCTAAACTAGTGATACATTAATGGCCGCACCCCACTTTTCCCCCACAAAAATTAGGCATAAAATATGCGGCGATTATGCAATGAAATACAATAGTAATAACACATTTACTACAGTAAAACACACCCAATATAGATTACTTCATGGGAAGCTTCTTCAGAATTTTGAGTGGATATAAAAAAAAAATTGAAGAGTTTGTCTGTCATGAGGGTTGCGTGATATCTACCGCACTGAGAGGGATGAAATTTAAAAATTAGTAGTCCCTGTGTACAAACATGTGCACATCAAAGATGGAAGTTAAAATTTTTGATTAGATTTTTAAAAATTCATTAAATACTGCGTCAGAAGAAATAAAATAAAGAGATTTTTTTCCCTATCTGTTTGAAGCAAATAAAAGCCCTGCCTGGGGTAACCAAACAATTCATTGTGTCGTTATCCCCAGGCAACACCGGGTACTTTGTGCTAGTATTTGAATACAGTTGTCTATCGTTATTACAAATGTTGGTCCTAAGGAATAAAAAAAAGAATAAATTAAAATGATATATTTATCATATAATTGTTATAATATTATATAAGTTTTTATCTTAAGGCCAGAGCTAAAGTCTGTAAATTTATAATGATTCCACCTCCACTCAAAATTGCTTCTGAATCTTAAGTTCGGAAAGGTTTCCAGATCAAAATAAAAAATTATACATTTCCTTTATATTTTATATGCAAGGCCACAAATAAAAATGCTCGTTTTTTTAGTTTTCTATTGAATTCTTGACAAGGTAAAACATATCAAAGTGCTTCACAGAATTGTACAAATTGAAGATAAATAATAGCTAACACTGGGTTAATGCTCTTCTACTTCATATTTTGAAAAGTTTTTTTAGCACTGCATCTTATTTACTACCTGTTTGTACTACACACCTATGTACTAATTACTCTTAATAAGATAGAGATTAGGAAGGTTTAATTTAGAAGGAGTGCACACACATTTGTGTGGAGGAAAAGTGAAAACCATTTAGGAAAGACCACTGTCAGTGTACTCGACCGGGATCGAACCCAGATCTTCGGCAGTCTAGTATATTGCGAGAGTAGCACCTTAGAAAATGTGTCCACCAGAGTGGGTGAGAAGTTATTGAAAACAAATCAACCCCTCATAATAGTAAGTTTGAACCGTGGTTTTCAAAGTGGTACTTACAGCTGTAAAGTCTGGTTTGAGTTGTAGCACCCTGTCAAGATCCTTGAGGGCAAACTTTGATTTGCCCAAAGCCAGGTACACAGTTGCTCTCTTGAAGTGTGTCAGGTAGTTATCGGGGTCACCCTCTAGGGAGAAACACCAAATAATCAAAACAACCGGTAATTTACTACAAAATTACGTCAACAAACAAACAGACCATGATACACCATCACAATTATTAAGCTACATAAAAATTTGGGATCTATTAATTTTTTATATCATCAGTTCTTAATACCTGTTCAGGTTGTACACAAATATGATGATTACTCTAAAGGGAGAGGGATGAGTAAGGAAACATTTTATAGGTAATATACCCGCATTTGCATGGAAGGAGAATGAGCAACTATTTAGGCAAAACCACCCTCAGTAGACCCAAATTCCCCGTCATCAGCTGGCCAGTCCAACAAGACAGTGACGCCTTAGATCATTCGGTCATTGAGTTGGCACATTTTTTTTTAATTATTGTATTTAACGTGTTTATTAATGATTAATCTAAAGGTGGGCATGAGAAAGGATGTTTAGAGGAGGTGTATTCATATTAGTATGGATAGAGGACGAGATTTCAAGCGGATTTGAATGAACACAACCGATATTTGAACCTTAATCTCCTCATGATTGGCAATTAATTCTACAGTGAGACTGATGTCTTACATTCCATAACTATCAATACTAGTAGGTTTAGAATTAATAAAGAAGCTTTAATTAAAAGATGCTTATAGTTGGTTTTTATTTTATTAGGCTTGTGTTTCAGGTGCCAAACTCGCTGAATATTAATTAAAATTAGTTGAAATATGACACCTGGACACAGGATCGAACCCGGATCTCTGGCTTAGAGGTAATTATAAAGGATACATCCTTTGCTCAGGGTCACTCTTCACTTATAGTTTAAGGTAGAGCCTGTGATGGGGTGTGGAAACCATCAGAAACCCTAAGCTATCCATGATTCCCCGTCTGCGCCTCTGGAGGGCTGTTATGCTGCCTAGTGTACAATACAAGATTGTAATTAAAGCGAATATCAATACACAAGGTGTAAATTGATGTAATTATGGAAATGTCCAAGTGGACTGAGTGAAGAATGACTCTGAGCATAGGACAAGCTCCTGTCAAGCACAGTAGTAGAGCATGAGTGAAAAATGAGCCTGAGCACAGGCAAACTCCTGGAGAGCTCAGTGGTAGAACATGAGTGAAAAATGAGCCTGACCAAAGGCAAACTCCTGGAGAGCTCTGTGGTTGAGCACGAGTGAAAAATGAGCCTGACCACAGGCTAACTCCTGGAGAGCTCAGTGGTAGAACATGAGTGAAAAATGAGCCTGAGCACAGGCAAACTCCTGGAGAGCTCTGTGGTAGAGCACGAGTGAAAAATGAGCCTGAGCACAGGCTAACTCCTGGAGAGCTCAGTGGTAGAACATGAGTGAAAAATGAGCCTGAGCACAGGCAAACTCCTGGAGAGCTCTGTGGTAGAGCACGAGTGAAAAATGAGCCTGAGCACAGGCAAACTCCTGGAGAGCTCAGCGGTAGAGCATTGATACGCTAAGTCAAAGATCCCCGGTTCGATTTCCATGTCAAAGTGTCATTTCCCAATTATTTTAAATAAATTAAAAAAAAAAACACTCTCATAGTGAACTCCAAATTACTCGCAAAAATCTGAAATCGCATCACATGAAGATGTTAAGTTGGCCTTAACAGGATTTGAAACATCTACTCTCAGAGATTATTAGACAACATTTGGAAACATGAAATATTACAATCATGATAACAGCGACAGTCGAGACGTTTAGGTCAATACCTTTAAAAACAGAGTTGATACTCGCAAAGAAACAAACACAAATGAAAGTTAAGCTTATGTCAGAAAAAAAGGTAGTCACATTTGCTTTTTTTTACATTTTAATTAGTGTTCCAATTTTTTATTGGTATTTAAAATGCTTTGGCTTTTTAAGTGTTTTAGCATCACTTCTTACTACCCCTATGTAGTAAATTACCTATGATAATGGTTTTAGGGATCAGCAAGGTTATATTTAGAGGAAGTGTACCGTATCTGTATGGAGGGAGAATGGAAAACCATAAAAAATCCTCAGTACACCAGACCAAGATATGAATCTTGGTCTCCCCATCATCGACAGTCCAGTCAACTGTGACCACCATGCGGCCACTGAAAAGGGTTTATAGTAAAAATAACAGTGACCATACTTTTTTTAAAAGTGCTAAGTAGGCCTCTAAATATTGTTAAAGTAGGCTATGATAAAGTGGGCCGTCATAAATAATCTTTAATGGGCTTTTCAACCATTGATTATCTTATCTTCAACTATAGAATGTGTAATAGAGATTAATACCAAATAGTTGATTAAAATGTTCCAGCAATCTTCCTTCTTTAATAAGCAATCCCAACAATTATTTAAAGGTTTTTTGCGGTGGGAAAAATGGTTTGATGATGAAAGTGTCCAAAAGTTGCTTACACAAATGTGTCCGTGCATGTGAAACCATATCATACTAAGTCGCTAGGCTAATTTTACAGGCGGTGAAAAAATTAATTGTAAGTGTAAAATATAGATTTTTAGATTTTAGCTCAATCTGTTAGGAGAACTATTTAACTACAATCTAAAACTTACTGTGTCTAAAACTTGTATATCTTCACATGATATACCTCTACATAAGAAATGAAACCACACCTTAAGCCACGGCGCCATGGTAATTTCTCATAGCGGCTTATGGTATGGTTTTGTAAACTATTGCATTCAAAATTCTGTAAGCAAATCATTTTTGAACTACTTAGATGACTCTTATATAATTTTTTTCAGAAATTTATCCTCTATTCAAAACTGTTACCATAACACCTATAAATGCACATTTCCGACTTATGGTATGATTTCACATGCAAAGTCACAAATAAGTGGGCTTAAGTTATATCTTGGAAACAAAATATATATCTAGGGACGAAATTTTTTTTTTCTTACCGCAAGGTGGGGCTACTTTGACACAATATTTTGGTTTTTTCCATGTAAACCCCCAGGTATTGTTAAGAATCTAACCATTTTTGTTTTACTTGTGCAGGGCTCTAATACACACAAGATGAGCATGTTTGTTTTATTTTTGGGCTCATGGGTTTTTCAACAAAAAAAAAAAAGAGAAAAAAGTGCACTCATTTATTTAAACTAGTAATAACTGTTGTAGTAGGATGAATGAGGAAAACTTTGAAACATTCAATACAAAGGTGGGGCTATTATGAACACATTGGAATAAAAATCTTTTGAGTTGAGTGAATTACTCCATATCTCAAATCTTTTGAGTCTTTTGAGTTGAGATATGGAGTAAAGTGCTTTTTAGTAGTTAAAGATCTGTATTACATTGAAAAGAATATCTGCAAATCTAAGTGATACACAAAATATTCACTCCCTTAGGAAAAATACCTAAATTTTTGGGCTCGCTAAAATGAGCCGTTTTAGCAAAATAAACACTAAGTTATCATAAAAACTAAAGGTACCTAATAATGTTCTTCAAATGAACCACTAGGGGTTTAATGTCTTTTAAGAGGAACTACTGAATATTATATGTATAAAAATTGGTAGAAAATTTCAAATGTTCATAGTAACCCGATATGCGAAAGAATTACCACTTTGTAAACTTTTGGGAAAATTGTTTATTTTCACATACTTAAAAAGGTATCAATACCAAAATAATGCTAATAAACCAGGCTACAAGAAATAACACTTAAAATTACCATACACATGTTGTGGTATGATCTGGGCACATGAAAGTTTGGGCCTGAAAATTGTTTACACTTTTTTGGCAACGGAGAAAAAAAAATCCTGTTACTAAACTATTCATAATATCATACATCTAAGTGTATATTCTGAAAGCTAATGAAATTCTGAATTCAATAATGTTAAATTAAAGGCAATCAGTGCTAAGTTCTGTGTGAAGTCGCATTTTAAATCTTTTTTACTTCAGTGGGTCAAAGTTGTACCACCGTGTCGAAGTAGCCCCACTTTACGGAAGTATTTTCGTAGACAGCCATTTTAAAATCACCGGGTGAAACCAGAGAGGATTGTCATAATTTAAATGTTACATACTAGCCTACACCTTATAGTTATTAATATTCTTTAAAATACTTGTGTTTTTTATTACAGTATCAGCCATGTCTTACTACCTGTTGTAACTATTCCAATGGGGTAGGAATGAGTAGGGAAGCATTTTTGAGGTACAGGTAGCCCCGTGGCTTCTTTGGTGCTGACTGACAGTTCACAGCTGACTTCTGACAGTCAACATTTAGGTATATACCTAAATTTTGACTGTCAGACGTGACAGCTGTTAAACACATGTTTTTGCAGATCATATGGTTCGGCGTAGGGATACATAATTTGGTCCGGTAACTTTTCAAAGCCATCAGCTCTCAGCTGTGAGCTGTCACTCAGCACCAAAGAAGACACGGGGGTAGTATACCTGTGTTTGTGTACAAGGAGAGTGGGAAACCATTTTAGGAAGAACCATCGTCTGTAGACCGACCAGGATTCGAACCACAATCTCCCCGTCATCAACAGGCCGCGTGTGTGTTTGTGTGTGTGCCGCAGGTGTTAACGAGGGACGCATTCTTTGACCATTCAACCACAGAAGTGTGTTATGGTCCAATAGTAGCACACGATGAACACAACTAAAGTTATAAAGCTCACCGACAGCTGCGTGATAGTGCGACAGCGCATCCTGCAGCTGGCCGCGACTGAGAAAGTCTCTGCCCATCTCCAGATGCTTGTTCACTTCGGCTTGTGATGAACTGTGTGAAACTTTAAACATACATCACACATGACTAAATTACATAAAACTTTTATCAAAGGAAACAGGATAAAGGAGTATTTAATAAATAATAATATATCATCTAAAGCAGTGGTTCCCAACCTTTTGTGGCCCATCTCCCCTTTCTGGAGGTTGACTAACACCTATCGCCCCCTTTTCATTTTCATTGTATGCATAATTTTAATTTGAAATGTAAATAATAAAGCAGTTTTATTATTTTAAACAATTTTACCGCCGTATATAAAAAACAACCAAAGCAGTTTTATCAGGTCACTCTTAAATAAAATAGAAAAAAAATTAAAATGTACATTTTTTACAGATTTTTTTTAAGAACAAAGAAGTGAAATAATTAACTAAGATCATTGACGTACATTTAAAAAACAGGAGTACATGTTTTCATTTTAAAATTGGAATCTGGAAAAAATTAAGTTGACAGTAACTTCTACTGTACAGTACTATTTTAATTTTTCCGCCTTTGAATACTCATCGCCCCCAAATCGCCCCCCACTTATTTATTGCCCCCCTGATAACCCAAATCGCCCACTTGGGGGCGATCGCCCCCAGGTTGGGAACCACTGATCTAAAGGAACCGGCTAAAGGTATATTTTGATGTATATTATCAATCTTAAAAATATGTAGGGATATGGAATTCAAATATTCAAATGGCATGGCGTGGCCTTCACCATGGCAATCCTTCTAGTACTATAAGAATTGACACAAGAAAAAATTGGGCATAAAAAGTGTCGAAAGAGATAAAAAAACTTCAAGTTGGCTTAACTCAAGTCATTTAAATAATTATGCGAGTAAAATACATCAAAGGTATGCACACTGTCCTTAAAAAGATTTACAATTTTGAGACTTGCTCAATCAAAACAAAATAATTTTAGTTGTAGCCTATCTTAACTTGGTGTTTGGAATTAAATAAAGCTATTTAAATACATATAGAGATATTAGCTTTTACCTTTATAAAATGAGACTAAGCTTCTCATATAAACAAAATTATAATTTTTTTTAGAAAAATTCTCTTTAATCAAATGTGCACACATAGGCCCTACATTTACTGTCACCATGAAATTTTTTTCAGCTGCAAGCAAAGAGCAACAAATTCAGGTTTGATAATATTATAGAACTGATAGGTTTTTAATACACTTAGTTTTAACTATTATACCTATTTTACTAACGTAACTAAGAGGTGTATTAATAAAATCAAAAATGTTAATATAACACACGAAACTTGTGACCATCGCAATTAATGTCTAGGTTGGGCTGACCCCATGAATCAAGTATTTTGCCCTCGCATTAATAATGACCTTCCAATCAATCGAAGAGCAGCAAGACATTATAATGTTCAGATTAGTTTTAAAAATCATTTAAATTAGAAACACGCTAAAAATAATGTTATAATTTGTGATGAAACTTACCATCAACTTTCAGGTCCAGAATTAATAAAAATACCCAAGCTGAGCACACACGCCAAGATGAAGCTTGCCAACAATCCATTGCACTAAACATAAAGAAACACACGATGTTGCAACACGTTAAAATTAAAAATTAACTGCAATACAACTACTTGAGATATAAAATTTTTGTCCACATCTCTAGAAGCACTTGTTATGACTCCTCCATGACGATCGTGGTCTATCCTGATTGGTCGATGTCTGTGGCGCGGAAGTAGACTCTCGCCACCTCTTGATTTATTTGTGTACCATTTTGCCTGCCATGCTGTCTCTTGGTCATATATTGTACTAAGTACATTAATTTAGTTCATAAAATCAAAAATAGGCTGCACTGAAAAAAAACAAGCTAAACGTAGAATGTCTAGCTGGATTTAAATTATTTTAAACAGATCCTGGTAATGTTATATTCATGGGGGTTGGGATAAGTTAATTTTGTGTGTGTGTGTGTTGGAGGGGGGGGGGGCACAGAATCGTTTAAATAAGATCATTGCTATTTTATACAGTAGTGGTGGTGTACATATGTGTAAAATAAGAAGGGAGATAGAGCAGCAAGTAAATGTTAGACATTTGGATGTTTTTCGAAGAAGTCGAAACTATTTTGTACTCATCCTTGTTTGCAGAGTTTTTAAAAATTATACGCTTTTAACAGCTATTTAGAATAGTGCTTCCCACGAGTATTATTATTACTATTATTATCGTTTTTCAAATTTGGATATTCCTAAAAACTATTTAGGCTAGACTAGTTTTCCTTTGGCAAATTAAAAAATATTTATGTTTTTAAAAGCTAATTAAAAAAGTAATCACCAAATTATACAAAAAATTAGATTTTCTAGAATTTATTTGAAATGATCCTCAGCCAGATTTAAAAAAAAATAAATAATTGGGAATGCCCTTAAAGCTATTCAGAGAACTCTTTGACAGATTTTTTTTTATAAAGCTAGATTTCTCTAAAAGCTATTTAAACTGGTCCTCCACAAGATTTTTTTTAAATTGGATACCCTTAGAAGCTATTTGAAATGGTCCTTGCCTGTTTAATAAAAAAAATTTGATGAGATGCCTTTAGAAGCTGATTGGAGCTAGTTTTTTTAAATGTTAATTAATGGCAGGGATTGAATACTATAATTACTATCAATTTGTTTAACATAAAAAAAAAAATACAAAGCACTTCCTGCTCCCAAGTTCGAGAATTTACATTGAGCACTTCTTAAATAAGGCAAGGCATAAATGGTGCGAGGGGAGGGATTGGGAAGGGGAGCACTTCCCTATGAAAATAGTTTTTTCCTCTTGTAATAAATTTGCTCCCCTCTTAAATTTTAGAACATGATTCGATTAAAAACAAATATAAAATAGCTTTGAAAGTCATCAGATTAAATAAAATCAGACAAGGATCGTTCTAATTATCTTCTAGGTGCATAAAGATTTCAAAAAAATCCTGAGGAAGGATTACTCCAAATATATTCTAGAGGAATGTAATTTTAAAAAACAACTTCAGGCAAAGACCTATTCAATAGCGGCATTCAAGTGTAAAACATTTGCAAGGGGAGTGGCTCCGAAACTCAAACCCCTTTTTGGTTAATAACCCCCTTCTACCACCATAACTGAGCCAACCTGGATAATTCTAGAGATGATGTCTTCTTTCTCTAATAAAGTTGGTACCCGTACAAGTGAACGAACGGTCTAAGGTGGTACTCTAATGTCAGAGTGGTTTGCTGATGACAAGGAGATCGGGGTTCGAAACCCGGTCGGGTCTACTGAACGTTGTTTTTCATAAATGGTCTCCCTCTCTTCTTTCACGCAAATTTGGGTAGACTACCTTTAAAATACACCTTTCCTCATACCTACCCTATTAGAGTAATTATCATAAATGCGTATAATCTGAAAAATAAAATTGGTAGATTTAAACATGTGTGCTTGGAGAAAATATTGAGTCACTACTGACAACATAAACTAAAACTGTACAACGTACGCTGTTCAAATAAATACATTTACAGCTTGATATATTGTATTGAAGATTTTGACTCTTATATCTATGAGACAAAGAGGTGTTTAAATGGGAGACGATGGAAGGGAGGAGGGTGGGGTGTGTGGATTGGGGTTGTTTGTACCCAGGGTGGTAGCCCAGCTATTCCAGCAACCCGGACACAGTCAAATTCTGATAGGAAGACACTTTTTTGACAGTTACAAAAGTTCTGCAGAAGCCACATTTGATAGCTACTACCAACACCTATAAAATAACGGTAATAATATAGTAAAGCGTTATAAATTTGTACCGCAAACAAATATGTTTGTATTTTCTAGAGGTTTTTTTCCATAAAAAAACACGAGAGATGACAAGATGGCTTTGTTCGTGTACTGGGATTCATATTGATATCATATAAAACCAAATTCAGCATCCAGTATAAGTAAACAGTCTAACACACATAACTACTTACTATTAACACTAGTCTACACTACACACTAAACTCACAAAACTAAAATCATTCTCACATTACAGTATTTATAAAACGCACTCATCTCCAGACAGGTTGTACTCAAACGGCCACCGATTATATTTCCGAAAAATGCAACCAGTTGGGGGTTGATAGCTCAACCCCTTCCTCTACTTATCCTCTTCCATCCTCTGATTTTTTTTTTTGTCGGCTCATCTAAACACAACCTAAAGGTGGTGTTACTTGTTTGCGATGTGTTCTCGGAACTAATATTCGAATAGTTTCAAATTGAAAGCTTTTGCTATTTCCGCTTTCATAGCTCTCTCCACACTCGGCAAAAATTATCTCTTTTGTTAATAATAGTTGATCCAGGGCTTTTATGGTGGTGCCTGACAGCTAGCAAAAGCTACCAGATCAAATTATGTATCCCTACGCCAAACCATATGACCTATAAAAACATATGTTTAGCAGCTGTCACTTTTACAAGTAAAAACTTACGTCTCTACAGTGTTCACACTGAGTTTCAGATCATTAAAAAAAATAAAAAAAATCTATTTTAGATTGACTACTCTTAAACAGTTAACTAAGTCTCTTGTAAAACTTTGGGGTTAAATATATTTTTTCTATTCTTGATACACAGAATTGAATTTTCGAAAAATATATATTGATCACTGAGAAACACTCGCTATTTTTTTTCATCACACGCTTCAATATTATATTGGAAAATAAATATTTAAAGATAACTAAAATCCCGTCTATTTTCCAAAGATAACACGCTAACACGCATGACTAATATTCACAAAAGACACTTTATTATAAAAATGTGTAATACAATTAACTTAGATAGGCCTAAATAAGCAAACAATAAAATATGTTGTAGTCTTCAACTACCTGGTAGACACACGCCGGTGGTTTTATTAATTGTGTTTTATATGTTAATTCACTAATAATGCATATTTACAATGGTTGAATATTGCTTATAAGAATAACCGTTTGGTATTTTTTTTTAAACTTTTGAAAGTAGCGTTTGCTATTTAATAAAAATTAATTATCAAAAGCAATAGCTCGTTAAAGTGGACTTACTTACAAAAGCAAATTTGGCGCACTCACCTGAAACTATACTGACGGTTGATGACGTAGGCGACCCTGTTGGCGACTGGTATTAATAATCGTCTTTAAAAATTTAAACTTTATGTTATCACACAAACATTTTGTATGACTTTTTCGCTTTATTATCACAAACCTTATTTATGTTAAAGATATGCGAGGCCAGTTAAAAAATATAAATAATTGAATATAATACCATTAAATGTATTATTTCATGCACTATTTCACCTGTATTTGCCACAGCAGTTAAAACAAAAACCAGAATGGATTTATTAAACTAGTTTTTCTTCAATTTAATTATGGAAAATACAATTTTACAGATATCCTTAGGGAAGTATTGTTAAAAGTGTTTGATAATATTTTAGTGATAATGATAAATAATAATAATAATATAATAATAATAATAATCATAATAATAATAATAATACTTAGCAAATAATAAATTATTTATAAACATGTTTACAACAGTGATTTACAGACAGTGTTGGCATTACTGCTAGCTTCCACTAACTGCCAGGCACCACCAAAGAACTGGTGGACCAACTATAGTCTACCCAGCTTTGTTGCTTGAACAATGAACACTTTCTTGTTTGGTTTAAATCATAAGAAATCTTTTTCCGTTAATTTTTTGGGTGAGGTGGGCGGGTTTAGCCCCGTAAAAACCCCTGGCTACGGCCTTGGCTGCAGATCTCAAGACTTGACGTATGAATACAAGAGTTATCACTTATGTGACCGAGTTTAGAAAGAACCAGGATTGTTTACTTTCGATTCACTTCGTAGTTCACTTTGAACTTGTTAATTTAGAAATGATGAACTATTTTAGTTGGGTGAACTATAAATCTTTCGACTAGGTGTCCATGAATTGATTCATTCTAAGAATCATTTGCGTTGAATCGCTATTAAAGAACCGAATGATTTAACTTTACTGTTTTATCTCTGTCAACAGATAAGTATGGATGGGGCGGCGAAGCAAATATATGAAGGTAGAGTGTGTAGATCAAAAGGAAGGGGTAGGCTACGTAAGACGTGGCTAAGTGTTGTAAATGAATTTGTGAAAAATATAAACAGGGTTTTAATACTAAAAGAGCATGTATGACTCGGTGTATGGATGTTGTTGAAGAGAAGGGAGTATGTAAGGATAGGGAAGTGTGGAGAAAGTTAGTGAGGATGGATTAAGTACGGAGGTGTTGTTTTTTGAGCCGTATGCACAGTCTTGCCTACCCCGTAAGGCAGCGGTTTCCAAACTGGGGCACGCGTGGCACTGGAGGTAAGCGGTGGACCGGTTGGGGGGTATGTGAAAATAATATTAGTAATGGCGAAAAATACCAAAAAATAAGGGTTTAAAATGAAAACACAAAAATAAAATTATAGAGTTTTGGTTTACAAGGAGACACTTATGTGAAAGTCCAATAGCCTACTCTCACGAAATGAGTAAAAAGAACGAAAAGGTGTAGGCCTAATAATTGATTGATAATTGGTTGTCACTAGCCCAGATAAGTGGTTGAAAACTGGAACTCTTATTGAGCTGCAACTAGCATTGAAATTCAATCTGCTGATTCGGCAGTTGCAAGTAATTCGAAACAGTGTGATGATTTACAAGCGCAAGGGGACCAGTCTGTAGTGATTGAAAGGCCTGTTCTGGTAAGAGATAAAGTTAACATTATTAAAAAACATTAAACATCAGTGCTCCTCCAAAGAAGAGAAAATATTCTGATGAATACTTGAGATATGGATTTTCATTAACGGGAGATGTAGACTGTCCAAAACCACTGTGCGTTGTTTGTTGAGAGATATTGTCTAGCGGTGGCATGAAACCAACTTTATTAATGCACCATCTAGAGAAAAAACATTCCATTTTTAAACATAAACATGTTAGTTTTTTCCAGAGACTATCAAATGACCCTAATCTAACTTCTTTTGTGTTATCTGCAAACAAAGTCAATGATAATGCGGTTGAAGTATCGTACAGAATAAGTTACCATATTGCTAAAAGCGGTAAAAATCGTATAAAATCACTGAAAATTTGATATCTCCTTGTCTAAAAAAAGATGCTGTTCAATGTATGTTCGGTGAAGACCATATCCAAAAAATTAGCAATGTTCCCTTCTCAAACAATACAGTTTCTCGGAGAATTAAGGACATGTCTGACGACAGTGAATCTACAGTAATTGAAAGAATAAAAAGGAGTCCCTTCTTTTAAGAACAGGTGGGCGAAAGCACTGATGTTTCCAATCTGTCAATTTTTCCTTCTTATTGCAAGATATTTAAATGATAACGTGTTTGAAGAAAATCTTTTACTGTGCTATCCTCTCATTGAAAGATGTACAGGCGAGGACATACTTGATGCCATTCAGGGTTATTTCTGTGGAAAAGAAATTTATTGGGCCAATTGCTGTTGTGTTCGCATGGATGGTGTAAAATCAATGTCTGGCTGTTATAAAGGCTTTTGCGGTCGCATCAAAGAAGTCGCTCCCCGTGTAGCTTGGAGCCATTGCTGTATTTACGGACAAAGACTAGTGACCAAAACACCTGCCCCATTCATTAAAGGAAGTGCTAAGTCAATCTGTGAAAGTTGTTATTTTTTTTATTAAGGCCAATTCAACAAACTTCAGACTATTCAAATCTTTGTATGAAGAGATGGACAGCCTCCATATTACATTACTTTGGCACACAGAAGTGAAGTGGCTTTCACGAGGAAAAGTTCTCACAAGATGTTTAAATTGAGACATCAAGTTTTTTTAAGACCCCCCCCTTTTGAGTTGAGTTTTAAGTTTAATGAAAGTGAATGGCTTCAACAGCTTGCTTACTTGTCTGATATTTTTCCAGAAATAAATAAACTTAACTTAGGATTACAGAACAGTTCGATAACCATCTTTAAGGTGTATGACAAAACCTAGTCTATGATTAAGAAATTGGATTTTTGAGAATTTTGTATCAAAAAAGACCAGTGTAAGGTTTTTGAGACACTTCACAGTTTCTTATCGGATGACGAGCTGAAATTGTCAAAAGAAGTAAAAAGTATTATAATAGCTCATTTAAAAGGACTTAAGGTGTCGTTCAGACAGTATTTTCCGAAGAGAAATAGTGAAGATAACTGGATTTCAAACCCATTCTACGAAATGTTCTTTCAACAAGCCGAAAAATTATCAGTTTCTGAAAAAAAATTGGTTCAACTTTCAACCGATTCTTCTTTACAATCTGATAAAAAAAATGAGGAGTACCAAGAACTCAGTGATAAAGCAATACAATATTTATTGCCTTTCACGAGCACAGAGCTTGTCGAAATAGCATTCTCGTCTTATGTGTACATTAAGAATGAACATCGCAATAAGATTGACGCAGCTCCTGACTTGGGATTATATAATATGTCTTCATTTGAACCTGATTTTAAAAAACTCAGCTTCATGAAACAAGCTCAAGGATCGCATTGAAATGATTAAGAGCCACGTTTGAAGACTTGTATTTCAAGATGAATAACGTAATACAATCATAAGCTAATGTGGTTAAAAATGATTTTAATGCTTGTTTTTTTTATTTTGATGCTAGGCTGTAATTATAAAATATTGAGATAAATTGTAAAATGAAAATAAATAATAAAAGCCTATAAATGTCATTAATTTGAGTCGTTTGATTATTTAGCTAACCTAAGAACATTACCACCTAGCACAAACAAACTTTTTTATGTGATGGGATGGGATGGGTGGGGGTTTGAGAGGAGGGGGTACTCATAAATGAACGTAAAGGAATGGCGTGATAATGTAATGTAATGTGTAACGTGTAGCGTGTAGCGTGTAACGTAATGTAACGTAATGTAACGTAATGTAATGTAATGTATTGTATTGTATTGTAATGTAATGTAATGTAATGTAACGTGTAACGTGTAACGTGTAGCGTGTAGCGTGTAACGTAATGTAACGTAATGTAACGTAATGTAATGTAATGTATTGTATTGTATTGTAATGTAATGTAATGTAATGTGATGTAATATAATGTAATGTAATGTAATGTAATGTAATGTAATGTAATGTAATGTAATGTAATGTAATGTAATGTAATGTAATGTAATGTGATGTATGTATGTATGTATTCTTTTAAATCGAAAGTGGACTATATTTTTAGGGGACAACAACATGGGCTGAACAAAGTAAATTTGTATCTTCAGATGATGCTTAAATTGTTCAAAAGAATTGGTAGTAATTTGGAGTATAATTAATTGAGGTGTTTTATAGGTGATATTAAACCTCCTGTTAATCACTAGCCACTATGTTCAGGCACGCATCTAAAGTTAAAAGGGAGTTATGGGGTGATCGACCACTCACCTTTAACAATATCGTATCCAAACTTTGGCTCACCCCGCAACGGTGAGCACTAAGACGAAGCTGTCAGTCGTGAATGACAGGTCGAGGGTTGAAAGCACAGCTGGGTGTATTGAAGAGTTTTCCTAAATAGTTTCTCTCTCTTCATTCATGTATATGTGGATGCACTTCACCCAAATTCTCCCTTCTTCATTTCTCCATTTATGTACAAATGTGGATAGTACAGACGGATAGTGAGTCAAAATGTAAAAAAAAAAGTTGTCTTTCGGTTCGTAAATAACACGTACGCTCGGGTTTATCCTGAATGGCAGCAGTCTTATCTTGCCGTATTACACCATAAATAAATATAAATATTTTATAGATATAATTATATTTCATTGGCCTTCCTACTTGGGACGGAAACACATTAATCCCAAAAATATATTTATTTCTTTTAGGTATTTAATGTGCACTTTCTAAAACTACTGATTAGGTCAGCACACAAGTGTTTCTATGAGCTAGAGCGAAAGGTCCTACCAATTTTCTCGGGAAAGCTGTTTTCACATAACTTCCAGGGTTCTTTTACATGCCATAATCGACATGGGATTGACGGCTTTACTTCCCCGTCGAAGGAGGTTACGTTATGGATTGTTTTCTCTCAAGGAAAAATCTGTCGACCTCGCTGGGTCTGAACCCACGAACATCAGGTTCTGAGGCGAGCACTTTACCTCAAGACCACAGAGGTTGACCCAAAAAAAAAAAAAAAACTTCACAAATTTGAAACATATTTTAATTTATTTTTAATGAAATTCAACACAACATTTGTTTGACATTACACAAATTTATCACATTTTAGCAGGTATATTTTTAGTATAGTTACAAAGTTGGCAAACATTGATCTGGTTACAAGTTGCTCAACGATAACAATATATTGTTAGGGATGAACCGATACACATTTTTAAAGAACCGGGATCGATTCTCTTCGCCTTCGTATCAGATATTTCCGATTTCTACAAGTAGACATCTAAATATAAATTATTTTATTGCTGTTTATTTAAATCGTCCCTTTTTGGAGATCTTTGGTTTCTAAATGAATTCACCACACTTACGTCATACCGTATTTTAATAATAGATATTTAAAGTATACAAATATATTTGTACTAATTCAAAGACTTTAATACTAGCCAATGTAAAAAAGCTTTTGGTAGATGGTAAAAATGATATTCATATAAACTATACTCTTTTTATTTCAGTAATGGTATAGGAAATAAACCATAAATAGTTATTAAGATTAAAAATATTTTAAATATCAGAAAATATAGATTTTGAACGGTAAAAATATTTTATCGGTTCATCATATTTATTAATATCAAATAATAAAAACAAATACTTTTGCAAAACAAAAAATACATCCTTTTTTTCACCATACGAAACTATTTCATTTAGAATGGCTAGAGTTACATGTAAAGGAATTTTGTAGTCAATCGGTTTTCAAGTAGAATTTATAACTTGGTGAGAAATTTGAATTTTTGATCCAACGAAACAAATATAAAAATAATTCAGTGAACAAATTTTTTTACCCAAAAGTAGGTCTTTAGTTTAATTGACTAAAAATTTTATATAATAAATTCCTAGCATAGCGAGAAAGGAATTATTCTATTTTATAAGCCGACGGAAAATATTATGTAAAAATAAAAAAATCTTATCTTTAAAATTATAGGTTGTAAATAAAAAGACAAAATAATCTTATTGACGTAGAATCACCCAAAGAAATAATAAAAATGAGAAAAAGATTAAATTAATTTTTAGTTTTTTTCCACAACAATAATTTAAGGACTGTTATGTCTGTAGTATAGTTAAATATGCCTCTTTTCTGATAATAAACGAAAATAAAGTGTTGGGATCAATTACGTGTGATTTTCGACCGGTAATGTGTTAAATGTGGTAATGAAATGGACGTGATAAAAAGGGCAGTGTTTTTGCAGTTTTTATAACAAAACATATTTTTGTACAATATAAATCAAATATTGTTTCAGTAGAAACAGTCTAATTTTTCTTCACGCGGTGATTTCAACAGTTGTTGAATATCTGTTATGAGCAGAGCGGCATTAGATGAGAAACTTTTAAAATGAAGAGAAAACGTTGTCATTATGTACCAGGTCACCCTTTGACAGATATTCAACAAATGTATCTCTCACCGAGTGAAGAAAATTAAACTATATGTTTCTACTTTAGAATTATTTGGTTTATTTTTACAAAATATATATGAAAATGCAAACACACATTACATAAAAAGCAACTGACAACTGCCACAGGGCAAATCTCTTTCACGTTTTTGATATCATGTTGCAAGTTCAATCAAACATAAACACAGATCTGTCTACGCTTTCATAAAATATAAATTGTCACGTGAGCTGCAAGAGAAATTTGACAAGTTTACATAATTTTATTGAGAAATACACTAGGTGAGAATGGACAATGAAAACCTAGGTAACTTGGAAGTGTAGTGCAAGGAGTATAATGGTTAAAACTTTCGAGCACAAAGTAAGTGACAAACAGCCAGACATTAGAGTGGCCGCCTCGGTCAGCGAGCAAGTATCATCAGTCGCTGTCAGGTCACAAGGCTTGAAATACAATGGTCCGTGTCGTTTTATGGAACTATTTCCTTATTCTGTCTAAGCTTATATTCCTTTTAGACCTTTACCTACAACTACCCTTTGTCGTGTCAGTAAGAAAGAGGGGAAATAAAACTACGGAATTTCTTATCTAAATGTAAAGAGGAAAGCTCGCTGCTTGTTCTCAAATATCAACAAGTCACTGTATTTGTTTAAGGAAGGCTAAATATAGAGCCTTTTTTTCATCAAGCCTGGTTTAATTGCTTCGCAAATATGGCTAAGAACGCGTTGAAAATTAGCTGATGTTGCATTTTCGCAATTTTTTTTATATTAATAAAACTCAAGGTATAGGGTTGTTAAGGAAAAATAGCCCTCTTGGACTCTTATTGACTTTTTTTTGCGTGAACCATATTTTGACATAGCACATCACGGATTAAATATTGCGTTAGAGTTGAACGTCTGAGCGGCAATTTATTGCTTACCGAGGCGGTCCCCTTAAAACTGGTCTTAACAATAATATTTATTTTTGTGATTGTAGAAAAGAACATATTAAGTGTAATCTAAGGAATCTTTTGAAAGATTAATATTTTGTAAAGGGTTTTTACCCAACTTAACATTGACTACTGTCATTAAGTCTTTTGTTTTTTTAGGAAAGTAGCCTTTAGTAACTGTATAGGCATTCAAAAATATTTCATAAAAAGAGATCAAAGTGTAGTTCTTTCAAACCAATTATTTTCTTAAATTTATTCAAAATTAATGAAGTTTTTTTTCTATATTCCCAGGAATTAAAAAAATTGTGATACTATGTGTAAATAATGCCTTGTTATTTTGAACGAAATATTTTTATAAAGCCTTAAGCAGTTTATATTAACTCAAGCCAAAAATATATTAACCTTCTTCCTTAAACATTGAATGTAATTTTTCAGCGTGATTCAAATAACAATTTTACCCAATGCGTTAATATTAAAAACTAAAGACAGTAAAATCTCTGATAACCGAAATAAAGGGGGGGGGGGGCCTGAACCCGTTTCGGATAAGAAATTAATACCCACACTGAAGAGTTTAAAGTTAAAATTATAAATTACATAACACACAGTTACAGAAAAAAAATTTTGTATACGTTTGTACAATACATACATTATTTAAATATAACAAAGTTAAACAAATACACAACAAAACTAAATTTATCATTTCATCTTAAAAAGTCTGAAATTTTCTTTTGGCCGGTCTATCTAACAATCTTCAGTTAATCGAAAACCTGGCACGTGTGAAGAGCTCGTAACCAAACACATCAAACTGTGAAAAGTATTGGTGTTAGAGGGATGAGTCTTATATCGAAATAAAATTCAGTTAATGATGATCATTTCGTACACTTAAACTATCCATCTATCTCAATTAGGAAAAAACTTTTACATAGAGTGAACATATGTCTGCAGTAAAAACCACATTATAGATCTTTAATTAGAAATCAATTTTTTCAAAGCAAACTAATTGGAATATGGGAGTTTTAATAATATCCTCATGTCTTTTAAGGTTTTTATAACAAATTCTGAAAAAAAAACCTACTGTGATTGTCCAATCGAATCGGCGAGTGGAAAAAGGATAACATTCCAGTTTACCTAGTTCTCTGTAAAACGAAAAATAACAGTTTAGAAATTGTAATTCTGGTTAATATGTATTCAATCCTAAAATATTGAAGGGAAATTCTCATTATTTTATTAATTATTACTAATTAAATTTGTTGAAATGTTATTCTTTTTCCACTCAATGCTTTGACAGAAGGTAAATAAGCAACTAATATCAGTTTTATGATAACAAAATATTTAATAGCGAGTCAAAAATTAAAAATAATAAATTTTTAACTCGATATATTGAATTTAAAAAAAATGGCAGCAGCTGCGCCCTACGACTGACAAAGTAATGGAGACCCACAGGTTCGGTCAGTAACGGTCTAGTCTCCCCTGCCCTCATGTTTTCATAAATTCTATTATTTGATAAAGAGCCGCTACTTGATTACTTTGTATGGCGGCTTTTTTCCCCCTAAATATTATTTTCTTTACGATAACATGTTATCCCTTTTCCAATCACCGATTAATTCAATTAGTTTACTAGAAACGGTGAGTTTTGTTTTGGATTTTCGAGTAATTGATCGCAGTAAACATGATGCCACTTTGATTTATCCTGCAAGAACTTAAAAATGTGTCCGTCTTACGCGCTCGTGTCGTGAATTCAAATATCGTCTGCATTTTGCACGGAGCCCATAGTGGACCAGTGGAATTTCTTAATTTAAATGTCTTTTCAAGTCAAGACTTCCTTTGTCGATATACGCCTGCATTTTTTGAAGAAGAAACACGACTTTTATAGACAGTTTTATTTTTTGTATTTTGAAAGCTCTTTTACACATCAAATTTATTATTTTTATACGTCCATATATAAGTAATTGGAAAGCTTTGAAATGTGATACTGGAGAAGACTTGGGAAGATCAGCTGGACAGACAGGGTGACAAATGAAGTTCTAAGAAGAGTGGGTGAGAAGAGAACCATTTTTGTATGTGATTCTTGGGTGCAAAGCAAATTGGATCGGACATATCCTTAGGAGGAACTGTCTTCTGCATGACGTAATAGAAGGAAAGGTTGAGGGAAAGAGAAGCTTAGGAAGAAGGAGAGTTCAAATACAAGATTACTCAAAGGAAAGAAGAAAATTCTGGGAGGAGGAAGTAGAGGCAGAGGACAGGGTGCATTGGCGGTCAAAGATCACTGACAAAAGGAATGGAGCTGTCCTTAGACAGAAACTCTAATAATAATAATAATAATAATAGGTCTAATAACATAATTAAAAAAAAATAGTATGAACAAAAAGCTGTTGTTAAATATCATCCCATTCATACATGAACATTACGAGAGATATTCTGACTCGATAACAAGTTCAACTTGACAGTTGAATTTGAGACAAATTTAGACCATAATGAGTAGATAAAATGGCCACCCCTGTGGTAAGAGTTCCTGGCTAGATCCAGAGGTCCCCGTGTTTGATACCCGACGCTTCCAAATTTCTTTTCTGTGACGCTATGAGTCTGGAACGGGGTCAACCTAGCATCGTGAGGACAAATGAGGAGCCACTTGAATAAAGAAGGAATGGCTCCGGTCCAGAAAACTGAGATTGTCGACTGGAGTGTTCGTTGTGCTGACCACATGAAAACCTCTATCCGCAAATGTTGGCACCATCTTCGTGGTGGCCGCTAGGTCGGAATAGCTCTCATGCAGACTTACACCATGGAGTTATTTTATGAGTAGTTATTATAGTTTAGATTCAGATCACATTATACCAGTATTAATATTGGATGATTTAAACTAATTATAAATACGTGTGTGTGTTTGAAATTGTTAGTGATCATTACTAATATAATAACTAAAATTTTAACCATAATGGCAATCCGGCACCTTAGCTCAGTCGGTAGCGTATCTCTCTACTGAGCTAAGGGTCCCGGGTTCGATTCCCAGAGTGGCCAAAAAAATTATTATTGATGAAATGTAGGTTTACCATTTCACATTGATAAATTAACGGCTGGGAACTTGATGTTGCGCCTGTCCTAGTCTTAAGCTAGTTTATAAGACATATGAAGCTACGACAGGCCTAGCAAGCTGATAGTGGAAAATACATGGCTTGAATAAAAAATTACTCAGGCCACAAGCTGGAAACAGTAATGGATGAAAAAATAACCATAGTGGCAGAACAAACATTACAAAATTATGTATTTCACTTCAGTCAGTCACACCTAGAATATATTCCAAGCAATGGATCCAGCAAATCACTTGTAGATAATAAAATGTCATTTCACAATTAGTTGGTAGTAGTAAAATAAATTATTTAAACATAGTTTTAGATTATTAAATACAAAATACTCCCACAAATATCAAACATAATTTAAACGGCCTTTTGTTACAAACCAATTTTATATAACATAACGTTTCTAGAACTAATTGCATTTTATAGATGAAAGCGTAATCATTTTTGCATGTCTTTTTTACATAAAGAATTATACATGTATTTCAGTTAAATTGTACAATTAGTTATTTAATTTTATTGTATTTATTAAAAGAGATGTCCATGTAATAACGACAACGAATAGAGTATTGGTAAGAATTATTTGTTAAACATATAATTTAAGTAAAGTCTTATGCACAGTATAACACAATAATATTACCATGATTCAATAAAATAAAGCAATATTTATCGTTAGATTGGCACATGGATCACTTGAAGAATTAGTTTCGATGTTGTATGGTATAGTATCGATTTGAATGGACTCAAAAAGAACCACATTAATACTTTATTAACAAATGTTACAAAAGCTTTTTATCATACCAGGATTTTTTTTAAATAAGTGTCGAATATATTGCCGTATGTTTACTGGACAGTTAAAAAATTAAATTATCACATTTTATTTTATAGAATATCTATTTTAAAAGGTAAAGTACATCAACAGGTTTATTTTCTCACTATTCGGCCAGCGTGGGGGTATGTCCCAAGTTATAATTTACATAATTATAGTACACTCAATTTTTAACGTTTGATTGGGGATCTTAAGAAAGTATTTTTTCACAGTAAAATTGCGTGTTTTTTTTTCTTTCAAAACAACGTAGGTCAAGCGGTGACTTTGCTTCAAGTTTCCTTGCGATTTTTTAAATCGTCTGAATACTGCACGCATGGACATATTGACTTTATAAACCATCGAAGCAGTTTTTAAAATAATTTATTTAACGGTCTGTGACAATGTTGCAAAAAAAAAAGCATAGAAGACTATTTTAAAACCCTTAAAAAAAACCTTGTTCTAATGCCGGGATCACGATCAACGAAACGTTCATATAACGTTCACTTAACGTAAAGTATCGCCTCTAGATTTTAAATGGAAGCCACCACTTTGCAGTTAACTTTCAGCAAAAGTTAAAGTTGTTCATGGGATAACTTTTTCACGTTACATAGTCTTTAAGTGAAGGTTACCACGTGTTCTAGGAAACCAATCATATTGAGAGTGACTACACGGCAATTTAGTACGTCATTTGTTTGTTTATGAAATGCGGACTTATTCGGTGTAGTTTGTCCGTGTCCCGCCAACTCTAAAACATCTTTGCCTCTCGCTACACTTTATTCTGTGTACCTAGTTAAAACTTTTATTGAAAGTACCTGTGGATTAATCAGACCTTTAATTCTTGGGTTCTACAGTAGCCCCATGGCTTCTTTGGTGCTGACTGACAGCTGACGGCTTTGAAAAGCTACCAGACCAAATTATGTATCCCTACGCCGAACCATATGATCTGCAAAAAACATGTGTTTAGTAGCTGTCACTTCTGACAGTCAACATTTAGGTATATACCTAACTGTTGACTGTCAGAAGTCAGCTGTGAACTGTCAGTCAGCACCAAAGAAGCCATGGGGCTACTGTATCTTAGTGAGCAATTTGTTTTAAAAACAGTCAAAATCCATTGTCTGTGTTTTTCTAGAATGACGTGAATCCTGATCACATACTAGTTTATTTACATTAAGTGAAGGTTAAGATATCGTGACCCTGGCATAACTCCCCCTCACTCCAATAGGAAGGGAAATGGGGGGTTGGAGGGGTGGAAGAATCCAATCTTGTCACTGATCTGTTCTCTGTCCGGATTGTGACGGTTCCACGTCTTCTTTCTGTGCTTGTTTACGACTCTTCTGGCGACTTCATGTGACGCTGAACAAGGAGAAGAGCAGAACTAGGATAGATATGGTCCCGGCGCCATTTCCGGTCCATTTCACCGACTTACTGCCCCCGCCAGAGCTCGCTGCCGCCGAGATATCTTCTCCTGAAAACACACGACGTCCATATAAAGAACGACTGATCAGGTCCTTGGTTCGACATTTCACACGCTTCTCCGTTATTTTAAGAGGTTCCTTTCTTTAATATTTCTTTCTCTCACCACGTCTTACTACCCGTTCAGGTTATACGCATGTAATGATACTTACTCCAATGAGGTAGGGGATGAGGAAGGAAGAATTCTAGAGGTAATATACCCGCATTTTCATGGTAGGAGAGTGGGAAACCATTGAGTAAAAACACCCTTAGTACACCCAACCAGGATTTGAACCCCGATCTCCCCGTCATCGGCAGTCCAGTCGTACACAAGAGTGATGCCTTAGACCATTTGGCCACTGAAGCGGGTAATTGGAATATCTAATATAGATAAACTATTGTAATAGTGAACATTTTAAGCCTCGAATTTATGATGGATCTTGACGTTTCGTGTGCCCAAAAAGAATAAAGTAATTTAATTGAGGTATTTAACGTTCACTTTCTGAACCGACTGATTATAACAGCACACGAGAATTTCTATGAGCTAGCGCGAAAGGGTCTACCAATTTTTGCAGATAAAGGTATTTTCACATATCTTCCAGGGTAATTTTAAATACCACAATCAACATGGAACCAACGGCTTTACTTCCCCTCCGAAGGAAGTTGTGCTAAGAACGTCGACCTCAGCTGGGTTTGAACCCACAAACATCGAGTTCTGAGGTGAAAACTTTTCCCCAAGCCCACTGAGGCTGACCGCGAGATAATAACGTTGATTTACCACCAAGGAGCAAACAGCCATCTATTTTCTACCCTCGCCTGGAAATGAACTCTTGACCAGTATATACCTTGGTTCTCGTCCTCGTAGTCCGTAAACCTGTCCTCGGGAGGAGGGGGTGGGGCCGTGTAGATGTAGGAGGGCCCCGCCCGGGGTCTGTCTTCCTCAACACTCTTCTCCGTGCTCTGAGAGTACAGGTGGTGCAGACTGGCGGTGCAGCGGATCTTAAGGCGCCCCGCGCTGAACAGTTCAGGGGACACCAGAAGGTGCAGACCCAAGGTGGACTTATGTCTCTCACCCGTGGGCTCTCGGGAGGCAGGGTGGGGCCGTATCATGGTGGGCCCCGCCTGAAACACAACACGCGTGGTCTGAACATAACACAACACACGGGGTCTGAACATAGTAGGACTACGTCTGAAACACAACACACGGGATCCGAACATAGTAGGACTAAGTCTGAAACACAACACACGTGGTCTGAACATAGTAGGACTAAGTCTGAAACACAACACACGGGATCTGAACATAGTAGGACTAAGTCTGAAACACAACACAGGGGTCTGGACATAGTAGGACTACGTCTGAAACACAACACACGGGGTCTGAACATATTAGGACTAAGTCTGAAACGCAAAACACGGGGTCTGAACATAGCAGCTCTGTAACTACACATAACAACTATTAAACTATCCAACTACGCTTATCAACTTATCATCTTCATGTAGCAACTGAGCAATTGCATTTAGCAACTCAATAACTACATTTAGCAACTCAATAACTGCATTTAGCAACTCAATAACTGCATTTAGCAACTCAATAACGACACTTATCAACTCATCAACTACACTTACCAACTATAGAGTATACATAGCAACTCGGCGACTATAAATAGCAACTCAACGTTGTACATAGCCACACAGCGACTGTACGTAACAACTCACCAACTGCCCTAACAACTCAACAGCTTAGATACTCAATGATTATATGCAGAAACTCAGAAAATGCACTTAGTAATTATACTTAACAATCCAGCGGCTGTACGCAGCAACTCAACTTAGCAACTCAGTAGTTGTTGAATTAACTAGCTACGAAATAAATCACATTAGAAGCCATTTTACTTCTTATCGGGGAAAAGATTTGTAATTGTAATTTATAGTATTTGTAGTGAAAATCTTGTACACATTTAATTTGAATTTTTTTTCTCAACATGAATGTCTTGTTCGCCAAAAAATAAAGGCCTAGTTTTAAAATAATGTATGGTATCAAGATACAATTTGAAGAACTCTCCATTCAAGATAGCACCTTGGAATAACAATAGAGCTTTTCTAAGTTCCCCCCGCAAATTTTTATCGGGGCATCGACGAACCGTCTTCCAAAAAACGAGGTGGGACGTGCATTTCATACCAAACTAGCAACAAAAAAGTTTTATTCGTGAACGAACAGGTCCAACCTTCAAATAAGTAACACTCTGTTCTTTTTTTTTCTCTATTCTTCTCACTCCATTTATTTATTTTCTCTCCTTCGGGTCATTATTTTAGTTGTCTAGCTTCGGAAGTCAAACGCAACAAACATTATCCGTCTTGTTTGTAATTAACTGGATTGATTGCCCTTTTTTTTTGGACAGTCACACACCCAAAAAATTAAAGCAAGTAAATAAAGTTATAATCCTCTAGAAATTAATATTTTACGTCCAAGCGATTGGCCCTTTTCATTTGGCGTAGAAATGCAGAACCATGGGAACAAACGGTTATCCTCAAGAATGTTTAATGTTTTGTAATTTTATTTTTGGAAACGCTTTGTTCAAGAATAGAAGCATGTTGATTAAGTTATACTTTTTACACACACACCTCCTCTATAATTTTAACAGTGATCAAATATCGATAAAATTGACAATTTTTTATAGAAAACTGCTGGCTTTACAACAAAAAATAAGAAAATGTAAACCTTAATAAACATACATACATTATCTTAAAAGGGGTGTTGAAAATTTTAACATAAAAATTTCACTCGTTCTCGAGAAAATTGATATTTCCAAACGCAAGACCTGTCCGGTAGCCAGCGCCATCTACGGTTTCCGTAATCCATCTGTTTTTGTTGGCGCGGAAGGATACTTTGGTCGGTTGTGAAGCCACGCCATGCCTTTCACCCTTCAGCCCATCATCCCACAAAATAGGTTTTAGACTTGCACTCGACAGGGCCAAGTGCCTTAAGTCATAATATTATTCAATATTTATATTTAACTTTAAGATAGTTCGAGCGCCTTCCATGTTATTTCTATTTGGGATTTAAAGTTGGTATTTTTGCTTAGTGATCAAGTTATACAGAAAACAAATGAATACTATTATTAATTGTACTTTATATTAATAGAGAATAACCAAGGTTTACGAAGTCAGTCTCGCAATATTTGTCAAAATTTAAAAAAATACACCCTACGTACAATTGCTTGGAAAATTTTAATCCAAATTACTTGAAATGAAATTTGTGTAAACAACCTTTTGGGGAGCCACATTATTCAAATGGATAATCAGATTGAAAAAAATGGGTAAATACATCGTTCAGACTGAGTTAGAATATCATTGCCAAATTTCGTTAAAATTGGTTGAGGTATGACAGTTATCTCGGAATAAACAGATAGATTAGTGAGCTGCCATCATATTGATATGTAGGCTATACAATATTCCGAAAACAAAGAAATTTATAAAAAATTGTTTCGAACAATTTTTTTTTTAATTTTCGAAGGGGAAAGTAGAAAGTACTAGTTATTTTTTATTTGGTGGACATCTTGTAAGTTATTTCAGGGTTGTTTTTAAAATGAACATTTATAATTTAACGGCATTTTATTGTACATAAAAAACAAACAATTTTTTTCTGAAACTCTTTTTATTCGACATAAGACTTTAAAAATATTTTTGACTTGGATTTTTATATAACAAATTTTATTCAAAAACTTTTTACTACATTAAAAGTATATCAATGTTAATGGTCATCATTTTGAACCTTTATTAACGTCATAATTTCATAAATAAATTAATATTGCATTTAACGTAATAAAGAATAACATAATGTAATAAAAAGTTCTTGAATGAAAATTGTTATAAAATACAACTTATAATATCATCTTCAAAAATGTATGTCACATAATAAAAATCAGGCAGAAGTTTTTTTTTGTGTAGGATGGATTGCCGTTACAAAAATTATAGGTTTTCATTTAAATAACCAAAGTTGATCTTAAAATAATCTTGAAGACGTCAACCAAACCAAAAAATAGCTTGAGTTGTTCTCTTTACCCTTCAAAAATATTTTTTTTTTCTAAAATGCTTCATTTTTGGGATATTCCGAAATCTCAACTTAAATGCCTCAACCGGTATAGATCCTTCACATGTTTTTTTACGCACAGAACTGTACCCATGAGCTCCCATCAATGTATCTCCAGGCAAAGTAGTCACGCCAACTCGATTCCAAGTTAGCAGGATAATCGATGTTTGATTGCTCATTTCGCATTTATTTCCGACTCAACAAATACGTTTCCCGCGCAAGTACAGACCAAGAAAAGTCTAATTTCTGAGGGCGCATGTGCCTAGGAGGAACTAAACGTCATAAAACAGTTGAGAGGTTTAACTGACCTGGCACAAAGCCAGTCGAAGATCAGCAGCGCTATCTGTATTCGCAAGTAGGGAGGTTTTATAGGGGGAGAAGGAAAGGGGTCCGGGAAAATTGGAGGCTTGTTACTTTTAAGGCGTCATTTTCGTGCTTCTTTCGCGCATAAAAACAAATGTAAGAAATAGGATGATCGTGGAACTATTTGACGTCGACACGAAATTGGATTTGCCTCACAGTTACACTTGGGAAAACATTTTCAGATCCCTTAATTAAAACAATTAAATTATATATTTATTTTAAACTAATTTAATTAGATACAAAGATATATCTCATTTCCCCATAAAGGAAATACATTTTGGCATTAAAAAAACATCCCGTTAAACGTATATGTACTAATTATATGATGTGTCAGGGATGAGAAGGGTGAAATTTAGATGATATGTACTAGCAATGAAAGGAGGGAGAGCTGAAAACCGCCCTCACTACACCCGAACAGGATTCGAACCCAAATCTCCCCACTATCGAAAGTACATTATATTGCGAGAGTGACGCTTTAGACAGTTGAACCACCGAACCGGGTATGTTTTTAATTAGAGAAGGTTTATTTTATCAGTTTTTTTTATGGTCAATGCACCTTATACCTTTCTCGTTACATCCTAAACTTACATTATCTGATATATTTTTTTATTGCCACCAACGTTTTATAACAAAGGTTAGTAATTAGAGTAGGTATAATAAATCCGCCCGCATTAGCATGGAGAGAGATTGAGAAAACCACATGTGGAAAAACACCTTCATTACACCCAGCCGAGATTAGAACCCCAACCTGCCCGTTACAGGCAGTCTATTATACTGTGAACCCAATATCTTAGCTCCCATGTCCACCATTTTGGGTACCAACTGATCCAAGAGCACAAAATGAGGATAGATAATTTATATTCAGATGCCAGAATACCCTAGAGCAAGCTATAAAACTAAAAACGGACAATACGACCCTAAAAGCCCCGGTTTGGGGTCGAAACTCCGGTATCCCGTATGGACGTCAGGAATGTCGGACACTGCTGTTAAGTATAGCTTGTCTAGTTCTAGTTAATGTGTTGATAGCGTGATAATATTATCCTGTTTTTAGAAAGTTCGCGCTAATTATATCAGATTAAAAAAAAACCATGATACACCTTTCAGAAAACAAACAAGACACGCAAATAACTCTCTAATAACGAAATATCTTATTTTTAGATTTTGGAACACTTATCCAAATAATGTAAATCTTTATTCTGCCCCCGCTCCCCCACTTTCCCTATACTATCTACAGTATGACAAACATAAAATACGTTACTTTTTTTTTTAAACACATACACAAATAAGTATGTTAACAGGAATATTTGTTTACAAATAGAAAAAAAAAATACATGTTCTAAATAACAAAATTAAAGTTTGCTTTGTCAAAAAAAAAGGAGCATTTTAATATACCAAACATACTTTGATTAAATTTGTTTTCAAAGAGAATAGATTTCTAGACTATATTTTTTTCTACTAGCATTTTATTTCAAATGTAAATAAATCCTCTGGAAGTGAAATATACCCATTGTGTTTAGTGAAAAGCTTCTCAAATGATGAGAGTAGGGGCAGGAGTTGTAGGGAGTAAGGGGGGGAGGGAGTGTTAAGACTAGCAGACAGAACTTGAAATGACGAACAATAGACAGTGTGAAATAAGGATACAGCACAAGAGAATGAATACTGGATACATGTTCATAGGGAAGGATAATGAGAGCGAATAGGGGCTGAGGGGGAGGGGGAGTAGATAGGGGAAGGTAGATAAGGGAAGTGATAGGGGGGGGGGGGGGAAGTACTCGAACAGACCGGCAAATATTGCACACAGAAGAGAATCTCTGACAATCATAGAGGAATAACCACGCATGTCACAAGTAATTTATTTCTCTAGCCTCTGGCGATCGGAAAAGTTTGTATTTCTGCGGTATCGTGAAATTAAGGAGGGGTTGGGAAGGTGGGGATAAATTTAAGGAAGGGAGGTAGGTATCCGGGAAAATTGTTTGTAAGTGTGGAAGAGCTTAGGTAACCGAGATACGTATATCAACATAAGTTATCAGTTGGATTTTAAATAAACGTTGCCAAAATGGATTTCATAAATTCGCTTAACATGTATTTATGGTTAAAACACAAAAACTTTATGAATATAATAATTATATAACTACCAAAACCGTTGTTTAGTAATGCCCCAGTGAGTATTTATTAAAACATTTTATGTTTGTGTCAAGTTTTGATCTACCAGAGTAACATTTACCGCAGTCTTAAAGAGAATGTGTGTTTTATATTAAATTGTGTGGTTGTATAAACAAGAAAGAAGTAATTATCAATTAGTAACAAAGTGATTGGTACAATTTTCAGAAAACTAGTCAAGTAAAAAGTATCGAGGTTAAAAGTTAAATTAAAGGTTAATAATTGGTAAAATATCATGACATTGTACCACTTATTAACCTGTGTTATTATTATTATATTATTCAAATAATTTTACTTGACTGGTTGGCCGGGGTTTGATATTGTATCTCTAAACTGGAACTTTTCTTTCAGTTTTTTTAGCGACGCGTCGTACTACTTGTTCAGGTTATACGCCTTTATTTACAGTTATTTTAGTCTTATATTCACATAAATGCAGGCGTGTATTATAAATTTGTATCCTATTCATTACATTTAATTATCTTAAACAGCTTATATCATTTATAGCCAGTAAAACCTTTGGTACTATAGGAATATTATACACTGTAATGCTTATCTGTTTGAACCTTGTCAACTTGTTTTATAATAATTCATTGCAATACAACAAATAAAAGTGTATATATATACAACAAATAAAAGTATATATATATATTTATACACTTTTATTTGTTGTATTGCAATGAATTATTATAAAACAAGTTGACAAGGTTCAAACAGATAAGCGTTACAGTGTAATAATCATGTTTTTATACATCTGCATTTATTTTTATGTTATAATATTCCTATATTACCAAATGATGCCATTAATTCTATCCTTTTAGTATTATAGTGTATATATATACATACATACTAAAAGTATAAAATTAATGGCATCATTTTACATCAAATTAAATTTGTTGTTTTTTATCACCACTTCTTCCGAGCCGTTCAGATTATACGCATATGTACTAATTACGCTAGTGTGTTAGGGATGAGGAAGGATGAATTTGAGAGGAAGTGTACACACATTTGAGTGCAGAACGAGTGGAGAACCAATCAGGGAAAACCACCCTCAGTACACCAGACCACGATCGAACCCCAATCTCCATGTCATCGGCAGTCTAGTCTAACACGAGAGTGACGCCTTAGACCATGCGGCCACCAAAGCAGGTATTATGTTGTCAAGTCACTGAATGGAATACATGTTTGACTGATAACACGACCTAATGGAGGCATTAACAGTGAACACACGGTAACATATTTAACAGGATGTGCCAAAAAATAAAACACTTGATTTAAAATGTGTGTAAAGTTATAAATAACTTCTTAAAAATGTGAAATATCTAATTTATATTGTACTCACATAAATTAATAGTTGAAAATTTACTTGTATTACACAGCATATTTTTTTATAAACTGTTATTCTGTTGCTTTGAATAAAATATTTTCTAAAATTAAACTAATTTATAAACGCGTTCTAAAATATAAGTATTGCAAATATTATATTTAAATTATTTTATATAACTTCAAATCAACACCAAAATAAGTTAGAAAATGTTGAAATAATTTTAAAGTTTTTTTTAAGTTTCTTTCTCTGTAACGCACAAAATACATTTTATTTTAACGATTAATTATATTTAAAACACAATATAGTTATTTGTACAGAATAAATATTTGGCTCGAAAGGTATTTTTATGCAGATTACATTTTTAATTATTGCTCGTAAAGATGTTTACCATACTGATAGAGCTATGGCTGACTTTTATTTCATTTAAATTTAGCTATTAGTTTCACCTAACCTACATTATAAGCATGATATTAATAAGTTTCCATCACCCCGGTATTATAACCAAAGACTCGGATTCCGAATCTTAACCTCTGAATGGTCTTCAGCACGAAAAAGTCTAAAACTAGATCGAATTAAATTAGTAGACATTAATTACGAAGCTACAGTTGAATATAAATATATCTTAGATTTAAATTAGATTTTATCTATATAATTACAATTTATATTTCCGTTTGCTCAAATATGATTCAGTGGAAAATATTCCTTGCTTAATTATATTCAATCTAAAACTTTATCATGTTTATAAGGGACTCAATTCAAAATGTTCCCGTTCGTTAAAACGGTTCTTGAACTGAACTGGATGTAAATTTGTTCCCGAGAAGCCCTATTTGTGTAAGTTTACTCGAAACTGGTAACTAGATTAGCCCATAGCTCCGTATACAAGACAGGCAGGCAGGATTATTGAAAGCATTAAAGAGGAGGTAATTACCGTCAGCCTTGCAGGTAGGCAATGCCCCAGTACTGAGGTGGTAGGCTAATAGTATACAGGTAATACTTTACGGGGTCTGGCTACATGGAACACTTGGAGGGAAAGTTCATTTTGTGTTTTTTAAACACCGATATTTGTGTTTGATTAAATATTACAGTGTTATTATAAAATTAGAATAATTTTAATTCGTTATTTTTAAGGTCCTTGATACGTTTGTAATGTTCAGCTGAGGACTTCCCGAACATAGTAAACTCCGAAAAAATTGTTGGGCTAGCTACCAATTGAAATTCTCAAGATGAATTTAAACACACCTTTCAAATATCAGCATAGCTAGAAACGTAACTTCCAGAGTGTTTCATTATTCAATTAATATCAGTTCGAGATATATCTCAAAAACTTATATTTTGTTTAAGTTTGAGATAATCCGTTAAATGACACGATGTGTAAAACTGTTATTCCTTTTTTTTTTTAAATTTCAAAACATTAGGTTAAAACTGAGGTCAAATATGTTGTCTCCCAACCCAAACATTTAATTATTTCACGCAACATCTTAGAACGAAATTGGGCTCCTTGAGTCACTTGGTTCAAATTTGTCTGTTAGTGCTATAATAAACCCGTTTCGGTAGTAGAACGATCTAAGGCGTCAATATCGCAATAAACTGGACTGGTTGATGGCGGGGAGATCGGGGTTTGAATCCCGGCTAGGTGTAATGAGGGCGTTTTTCTTTAATTGATTTCCCACTATTCCTCAACGTGAATGCGGATAAACTTGTTCTAAATTCAACCTTCCTCATACCTAGCTCATTACCTTAATTAGTACATAAGCATATACAAATATATTCCCTTCTGCATCGGTGTGCACCGGAATAAGCTGACAGCTCGTCTAGTCTGGGGGACACTGAGTGAGGTCGGGTTTCGAATCTTAGCCAGGTGTACTGTGGGTGTTTTTTCGCTAAATTATTTCCCACTTTCCTTACACATAAATGAGGGTGAATCCATAAAAATTCTACCTTCAACACCTTCACAGGATTGGCGTGATTAAGTGCATATAGTCCGGACGGGTATTAAGACGCGGAGGGTAAAAAAAGTTATTGATTTGCACTTCTAGATAACTTAATGAATGTTTGTTAATTTAATTTTGAGGAAAACTAATTTTGTTATAAATAATTATGTACTCTCGTCCTTATGGCGACTTTGAATCTTAAAAGTTATTTGGTTCCATTTAGCACCGAAAAAAAAATCTTAAATGTTTCTTTTTTTTAGTAAAATTTTTTTTAAATATCTTGATATTTTAGTTTAGTATATTGTATAATTTTAATGAACCCTTATTAAATTTTAATCATAAAATATAGGGGTAATATCTTAAGGTGCGTATTCACTGGAGCATTTTACTTCGAACGAACAGAACAAGCCGAACGCTCACGATTGAATGCTCAAGTGAATACGCACCTTTTCGTTCGCTGTTTTATTAAACGAATTAGTTAATTGATTATTTCAAAGTTAAATTAAGTTGTAGTTGTCTATACATGTGTAACTCAATATAAACTGTTTACTAGTGATTGACTAAATAATTAACTACATGGACATACTTTAACTAGAAGCGTTCAGGTTACTCTTATCATCATTTCCTGACGAATTCTGATGCAATTATTCATAGTTATCAGTTATAATAGTAGTCCTAATTGATTCTTTTCATCATCGCGCCTTGCTACCGGTTCACGTTATACATATGATAATTACTATAATAATGTAGGGACGAGGACATTTTAGAGGTAATTTACCCGCATTTGCTTGGAAGGAGAGTGGGAAACCATTTACAGGAAACCACCCTTTGTAGACCTGACCAAGATTCGAACCCCGACCTCCCCGTAATCAGCAGGCCAGTCTAACACGAGAGTGATGCCTTAGACCATCCGGCCATTCGGCGGGTAATAATTAGTTATAGTAAATGGTTTATATCTGGTACGGGTACGATTGCTTAGTATTACTACTAATAATAAAGTTTTAAAAATCATTATTTTTTAGCTGAAGTGTTGGAGACTAAGTAATTTTGTGGCCAAATTAGAATACGCTGTAATTAATTTGTTCATATTTATTTTTCAGCGAGAGCACAAAAAAAATTTAAATAATTTAAATAGACTACAAATGTAAATTAATATAAAATAGTACACTATTTGAATAATTTATGAGAAAGTACAGACATGTTATACGTATTTAATTATATAATTATAAAACCCATAATCTCGAATTAAATATTTCAGAGCTCACCACGTGAGAGCTTATTTAGTAATAACATTATATATTCTATTAATTATAGTAATTGCACTTTGTGACGTAAAAAGTGAACCAAAATGAAACTGTAGATATAAAATATATGTGAATTAAATATGCTAATCGTTCTAGTAAAATTTAAATACGTACTTAATAAAGAGCTTCTATTCAGACATTATTTCTACCTTTGATTAATAAATGTATACGCTAGATTCTATATCCATGTCTGCACTACACCCCTCTTCGTCTGGACACCGCCATCTGTCCCTCCCAGTGTTTCTCAAAGGGCTAGATTGGCTAGGTGTGCCGCGAAATTTTGGTCATTATTTTACTGAAAATTAAAAAAATATATATAGTAAAAATATGTTAATAGGAAAAATAAAAATACATATGAACATTTTAAATATATTTATAATTTAAAATAGTTGAAACAATAGCTAGCTCGAGTTAATGAGTCACATGGGCTTGTCTTTTCTTGCACCAAATCTCTATTCTTAGAAGTATATATGATAAACAGACCCGCATTTCCTGTTCAATGGAAATAAGTCACTCTCGTTTCTAGTTTTTTTTATGTTTTTAAGTGCCAAAAATCCCAGTTCGCAAAGGTAAGTAGTAGAAAAGGGTAACAGCGTTCTTACAGCATATTCGGATACTGCTGGGTACTCCTTCTTTGTTAACATCCAAAACTTCGCAAGTGTTAGTTATCCATATTTCAGATGTAGGCTGTGATCTGCCTGCAGTTCACCGAGTTCTTAGACTTTTTCCAGAGTGAGTTGGGTTGTTGTTTCAAGCGATACAGCATACAGATCGCGTACCCAGTCATATTCGTTGACGGTGAGCGAGGGGAAGTACTGCTTCATTTTATCTTCAAGAACTGACAGATGTTCCAAGATCAATCTCGATGTAATTTCTCCTCTAGGATCTACATCAGCTTGTTGTACCCCACTGTTCGGCCTTGCACCTGTTTTCCGCACTTGCACAGACCGCGCCAACCACCCTCTCTACTGCCTGGGCCGCTCCACAATTCATATTCTCTGAGCCGTCTGTGACAAGCTCCCCACTATACTCAGCACCAAAGAGAACTCCTATTTCTATTAGCTCGCTTGGTGGCCCCTTTCTCTCACGTTCTCGCGCGCCAATGAGAACTCCCATTTTCTCCCGTTGGACAAGGCCAGGCAGCAATTGAGGATATTTAACACGGTGTTTCATCGCTCGCAGGCAGTCGGAGAGTGGCTACCCAACCCGGGTGTGCCACATTTTTGAAAGAGAAAATAAATTGCCTTGTATTATGAAGGCGCAATAATCTCTTCCCACCGTCACCCTACCTCCCACCACGACTCACGGTGCTGGGACTAGCATCCTACCTCCCCACCGTAACTCACGTTGCCGGGACCAGCACCCTACCTCCCCACCACGACTTAAGTTGCCGGGACCAGCACCCTACCTCCCCACCACGACTCAAGTTGCCGGGACCAGCACCCTACCTCCCCACCACGACTCAAGTTGCCGGGACAATCACCCTACCTCCCCGCCACGACTCACGTTGCTGGGACAATCACCCTACCTCTCCACCACGACTCACGTTGCCGGGACAATCACCCTACCTCCCCACCGTGACTCACATTGCCGGGACAATCACCCTACCTCTCCACCACGACTCACGTTGCCAGGATAATCACCCTACCTCCCCACCGCGACTCACGTTGCCGGGACAATCACCCTACCTCCCCACGGCGACTCACATTGCCGAGACTTCCTTCGATCCCACCGCTACTAATGTTGCCGGGACACTCGCCGACCCTTTTTCTACCCATACTCACACGTGTCTGAACACAACTTCACCCAGAGACGACTCTTTCGTCGTGACACAACCAGTTACCCCCTAAGCCGCAAGCTAGGGATAACAAGCTGTAGGAGGAAACATATGCAGCTGTTTATTTTCCATCTGTAATTTCCATAGTATAAGCTTATTTAAGAAATCATGAAGTTTGTCACTTGAGGTTAACACATTTTATTCTTTGCCTTGCATACTTGCATTCAGGCTATTTAAGCTAACTTGGCATACCACTCCTCATAATTTAATTGGGAAATAAACTCAGGATTTTCAGGAATAAGGAAAGAGGTTAAGTAACTCGTTTTTAAGTTCATAAAATCTTGTGAGAACTTTTACCCTTGACAGCCGCCAGCGAATATCTGTGTGTAGAACTAATGTATCATGGCGAGAGCCTGCTTCAAGACACGTTTGTTAGAGAAGTCGTGTTTTTAAAGCTCTTGATTTAACGTAGTTGACCATCTTAATAACGGTGTCCGAGACACTTTTAAGTTTGGCAGGGAGAGTTTTCACCACTAGAGACTCACGATGTATGAAGCAATGAATGGAGCCTACGTTCAGAGATTCTTGTTTTAGTCTTGCAATTAATCCTTTGAATCTTTCAGTCGTTGTTGGTGCACCATCTGTACAGACAGAAACACATTTTTTGCCAGCATATCCTATTGTTTTTTTAAGGTATTAAATATGGAGTTGAATACAGCTAATCCTGTTGACTCGTTAAGTAATTCTGTGCAAGACGAAACTTGTTCAATGATTTAATCACTGTCAACAAATCTGGTGTGGGTCAATACAAGATATTTTTGGCTGATGTCCGTTGACTCATCCAGCTTCAGGGTGAATATTCGCCCATCACTCAAGTTTTCAGTTATATTTTTCACAATATCTGAAGACATTACATCAATACGACGATAAATTGTAACATTTGCAAATGGTACTATAGACACTTCCTTCTCAGCTGCATATCTTGAAAAAAAAATTGATTTAACAATTTGTTTGCATGCAGTCAAAATCAAATCCTCAGCAATAGTGTGAGGCTGCATATTCAGTGCTACAATCTCAGCCACTTTATAGCTGACTAATTTGGCCTTTTCAGCTATAGTTCTTCTTTTTTTCATAGATTTTGCTTGTTTTACACCAGATGATAATAAACGGCTGAAACAGTTCTTGTCTTTTCCAGTAAAATGACTGTGTTTTGTATTTAAATGTTTTTTTTTTAATTTACTCGGAACCATGCTCTCATTACCAAGTTTTTCCCCACACACCACACATTCAGGAATCAGACAGTTTTCAGGGCCAGCATACGTGAATCCAAAGTTCAGGTAACCGCCATTGTACTTGCGAGTTGTACCAAGTAACAGAGCGGATCTGCGGAACAGATCGCATGGAACTCACACTTGCAACTTGTTCGTTTTAATTTTCATTTCCACTTTGATATTCCAAAGATTCATTAGTGATTTTCTTCCGTTTTACCACAAACTTATCCATTTTAACATTAGAATCATACCAGAAATAAAAATCATAATTATAATACATCACCCATTCACTAATTTCAAAACCTATCAAACATACAGCAGGCAACTCTTACAATACTCATCAAGAATGGTCATGTTATTGGGTTAGCAGCGCATGCGCGTATGACGTCAGTTTGAAGTATTGCCAACCTAAACGATCGGTGTGCCACGATTCATCTCGAGGAAATATTCTGTGCCCTGAGAGAGAGAAGAGAGAGAGAAGAGAGAGAGAAGAGAGAGAGAGGAGAGAGAGAAACGTTT
Source organism: Timema podura (assembly GCA_033556935.1). Classification (NCBI taxonomy): domain Eukaryota; kingdom Metazoa; phylum Arthropoda; class Insecta; order Phasmatodea; family Timematidae; genus Timema; species Timema podura. The sequence continues at coordinate 13,345,866 of JAVRXN010000004.1, read as the reverse complement.
AAGAACCACTGTTCTAGAATCTTGTTGGTCCGAACTAGTCGGGACCAAAGTTTGTTCGCATTAACCGGGAGAATACAGGGATACAGTATTTTCACATATTTAAAATTACAGTTGAATGCGTTTATTAAATTATTAATTTATTTAACTGATGTATAGCACGTGATTATACTGTAATTATTTATAATTACAGAAAAACACATTGTGTTGACTACAACATGTAAATATTAAGCATTAATTATTAGACTTACTGTAGTTTTGTTTCCGTTTTCCGAAAATTATGTTTAGATTATCCGGAATTTCGGACTACCGGTGCTCGGTCTAATGGGATTTTAATGTACATATTTAAAAAAAATTGTCAAACACTTAAAGACATATAAACTATACTTAGGGCCATTTGAGTTTCCTTTTAAATAATTAATTTCCAAACCAAGGCTTGGCATTAACGCCTCAAGGACAAGAAAGAACAATTCTCACGATGATGAGAATATAAATTCCCATTTAAAGATAGGTTTTGTCATAATCTGTTTCCCGGCTAGCGCCTTTGAGCGCCTTTTGGTTCTAAAAGCGTCACTCTTAGAAAAAATAAAAAATAGACCACTTTCCTAGAAATTACTCGTTTTAACCCCCCTAGGGAGGTTTTTGACGCAGTAGAGCGTCAGTTCTATAATTAACTTCCAGCTCTGTGCTTATTTAAGCAGAGATACATTTCCTTTAACCACTGGTTGTCACGCGGTATTGGGCGTCAATTTGTGATATACATTATTGATTGGTTTTTTATTACCGCGACTTACTAACTGTTCAGGTTAGACGAATATATGATAGTTACTCTAATGGGGTAAGGATGAGAAAGGTAATAGAGAGGTAATGTACCCACATTTACGTGGAAGGATAGTGGGAAACCATTTAGAAGAAAAAAAACACCCTCAGTAGACCTGACCGGGATTCGATCCCCGGTCTCCCCGTCTTCAGCAGTTCCAGTCTATTACGAGAGAGACGCATTAGCTCATTCGACCACCGAAGCGGGCAACTTTAATGTTAACGATGTGTATGTCGGGGTTCGAAACTGTGCTGGGTACATTAGAAGAGATATTCCGCATGTGATTGGTCACTGTTATGTTCAATGCAAAAGTGGATGCATTTCTTTAAGTTACCCTTCTCATAAATATACCATAGAATATGTCGATAAATAACTATTTAAAGTTTAAACGTTTGAACTTAATAAAAATATGATACAGCCCAAGACAGAACAATATCTATTTATGTAATATTATTTACAAAAGTTTATTTTCTGCCTATTTGGTGTATTTTTAGTCTAACTCGTCACTCTAGTGAAAAACTAGGTTTCCTGTCATGGGGAGACCGGAATTGGAATCCCGGCCGGATGTAGTGAGCCTGTTTTTCCTGGATTATATCTCTTCTCCCCTCAACGCAAACTTGGGTACATTTTCTATAAATTCTACCTTCTTCTACCCTATTTCTCTGGCGTAGGTAATATACGGATATAAACTAAGTGGGTAGTAAGACGCGATGGAAAAAAAAACCCAACATGAGCCAACCCGTATTGGTGGACACACAGACTAGATGTCAGATTTATATACAGTCTGGTGACCTGTAGGTCTAGGGGTAAGGTGTCAGACTTCTGTGCTGAGGGTCCGGGGTTCAATCCTCGGTCCCGGCACAGATTTATCTGACTGCCAAACCCTTCCTTCACCTCTGACAAGACGTGTATTAATCACAACTTGTGAATGTGAGGAATGCCAGGCCTCCACCGTGGTTCGGATTCCACGTTAAACTGTAGGTCCTCCATTTCGTCTCACAATCACCCTACCATTACACATTAGCGTAAGTGCGTATAACCCGAACGGGTAGTAAGACGCGGTGCTAATAATAATATATACAGTAGTCTAGTTTGCAGATGAATGGGAGGTTGGGGTTCGAACTACGACAGGGTTTAATATAAATATTATTTTCCTAAATGGTTTCACACTCTGCCTCCACGCGAATGCGGGGCACATTTCCAAAGACTATCTTCCTCAACCCTCAACTTGGTCTACTAGTAAGACGATGTGGTAAAAAAATCACCCACAAATGAACAACGACCAGACCTCAGACCGTCAGTTTACCCTGTTGTAACCGTATGACACATTCCAGGATCTCTCACCGGTTCTCCGTTGATGAACCAGCTGAGTTTGGCCGCAGGTTTGGACCACGAGGAGGAACAGTTTCCTTGTAGAATCTCCCCCAACTTGTACCTCAGTCTGACTCCAGTGATGATCGGCTGGTCCTTGGGTACTTCTGTGAACAGAAAACACGGAGACACGTCATCTAGAGTCACGGGCCTTCATGTGTCAGCTGGGTAGCCTAAGAGATTACCAGTAGCGTGGATTGTTGCCAGGGTAAGCAGAGTTAGTTTAAACTGTACCTGTGAATTGTTCTCATCACTCAGTAGAACACTCATTGACAGTGTCGTGTCGTGGAGTGTTGCCAGGGTAAGCAGAGTTAGTTTAAACTGTACCTGTGAATTGTTCTCATCACTCAGTAGAACACTCATTGACAGTGTCGTGTCGTGGAGTGTTGCCAGGGAAAGCAGAGTTAGTTTGAACTGTACCTGTGAATTGTTCTTATCACTCAGTAGAACACTCATTGACAGTATCGTGTCATGTGGTGTTGCCAGGGTAAGCAGAGTTAGTTTAAACTGTACCTGTGAATTGTTCTCATCACTCAGTAGAACACTCATTGACAGTGTCGTGTCGTGGAGTGTTGCCAGGGTAAGCAGAGTTAGTTTAAACTGTACCTGTGAATTGTTCTCATCACTCAGTAGAACACTCATTGACAGTGTCGTGTCGTGGAGTGTTGCCAGGGAAAGCAGAGTTAGTTTGAACTGTACCTGTGAATTGTTCTTATCACTCAGTAGAACACTCATTGACAGTGTCGTGTCGTGGAGTGTTGCCAGGGTAAGCAGAGTTAGTTTAAACTGTACCTATGAATTGTTCGCATCACTCAATAGAACACTCATAGACAGTGTCGTGTCGTGGAGTGTAGCCATGGTAAGCAGAGTTAGTTAAAACTGTACCTGTGAATTGTTCTCATCACTCAGTAGAACACTCATTAACATAGTCGTGTCGTGGAGTGTTGCCAGGGTAAGCAGAGTTAGTTTAAACTGTACCTGTGAATTGTTCTCATCACTCAGTAGAACACTCACTGACAGTGTCGTGTCGTGTCGTGTTACCAGTATAAGCAGAGCTTGTTAAGACTGTACCTTCCCATTTTACCAATCATATATAGTCTCTGTCTTACATACCTAAGTTAACGATAGGAGATACAGGATAGAGTGAAAGCTATAAATGGAGAGATAACCACCTACCGACGACTTCCATTTCTCCTGTGACCAGCGCGGTATGGAAGGATGGAGCATCCGCAGACACCTCGCAGCTGTATTTCCCAGACATCGACAAGTGGACGTGTTTCAAGGTCATCTGAGTGGCGTTTGATCTAGATTCCTGAAACAAGGGTATAATTACGTTGGTTGTTGGTTATTATCAGCGTGTATTTTTCTAATCAAATGAAACGACTTACAAACTGACTCAAGTCGAGTGGTTAAAGAGGGGGAATGCAGGTGTAGAGGAACTTGGTTCAAAACTATAAGATGCCTAACATATTATGGGTCTTTATGTTCTTTTACAACTATATAATTTCTGGTATTTAGTGGACTGTGTACATTACGAAGTGAGCATCCTCTGGTTAAATTTGTTTTAAAGTTGTGTATGACATGTTAATCGACAGCAATATTGTTACTTTTCATCGCACATGTGTAGTATTTACGCTAATGTGTTAAGTACGAGGAGGGTTGAATTTAGAGGAAGTGTACCTGCATTTGCGTGACGGTATCGTGGGGAAACAAATTAGGGAAAACCCCCCTCAGTACATCCAACCGAGATTCGAACCTAGATCTCCCCGTCATCGGCAGTCTAATCTACTGATAGAGCAACGCAGCCATAGAAGTGGGTGACAATTACTTACACACATGTATTCTATTATCTCAGAGTGTATTTCTCTATGTGGGATGTACTGAACACATTGGAATAGGCAAGTCTATTTACTCCTAGGCGTACTGAAATAAAAAACAGCACCAATCGCAGAGAATAAAATCCTCCTCGAAACTGATTTTACCAACACAGATTACATTTGAAAAGAGAAAATCTCTTTTAATTGCATTCCTTTTGTTAGCAACGTCACAGGGTTTTGTTCTACATTAAAGAGTAATGTATGGACAGGACGGGTAGTAAGAGGTAGTGCACACACATAAAAATAAGTAATTTAATATAATCCTGGGAGATGTTTTTTTTCCACGTGTATATCTGAACGCGGGCTTTAAAAGAGCTTCCCCCATGGGAATGGAGCCTTTTTTTTCAACGTAGTGATTCAACCAGTAAAACACCGGTCCCGTGGTGTGGTGATCAGTTCACCTGGATACGAACCTAAAAGTCCAGGGTTTGATTCCCAGTTGTTACCATGGGTATAGTTCCCGATGGGTGACCTGGTGGTCTAGGGGTAAGGTGTCGGACTTCTGAGCTGGCGACCGGGGTTCAATCCTCGGTCCCGGCACAGATTTATCTGATTACCAAACCCTTCCTTCACCTCTGACAAGATGTGTATTAATCACAACTTGGGAATGTGAGGAATGCCAGGCCTCCACCGTGGTTCGGATTCCACGTTAAACTGTAGGTCCTCCATTTCATCTCACAATCACCCTACCATTACACATTAGCGTAAGTGCGTATAACCCGAACGGGTAGTAAGACGCGGTGCTAATAATAATAATAATAATAATATAGTTCCCGAAAGGGGAATTAAACCAACAGTCACCAGGGTTTCCACCGGTTCCACACCCTCATACTCTCTATCATCATCATATTCACTATAACTCTCATACTCACTATCACCATCATATTCACTATCACCCTCATCTCATCTTATCGGGACATGGAAAGAGCCTCCAAAGAAAGGATGTATTATTAGTACGTTTGGACGTCCCCTGGGTAACGGTACATTAGTACTGGCTAATATTTCCACCATTGGGCTACGAGTGATGTATCCCAGACTCGCAATATATATAAGTCTGTCTATATACAACCAGCTAGTGAAGAAATGATTTTTTTCCATTTATATAAACATTGTTTGCTATGATAAGTATACATTTGGCAAAATATATTAAATTAAATACAGGAACATAACACCGCCGTTAATGGTTTTGTATCCGTTTCTGTGGTCGAATGGTCATACGCCATCACTCTTACAGTAGATTGTACTACCAATGGTGGGGAGATCAGGGTTCTCATTTGTTTTCCACTCTCCCGCACTAAAATACATGTAGACTTAGGGCCAGTTTCATAGTCAGATTTAGTACCCCTCAAGTGCGGTGCTATACTAAATACAAGACGTCACCTACCTGAAATTGAATGGAATGGGCCAGTTTCATATGCAAAACTGGCCCATTCAATTTTGGTCTAGGTAGGTGTCGTCCTGTATTAAGTATCGACTCGCACTTTAGGCGTAATAATTCTGACTATGAAACTGGCCCTAAATCTAAATTCTACCTTTCATTTTCCTGCCCCATTAGTGTAAATATGAGTGCCTTTAGCGCGGATGAGAAATAATAAAAAACAGCCTTGTGTATTAAGGTTGGGTTGTAGGGGACGCGAGAAAAGGGCAGTGTTTTTGCAGTTTTTATATCAACAATTTTTTTCAAAATAAATAAAATGTTTATCCAGTAGAAATATAAAGTTTAATTTTCTTCTCACGGTGATATCAACATTTGTTGAATATCTGTCATGAGCATAGCAGCATTAGATGAGAAACTTTTTAAATTAAGAGAAAAAATGCTCATTAAATTCCAAGACACCCTTGTCAGATATTCAACAACTGTTGATATCACTATGTGAAGGAAATTAAACTCTTTGTTTCTACTGGAGGAATATTTTATTTATTTTGGACTGTAAAAAGTTTTGCTATGAAACTGCCAGAACATTGATCTTAGCCCACGTTCCCTGCATCCCTCCACCTTAAGATCATACACTCTTATATTATAGTTCCTGCTGCTAGGGACGGATTAAAGTTGTATCTTGGCTGGCTTAAGTTAAGCTAGTTTGTAAGTCGCTTGCGAATATAAACATGTATTTAGAAATTTTGTGTCAAAAACACTGACGGTAACAATATTTTTTCCCACACAACGTCTTAATCTGCTAAAAGGAGTGGGGAATTTGTAGGGTAGCCTATAATATACAGATAAAATGTGTCCGCATTTACTTGGATTAAGAGCGGTACACTCATTAGGGAAAAAACAACAATCTTAATACACACAGCCGGGATTCGAGCCCCAACCTCCCCGTTCATTGGAAAACCAGACTAGACGAGTCCGACATTTAATCCACGCGCTCACCAATAGGTTAATGATATTACCACGAATTGGTTCCCAGCTGTGGAAATTTTAGGGGTAGTTCCTAGGAATAGGGGAGGATATCAGAAGGGTGAAGGGGTGCGGGGGAGTTTACTGGGAATAGGTTTTCCAGTCACGCGTTTGAAACTAACTTGTACACGGAGAAATTTGAACGGACGGACGAACGTGTCAGAAGGTTTGCTTCGGAACCAGAGCAGGGGTGGGTTGGCGAAAGGAGAATGGCTCCGACGGACAACAGAAACTAATATACAGTAATTGGTCGGTCAAGGAAGTGTCGTCAAATGGGGGAGGCGGACCATTGTAATTACAGTCTGTAGAACGTGATGTGGTTTACGAACACGGGACAATTCCACTGATGTGTTTGATTCAATCAAAACCAGAGCAACAAAGTTTCATAACCGCTTTGGTGGCAGTGTGGTCTAAGCTATAAGGTTTCACTCTCGCAGTAGACTAGACTGACGATGACGCGGGGGATTGAGGTTCAAATCTCGGTCGGGTCAGGTCGTTTATTTTCCCTCCACGTAAATGAGGGCTACACTTCTAAATTCCACATTACTCATTCTCAATACATTAGAGTAATTAGTATATAAGCGTACAACCGGAACGAGTAGTAAGACGTGGTACTAAAAAAAATATAGTTTCATTATATATTTACTGTCCCCGCGTCTTACTACCCGTTCGGATTATACGCTTATGTACTAATTAGACTATTGGCGTATGGATTAGGGAATAAATAGCATTTTAGAGGTAATCTACCCGCATTTGCGTAGAAAGAGAGTGGGGAAACATTTTAGAAAAAACCCACCCTCAGTAGATCCGAATGGGATTAGAACCCCGATCTCCCAGTCATCAGCAGGACATTCCAACACGATAATGACGGCTCAGACCATTCGACCACTGAAGTGAGTAGCAATAAAATTGACTTGGTCGATTTTTCTCCAGAGTACGATGACCATGAATTTATTTTACTTGCGTATCCTTTACTAAAGGGGGCAGGTGGGTAGGAATCTTAGAGCCCTTAGAGAAAGAGGAAACCATGATAGTTAGAAAGACAGCGTCTTGTTTACTGAGTGGACCTTTTCTCGTAGACGAGTGGTTTGGAGATCTCGATACCTTGGTTCGAGTCCTGATGGTTCAGATCAAGACATTTACCAAGGATGTCCATTCCTAGATACCTTAGGTCAGGGATAGAAAACCACATGTGACCTTTTGAGGTGTCCGGTGCGGCCTTTGACATTTTCCGTGAATCCTGTCTTCATCCTTTGTACTTTATACGTCATACATTCTCAAACTTGAATAGTATTCCTACAATACAATAAAATGAACTGCTTCATTGGATGTTGAGCTGTTTAGTTTGTAGAGCTCCATTTTTGAGTGATTCTCTAGTAGGTTTTATAATTATGATTACAGGTTAATATATATATATATATCTAAGTATACTTGTACTATACATTCCTTAAGTTAAATTTAAAAATTAACCAAGATCCGATGAAAAAATCTTAAGAAAAAATGCAAAAAAAAACCAACCCAAACAATTGTTTCTGTCAAATATTTTATAATTTGTATGTTCTTGTTTAACAAAAGTGTTCTTCTATGAATCTAAATTGATAAAATAAAGAGGTTGTTCGTCTGTCATGAGTATTGTGTGATATCTTCCCCAAGCAGAGGGCCAAAATTTTAAAATTAGTAGCCTATGTGCACCTATAAGAATTTTAAAATTTGGATATGATGTCCATAAATTAATTTAAAACTGGGTCAGAAGAAATAAAAATAAATGGAGGTATTTTTTTTCTGTCTGTTCGGAGAGGAAAATAAACCTTATCAGGGATAACCATGCAATACATTGCGTTGTTACCCTGGGTACTTCTGCTAGTAATATATAATACACATATTAAAAGGTTGAAATATGTCCTCTATGAAGGAAAAGGAAAAAAAAAAGTAGACCAAAAAACCATTAACTCCTGTGTGAGTTCCTAAAAAGACATTGACTTGTAAGTCTTTATAGTTTTGTCATAATTTACTATTATTCGAATCGGAATACTCAATCTTTTATTTGTTCAAGACATCTAATGTGCACTTTCTGGACCGACTGATTATATCAGCACACGACTTATAAACTAACTTAATTCCTAGAACAGAGGAAAGAACCAGATCTTCGTGCAGTAATTCTTCACTGTGAAAGGAGATCATATTTAACGAATGAGACTTTTTCGGTCATGTCAAGAATCCTTAGCTCAGTAGGAAGCATAACCGCTGAGAATTGGTGATGCTGTTATAGATTAAGTTGGGGTGTAAATGTTGTACTGATACAATGAGGTTGGAAAGAAGACTTTAAATATGACTTTGTCGTAGCTTGCAGCCTTAGGTAATCTAGGCTGTAGAGCATGCAAGGATGACGCAAGCCTAAGTACATCTACTGTCAATCATCCTGAGTTAGCAGTTGCGTATTCGTACTAGGTCATTAAAAGGACCATATATTGTTTTGCCAAATATCATAACGGAGATTGTTTTGCCAATTAGCATAACACAGAGTATTATCAAAACCAGTAACTCAGGTGAAACACCCCTCTTTTTATGATATATAACAGCGAGTTTTTAGACCTATCAAGGAGAAGGGGGGCCGGAATGGACGCCAGTTATTAAGGGGCTACTTCGAAGTGCTCTACATACTCAGCTACCGAGTTACAGTAACTTGTGGGGAGAATATCCTACAGCTTGAGTCCCTGTTCAGTACGGCGGAGTACGCCCCAACTCATTTTGAAAGTATGAGTTATATAACAACCGTGTAGCGCCGGGTGGCCGTGTGTTCGACACAGGTAGAGTTACAACACCGAAGATAGGTCAGGGCATGGATCGTTGAGTAGGGACCAAGATAGAACAAGGAACCTTTTCTAAACCCTTTTAATTAGTTCTAAAACCTTCATCACATTTATACACTCCTATATAGTAACTAATCTATTTCCATAAACAAGATTAAAAAGAAGCCCACAATTATTTTGCGCTACGCACCCATGCCACTAAGCCATCCTGACACCTAAGCCCACGGGTTGGGGGAGGGGGGAGTAACAACAAATTAATATATATTTTTTAATGTACTAAGTTAAACAATCTGTAAGTTTTGTACTGCTATATGTCGTGTCGTGTTTGATTTTAAAATAGTACGTAAGCCCCATTAAATACAAAATTTAAACCAATTTACTTAACTTTTAAAAAATTGATCTATGTCTATGTATAGTAAGTACTGTCATATAGATGTAGGGCAGCTATTTATCGAGCTGAGATGTCCGGATGTCCGGTGAAAATTAGAAGTTTAAAATTGGGAAATTACTTTATTATTCTTATTATAAAGGACAAATTAACTGCGTGGAGTATCTTGTTTGTGTTCAAGCAACTCACTAACAACATAGAAAAATGGTCATTTAAACGTTCTAATAAAAAAAAGTTTCTTTTCAGAATAAAACAAAGTTTTTAAAAAACACATTAAGTTTGGTGTTTCTAAAAAAGACGTTACGATCACACCGGGTCATACAAATTCGTTTCTTTTCGTCCTGCCGTAGTTTGCATACGTTAAGGGGGTCGTAAATATATTTCTTTTCTCTTGAGACTCGGTAAACTTTATGTATTTTTTTTTTCGCTTAAGCTTTAAAAAAATCATCTAAATAAAAACTCATGAATTCGAGGAAGAGCCATATAAAATATGATTACGGTGACATTTAAATCTCGTCCATAGAAGATACACGAAGCCGTTTAGTCAGAAGTTTTTAAAACGGACATAAACACAACTTTAGCGGACTTGTGTTATCACACTTTTTTTTTTATGAATGGAGATATATTCCCCATTTCCCCCTCCCTCCTCCCTCTTATTCTCTGTGTCTTTTACGAGATAAATCTGTTTATATAGTCCACGCGAACTGGTTATTTACCATTCACCATAGTTCCGTAGTGTTCGATGGCGCTTTTGAAAAAGTTCTTCTGGACTTTCCAGAGATAAAAGTATATTGTCGACGCTGACTATTAATAGTTTACTCAAGTTAAACTGATGTATACAACAACGGCGTTGACGTTTTTCAAAAGTAAAATTTCTCACAATCCAGTTTTATTAATTTCGATATCTCACTCTCTATTTAGACAAAGATACAAATATACATATTAAGGCCCGCTCCCACGACGATTGTTTGGACTGATTCGGCTCGTAGATTACATTACCACGGGGTGTGGTACCGATAGACGCGCGTTGGTTCGGTTCGGGCGTTTCCGTCAGATGTCGGTAAATGCTTTAAACATCAAAGGCTTGTGTTTAGTTTGATGAGGAGTCAGTAGTGGTTTGGGCACCGTTTCAACGGGCGTGCAATTTGCGGGCGAATTTGGATTATCATGTGCGTTTAATTGCCATCCTCTTCATAAACTCGCCACTTAAAGCCTTGTTCCAATGACCTGTTGTACGGCAAGTCGCGAACGGCTCGTGATTGTAGGTCCGCGAAAAGTGTGGCTCGTAGATTGACGAGCCTAACTATTCCCACGACGAGTGGCTCGCTCTACTCGTGTCTGTAGATAGGGTACGGTGCTCAAGCTGCCTATTGGCTCGTCATCAGATGAACCACAGGCCTTTGACGTTTCAAGCATTTACCGACAATTCACGGGAACGCCCGAGCCGTACCAAGCCAACGCGCATAAACGGTCCCCAACCTGTGATAATGTAATCTACGAGTCGAATCCGTCCAAACCTGTGCCGGGGAACGGGCCTTTACACTAAATAATACGCCGCGACACACGCGATATTCTCGTCGTCGCTGTCCATTTGAAACTACCAGTCGAATCTGCACTCCCGTCCCCGCGCCAGGATCGTGCCACATCCACAGACACTAGTATAGCAAAACACGCGTCATGGGAATTGTACGAACCACGAGCCGTTCGTTATCTGCCATAAAACATGTTGTGGGAACAGGACTTTACGGTTGATCTATTCCACTCTTCTATTTCTGAAATATATTGGAATTTAGATCTGTGGAATAATTGATATTTTTCTATCCTTGTTTAGTAAGTAATTTGACAGAGTGGAACTAGGTTCTGTTTTAACTCGATCGTTCAGCATTTTGTTTGTTTGTTTGTTCCGCGATCACTGCCAAATGTTGTAATAATTTTTTCCGAAATTTGGCAATAACATTCTTTAAATCTATGTTGAACGACGTGTGTGATTTATTTTAAATTTTAACATAGATTGTGAAACTGACGTCTTAAATCACGTTTGTCTAGCATTGCTTTTTATGACCTGTTCAAGCTATACGCATATGTATTAATTACGATAATGAGCTATGAATGAGGAATGTTGAATTTAGAGAAAGTGTACCAGCATATGCGTGGAGGAGAGCTGGAAATAATTTTGGAAAAATTACCTTGAGTACACTCGGATGGGATTTGAACCTCAATATCCCTGTCATCGGCAGTTGTCTAACACAAGAATGATGCCTTAGACCATGGGGTCACCGAAGGAAGGAGCAAGGTGTACTGTTCACAGAACCACTAGTTTTGTATATTTAAGCTGTACTTTATAACCATCCATACCTTACCAGAATACTACTTATACCTGCTTCGTGTGGCCACATGGTTTAAAGGCGCTAACCTGTGTTGGTCTACACTGCCGGTGACGGGGAGACCGAGGTTCAAATCTCATCCGGTGTATTCAGAGTGTTTTTTAAAAACTGGTTTTCTACTCTATCCCACACAAACTTGGGTACACTTCGTATAAATATAACTTTCCTAATCCACAAAACATTATCGTAATTAGTACATAAGCGTATAACCCGAACGGGTATTAAAACGCAGTGCTAAAAAAAAATAACTTTACGAGCCTATTTTACCTAGAACAGTACCCAATACTTCCCTCCCAGCCTAAATATTTGATAATTATGTGATAGGATAAATCCAGATTATATTAATTTGTTAGGTGTTATGTCTTTTGACAGGTCCATTGTCTTGTCCAAATAAATCCTCCAGTATATCCTATCAGAAGCTTCCTTTTTTATATATCCTTAAACATCACTTTATTTTCTTATTTTGAGGTCATCTAAAAGTTGCCTTCGTCATCTCCCTGGTTCCTTTCTTCCGTTTGGGAAAAGGACTGACCGTAGTTACTTTGAATCTTTACAAAGGTTTCAGAGTGGAGGATTCACCTCCGTAGTTTGTAGAGAACTTTATATATTAAGGTAGGGTCACACAATGGCATGTCGTATCGAATTGTATATCACACCGCAGAGGTTTGAAACAATATTCTCAATTATAGTTTTTCCCCAGTTTTCAACAAAATACTGTAGAATTGCTTCGATTAGATGCGATAAGGGCAGGTGTTCGTCAACCTTTAATTAACGTCCCTATAATTCCCCTAAGGACGTTATCTGTTCGGTAAGTTTGAGGCTATTTAGTAAATCAGGGTTAAATCATAGCTTGAAAACCTTAAGCACTCTAAGCACCAATCGCATTCTAGATGCCAATGTACGACACATAAAGAGGGAATAAAATGAGCAGTTCACCCCGCGAGACCTCTTATTTGTATGCTGATAGCACTTATCCTTTTGTTCTATGCAATGAATATAGTAACCAATTAAATACTGAATAACACTAAGGTCAATACATTGAAAAAAACTTTACATATAAAAACAACACTAAACAATATATTATAATTGTGGCGATCTCAATATAATTAATGTAATGTAGTATACTAGAGTAGATTATTGGCTTGAACATTTACTATTTATTTCTATTGATAGTGTTTAACAATATTGACAATAACAAAAATTGAAATATTAAAATAAAATCAGATGAGAATGACAATGTGCCTTAACATTAATTTGTTAATATTAATAGTATAAAGTTTATTTATTACCAGTGTTCTTTTTCGCCATTTTTTTACCACCACGTCTTATTGCCTGTTCAGATCATACGCATATGAGCTATGATAACTATTCCAATGGATAGGGATGAGGAAGGAAACACATTTTAGAGGTGATATACCCACATTTGCATGGAAGGAAAGTGGGAAACCATTTTAGGAAAAACAATCTTCAGTGGACACGAACGGGATTTGGGTCTCGACCTACCAGTCTTCAGCAGGACCCCTAATCTTGAAACTTGCGAAAATACTCGCTAGCGAGCAAACTCGCAAATCGCAAGCTGTACTAATACAGAGCTAATTTTGAAAGGTCTCTACTGTCGTGCGAGTCGGTGTAGTGTTGTTTCGTTTGCGACTGAGTTTTCTATCCGACAACACTGTAAAACCATGACGTGTGCCAAATGATTGAGGCGATGAGATGCCCCAACACGCCATTATACAAGATACGTAACTTAAAGTAAACACTATTTTTGTATTGAGTGCATCATATAAAACGATTTGTTTAGTTTTATTAGGAAACCATCTTCCATTTATATACATCTACGCTTGTTGTCCCAAAAATTGTCAAGTTATATAAATATATGTAAAAACCGTCCTGAAAAACAACGTCCACTTTAACACACTTGGTAGCATGCTTGACCTAAACTCAGATTTCCATGAATTCGATCCCATCCCATGTATAATATTTTAATTTTTTTGTCTCAATTTAAATCATTTTTAGTAATTAGAATTCAATAAAATATTATTTTATTTTCGCAACTATTTTAAACATAAATATGCTCTAAAGGTTTTTACTATACGAATAATAATTAGCTTGCTTGCTTAGCCTTATTTTAAAATGTGTACATTTTTATGCCATAAAACCCATTAATTTAATTTTAAATAATCACCTATATACAAAATTTCAAAATTAATGTATATCTTAGACTCTGATGTGGGCATACCGTTTATAATTTACTACCTTTTGAAATTGTTTTTAAGGACTATTATGTTAGTCTACGCAGGCTCAAATATCTTGTATACTTCTATAAAAAAATTATTTAAAACAAATTATATGCTTACTAATACGATAATTTAAAATTAAATTTTAAAGTCTGATAAATAAAATAAAAAGTTGGAGATGACAGCATTTGACACGCAAACTCTAGATTATGAGACGGCCACTTTACCGACTCAGTCAAATTGACGGTTAGATAAATGTGAAAAATTTAGAATATATAATTATGTTTTCACCCAAATATATATTTTTATTGAAGGATTGTATAAAGTGTACAAAAAAACATATTTTTTCCTTCTGTAAACCTATTTATTACAGTGGTAGGTTTATTTCAACAAAATCACTATCAGAAAGCTACAACCGAAGAGGGAGATGGCATCAATTTTGTTATTTTATTGCCTACTCGATAGACAAGGCTTGTCTCGCACGGTGTTAGGCTGGCGAGTAGAGTCCGCCCGCTATTCGACCGAGTGACGTCAGTTTTAACAGCGCAGAAATTTCAAAATTTGGGGTTTGTGAGATTGTGTGTGAGATGAGAGAACTACGCTAGCGAATCTCTACTCGCACATTTAAAAATTAGGAGCCCAGGTCAGTCTAACACGATAGTGATGCCTTGGACCATTCGCCACGGAGGCGGTTTCTTTCTCGCCAACTACACCACAGAGTGTATTTAATATCATGCCATAGTTTATTACTTGGAATCAGTCCTCCGACTTTCTGACTCTTTTCCCTTTTAATTGTGTTATAATTTCAGTGCTAAGTGAGCCAAACAATACGATCTTTATTTTCTTTAAAAATTGTATCAGTGCCACTTTATATGGTATACATATTGCTTCAACAACTGTGTGGTTGTCAACTTTATTGGCCTTGGTTTGACACGTGACTAGTGAAAGAAACATCCTCGAGAAACTGAATTACAGTTAACAAACAGTCACTCGTTGTGACAAGTGACTCGACGTTTGTACACAGTTCTAAATATTACTCCACTAACGATATACTAGCACTACACTAGCATGACAATAACACTAATCTAACACTACACTAACACTTCACTAGCATTCAGTCTTGTCCTTGCATATCACCGGATGTTCAGAATCCTCTCGCACACAAACGCGAATCCACTCAGGAACATACCCACAGAAAGGATGTAGAAAGAAGTCTGAACGTGACTGAAACTCAAAGGTTTCAGAGTGGAGGGTTTACCTCTGTTGCTTCCTGAGAGCCTAATCTCAAAGATGTCGTCGTCGTACCATTTCCTCAAGAAACCTCCTTCGACCAGTCTTCCCAACTTGTCGTTGAACCTCGCCGTGAAAGGGGACAGATACGGGAAAAGGTAAGCCAAGCGGGATCTGTACACGCATATATCCATCGTGTGCATGAGCGGGTAGCCATCCTCGTAATATTCGTTCAGGTTCTGGTAGTGGTTGGCGAGGGAGGCGGCGATCATGCTTGTGGTGTTCCTGCCATGGGCGATCATTTCCAGATACTGTTTCACGTCTCTACCCACAAAAGAATGCGTGACGTAATATTCAATGAACCCCTGGGGGAAGTCCATGAGGAGGTTGGGCGCGTACAGGTCGGTGCTGTCATCGGTCAGTTCGGTGGCGATCCTCAACCCTGATTTGACGAGATCGGACAACGTATTCATGTCCGGGTAGAAGTGAGGCGTCGTCAGAAAACTGGTCAGCGATCCTTGGTACGAGCTAGTCATGATCAAACCGTATATCAGACAGGTTGCCAGGAACAGCCTGTGGGCCAATTTAGGTAAAGAGTTAGGGATGGCTCCACCTAAGAGTATTTTTATAATCTCTAAAACTGTTTTGAGCTCAAGAGGGAAGCACCCAACTTTAACAAAGCTCCACACACCAACAAGGATCGGGATGGAGAAGAAGTAAAGAAGCCATGTTGACTTTTTAAATGGTAGAATGATGTTCATGTATTGCGGTATACGCTGGGCCTTAGGGACGAGAAAGGTCGTACAAGTTTGGTCGTAAGAGTAGGAAGAGGTACCTAGGTTCTTTGTGTGCTTCATGAATACAAGAGCGTTTATGTCATGACCTGTTACGTAACTTTTCAATTATTGGCAACTTTTATATTTGCCTGTTCTTTCCACCAAATCATTTTGAAAGTTCCATTCATACCCATAACGAATTCAACGATAGGGTTGATCTCGTATCTCCCAATTTTCGATTTGAAACCATACCTGTAGGTCAAACCAATGGCTTTGAATTCGTATCCCAATATATTGTTCAATTTGTTTTCAAACACTTCCGCCGTTCTTCTTGGTGTGAAGTTATGTGAAAGACGTATTAAAGAGCCTCCGTCGAAAAATTGATTAAACATGAAAGAACACGTCTTGAATGTTCTTGGCTCGTCCGCCGTGGCGTTGGTTTCGAGAAAGCACCGAGACACCACGAGAACATTCAACATATGGAACTCGTCCCAGCTCCGGCGAAGCTCCCTCTCCAGTTGAATAACATCGACAAGTACCTGAGAGGTGATGATGACGGTAACACGAGCTTGAGGGTGCCAGAAAGACAGTGAGGATACTTGCGTCACTGAGGACCAGAAGTGTTGGTCCAGGGTGTTGGTGACCCAGAGTAGACCCTCTGTGTACGAAATACTACCTGATATGAGGAGATGTTCAGTGAATACCTTGATCAAATCTTGCGGTGTGGAGAGTCGTACAATGAGAGTCTGTGTTATCTGTTGTAAGCACTTCATGGCGTGGTCTGATATAGGAGTGCCAAGTTCTTCTTGGATAACAACTGTGACGAGGCCAACTTGACCTGCGTAGTAGCTGTGTAGTATTCCTGTGGTAGTCTCCACCAGACCAGAGAACTGGGCGTCGGGTTGATGGGCGTATTTAGAGGGTATGACTACAAAAAATGATGACATAACCATCCATTTTAATATCACTATTCTAACCCATTATCAATTTTAGATTCACTTTAAATATGTCACTATGCAGTTTAATTTTCAGAAACAGACCTGTAATAATTAAGAAAGTCTAATACGACATTGATTATGAATAATTAGTTTGAAAATAAATAAAATTTAATCAAATTGTATATTTTAAATAATTATTCTTTGAATATATTATTTCCTATCTAATTTCCTTTATATGATTTTAAATATAAAGAAATAATACACAGCCTTCTACTTTGACCCATCTTGTGACCATTAAAAATACTTTATTCCTACTCTAACAGTTATTAGCGATTGAATGTTCCATGAGAACTGTTACTATTTGAATGCATGCTACTTTTGCTGTTTACCAATATATTGACCATACCCAATTTTCGAAAATGTCAGTGGTGAGATTGCCCGTAATTTAGCAATTGTTTATAATAATAATACTTTTAATTTGATCGATGAGGACATTTCTTATTACTGTTCAAACAAATCGTGAATGGTTAATTTAATCTTTCTGAAAAAGTTTTATTTTAGTACACAAGTTAATGATGGTGTGGACACTTTTGAAAATATATACTTAGAAGTTAAAAACTATTTTACCTAGATAATCAACATTAACGGGGTTTTCAAAATACAAGCTGTCATCTATGTCGAACCTTAATTAAAATGGGATCTTAAGAATATTTTATCTTCTTATCTATATTAATGAATTGATGAGTTAATCTCTCTGTAATTATCATTGCCAATATATACTGAATGCAGAATTGTATAGGTCTACAATTCTATTAATTAATAGCCCTATGTGCTAAAAAATATACACCTCGAAGCAGGAATTTTAAAATTTTGATTAGATTTTTTTCAAATTAATAAAAAAATGGGTTGGAAGCAAAGCAGTATTATAAAAATAATTGGTTCCCTCTAGCTTCAAATGACAAGACTTGATGTGTTGTATATAAGGAGGCATTATAAAATATTTGACAGGAGAAATGTTGAGGAATGTTCCAATTTGAAATGTTTTGATTCGTCCTATCCGTGCAAAGAACGGGTAACACTGCTAGTTTTATATAATTGTTTCTTAATATCCCAATATTATCTTACCCACATTGGCAGAGATCAGGATAAAGGTGTCAGTCTTATATTAGTTTACCACTTTCATTGCACCCAAAGGAGGTTGCACTTCCACTAAATTGTATCTCAATAGAGTAAATACTCGTTCGTGATGTGTTGTAACATGTGGAGAAGAGATAAATACAAGTTTATCTATAAGGCTGTATAGTTTCAGTACTTGAAGTAGAATATGACATATAGTGAGTGTCGTGAGTGTTGCCAGGGTAAGCAGAGTAAGTTTAACTGTACTGTGAATTGTTCATCACTCAGTGAACACTCATTGACAGTGTCGTGTCGTGTAGTGTTGCCAGGGTAAGCAAGTTAGTTTAAACGTACTGTGAATTGTTCTCATCACTCAGTAGAACATCATTGACAGGTTGTGTAGTGGATGTTGCCAGGGTAAGCAGAGCTAGTTTAACTGTATCTGTGAATTATTCTCATCACGCAGTAGAACACTCATTGGTCAAGTATCAACTAACATACATACCCACGTGAAATGTGTAGAAAAGAGCTTTTTCAGGATTGGTCAAATGGGGTCAGAGTGGGGGATATAACAGGTACAATTTAACAAGCTATGCCTACCCTGTCATCACTCCTTTTCACTGCACTCTGTCTAAATGATTTCCATGGTACTACCTCTGTAGAGGAATTGGTCTTAATTTTCCAGGTTCAAATCCTGTAAGAGCTAGAATGTTTTTCTAAAATTGGCTTATTTTCCCTTCCATTCTATGCTAGCTTGATAATTTAGGGTATGATTATTTGATTGTACTTAACAATAAACTTCTAATATATATAAATAATTAAAATGAATTAAATATGTAAAAGATTAAAATTGAATGCTGGCTCGTTATCAATAATTCAAAAATTTACGAGACATGTACATCTACACACACGGAAAATAATCATGTTAGTAATTATGATCATTAAATGGGAGGAAGTGATTTTTTTAAAAATGAAATGAATTCTAAATCCTGAACGAGTATTTTTTTTTCTTCGAAGCTGTCGTGTTATTCTATCCCGCCCGCCATCTTGTCGACGTATATAATAACTCACACAACCGGAGATTCCCGTCTCTTCAAAATATTACGTATTCTCCATATTCTATTGTGTTATATAAGAGAGACGAGGAACCTTGGGAAATATATTATACCTCAACTTTGGAGTATTACTAAACACTTTCGATCTAATATCCACTCAGCACAGAAAAATATAACAGGTCCATGTGGTGAGTGAATACATAAAAAAAGAGCGCACTAGCATTACAAAAAATTTGAATTTTGTAGTTAGTTTATTATATTACCGATAGATAGCAATGTGACTGGGGATAGGATGCACTAGTTATTAGACCTTCAAGGTAACCCGTTGGCTTGACGTGGGGAGGGAAAGAGAAATGGAAAAGCTTGGTGGCAATCAGCGACATATTTCACTTGGGTTGGATGCATGGGGTGAGCACTCTTATAGGAGAGCTGATCCCGTATACTAATTTGGGGCGCTATCACTAGGAGCAGCTTGCAATGACGTCACAGAGGAATGCGCATGCGTGGACGTGAAGTAAATAGAAAAGCAAATATGAAGTCTATGTTAAATACGCCTTTGATGTTTTTCTAGTAATTTGTCGTTTATTTTAAAGATGGAGTCTAGCTAGATTTTATAATTTATAACATGGTTTATATTTAAATAATGGTTCTAGTTACATTTGGTTTAATTTGATATAGTAATTGATTAATCAACATGCCTCAATAGAAAAAGCGTTGTGTTCCAAGTG
This sequence comes from Timema podura, assembly GCA_033556935.1. NCBI lineage: Eukaryota > Metazoa > Arthropoda > Insecta > Phasmatodea > Timematidae > Timema > Timema podura. The sequence goes on along the minus strand of JAVRXN010000004.1, from coordinate 13,325,738 downwards.
TAACGTCCCTCCTCGAATAATTTAGTTTGCGGCACTAACGCCGCGAGCGCTAGTGATGGGCTTATACTTGCCAACATTAGAGTGGCATTTCTATACTTATCCCTTTTCTAAGGTTGGATGCGTATAACACGAATGGGTATAAATCTCTATGGAAAAACTTACAAACCAGGGTTAGAAAACACTATTAATCCTGTAGGACGGATATAATAAATCAATAACATCTTTCAGGGTTAGACAAAACAATTTATCGGCAAATAAAGGGGCAAAGTTAAATTATTGTAGACATATTGAATTTTATTTCATTACTTTACAAATATGATACCATCCTAAAAATTTGAAGACTTCCAAAATTCAACTTTTCCAAAGCCTAAAAAGCCTCCCAAATAAAATCACATTACATAGACCTACAAATATAGCTTCAGTCTTAAGTAAAATATTTTAGACCGTTATTCCCAAAATATCTTCACACATTCTTGAAAATGGCACCTAATTAACAATTGTAATATACGAGTAGACCAATACTATTAACTATCAACCATAAACCAATTAATTATTAACGCTGCCATCTAATGTCTACGTTCATTTAAAAAAGGATAGGTCGTCAATCTTATAGTATGTTATTTGATTTAGAATTAAGACTTCAATAAAATGTGACATCAAGGACTTGTCTTAAAACTTAAAAAATTTGTATACCCTAGTTCTGTAAACAGTAGACTTCGTTCACTACATTAAAAAAATGCTAAGTATGCTACATCATGCTAGGATTAATTATGTTATGTAATTATCGTTACGGCAATTTTAACATTTCTCTTTCAATTTGAAATAGAAATAACTCCTTCAATTTCTCTTTGGATTTCAAGTTGAAATATCTCCTATAATTTTTCCTTGGATTTCAAGTTGAAATTTTTCCATAGTGATCAAGTTATGTACAAAACAAATCAACAGTATTTATTCAATAGTAAATTATATCCTTAGAAAATAACCGTGGTTCACGCGCCTTTAAGACGTTAATCTCACAGTTTATGACCAAATTTAAAAACTACACCCTAGTTAATTTATAAATATGCTTAGAATTAAATATAAATTAAAATCACTTGAGATAAACTACGAAAAATCATTTGAGTGGCTGCCATATTGAAACGGATAGTCTTATTGAAAAACTATGTAGCAAATCTTACCTTCAAGTATTGCCCCCTATCTTATTAAATGCGTCATAGTGGAACATGAAAGGTAAGATTTCTACCTAAAATGGACCTGTTGTAGGCAAGTCCGAACGGCTCGTGGTTTGTAGGTCCGCGAGGTGTGGTTCGTAGATTGACGAGCCTAACATTCCCACGAGGTGGCTCGCTCTACTCATGTCTGTAGATAGGGTACCGGTGCTCAAGCTACTACTGGCTCGTCATCAGACGAACACAGGCCTTTGACGTTTCAAGCATTTACCGACAATTCACGGGAACGCCCGAGCCGTACCAAGCCAACGCGCATCTATCGGTCCCCAACCTGTGATAATGTAATCTACGAGCCGAATCCGTCCAAACCTGTGCCGCGGGAACGGGCCTTTACACTAAATAATACGCCGCGACACACGCGATATTCTCGTCGTCGCTGTCCATTTGAAACTACCAGTCGAATCTGCACTCCCGTCCGCCGCGCCAGGATCGTGCCACATCCACAGACACGAGTATAGCAAAACACGCGTCATGGGAATTGTACGAACCACGAGCCGTTCGTTATCTGCATAAAACATGTTGTGGGAACAGGACTTTACGGTTGATCTATTCCACTCTTCAATTTCTGAAAATATATTGAATTTAGATCTGTGGAATAATTGATATTTTTCTATCCTTGTTTAGTAAGTAATTTAACAGAGTGGAGCGAGGTTTTGTTTTAACTCGATCGTTTAGCACTTTGTCTATCTGTTAGTTCCGCCATTACTGCCAAATGTTGGACAAATTTTTTCCGAAATTTGGCAATAACATTCTTTAAATCTATGTTGAACGATGTATGTGATTTATTTTAAATTTTGACATTTTTGGAAACTGATGTTGTAATGATCCTGCCTTTGTTCCATAGCTTTTGGTGTAATCAAATTCAGTTTGTGTCAAATTTATTAGTCGCACTGTACTGTTGTTGATTCATTTCCGTACACGTGCAGAGGCTACGGGTTAGGAACATTCAGTTGTCTTGCTTCTAGCCCTAGTAATTATTAAAGAAAAAAACCTCGCAGTGTGAGTAGAGAAAGAGAGCAATATTTTCATTTGCAAACTGTATTTATTTTGATTTCTTTAAAGTGTTTGCTTTGCTCCAAGAGTTCAGCAGCTCTCAGTATCAAAATTAATGTTATAGCCATGAAACTGGTGGGGGGTATGAATAATTTGTGGCACTTGTTAAAGAGGTGTTCTAAGAAAAGACACAATGAAGAAACGCGAGTGCTATTGTGGCAATTTCTTGAATGTAGCATCTTAATATGTACAAATAAAACTTGTAAAATGTGTTTATATATATATTATTTAATTAACAACATCACAAAAGAGGTTCACGAGACGGAATCGCGACAATGTTTTAAATAACTTTTTTTTAGCACTGCTTCTTATGACCTGTTCAAGCTATACGCATATGTACTAATTACGCTAATGAGCTATGAATGAGGAATGTTTAATTTAGAGAAAGTGTACCAGCAATTGCGTGGAGAGAGCTGGAAATAATTTTGGAAAAATCACTCTGAGTACACCCGGATAAGATAAGAGCCTCAATCTCCCTGTCATCGGCAGTTTAGTCTATCACAAGAATGATGCCTTAGACCATGGGGTCACCGAAGGAAGGAGCAAGGCGTACTGTTCACAGAACCACTAGTTTTGTATATTTAAGCTGTACTTTATAACCATCCATCCTTACCAGAATACTACTTTATACCTGCTTCGTTGGCCACATGTTAAGGCGCTACCTGTGTTGGTACTAACTGCGGGTGACGGGGGAGACCTAGGTTCAAATCTCATCCGGGTGTATTCAGGGTGTTTTTTAAAAACGGTTTTCTACTCTCCACACCACAAACTTGGGTACACTTCGTATAAATATAACCTTCCTAATCCACAAAACCATTATCGTAATTAGTACATAAGCGTATAACCCGAACGGTTATTAAAACGCAGTGCTAAAAAAAAAATAACTTTCCGAGCCTATTTTACCTAAAACACTAGAACAATACCGAATTAATTCACTCCAAACCAAATATTTGATAATTATGTGATAGGATAAATCCAGATTATATTCATTTGTTAGGTGTTCTGTCTTTGACAGGTCCATTGCCTTGTCAAATAAATCCTCCAATATATTCTATCAATATCTTCCTTTTTTTATATATCCGTAAACATCACCTTATTTTCTTATTTTGAGGTAATCTAAAAGTTGCCTTCGCATCTCCCTGGTTCCTTTCGGGAAAAGGACTGACCTTGGTTACTTTGATGCTTTACAAAGGTTTCAGAGTGGAAGATTCACCTCCGTGGTTTGTAGAGAACTTTATATATTAAGGTAGGGTCACACCATGGCATGTCGTATCGGCTTGTATATCACTCCGCAGAGGTTTGAAACAATATTCTCAATTATAGTTTTTCCCCCATTTTCAACAAAATACTGTAGAATTGTGCCGATTGGATGCGATAAGGGCAGGTGTTCGCCAATCTTTAATTAACATCCCTATAATTCCCCTAACGACGGTTATCTGTTCGGTAAGTTTGAGGCTATTAAGTAAATCGGGGTTAAATCATAGCTTGAAAACCTTAAGCACCAATCGCATTCTAGATGCCAATGTACGACACATAAAGGAGGGAATTTAAATGAGCAGTTCACCCCCGAGACCCTTATTTATATGCTGATAGCATTTACCCTTTCACTGACGAGTATAAATACTCACTCTACTATTTGCACATTTCTAATTCTTTTTATTGCTTCCTATTATAAATAAACATGTTTCCAAGGACATTTTCTATCTACATCCTGGAATAAAGTTTCGCACAGGCCGTTGTCGTGAATAAACAAATTATTATGAGTTGTAGACGAAAACGTTGCTTGAAGATTAAAAAAAAGCATTTTTAGAATTATTTAACAATCTAGGTTTATTTTATATATTTAAAACTCTCCTAATAAAACGTAAACACAATATTATTATTATTAATTATATTACATCGACTTTGTATCTCTCGCTGTTAATGGTCTCACTAATTAGTACAATATCAGAGTCGATCATTGCATGTTCACACACTGCATTTCCTGCACTAATAGACATGTCGCGGTGTTAGAACACACTTAGTTCGAGGAAGAGGTAACGAGTGTCGGTCAGAAAGTAATACGGAAGGTCAGATAATTACATGAACCAGAGTTTTAATTTTATCTCTCGTGTCTTACTTACCGTTAGGGTCGTACGTTTATACAATAATTACACTAATGTGCTAGGAATTATGAAGGTTATATTTATAGGAAGTGCACACGCAGTTGCGTGAAGGGAGAGTGATTTTAAAAATATCCCTTCATTATACCCGACCGAGATTCGAACTACGATCTTCCCGTCATCTGCAGTCTAGTCTACTGCGAGAGTAGCACGTTAGACCACCCGGCCACCGAAGTGGTTGGGCCCGAGTTGACCTTGGTTACAACTGAGAACCAGTTTCAAAAAGGTTGTAATGACAGGCAAATTAAGTTCATTTTTTTGTTGTTGATAGAAATGACAATTGTTTGTTTCACCAAGCTACAAGAGCTAATTGACCAATGACCAGTGACCTAGAGTCCTTTTGTCCTATACAATGAATATAGTAACCAATTAAATACTGAATAAGACTAAGTTCATTACATTGAAAAACTTTACATATGGAAACAACACTAAACAATATATTATAATTGTGGCGATCTCAATATAATTAATGTAATGTAGTATACTAGAGTAGATTATTGGCTTGAACATTTACTATTTATTTCTATTGGTAGTGTTTAACAATATTGACAATAGCAAAAATTGAAATATTAAAATAAAATCTGATGAAAATGACAATGTGCCTTGACATTAATTTGTTAATATTAATAGTATAAAGTTTATTTATTACCGGTGTTCTTTTCAGCAATTTTTTTTACCACCACGTCTTATTGCCTGTTCAGATCATACGCATATGAGCTATGATAACTATTCCAATGAATAGGGACGAGGAAGGAAACATTTTAGAGGTGATATATACCACATTTGCATGGAAGGAAAGTGGGAAACCATTTTAGGAAAAACCATCTTCAGTGGACACGACAGGGATTTGAGTCTCGACCTACCATTCATCGCAGGTCAGTCAGTAATGCCTTGGACCATTCGCCACGGAGGCGGTTTCTTTCGCTCCAACTACACCACAGAGTGTATTTAATATCATGCCATAGTTTATTATTTGAAATCAGTGCTCTGACTTTCTGACTCTTTCCTCTTTTAATTGTGTTATAATTTCAGTGCTAAGTGAGCCAAACAATACGATCTTTATTTTCTTTAAAATTTTGTATCGGTGCCACTTTACATGGTATACATATTGCTTCAACAACCGTGTGGTTGTCAACTTTATTGGCCTTGGTTTGACAAGTGACTAGTGAAAGAAACATCCTCGAGAAACAGAATTAAAGTTAATAAACAGTCACTCGTTGTGACAAGTGACTCGATGTTTGTACACAGTTCTAAATATTACTCCACTAACGATATACTAGCACTACACCTTAAGCAGACAATAACACTAATCTAACACTACACTAATACTTCACTAGCATTCAGTCTTGTCCTTGCATATCACCGGATGTTCAGAATCCTCTCGCACACAAACGCGAATCCACTCAGGAACATACCCACAGAAAGGATGTAGAAAGAAGTCTGAACGTGACTGAAACTCAAAGGTTTCAGAGTGGAGGGTTTACCTCTGTTGCTTCCTGAAAGCCTAATCTCAAAGATGTCGTCGTCGTACCATTTCCTCAAGAAACCTCCTTCGACCAGTCTTCCCAACTTGTCGTTGAACCTCGCCGTGAAAGGGACAGATACGGGAAAAGGTAAGCCAAGCGGGATCTGTACACGCATATATCCATCGTGTGCATGAGTGGGTAGCCATCCTCGTAATATTCGTTCAAGTTCTGGTAGTGGTAGGCGAGGGAGGCGGCGATCATGCTTGTGGTGTTCCTGCCATGGGCGATCATTTCCAGATACTGTTTCACGTCTCTACCCACGAAAGAATGCGTGACGTAATATTCAATGAACCCCTCGGGGAAGTCTATGAGGAGGTAGGGCGCGTACAGGTCGGTGCTGTCATCGGTCAATTCGGCGGCGATCCTCAACCCTGATTTGACGAGATCGGACAACGTATTCATGTCCGGGTAGAAGTGAGGCGTCGTCAGAAAACTGGTCAGCGATCCTTGGTATGAGCTAGTCATGATCAAACCGTATATCAGACATGATGCTAGGAACAGCCTGTGGGCCAATTTAGGTAAAGAGTTAGGGATGGCTCCGCCTAAGAGTATTTTTATAATCTCTAAAACTGTTTTGAGCTCAAGAGGGAAGCACCCAACTTTAACAAAGCTCCACACACCAACAAGGATCGGGATGGAGAAGAAGTAAAGAAGCCATGTTGACTTTTTAAATGGGAGAATGATGTTCATGTATTGCGGTAGACGCTGGGCCTTAGGGACGAGAAAGGTCGTACAAGTTTGGTCGTAAGAGTAGGAAGAGGTACCTAGGTTCTTTGTGTGCTTTACGAATACAAGAGCGTTTATGTCATGACTTGTTACGTAACTTTTCTTATAATTGGCAACGTTTACATTTGCCTGTTCTTTCCACCAAATCATTTTGAAAGTTCCATTCATTCCCATAACGAATTCAACGATAGGGTTGATCTCGTATCTCCCAATTTTCGATTTGAAACCATATCTGTAGGTCAAACCAATGGCTTTGAATTCGTATCCCAATATATTGTTCAATTTGTTTTCAAACAATTCCGCCGTTCTTCTTGGTGTGACGTTATGTGAAAGACGTATCAAAGAGCCTCCGTCGAGAAACTGATTGAACATGAAAGAACACGTCTCGAATGTTCTTGGCTCGTCCGGCGTGGCGTTGGTTTCGAGAAAGCACCGAGACACAACGAGAACATTCAACATATGGAACTCGTCCCAGCTCCGGCGAAACTCCCTCTCCAGTTGAATCACATCGACAAGTACCTGAGAGGTGATTATGACGGTAACACGAGCTTGAGGGTCCCAGAAAGACAGTGAGGATACTTGCGTCACTGAGGACCAGAAGTGTTGGTCCAGGGTGTTGGTGACCCAGAGTAGACCCTCTGTGTACGATATACTACCTGATATGAGGAGATGTTCAGTGAATACCTTGATCAAATCTTGCGGTGTGGAGAGTCGTACAATGAGAGTCTGTGTTATCTGTTGTAAGCACTTCATGGCGTGGTCTGATATAGGAGTGCCAAGTTCTTCTTGGATAACAACTGTGACGAGGCCAACTTGACCTGCGTAGTAGCTGTGTAGTATTCCTGTGGGAGTCTCCACCAGACCAGAGAACTGGGCGTCGGGTTGATGGACGTATTTCGAGGGTATGACTACAAAAAATGATGACATAACCATCCATTTTAATATCACTATTCTAACCATTATCATTTTTTGGTTCACTTTAAATATGTCACTATGCAGTTTAACTTTTAGGAACAGACTTGTAATAATTAAGAAAGTCTAATATGACATTGATTATGAATAATTAGTTTGAAAATAAATAAAATTTAATCAAATTGTATATTTTATATAACTATTCTTTGAATATATTATTTCATATCCGATTTCCTTAATATCACTTTAAATATAATATATAAAGTAATAATACACAGCCTTCTACTTTGACACATCTTGTGACCACTAACAATTCTTTATTCCTACACTAACAGCTATTTGAATGCATGTTACTTTTGCTGTCTACCAACATAATGACCATAAACTATTCCCAAAAATGTCAGTGCTGAGAACGCCCGTAATTAATCAATTGTTTATGATAATTATTTTACTTTGATCGATGAGGACATTTCTTATTACTGTTCAAACAAATCGCGAATTGTTAATCTAATCATTTCTGAAAGCAAAGTTTTATTTTAGTACACAAGTTAATGATGGTGTATGTAGAGGTGTGGGCAATTTTTTAAATATAGACCTAAAAGTTAAAAAATATCTTACCTAGCTAATCAACACTAACGGGGTTTTCAAAATACAGGCTGTCATCTATGTAAGCCCTGAATTAAAATGGTATCTTAACGATATTTATCTTTTTATCTATATTAATAAATTGAAGAGTTAATCTCTCTGTCAATATCATTGCCCAATATATACTGAATGCAGAATTGTAGAGGTCTACAATTTTATAAATTAATAGCCCTCTGTGCAAAATTATGTACACCTCGAAGCAGGAATTTTAATATTTTGATTAAATTTTTTCCAATTAATAAAAAAAATGGTACTAAGAAAAGCAATATTATAAAAATAATTGGTTCCTTCTAGCTTCAAATAACAAGACTTGATGTATTGTACATAAAGAGGCATTATAAAATATTTGACAGGAGAAATGTTGAGGAATGTTCCAATTTGAAATTGTTTTGATTCGTCCTATCCGTGCAAAGAACGGGTAACACTGCTAGTTTTATATAAATGTTTCTTTAATATCCCAATATTATCTTACCCACATTGGCAGATATCATGATAAAGGTGTCAGTCTTATAATAGTTTACCACTTTCATTGCACCCAAAGGCGGGTAAACTTTCACTAAATTGTATCTCAATAGAGTAAATACTCGTATCGTAACATGTTGTAACATGTGGAGAAGAGATAAATACAAGTTTATCTATAAGGCTGTATAATTTCAGTACTTGAAGGTAGAATATGACATATAGTGAGTGTCGTGGAGTGTTGCCAGGGTAAGCAGAGTAAGTTTAAACTGTACCTGTGAATTGTTCTCATCATTCAATGGAACACTTATTGGTCAAGTATCAACTAACATACATACCCACGTGAAATGTGTAGGGCAAAGCTTATGCAGGATTGGTCAAATGGGGACAGAGTGGGGGATATCGCAGGTACAATTTAACCATTCCTGCTTACCCTGTCAACACTCCTTTTCACGGTTATTGATTTCCATGGTACTACCTCAGTAGACGAATTGGTATTAATTTTCCAGGTTCAAATCCTGTAAGAGCTAGAATGTTTATCTAAAATTGGCTTATTTTCCCTTCCATTGTATGCTAGCTTGATAATTTAGGGTATGATTATTTGTTTGTATTTAACAACCAAATTATAATTTAAAAATGACTTAAATGTGTAAAAGAATAAAATTGAATGCTGTTTAGTTATCAATAATTCAAAAATGTACGAGACAGATACATCTACACACACGGAAAATTAATCATATTAGTAATTATGATCATGAAGTGGGAGGAAGGGATTTTTTTAAAAATGAAATGAATTCTGAATCCTGAACGAGTTTAATTTTTTTTCCCGAAGCTGTTGCGTTACTCAATCCCGCCCGCCATCTTGTCGACGTATATAATAACTCACACAACCGGGAGATTCCCGTCTCTTCAAAATATTACGTATTCTCCATATTCTATTGTGTTATATAAGAGAGACGAGGAACCTTGGGAAATATATTATACCTCAACTTTGGAGTATTACTAAAGCACTTTCGATCTAATATACACTCAGCACAGAAAAATATAACAGGTCCATGTGGTGAGTGAATATATTTTTTAAAAAAGCGCTAGCATTACAAAAATTGGAATTCAATAGCTAGTTTATCATATTACCGCTAGATAGCATTGAGACTTGGGATAGGATGCACTAGTTATCCTTTCCTTCAAGGTCACCCGTTGGCTCATTGGGGCGAGGGAAAGAGAAATGGAAAAGCTTGGTGGCAATCAGAGACATATTTTACTTGGGTTGGATGCATGGGTTGAGCACTCTTATAGGAGAGCTGATCCCGTAAACTAGTTTGGGGCACTATCACTAGGAGCAGCTTGCAATGACGTCACAGAGGAATGCGCATGCGTGGGCGTGAAGTTATTACAAATGGAAGTATGAAGTCTATGTAAAACTCGCCAATGATGTTTTGCTAGTAATTTTTCGTTTATTTTAAAGAAGGGGTTTAGCTAGATTTTACCATTTATAACGTGGTTTATTTATAAAATCATGGTTCTAGTTACATTTGGTTTTATTTTGATATAGCAATTGATTAATAAACATTCCTCAATAGAAAAAACGTTGTGTTCCAAGTGTAACGCCCGGCCTCAAATCTTTTAGTTTGCGCACTAACGCCGCGAGCGCTAGTGATGGGATTCTACTTGCCAATATTAGAATGGAGTTTCTATACTTATTCCTTTTATAGGTTGGATGAGTATAACACGAATGGGTACAAAACGCGGTGTAAAATCTTACAAACTAGGATTTGAAACACTATTAATCCTGTAGGAGAGATGTAATATATCAATAAAATCTTACAGGGTTAAACAAAACAATTTATCATCCAATCAAGGGGCAACATTAAATGTTTGTAGAAATAATGAATTTTATTTCATTACTTTACAAATATAATACTATCCTAAAAACTTGAAGGCTTCCGAAATTCAACTTTTTCTGAAGCCCAAAATCCTCCCAAATAAAATCACATTATATATACCTACAAATCTAACTTCAGTCTTTGGTAAAATATTTTTTACCGTTATTTCCAAAACATCTTCACACATTCTTGAAAATTGCACTTAATTTACAATTGGAATATAGGCCAATACTATTAACCATAGAGCAATTAATAATTAACGCTGCCATCTAATGTCTACGTTCATTTAAAAAAGGAAAGGTCGTCAATCTTATAGTATGTTATTCGATTTAAAAAAAGCCTTCAATAAAATGTGACACCAAGGATTTGTCTTAAAACTTAATAAATTGGTATATCCTAGTTCTGTAAACAGTAGACTTCGTTCACTACATTTAAAAAAATGATAATTAGGCTACATAATGCTAAGAATAATTATGTAATATCTTTCGATTTAAAGTAGAAATATCTCCTATAATTTTTCCTTGGATTTCAAGTTGAAATTTTTCCATAGTGACCAAGTTATGTACAAAACAAATCAACACTATATTCAATAGTAAATTATATCCTTAGAAAATAACCGTGGTTCACGCGCCTTTAAGACGTTAATCTCACAGTTTATGACCAAATTTAAAAACTACACCCTAGTTAATATATAAATTTACTTAGAATTAAATATAAATTAAAATCACTTGAGATAAACTACGAAAAATCTTTTTGGGTGGCTGCCATATTGAAACGGATAGTCGTATTGAAAAACTATGTAGCAAATCTTACCTTCACGTATTGCCCCCTATCTTATAAGATGCGTCATAGTGGAATCATGAAAGGTAAGATTTCTACATAAAATGTTTAAACAAGCGTAAACACATCGTTCGGCCTAAGTTCAGAGAATGTCCCTGCCAAAATTTGTTAAAATAGGTCCAGGCATTCTAAATTTATCATGGAACAGACAGAAGAAATTCCAAAGTTAGAACATTGTCCCACTTCGCTTTGTCTATAAGGATTAGCAGTTAACTGTCCACGGATTATATCCTTCTTCCTCCGCGACCGCAGAGCTGGTATTGCCATCAATAATTCCCTTTACAGAATTCCCACAAAGGTCAGTTATTTCTCTTTGTTGTACATATTAAATATTGCCGACATGCTCAGACCTTTGAACAGTTATACCTTTCAGTGTGCAGATGACACAGCATGTTTTCGCTACCTATATCAACGTTGACCATAAGGTTAATCAAATTAAATTGAAAAATGTCATCTGGAAAAGGGAATAAAACCGGGAACTTCGACTTAGTAGTCAATTCCCGTGTCCAGGTGTCATTTTTCAATTAAAAGAATATTATATTTAGATGTGGTTATGCCTGTAATTAACAGCCATAGTAGCTTGGGTATTTAAGCCATTTTACATTTTGTTTACTTAAGTACTCAAAGAAATAGATAAATTTTGAAAAATGTAGCACCTCAAACGAATTATTAAAATTACATCTTTAAAACAATTTATTTATTATCTACTACTTTTTATGATTTAATTTTAATAGAAAAAATATTTATGAATGTTTTTATATTTTAATAGAAAAGTTAAATTTCTTGATTTATACATTAAGGGCATAATTTAATTTATTAAATATTTTATTACGCTACCAACCTAAGCGATTATAGTGCAAGAAACGCTGTAACGTTTTTTCAACACTGATATTAACTAAAAATAGATCGCAATTAGGTTTGCATTTGAGAATCAGATCTTATTAATTTAACAGTGGGGATAAGCGTACAGCCCGTAGGGGTAGTAAGATGCGGTTCTAAAAAAAAGTGGGCATCATTGACATATACTGTAATCAGGTTGAATACCAAATTTTAAAAAAATCAAAAAGTTTCTTGAAACACAAGAGAAAAAGGGGAATCACTGAATTGACACTGTCCTAACACCTCGATGAAAATAATAGAGTTAACCAGAATTGAACTATGGCCATCTTTGGTGGATATCAGCCTCAGATGACTTTAATTACATCCCAAAGGTTTTGGAACAAGACGCAGTTCATTTGACATAAAGTCTTCAAGTCTTGGCTGTAGCCCAAATGTATGACGTAATGGATTTCCCACCAACCTAGGACACCGTCTTCAACCTCCAGACTGTCATCTTAGCAACATCTTCCAAGTGACAGTTACAGACTCTCATCTTATTAACATCTACCAAGTGACAGTTACAGACTCTCATCTTAGCAACATCTACCAAGTGACAGTTACAGACTCTCATCTTATTAACATCTACCAAATGACAGTTACAGACTCTCATCTTATTAACATTTACCAAATGACAGTTACAGACTCTCATCTTATCAACATCTTCCAAGTGACAGTTACAGACTCCCATCTTATCAACATCTACCAAGTGACAGTTACAGACTCTCATCTTATCAACATCTACCAAGTGACAGTTACAGACTCTCATCTTAGCAACATCTACCAAGTGACAGTTACAGACTCTCATCTTATTAACATCTACCAAATGACAGTTACAGACTCTCATCTTATCAACATCTTCCAAGTGACAGTTACAGACTCCCATCTTAGCAACATCTACCAAGTGACAGTTACAGACTCTCATCTTAGCAACATCTACCAAGTGACAGTTACAGACTCTCATCTTAGCAACATCTACCAAGTGACAGTTACAGACTCTCATCTTATTAACATCTACCAAATGACAGTTACAGACTCTCATCTTATCAACATCTTCCAAGTGACAGTTACAGACTCCCATCTTATCAACATCTACCAAGTGACAGTTACAGACTCTCATCTTATCAACATCTACCAAGTGACAGTTACAGACTCTCATCTTAGCAACATCTTCCAAGTGACAGTTACAGACTCCCATCTTATTAACATCTACCAAATGACAGTTACAGACTCTCATCTTATCAACATCTTCCAAGTGACAGTTACAGACTCCCATCTTATCAACATCTACCAAGTGACAGTTACAGACTCTCATCTTATTAACATCTACCAAATGACAGTTACAGACTCTCATCTTATCAACATCTCCCAAGTGACAGTTACAGACTCCCATCTTATCAATATCTTCCAAGTGACAGTTACAGACTCTCATCTTATCAACATCTTCCAAGTGACAGTTACAGACTCTCATCTTATCAACATCTTCCAAGTGACAGTTACAGACTCCCATCTTATCAACATCTACCAAGTGACAGTTACAGACTCTCATCTTATCAACATCTTCCAAGTGACAGTTACAGACTCCCATCTTATCAACATCTACCAAGTGACAGTTACAGACTCTCATCTTATCAACATCTACCAAGTGACAGTTACAGACTCTCATCTTAGCAACATCTACCAAGTGACAGTTACAGACTCTCATCTTATTAACATCTACCAAATGACAGTTACAGACTCTCATCTTATCAACATCTTCCAAGTGACAGTTACAGACTCCCATCTTATCAACATCTACCAAGTGACAGTTACAGACTCTCATCTTATTAACATCTACCAAGTGACAGTTACAGACTCTCATCTTATTAACATCTACCAAATGACAGTTACAGACTCTCATCTTATCAACATCTTCCAAGTGACAGTTACAGACTCCCATCTTATCAACATCTTCCAAGTGACAGTTACAGACTCTCATCTTATCAACATCTTCCAAGTGACAGTTACAGACTCCCATCTTATCAACATCTACCAAGTGACAGTTACAGACTCTCATCTTATCAACATCTACCAAGTGACAGTTACAGACTCTCATCTTAGCAACATCTACCAAGTGACAGTTACAGACTCTCATCTTATTAACATCTACCAAATGACAGTTACAGACTCTCATCTTATCAACATCTACCAAATGACAGTTACAGACTCTCATCTTATCAACATATACCAAGTGACAGTTTCAGACTCTCATACACACTACAACCAAGACCCTGCATTAAATCTTTCTGTTTCAATATTATGTGTATTATTGTGATATCACGATTTTAGTAGAGCTTTTTTAGTTCGAAGTGCAAGAGATATCTAAAAAATTCGAAATATCCAAAATATGAATGAACCATTTTCATGAGTATCTAGGAATCTGGTACATAATAAATCAATAACCTCAAAATATTCTACTTTTATATATGCTATATAAAACACACATGCACAATAAATGGATATATAACAAAACAAATTCAAACAAAAAATATGAAAATTTGGAAAAATTGGCATATGAACATGGCAGACTTAAATCAAAATTGATGAAAGCCGAGCCAATACATCACCTATATTAGGCAACCCGCTCGTCACCGGTGCATAATTCCCCACCTTCTCATTTACTGTGTGTCAATAGACTAACTACGACTTTATTTTACACTCTCGGTATTTTGGGTGGTTTAATAAAGATCGTTAAGTTGGGTTTGAAATGTGTACAAACTCAAACCAATTAACAAGCTTCAAGCTATCAAAATATTTCCTTCTAAATTTCGAAATAAATCTTATATTTCACCATTGATTTAAATAGACATTTCATGGGAAATCATGGAGTGTTAGAATTAACCAATGTCAAATTAGCCAAATCCTACTATAGTATTACTTATAAATATTGCATTTTTACTTTCCTTTAAGCTTTTCTTTTTCACCATTGATAAAAAAATCACTTTATGTTATTAAAACAATAATAAAAAATTGAATTGCTGATCGAAGAAACAGTGGCCCGCCAACCTCAGTTTTGGAGCCAAGAGTGAAATATTGCTGTAGTATAAAAAGGAAAACGCATTTGTGTGAGAGTGTAACCTTTCAGTTGTCACGATGAAATTGCTGTGATAATAATATAAAACATTCTCTAGGCTGGCAACATCTTATTGAATGTATACATTCAACGAGGCATGTGTCAGCGAACAAAGATAATCAGGCCACTAATAAACTGCAGGGGTGCGGGTTAGCTGTCCCGCAGAACAGTCGCGTCATGTGTGTTGACAGTGAATCACGGCGCATGTCAGACCTATGATGAGGATCTATATTTGTTTGGGCGCACTAAGATCTAATACCGCTTTGTTTTGGACCGTCATGAAAATTTAGCGACTTAATATTTTACTACCCGCGTCGATGGGAACGCCAACTAAATTACAGGTTTATCTAGTCTGAGTTTTAAGTGACGGGAAATGTGAGGGTTTGAATCCTTGTTGGGTGAAAGTTTATAGCCTGGATGGAAAATAATATACGCTCCACTAACACCAAATATAAATAGGGATTGGCCAACATAAGTAAATCTTTCTACTCCCTAGTAAGTAATATATAACTAATGTCCTAAGATCCTTTCCAGGCATTTGAACACAGTGGTGTATCGTGGTCTTGACAAGATAAGAAGAGCCAGTAAAAACAGTACCTAAGATATGCTCTCCCCCGTTCTGTCCCCATTTGACCAATCAAACACAGGCTTCACCATATATTCCTCACATGAGTGTGTATGTTCGTTGATATCTGACCAATGAGTGTTCTACTGAGTGATGAGAACAATTCACAGGTACAGTTTAAACTAACTCTGCTTACCCTGGCAACACTCCACTACATGACACTGACAATGAGTGTTATACTGAGTGATGAGAACAATTCACAGGTACAGTTTAAACTAACTCTGCTTACCCTGGCAACACTCCACTCTACTGCTTGGACACCTTTGAGCTATGAGTTTATTCCAGCTCTATTCCTATTTAAAGTATGTGGACAGACAGGGTACCTGTGACTCAAACCCGCCTCTAATTAGGAGGTCCCAGGTGTAAGTGAAATGCGATCAATCACAAATTAATGCCACGAATCGTTTCTTGTTGAAGCTGTTGCCTTCGTGGCCATCACTGATTAATGTTTTCCTGTCGTGGTTGTTTTTGGTCACACCGGGGAAGGGTGTCATTAGAGCCGTTCGGACACACCAACAGTTCAATCAACGAGAGTTGCATATGATCTGCTTATATTTCCAAAATTAGCCTGGGACATTCACTTTCTGATGCTGGGATCAAGATCAACTCTACGTTCTCCTAACATAACGTTCACTTAACGTTAGGAAACTAGTGATTGATGAGGACTCACTTAACGTGACAGCTATAACAAAACACAGACAATGGATTTGAGCTGTTTTATAACAAATTAGTCCGATACCTTAACTCAGTTGGTAGCGTGTCTGTCTACTGAGCTATGTGTCCCAGGTTCAATTCCTGCAAGGCCGAAAAAGTTATCATTTGTGAAATGAGGGCTTACTCTTTCATAGTGATGAGTTAACGGTCCGGGGCTGGATGTTATGTCTTTTCTAGTTTTAAGTTAGTTTGTAAGTCCTGTACTGATCTAATCAATCGGTTTAGAAAGTGTACTTAAAATACATCAAATAATTGAAAACTAAAACAAATTCTTCATTAAAATGAAACCCAATAATTTAAAGCTGATTAAGCTGCAATTACTTAAAATAAAGATTTACTGGGTACACAGAATAAAGTGTAACAAGAGGTTAAGATGTTTTAGAGTTGGCGGTACGCGGACAAACTACACCGAATAAGTCCGAATTTCATATATACAAACAAATGAAGTATTAATTAGCCGTGTTGACGTCATTCTCAATATGATTGGTTGTATAGAACACGTGGTACCCTTCACTTAACGTTCACTTAACGTAAAAATTCTACCCTCTGGACAACTATTAAGTGGAAGTTAAGTTAATTGCATTGTAATGGCCTCCATTTAAAAACAAGAGGAAAATAGTTACATTATTATTATTATTATTATTATTATTATATTATTTATTATTATTATTATTATTATTATCATCATCATCATCATCATCATCACCACGTCTTACTACCCGTTCGGCTTATACCCACTTACACTAATGTGTAATGGTAGGGTGATTGTTGGTTGAAATGGAGGACTTACAGTTTAACGTGTGATCCGAACCACGGTGGAGGCGTGGCATTCTACACATTCACAAATTGTGTTTAATACACGTCTTGTCAGAGGTGAAGGAAGGATTTGGCAATCAGATAAATCTGTGCTGGGACCGAGGATTGAACCCCGGAACCCCAGCACAAAAGTCCGACATCTTACCCCTAGACCAACAGGTCACCAACTGTTACGTTAGGTAATATTTTTAACACTGCTTCTTAATACCGGTTCGGGTCATAGGCTTGTGTAATAATTAAGCTAATTGTTTTAGGGATAAGAAGGCTATATTTATAGGAAGTGTACCCGCATTTGCGTGGGTGGAGAGTGGAAAACTATTTAAAAAATCTCAGTACACTCGACCAAAATTCTAACCTCGAGCCTCTCGTCATTGCTAGTCTGTCCTTTTGCGAGAGTAGCGTGTTAGACCCTGCGGCTAGCGGAGCGGGTTAAGTGAACATTAAGTTTATCGTGATCCCGCCATGAGCCCAATGATCATAGCAGCACACGACTTACAGACTCATTAAATATTAGAACCAGGGGTGTCAAACTGGTGCCTGTCCCAAGGGTCACATTGGAAAATTTAAATACTGAGGTGGTCTCATTTTGAAAAAGGAGATCAATATTTTCATGTGCTTAAGTGGAAAGAGTCAACCTTGGTGGTCTTGGGGTAAAGTGCTTGCCTCAACACCTTATATTCGTGGGTTCAAACCCAGCCGGGGTCGACGGATTTCTCTGAGTGATAAAAATCTGTAGCACAACTTTCTTGGGAAGGGAAGTAAAGCCGTTGGTCTCATGTCAATTGTGGCAAAACGGTTAGGTCCTTTCGATCTCGCTCAAAGAAGTTCTGTGTGGAAGGCAACGGTGAACCACCACACTTTCTGAACACCCCTAAGTACATGGGATGTCTACCAGATGGTGCAGGCAGCACTAACCAAACGGAGGGCTGAGTGTATGCCCAGCTATAGATGGACAGGAATTACAATCAAACCAACTTTGGGCTGTTGATTTAAGGAGGAGAAATAAAAATAATTCCATTTTATTACTTTATTGCTAAAAAAAGGAAGAAAAGAAAAATTAGGCCCCAATATAAAACAATAAGAAAGATCCTTTATATTTAATTTTATCAGAAATTTAAAACCAATTATTTGCAGCAATAATGTGAATATTGGAGTTTAAATCTTACGTCGAAGTCAATTTCATAGTTGGGTCCGTAAGCCAAGGCGTTAAGTTTTTTACTTTTTCGCTATCTTAAAGTTAGAGAAAGTATTGTGATCGTCAAAAAGATAGAACTCAAGATTTTAATGAATTTCGACGTTTCATAATCCTCCGAATCCAAAAAAGGTGGTTTTTGCATTTCAGTATTTCTGTCTGTACCTCGGAATAGAGACTAAACTATTTAACCTATAGACTAAAACTTGGTATCTAGGGTTTTAATAGGGTTTCCCAGAGGGTTTTTCGGAATTGGATATCTAACCCTAAAATTAGGGGTAGTTTACAGAAGTAAAGCGAGAAATTCAATTTTCTCAAAATGTGCTATGAAGATTTTGATTAAATTTAATTTCTACATTCATCAATATTCCAAACAAAATGGCTACTCTCAATTTTTTGCCAAAATGACTTTAAGGGTTTTGGTCTTTTGTGTAAATTTTAATTTTTTATAATATCTCCGTAACTATTTGAGGTATGAAATTAATTATCGTAGCTAATATGTAGGTCTATTTATGAAAAAATCTTTTATTTGAAACATATTTTTATAAAACCAATAACCTACAAGTTATACGCAAATATATATATATACATATATATTTTTTAACTTTACGAACACTAAAGGTAAATTATTGCGACCGTCAAAAAGAATTTAACCCAAAATGTTGATAGATGTTGACGTTACATGACCCCCCGAACCTTAAAAATGGGTTTTTGCAATGCCGTCTGTCTGTGTGTCTGTCTAATTTTAAAATTAAGAGTAGTTTAATAAAGGGTGAAAAGAGAACAAATAGATATTTATCAAAATCGGCTCCAAAGATTTTGATTAAAAATCGTATCTAGGTGTTGATTAAGATTATAAACAAAATAGTTATTTTGATTTTCCCATAAAAATGAATTTCATATTACCTTACAGAACCGGAAATTTCCATATCTCCGAAACTATTAGAGATACTAAACAACTTGTCATCGAAAAATTGTAGTTCTATTAAAATAAAAAAACTTTCATTTGAAATAATCTTTATAAATACAATTGTTTCTGAGATATTAGTAAATATATTAATACAATTTAGTGAGCTTTAGTTGTACAGAGATACTAGTTATGTTTAAACGCAATAATTCTATAATTCCATAGAGTAATTAAATATTAGTTAGTTTCTCAAAAAGTTGATGTTCTTTTTGCCTTTAACCGCTTAAGAGAAATGTTTGCACAGCAATAATCGCTCTCTATCATTATAGACTCAATTGTAAATATTAACCTTTTTTATTGATCAAAATTTATCAGCGAGGAATCTAATAGCAATTCGATGATCTGAAGATGTGCAACCCCTAATAAAATGTCAAAAATTTTAATCGGCAGTCAACATTTTAATACAAAGTTTTTGACCCTTGGGGATCCAATATCAATATTCATTATTGGTCCAAATATACAAATGAAGACATAAATTCTTTAAAAATAAAATTATAAAATTTAAAACAGGAAAAAAAATGTTTTACATAATTATAACACAATGTGTGCTCGGGTTTTCTAGTGTATATTATTTAATTTACATATGTTACGAGTTATGAGTAAATATCTCCATTTTAAAACAATAGAGCGAGAAAGTCCGTGTGGAGTTCCGTACCATCTATTTGTACCATTTAATGAGAGAAAAAATACCATCATAGTATGTATGTGCTCCCAAACATTCAACAACTTTTGGGAAGTGGTCCCTTTTGAAAAAAATAAAATAAAATAAATTTGGTACAACAATCTCATATGTGCGATTTTCTCAAATCATGCCAAATCCCCAAATGTTGTAATTCTACAACGTTTATCAACAATAAGAATATATGTGCATTGTATCTTAGTACTTCATAAGTTCCAGGTGCCGCAAACTTGACATGTCTGGTCTAAAAGGCGTCACTCTCGTAGTAAACTGGAGATTGGAGTTCAATAATAATAATATTTAGCACCGCGTCTTACTACCCGTTCGGGTTATACGCTTAAGTACTAATTACTCTAATAGATTAGGAATGGGGAGGGTTGAATGTAGAGGAAGTGAACCCGCATTTGCGTGGAGGGAGAGTGGAAAACCATTTAGGAAAAACCACCCCCAGTTCACCCGACCGAGATTCGAACCTCGATCTCCCCGTCCTCAGCGGTCGGGCTCAACACGACTAGCGCGTTAGCCAACTACGCCACCGAGGCGGGTGATTGGAGTTCAAATCTTGGCCGGGTGAAATTAGGGTGATTTTTAATTTACGATTTTACACTCTTAGTCTATGTAAATGTGGATGTATTTTTAAAAATTTAAAATGACATATTTACACGGGAATCAAACATGGGATTTTTGGCTTAGTATGCCAATGTTTTAACCATTGAGATACTCAGGAGTCATCAAATTAAAGAATATAATATAGATGCTGCTATAACTGTAGTTAACAGATATAATTTCTTGGCTAATTAATCCATCATGATATGTGCATTCGTACAGTTATCACTGTATTATCGGCAGCATAAAGCCATCCCAAGTCGAGGATGGCTGCGATCTCCGATACCTCTGGATCTTAATCCCTTGCATTATGTAATTGACGATTTCCACACATCCCTCACAGACTCTGTCTTAAAATATGAGTTAAGATTTACCCTGGATATGGGACGATTCCTGGATAGTTCAGTGGTTAGAGAACATTGGCGTACTAAGCCAAAGGTCCCGGGTTCGATTTCCGGATTCAGGTGTAATTTTTCAATTAAAAGAATATGATAATTATATGCGGCTATAACCGTAATTATCAAATATAATAGCGTTGCTATTTAATCCAAAATGTGGCTGTTCTTCCTCCAAATACAACCTTTCCCGTCACTAGCACATTTGCGTGATTAGTATAACCTGAACGGTAGTATGACACGATGCTGAAAACTAAGAATATCAAAACTATTTTTTGATTAAATTTCAAGCCTACCGTCCTTCCCACGATTTTACTATATTATCATTTGTATCCATAAGCTGACGACTCGACTGTACACTTTTGTCGAATGTATTTTTATTTTGTATGTAGCTTACCTCTGGTCCTAAAAGAGTTATTTTCTGTCAAAATGAAAAATTTACCAGGTGTCGACTAAGACCTACTTAAATCTTCCTTTAAAAAAAATAAAAAAAATAGCTCGGACAAACCAATACAAACTACACTTCGTCAACAGCAAGTTGAAACCTTTAGAATAAAACATTACTCGTATTTGTGTTCATTTGTTTACCATTGTTAGCTTGTTTTTTGTAATAAGCTTAAGGTGGGTATGTAGGGAACGCAAGAAAACCCCAGCTTTTTGTAGTTTTTATAGCAACACTTTTTTGACCAAAATAAATCAAATATTTCTCCAGTACAGAGTTTCATTTTCTTCACGTGGTGATATCAACTGTTGTTGTATATCTGCCATGAGCATAACGGCATTAGAAGAGAAACTTTCTAAACGAAGAGAAAAAGTTTTTATTAAATTCCACGACACCCTTGATAGATATTCAATAATTGTTGATGTATGTGTGAAGAAAATTAAACTTCTTGTTTTTACTGGAGCAATATTTGATTTATTTTTGGCAAAAATAAATAAATTCTTAACTGCAAAAACACCGCCCCTAGCTTGCGTCCTCTATATACCTACCTTAAGTAAATACACTAGTCAAACTGTTCATTACTCCCATCTCTTGGAATCTGAGACAGGGGTGCTAATTTATCACCTACTTTCACAAAACTGATTGATTTGTATTCATTTTCAGATATTTATAAAATAAACATAAAAAAGTTTCAATTTACCGTGAACGTGATCTAGCTATAATTCCAGGGGTTGCATGTAATATGTCCTCGACGCTCTCCACCCCCGCACAGGTTAGTTCCGCCCCCGGACAGAACGTAGCAGCGTCGCGACGCCCAGGCGCCTCTACCGCCATCACTAATACAGTTTTCCCTTCTTTTACAGCGTCTGCCCGTCCCTGGAATCTCGTCCGATTGATCACACACATCTCGACTAGAGAAATCCTGTCCCACTGATACCTCCTACGCTCCTAATACCTTCTACTATCCTGGTACATATTTCTGCGGAAAAGAGATGAAATGTAGGAAAAACTTGCGACACCTTAGAAAAGAAAGAATAGTAGTCGAGATTTTGAAAACCTTCGGTCAGGAATATTGAATAAATTATGTGTGGGATTTAAACAAAATATTTAAAAAAATCTAAGATGGGTTGGAAAAAAATGAAAACTAGGGTCCGTATTTTTTATAATAATTTTTATGACAAAAAGCCTTTCTGTACAAAATAAATACTATATTGCTTCAGTAAATAGGGTTTATGATGGATTAAATATCCAAGCTATTATATTTGATAATTACAATTATAGCCGCATCTAAATATCATATTTTTTAAATTGAAAAATTAAACATAGACACGGGAATCGAACCCGGGGCCTTTGGCTCGAGTTGAGAATGACCCTGGGCATGAATCTGGATAGCTCAGTGGTATAGAGCATTGAAGTACTAAACCAAAGGTCCCAGGTTCGATTCCCGTGTATAGGTGTCATTTTTTCAATTTCAAGAATAAAATACGTTTTGTTTAGTTTAATTTTCTACACATAGTACAGGAGTTTTTCTCTTGATTTAAAAAAGTCTCCGGTCAAATTCCGGGCTCTTCATAATATATAATTATACAATGACCGTTGAAATTAGCATGACTAGAAAATTAAGTTAAGTAAGTCACTTGTAATATTTGTTTTATGTTGGCAAATATAATTTTGTTACAAAAAAAAAGTAAAAATATTTTAACACACATAGCTTTCCACCCATCCTTAAAAATGTTGCGTTGTCAAAATCCCGATTTTTAAATTAAAACATGTCATACCCCACCCACAATCGGTGTAAACGATTTCCATTATCTATTAAAAACCGCATTTAAAAAAACAATTAAAATACTTTGAATCGCAACAAGGCTTTTGATTTTTTTTTTGTTTCAGCTCTTTCCAAAGTCGTGTATGTGAAGGGTGTCTAATTAGAATAGAAATTTACATTTAAATAGTAAAATTTGACACGTACACTCACGCACTCGTGTACCAGTGTGCATTTGGTCAAATGCGCCAATCTCTGATTGTCTGGTCAGCCGGTGATGGAGAGTTTATGGGCTAGAATCCCACAGTGGTATATATGCTTAAGATGTTTTATTATTAAAACTGTTTCCCCACCTACTTCCACGCAAATGAGAGTACCTTTCCTCTAAATTCTACTTTAGTAATCCTTACCCTATCAGCGTAAATATGAGATAGCTTGGATGGGTTATGCACGGTGCATAGAAGTGCAAAAAAAAAAACCCTTAAGCCCCCTGCATTTTTTCTTTAAATATAAATCTAGGATAAGTTATTCTCTAAATTGAAAAATGACACCTCGACATGGGAATCGAACCCAGGACATTTGGCTTAATACACCACTGAGTTATTCCAGGATTTTTGCTGTTCCCCTTCACTCATATTCCAAGGCAGAGTCTGTGACAGACGAGCGGAAATCCTCAGCTACATACGAGTGACTAATTAAGATCACGTGTTATCAGTTAACACAGCCACCTTCGACTCGGGAGGGCTTTATGGTGCCAATGTATCCTGAAGAAATTGAAATCAATTTAATTCTATTTATAAAATATCAATCCATAGCTCCACCCACAAAACACACAACAAATCTCTTTTAAGATGGGGATGTAGGAGAGGCGAGCTAAGGACAGTGTTTTTGCAGTTTTTATATAAAGCATTTTTGTCCAAAATAAATCAAATATTGCTCCAGTAGGAACGTTTAGTTTAATTTTCTTCACATGGTGATATCAACAGATGTTGAATATCTGTCAAGGGTGTCCTGGAATTTAATGAGAAATTTTCTGTTCATTTAAAAAGTTTGTCATCTGTTCAGGACAGATATTCAACAACTGTTGATATCACAAAGTGAAGAAAATTAAACTAAACGTTGCTACTGGAGGAATAATTTATTTGGACAAAAAAAAAGTTTTGCTATAAAAACTGCATAAACAATTGCCTTAACTCGCGTCTCCTACATCCACACCTTAATGGGTTGTATTGGCTGTAGCCTACATAATTAATACACATTTTACCGTCACGGTCTCAGTATTTACGTAAATAAACATAGTTTACCTACATTAGTATTGACTATAGAAGCTATTTATATAAAATATAAAACGTAAAGTACTCAACTTCTACCGTCAAGCGATGTCACACTGAAACATTTACAGTTTTTTTTTGTCATCATGCCTTACTACCCGTTTGGGTTGGATGCTTAAATACTTATTACGTTAATGAGTGAGACGAGGAAAGTTGCATTCAGAGGTGGCGTACCCACATTTGTATGGAGGTAAAGAGGAAATCCACTTGGGGGTGGGGACCTCTGTTTACCTGACCTGGATTCGAACCACCTCAGCCTCCAGCTTAAACTAGCTCTGATTACCCTGGCAACACTCCACGACATGACACTGACAATTCGTGTTCGACTGAGTGATGAGAACAATTCACAGGTAAAGTTTAAATTAACTTTGCGTACCCTGGCAACACTCAAGACACGCCACTGAAGATAATGCAGAAAACAAGGATTTAAAAATTGCCCCTGTACTGAAACACCGACAAAGAGGAGACGAATTACTCCTGATGTTTATCATCTTGTCTTGCGTCAGAAAACGTTACTAAGCAAATGCAAATGTTTATTACAAAAACAAAATGAGTTGTATTTTTAGGCGGAAATAAATATGTGATGTTGTATTTTTAGGAGGAAATAAATATTTGATGTTGTTTTGTTGTGTTTTAGCAGCCATCCTCCTACTTTTAAAAAAAATACAAATATGTTCATGTTTGTGGAACGATATTCTCTTTACGGTGATATTAGTTGACAGAAAGAGTTCAATCCCGATTGTTTACAAATATAAAAATTAAATAACAATAGTAATAATAAATATATTCCTAGAAGTCTATATTAGATAGATCCCAGTTCGTGTTTTCAAGGGTCATTTGTTGTATTTAATATTACTAAAGTAATTTGTTGTAATAGCAAAGAAAACTAAAAAAACACCTTTTAAAACACCCGCTTCAGTGTCCAAATGGTTTACGGCGTTACTTTCGTGTTAGACTGGCCTGCTGAAGATGGGGGGAACGGGGTTTGAATCCCAATAGGGTCTATTGAGGGTGGTTTTTCCTAATTGGTTTACCACTCCACTTTCACGCAAATGCGGGTAGATTAAATCTCAAATTCTTCCTTCCTCATCCCTACCCCATTAGAGTAATAATTATCATGTGTGCTTATAACCTGAACAGGTAGTAAGAAGCGGTGATAGTAAAAACACGTTTAATATAGAGAGAGTACACTAATAATGTTTTAACAAAGAAAGCATTATCATTTTCGTCAATATTTTAATACAAATAACTATTGAAACCAATGGTACGGTGCACCGCACAGACTATTTCCACTTTTATCTTAAGGCCCTTGGCCCTATCGAGTGCAAGTCTAAAACCTATTTTCTGGGGTAGTGGGCGGGAGGGTGAAAGGCGTGGCGTGGCTTCACAGCCGACCAAAGTATTCTTCCGCGCCAACAAGAACAGATGGATTACTGAAACCGTAGATGGCGCTAGATATCGGACAGGTCTTGTGGAAATATCATACGTTTGAAAATATCAGTTTTCTCGACAACAAGTGAAATTTTTATGTTAATATTTTCAACACCCCTTCTATAATAATGTATCTATGTTTATTAACTGTTACATTTTCTTATTTTTTGTTATGAAGCCGGCAGTTTTCTATTGAAGAATGTTCCTCGGTTTCGGCACAGATTTATCTAATTGCCAAACCCTTCCTTCACCTCTGACAAGACGTGTATTAATCACAACTTGTGAATGTGAGGAATGCCAGGCCTCCACCGTGGTTCGGATTCCACGTTAAACTGTAGGTCCTCCATTTCATCTCACAATCACCCTACCATTACACATTAGCGTAAGTGCGTATAACCCGAACGGGTAGTAAGACGCGGTGCTAATAATAATAATAATAATAATAATAATAATAATAATAATAATAGTAATAATAATAATAATAATAATAATAATAATAATAATAATAATATTGAAGAATGTCAATTTCATCGATATTTGATCAATGTTAAAATTATAGAGGAGGTGTATATATAAAAAGTATAACTTAATCAACACGCTTCTATTCTTGAACAAAGCGTTTCCGAAAATAAAATTGCAAAACAATAACAATTATTGAAGATAACC
Organism: Timema podura; assembly: GCA_033556935.1. NCBI lineage: Eukaryota > Metazoa > Arthropoda > Insecta > Phasmatodea > Timematidae > Timema > Timema podura. Next base: position 13,298,689 of record JAVRXN010000004.1, on the reverse strand, counting down.
GCTTGTTCCCGTGATCCTGCATTTACACGTCAAATGAAAAGGGCCAATCGGCTTTAAATATAATTAAAAAAAAAACTCGTAGGATTTGTGAAACGAATTAATAGTTCTATACATTGTTATAGAAAGACCACACCAATGATCATTAACGAAATAATACACACTGTATAATAATAATTGTACGAATGGTAGTAATAAGCCAACTACCAAGTCGAAGATGGCTTCGTTATCTGATAGCTCGTGAATAAAGCTTACGATTTCCGCACGTCCATCATAGAGTCTGCCTTAAAATATGAGTGAAGAATGACCTTAAGCACGGGACGACTACTGGATAGCTCAGTGGTAAAGATTTGGCGTACTAAGCCTAAAGCTGGGGTTTCCTAGGGTAGCGGTGCCGCAATCTATCGGCCGTAATATGAAGTTGAATGACATCACAAAAACGTTGTCCGTACAAACAATCGAGCGTGGTTTCCTAGATAGCGTTGACTGCCACCGTCATGCCAAATAGCGGTGCCGCCATTTGTATCACGGCCGTCATTACGGCCACAAACAATTTGGTACCGTTTTTTGAAGTCATGCGGTGAACTTTTCACCAAAAATGAGTCAAAATTGAAGTAACTGCGGATATTGTCTTCTTGTTTCTGTTGTATGGCTTTGAAGTTATGTCTTCTCTTATGTAATTCAGTACATAATCAAACAACACTGGTGTCAAACGAAAATATTCCCTGAATTTTTCTTGATTGCAGTGCAGATGACGACGCATTAAAATTTCATATGCACCTTCTGTAGCACGGCTTTTATAAATTTTACTTTCCTCCGATCGTTTCTTGTTGTCGTCTTCTGATGACTCTTCATCTTCCAAAAATACTAGTAATGCCACATCAAGATCATCCATTTTCAAATTACAAATTCATACTTTTCACACCGTCACGACGACATACAAGGGCTAGGTTTACATAAACTGGCCACCGTCACGGAACGGCCGCCACACAGAAGACGGCTAACGCTATATTACGGCCGCTAAATTACCGCACCGCTACCCGAGGAAACCCCAGCTTAAGGTCCAGGGTTCGATTCATTTTTCAATTTTCAGATTAATAAACAAATAGTTTGAATTTTTCTTAAAATTCCTTCGGTTAGTATTCTATAATTAGAACAGTTGTTACAAAAAAAGAAAGAAGTAAAAACACAAACTTTTAAATCAATACTGCGTGCTAATTATTTGATAGCTGTGCTCACCCTGTGCTCCTATAATTTATATTTATTTTCCCCTATAGTTTGAGAGCTGCGTGTTGGTTTAGGACCGATTGTTTTACTCGATATCAAATAATTACGTAATATAGGTGCTATAAGGCCAAAAACCGTCCATGTCCACAAATACAACCGTTTGTGAGTTCAGGATATCAAATTAATAAACATAATTTTACTAGACCTACATTTCAACCTACTCAATAAGTAAATACAGGTTTGTTTTAATCTTACAGTCTTGTGCAAGATACGACCATCGGCGACTTATATTAATCTAAAGAAATATTACGAGAAGTGGGAATTTTCATGGACATGAGCCAGCTTCCGCCTGTGTAAAGGGTTGGAAAAAAATCCCAAATAAATTCTGTCGGGAATCAACCTTTGTCTTATTACCAGTTTGGGTTATAAGCTTCCATTAATTATGGTAATGTAATGGGGACGAGTAAGGTATAGATTTAGTGGAAATATACCCAAATTTTCATGGAGGGAGAATGGGAAATCGTTTATGAAAAAAAACTCAATACACTCGACCGGAATTCGAATCCCGATCTCCCCCTCATGATCAGTCCACTCTATTGCGAGAGTGACGGCTTAGACCACTCGATCACCGATCCATATTTAATTTCACTGATGGGGGAAGTTGAGAAAAGAAGAAATTCCGAATAAACATAAAGCTATTTACGTGGCGGGGAAAAAAATTCCCTCACTAAACCTAGCTGGTACTCAAATCCCGAACTTCCCTCCATGCCTGGTGAACTATACCAGAATGCCTTGACTAATAATTTGATCCAGAGCGGGTACTAAACTTGCTATAAATCCGGTGTTATTGTGGAATGTTTGTTTTTGGAGTTGTGTGGTTTTCCCGCCCGCAGCGCCACCATCTGTTCCCGGCCAAGCGCAGCAGAAAACACGGACTTAATTCTAGGTCATTTGTGAGGCGATAACGGGGCGGGTTAGGCACGCGATGACAAACAACACTTCCAACGCAATTCAATCTAACTCTGCTCAAACAATATATATGTATAAACACAAATGTGGTATTAGTAAGAGCAGTGGCGATAGCGGAAACATTGCGCGTTTCATACCAGACAGTGAAACCAGTAAACTACACACAAACTCAAGTATCGCCACAGATGGATGTACAAACTCACTAGCCAAGATTTCAAAAATAGAGTCCATATCAAACTACATATGGGTTAGCTGCTAGGAATATTATAGGTTTGTCACCACGTCTTACTACCCGTTCGACCCGCCTCGGTGGCGTAGTTGGCTAACGCGCTAGTCGTGTTGAGCTCGACCGCCGAGGACGGGGAGATCAAGGTTCGAATCTCGGTCGGGTGAACTGGGGGTGGTTTTTCCTAAATGGTTTTCCACTCTTTCTCCACGCAAATGCGGGTTCACTTCCTCTAAATTCAACCCTCCCAATTCCTAATCCATTAGCGTAATTAGTACTTAAGCGTATAACCCGAACGGGTAGTAAGACGCGGTGCTAAATATTATTATTATTACTACCCGTTCGGATTTGCAAGCCTACTAATTATGATAAAATGTTGTTAAGGATGAGTAAGGTTGAATGGTGAGTTTGAACTGTTGATGACGGGGAAATTGGGTTTCAAATATCAGCTTAATGTTCTGAGGATGTTGTTTCCAAATGGTTTTCCACTCTCCCTCCACGCATTTTACAGTTATGGCGTAGTGTGTCATCCATAAACCACTCAACACTGTTTTGACGAGGGGTGGGAAGTAGGGAGTTCTAATGTACAGTAAAATACCATTAAAATATACTTGAGTACATTTTTTAAGAAACATAACATAATATTTTGTATACAGGTGCCGGCGAGTGCTCAACGAATGACAAAAGATAAGTTTTATATTTGTACTAATTATTATCAGCTCTCAATTAGTCTAATTACTGACTCTGGATGTTATTCTAGTGTAAGTTAGTTTGTAGATCATATGACGATATAGTACTTAATTCATTCCATATTTTATTATTATTTTCACTGTATAATTTTGAAGTTTAGATGTGAGCTTCAACCCGAGCAGAGCACAATTAACGACTATAACTGTGCTTGGTTATCTAAAAAAAATACTAGTTGTAATAAATTATTTGAAATAAGTCAAATTTGGTCTATTTTTTATGGACCTGCAGTTTCATAAAACCTATGTTTTATCACAAATGTATATATATATTTTTTAGCCTCACGTTACTACTTTTAATTACAACGGTTCACGTCACAGCTTTTAGCCTTAATTATGTTAATCATTTATGAGACAACACCCTTAGAAAAGGGTTGCGTAAGGCTATTTTATTATTAACTAACAAATACCTGGTTATATTAATACATGACTTATTTACTGACTTAATCTAGACTAGTAAGTTTTGCTTAAAACCCCGAACAACTCACTCATGTGGGCTGGTCTGACCTAGTGAATAATTAAATAAGTGAATAGTGAATACCTAATGAATAGCTCTCAGGACACAGAAATAGTAACCAGCCTGTTATAGTTGGAGGGCGAATGGTAAAGTGAATCATGGGTAAGAAATGGGTAAAACCCTACTTTAATGCTCTACAATATAAGCCTTATTGTGAGAGTCGCTGGCCCAAAATCATAATGCGTCATAAAATATTTTGGGTGGGGTTGTTTGCTTCCCTTGGTTTAGACCACAGAGGGTACCTTTTTTAATGGCTAATTTCAAAATTTCAGATTAGTCGGGTGAAGTATAACCATTGTTTCTTGTTTGAAACGAGGGATGGACGTCGAAAAAATCCATCGATACTTTAACATCGATACTTTTAACATAGATGAGAAGATGGGGGGTGGGGAAACATCGTCCGCAAAACATCGATATTTTGTTTTAAAAAATAGATTTTTATAAACAAAACTTGTGTTATTGTTGTTGTTTTTGAAAATAAATTAAATAACTGTCTATGAAGTACATTTATATTCAATGAATCAAAAACTATTTCAATTAAAACAAACTATGTTCATAAGATAAATAAATACGCATCAAATAATAAAAAATAATATTTTGAAAATAACTAGTACTTGATATTTTCTGTTCACTCATTAGAATAACCAAAATTCGTCGTCCATTCTTTGTTAAATCATTCATTTCGAAAACATCTTTCTTTCTAAACGGTTTCCTGTCTTTGTCAAAGTGTGTTCTACTTTTCCCACCACCAGATACTAGTAGGGGTGAACATCGGACATTGATGTTTTGAAAACAATGATAGTAAAAGTTCGATGCCAACGCCATTGATTTTTATAGGTTGATACTATTTACCCATCGATATTTTGTACCGATATCCTAGGTGTGGTAATATATATAATATAATACACGTGTGTTTTTGTCGTTACTACAGGTGTCGGCTCTGTCCTTCTTCCTTAACCCCCTGTTGATTCTCCCCCACTTAAAAATGATCTTCATTTACAGTTTATTTGATCTAAAAAACAAAATACCGTGTTTTCTTTATTAGATAAAAATCGATGTTTTGCAAGTAATTATTTTTTATCATCGATGTCATTGTTTGAGTATGAACAACGATATTTTCTATTCAATATCATTCCTACCAGTAGGCAAGCCAATAAGAACCCTCGTTTATATTAATGTACAATATATTATAATGTTTGTTGGTCGATTATTTTCAACTATCTATGTTCTGTAGCTACATCCGAGACACATATATCATCGATCAGCAAACATCGATGGCGCGAACATCGAAATTTCAACATTGATGGTTGAAAATCATCGCTCAATAAACATCGATGTTAAAAAACGTCGGACATCGAACCTTCAATTTCGATGTTCGATGTCCATGTCTATTTTTGAGTCAGAGAAGCTTAACTCTCAGGGGTCAAGTTTTATAAATTATTTAATGGCACCTCTCGTTATCCGCTCAGGTAATTATCGCGGCTCTAATTGTTATAATGAAAGACTAAGACGAATATTTAATAGTAGTTAAATTTAATAACTTATAAATTTGTACTCTATGATGGTGCTAATAAATTGATATTGTGAATTTACAATAAATCTATTGAAGGCCACTCACACTATCCAAGACGCGTGACGTGTAATAAGTGGAATACCAGAAGAAAATCAATTTAATAAATATTAATTTAAATATATTATAATGGTCTATTAATTTAACCAACACAACGCATCCACTATTCGATCACTACAAAAACTATAAATTTAAAAAAATAAACATTCATTCCGTGCTGACCTTTCATTCACGAAGCTATTACTATCATATTATACAGGCTGGCCACGAAAGCGAGTGTGTTAGTCGATGTCCTTTTATACGAGTAGAAAGATTTCACTCCATCCTGCGAAAATATTAAGATCCAAACATACCAAGGTTGTCAAACAAAAGTTTATAATCATCAGGTGCATTCCGTTTACCTTTGAAGATACCAATCTTACCTTGTAGTCACTCTTGGGTAGATTGGTTTTCTGTATTCTGAAATAAAAACAAAGCAAACACGGCTGGCCAGCCGCCTCTACCTGAAGTTTTAGGTTCACAAAGTGTTTGAATTAACAGGACTAGATTGAATAAGCTTTTGTTCCATTTCTATATACACTATTAAAAAACTGCTTTATTTTTCTAGTAAATTGAAACAGTTTTAAATCTGCGTTTAATGAAAACATAATATATCATATGCCTATTGCTTATTGCTGTGTTGTTTGAAAAAAACTGTGACAAATTATATAATAATTTTAATGATTCTCAAAAATTTTCAAATCAATTGGAAAGTTATTCGTGCACTTTCTAAACATGCTGAAATTGGCTATATTAGCTTATGGCTTATAAACTTTTTTGAAATTATAGTTGAATATTTACGTGCCCTTCTAAATACCTACACTGGAAAGTAATTATATAAGTGCACGACTCACAAACTAGCGTAATCTTAGGACAGGCCTTGAGGCAGTAAATTAATCAAAATATAATAATATTACTCCTACAACGGGAACTAAACAATTAGCTCAGTAAGAGGACGCGCCAAGTATTCGGCTCAATTATCTAGTGCAGCGTTTCCCAAACCATGGTACGCGTAATACCAGTGGTGCGTACATTTATTCCAGCTAGTACGCCGTGAGAAGCCAAACAAAACAAGCCAATTCAAGTTGTTAAAAGATAATGTCTCATCAAATACCATAAATATATTACGACCAAGTCAAACCAAAAAGAAAAGAGATTTAAACAGTTGTTGGAGGAGTATATATGGGTATTTTTTAAAAATATTTCTTTGATACCTGTGTCTATTATCCCTATTGATTGAATAGAAACGTTAAATAATGATAAATAAAAAGGGTTAATCTATAAATGGTGTTGTGCCATTAAAATGTACCTAAATATTAAATATTCAGCACTATCTTGGTGGCACTCCAAAATACGAAAATTGTTTGGGTGATACGCCATTCAACAAGTTTGGGAACCAATTATTCTAGAGTTTAGATAAATCGATAAAAATAAAGGTGTAGCCTCTATTCATATATTCCTCATTTGATAAAAGTACATAGTATATTCAGGAGCTGCTCTCAAAACGGTGTGAGTCAAGCACGTTTGTAGGATTTAATTTTGTACTGTGGGAGGGTTTTTGGTTGGAAAGAGATTTTTTTGAGGGGATAGCTACCCTTCACTCCCTGAAATACTAATGGAAGAGTTTTTTTTTTGACACTTTACTCTTCTAGGACTGATTTAAAAGTTTTTATAGTAGGTTTGGACTTGGGTTAAGTCTTCTCCTATTGTGTAAAAAATACACATTTTACCATAGCTTTTATTAGAAAGCGTTACTGTTGAACAAATTTTAGAGAGGCACGCTCTAGTTGCCCAATTTGACTAACGTATTTGTCTTTCATTGCACTCGATCACAGGAACATTTCACAATTATATAGAAATATCTAGTAGCCATTACAATAAATACATTTTTAATAGTTTTATTGTAGGAAAATAGTAAAGCTGCAAAACTCTGTAAGGCATTACTAGAGCTGGGATTTCTATGTAAATACATATTCTATTCCTCGCCATTTAGATGTTCAGAAAATAAAAATTTCAACGAATCGCCATATTAGGGTTAATATATTTATGCATATGTTGACAAGTTTATATATTTAAAGTGATTTTACATAAAGCTACCTACTTTATGACTTTTTAGTATATTTTAAGACTAATTGCAAATTTGTTTGAGTTTTTAAACATTGTTTGATTTGGTTTGGTTTGCATAAATCAGCCGAAAGGAATTTTTCAATGAACTATTTAAAAGGGTAAAATCCAACTCAGGTAGTCAAGTGTTTTTCCACTAAGTACATGCCTTTTCTCCTCACAATGAAACTTTTGATGCAATTTTTAAAAATTTTGCAAACAGATAAAGAATTTCGGTCTGGAATCCCCCACCCTTCTAACACACTAATCCAATTACTTACATTCTTATCTTGTAATATCACCAAGGGACTTTAGTTTCACATGAGTGGTTGAAAGTGAAAGTATAATAGTAAGCTACCATCAGAATTTTATTTATTTTTTTCACCATGACACCAGGTGAATCTTGCTGACTACGAAATTAAAATAATGGGCTGGGATCAAAGACTCCTTCAAAACCAACAATAACGTTGTAATGTGTCAAACTTGCAACAAAAAAATTGGATGTTTCATAAAATCACAATTAGAGCAACATGTGCGGAGCACACTTCATAAAAAAAAAATCTGAGCTATTCAAAGGATCCTTTTTTTTAAACAAAGATGCAGGTGCTTTCCTTCCAGTTAAAGAAACTAATTCTGTAAGGACTTGTGTATTTCAATGGTCGCTGTGAATATCCCATATTTTATATTTCAAGTACCTGAATTTGAATCCTTCTTGTGACACTATTGAAGCAACAAATTCCCGATCAATTAATACTCAGAAAGAATTATCTGCATATCTATTATGAAAGTATAATAAATTACATAAAATGTGATGCCTTCATATGGGTTGCTGTGGATGTAATTACGGATGTTTAGGGTAATTTTGTTGTGGACCTTGTGGTAGGTAAGGTATAACCTAAGGATGTTTCCAAACAATATTTGATGTTACTGAGAAGTGCTGGAACATACGTAACATGTTGCAAGATTCTTGAATGATGAATTGAAAGTTGTTAGATGATACTACATAAAAATCCTAAATTTAGTCATTACAATAGCTGATATCTTCGGTTAATTTTATTGAAGGAATATAGCACCATATAGAATTATCTAGTAGCCATTACAATAAAACACATTTTTTCAATATATTACAATATAATACATTTTTAATCAATAATGGTATTTTAGTGACAGTTTTTAAAATAAATAATAAAAATCTATACAATTACTTTGTTCCCAAAATCTTTGGCTACTTTGTTTTTAATCTTTAGTGCATTCAAAATATATGCTGGATTTCTTATTTTCATTGATCTAGTGTGCTTAGGATCTATTAGCTCTGGAAATATGGAATCTAAATAAAATCTAGTTAATTTTAATTCCATTTCAATTTTCTAAAAATTATATTTTTCTAACCTTTCGACTACCATACATTATTTTTTTTGTCCATACGACAAGTAAACATTTCGTTGGGTGATGTGAAGATAGTAATAATTATATTAAGGAAAGGACGCTGTAAAAAATCCCATTCATAACATAATTATACGTGTAATGTCCATTTAATATTACTATTCACAGTAAGTTAATTAGAGAAATTAGAAATGAAAAAGGGTGAGAGAGAGAGAGAACGTTGTGATCAAAACTTATTCCAGGGAGTTGTGCTACGATATCAGTATTTGAATGTGTAAAATCGAATTCATTTAATAGTTTAAAAATTTTAAAATCTTGGCCTTGGCATGAAAATGAGAATTTATTTTGGAATGTGTTGCTTTGAAGGGACTTGTATTAGCGCTGATACAAGTCAGGTTTAGTTGAGGTAATTGGGTGTGTGATGTCTACGCGTCCTTTTTTCCAAGACGATCCCAGTTTGCTCAGGACGGATGTTGTTGAAACAAGTTGTATTCAAATAGTCCGAGGATCCTTGACAAGGATATAGTTTAATATCTTGTACAATTTGTTCCTTAAATGCTTGATGTTTTTTCACTTTTGTGAAATAAGATTCACCTAGTCGATGAATTTTTCTTTATACTATATTAATTAAAAATATCCATATGTATGCCTCAATATGTATGCATGTGTATGCATCAAAAGCCACATCATGACAGTAGTTAATAAATATAAAAATTCTTGGTATTAGTAGTATATTATTTTCGCTATAAATTATTAGCTGCAAAGTAAATATAAATTATTAGTAGAGTAGAAATAAATGAATATGTATTATTAAAAACCATGAATTAAACAGTTACACCATCATAGTAAATAATGTATTTATTAAAAATGAATGGATAATTTTAATAACAAATTTAATTATTACTGTGAACTATTTTGGAAGCAAATATAGAATACATTTTTGTCCGTTTTTTTAAAAGCCATAAATTAACTCTGGTCATGATTAACACTATTAAAAAAATACTGAGTGATATATAATAAAAGTGTTAGATAAATTTTTCGTCTGTAGACAAATTACGTGTCCTGTACGTTATTTTTTTAATGATAAAGCTTTGCAATTCTCGGTATTAGTAAAATTGTATACTAATGTACATTTTATGAAGGTATATAATATGAATATAGTGCATTGCGATTTATATTATGACCATTTTTAAGTGATTATTTTTTCAAATAATAACGGGTTTCAACGATACACGTCTAATGAATCAACTCATATTCCAAAATGGATATATCTTAATGACTTCTATTTATTAATTCAATGTACAGTAAAAAACAGGATATGATTTTTTTGTAAAATACAAACGTCTATTTTTGGGGTGAACATTAATAAAATCACTGCACAGTAAAAACGCGCTACGAAATATATTTTGTAAATTAATACAAATCTGTTTTACTGAGGTCAACATTGATACATTATTTTTATTAATTATAAGTATTAATATAATTTGCAGATCATGCGACTTGACCTATAAATACATTTAAAAGGTTGTTTTAGCAACGCGTCTTATTTCCAGTTCAGGTTATTTGCCTATGCATTATTCACACTAATGTTTTACGGATGAGAAAGATTGAAATTAAAGAAAGTGTATCCAAAATTGCATGCATAGAATGTGAAACCATTTAGGGGGGAAAACCCTCAGTACACCCGACCGGGATCGAACCTTGATATCGCCATCAATAGCAGTCTAGTCTATTTTGAGAGTGACGTCTTAGACCATGCGGCCACCGAAGCTGATAAAATAAGTTTTAGCAACCTTGTAAATGTCAAATAATATCGTCCTTAGACGTGTTTATAAAATAACTTCACGGATCAAAAATAAGTTAAGATTTTAAAATTTTTATTAATGAGTCTTATTACCCGTTCAGGTTGTAAGCTTATGTACTAATTGCACTAATGGTTTTAGGGATGAGGAAGATTATATTTATTATAAGTGTAGCCGCATTTTTGTGGAGGGAGAGTGGAACCCATTTTATAAAAACCACCACAAGTACACCCAACCGAGATTCGAACTTCGATCTTCCCGTCATCGGTAGTCCAGTATACTGCGAGTGTAACGCGTTAGACCACGTGGCTACCAGAACGGGTTTCTGATATATATTCATTATGATAAAACCTAATCGTGAATTTATAACTTTAACGTAAAATGTTTAAAAATAATGAGGATTACAAGGAAAATAAATGATACGGAACTCGGCACATACTTTCTTCTTTGTCTAAAAATTGAGATATTTACTCAGAACTAGTAGTATATGTGAGAAAAAATAATATACATTAGAAAACCCGAGCACACATTTCGCTATACTCACGTAAAATATTTTGTGACTCCCAGTTCTAAATTTTACATTTTTATTTTTAAAGCATTAAAGTCTTCATTTGTATATTTGGACCAATAAAAAAAGATTGATATTGGGTCCACCAGGGTCAACACTTCATATTGAAATTTAGAATTCCATTTAAAAATTTTGAAATTTTACTAGGGTATGTACATCTTAGGATCATCGAATTGCTATTATATTCCTGAGTGATAAATTTTGACCAACAAAAAAGGTTAGTATTTACTATTGAGTCTATATGATAGAGATCGATTATTGCTGTGCAAACATTTCTCTTAAGCGGTTAAAGGCAAAAAGAACATCAACTTTTTGAGAAACTCACTAATATTTAATTACTCTATGGAATTATAGAATTATTGCGTTTAAACATAACTAGTATCTCTGTACAACTAAAGCTCACTAAATTTTATTAATATATTTGCCAATATCTAAGAAACAATTGGTTTTATAAAGATTATTTCAAATGAAAGTTTTTATTTTTAATATAACTACAATTTTTCGATGACAAGTTGTTTAGTATCTCAAATAGTTTCGGAGATACGGAAATTTCCGGTTCTGTAAGGTAACATGAAAGTCATGTTTATGGGAAAATCAAAATAACTATTCTGTTTATAATTTTAATCAACGAATTTTAGTCAAAATCGTTAGAGCCGATTTTGAGAAAAACGTTTTTGTCTCTTTTCACCCTTTAATTTTAGGGATAGACAGAAACACAGACAGATAACATTGCAAAATACCCTTTTTAGGGTTCGGGGTGTCATGAAAATTTGACATCCATCAACATCTCGTTTTAGATTTTTTTGACCGTCAAAATACTTTACCTTAAGTGTTCTAAAGTAAATATATATATATATATATATATATATATATTTGCGTATAATTTGAAAATGATTGGTTTTAGAAAAATATGTTTCAAATAAGAGGTTTTTATTATAAATAGACTTACATATTTGCATCAATAGGTAATTTCATGTCTCAAAGAGTTACGGGGATATGATAAAAAGTTAGAATTTACTCATTAGATCGGAACCCTTAAAGTCATGTTTACGAAAAATGTAGAGTAGCCATTTTGTTTATAATATTGATGAGTGCTAAGATATAAAATAAAATTTAATCAAAATCGTTAGAGCCGATTTTGAGAAAATCAACTTTTTCTCTTTTCACCCCTCAATAAACTACCCTTAATTTTAGGGTTGGCTATACAATTCCAAAAATCCCTCGGGGCAACCCTATGAAAACCCTAGATACGAAGTTTTAGCCTGATTGGTAAAATGGTTTAGGCTCTACTCCGAGGTACAGACAGACGGAAATTTAAAAAACACTTTTTCGGATTTGGGGGGTCATGAAACGTCAAAATTCATCCAAATCTCGATTTTAATTTTCTTACGATCACAATACTTTCTCTACCTGTAAGGTAGTGAGAAAGTTAAAAGGAGAAAGTCTAATTTTACTCAGATAGAGTTAGTGCTGCCTGTTAGACAATCATTAAACCATTATAATTAACTTTAGATTATAGCTAAAAGAGAACTATGCCATATATAAATCAATTAATAGAAAGTATTTGGGGCCCTTTTGAGGTTGTTCTGGAAAGTGTTTGTTATGTAACTTCTAGCCTTGTACCTTCCAAATCTAAAACACAGTTCGCGAATCAGTACCCAATGATATTGTACCTTACTTTATAGTCTGAGGTTCAATCCTCAATTTTAACACTAATTGAAAGTGTAACATTGTTATGTTACATTTACCCGCCTCCGCTATTTCCACCTGATCAATCTTACTACCCGCTCCATGAAACTACGAAGAATAGCCTCAAAACAATAGTAATCTTCACTATTGTAAATCCAGTCCTAATACAGTTCTTTAATTAATACGTCTCTTTCTGCCCTATACTCCTTCAACAACCACAATTCAATTTCAAATAATAATTCCATTCTATTACTTACCACCTGGATCTGCTGTCCGAGACACGAAGATTGCTCATAAGTAAAAATAAACGTCCTAATTCGGCGAGTGGGGCAAATGTACTGTGAGTACCCGCACTTGATGCTTACAACTGACCGTCTAGTTGGATACTAGCGGGCGCAAATTCATGATAATAATTCTATCAAGACAAGATGACGTCACCTGACCTCGCCGGGGCTAACTACAGACCACTATACGTAGCAAGCCAATCGTCCGGGGAGGATTTGAAAATTAAGACACCAAATCCGTTGGGCCGAGCGGTTCATCCAATCATAGACCTGCATGCTGAATTCCCAAGAGATGGCGAGACTTCCACCTGCCCAACAACGTCACCGGCCAACTGTGGTTACCACCCCCCCTTTAGTGATACGCAACTAGCACTGTATATAACCTATGTCCATTATTGTGAATAGATCATTCGGAGTTCTGCAAGTGACCCGGTGTGGTCGTTGTGCTGTACGAGCCATTATTCGGAGTTCTGCATGTGACCCGTGTGGTCATTTTGCTGTACGAGAAAAAGTAAAGAAGAATTAACAGTTAAATATTCTTTAAATGTTCAGTTCGCTATATAGTTATGTACGTGAAGAGTCCAGAGAGGACGGGATTGATTCAGTACGAGAATTAGTCCGTATTCACGTAATTAGATCTGAATGTGCGTTTAAACTGTTATGTTGACTGATGACCGGCACTGGTGGTCATACGGTCCGAAGTGCGACTACCGAAGGCAATGGATAGACTATATCTATATAGAAGTGCAACACTATACTGCGTCGCGAATAAGTAGACGTATAATGTCTCGCCTAACTGAACGCTTGTGCTCCATCTCTATTGCTGCCAACAACCTCTGCTCCTGTCGTCGGCCACGTGGATTTTCACCAGCACCGCGTGAAAATGTGGACTCATCTCTATCGAGGAGACATGACAACAATTGACTCGGTAATGAGAACATTTCTTATGTTGTTATATATTTTTGAAACTAAAATATCGGACGTGTCAACTAATGGAGTTGACGTTGTTTATTGGACTATCTAAATATTATTGTTGAGAGACTTTACGTAATAAACTTTATACTGTGTAGAATCATATTATGTATTTACTTGGTTTCATGAATAGTCAATTTTACGTTTGCATATATCTTGTATGAATATATCTTGTATGAATAGCTTGAAATACAGTTATCATTTATCATTGGTATTAATCCAGTTCTTATTATTGTAACAAGAAAATTTTCAATAGTAAAACTTAGGTTTTCTTTTACAAAACCATTATTAATAAATAATAATAATGTTTAGGGTGTATTACCAAAGAATGTTTTCCTATAATCTATGTTCGCAAATACTTTCGCTGCTAGGATTGTCTAGGCCACAATGTTGATGTTGTTGAAAAAACTTGCTTATTAAATGACTATTTACTTTAAAATCCCTGATTATTTCCTTATTTATTCATTTTATTTTTCACATAGCTTATGCCCCTCTATACTCGTTATGTTGTTTACGGTGGCCTTAAACTACGAGGTAATAGAGAGGGCGTAACAAAAGGGATGTAAAATAACTATATTCCCCAATCCCTCTCCACACTAACTCTTCCGAAGTTCCTTAATACGCACTCTTCACATAACGATTACTTAAAATTAACTTTACCAACTTCCCTCTCGCAATAGATTGAACTTCAGATGACGTAGAGATCAGGGTTAGAATCCTGGTCATGTGTACTGAGAGTGATTTTTCTTTAGCTGTTCCGTACTCTTCTTACACACGAATGCAGGTACACTTCCTCTAAACTCAACCTTCCTTATCCCTAACTCATTAGCGTAGTTAGTATATACGCGTATAATATGGATGGCTAGTAAGATACAGGGAGAAAAAAAAGCTTTAATAGATTAGACTTTTTATCATAATATAATAAAAAATATTTAATCAATAAGGTTTAAAAAAAGCCAGAAAGGTTTTTTCACAAAGCAAATTCCCTACAAAAAATACAAAAAGTAATTTTAATATTTCGGTAAAGAGGAAAAGTTTTTTTTAATAATTCTGTTATGTATATATAATATACACACATACACACACATACCCCCATACAACAATAAAAAACTTATTGGAGTAAAACAAAAAAAACTCAAAGAAATATTTGGCGAACTTAAAAGCCCACTGGAGTATTTATAGTAAGAAAACAAGTAAAAATTAAGCTAAAGTAACAACATGTTGAGAACTGGAATCCGTTCTCGTCTCCAGGAATTTGACAACCTTCTGAAAGTCACTGAACCAGACGGTCCACATAGGGGATTTATGGGATTTGTCCCTAGACCTGGCTGGACCCAATCGAAAGAATTGACTGCTAGACTTTGCCCTGAAAACTACAGGCTACTGTCGCACAACCTTTTTAACAGACTCAATTTAGTGTCGTGTCGTGACATATTTACAGGGTAAGCAGAACTAGCCTAAACTTTACCTGTGATTACATATTCTCGTCACTCAGTAGAACACTCATTGATAAGCTATCAACGAACATACAATTCTATGTGATAGGTGACCTGGTGGTCTAGGGGTAAGGTATCAGACTTCTGTGCTGAGGGTCCGGGGTTCAATCCTCGGTCCCGGCACAGATTTATCTGATTGCCAAACCCTTCCTTCACCTCTGACAAGATGTGTATTAATCACAACTTTTGAATGTGTGGAATGCCAGGCCTCCACCGTGGTTCGGATTCCACGTTAAAACTGTAGGTCCTCCATTTCATCTCACAATCACCCTACCATTGCACATTAGCGTAAGTGCGTATAACCCGAACGGGTAGTAAGACGCGGTGCTAATAATAATAATTCTATGTGAGGTGTCAAGAACAGAGCCTATGTATGATTGGTCAAATGGGGACACGGTGGGTGAGAACCCTTCACAGTTACAGTTTAAACTAACTCTGCTTACCCTGGAAACACTCCACGACACTGTAAAAACATCATGTCCGCCTCAGGACTGAGGTGTACAAATTTTCCTTCAAACTCACCTCTACCTGCAGAAACAGTATGGGAAATATCTTAATGGCGGGGTTTTCTCTGGGTGTGAACCTGTAGAACTCTCTACCGCCCTTGTACCATTTGACCGAGTACAGGGAGTCCCCTTCAAGGTCAAACAGGCAGATCAGGACCGCGGTGTCGCCTCTGAGGACAGCCTGCGGTACCGTCACACGGACATCTTTCAGCTCACTGCTGCTATCTGCAGGACAAACCCACAGACACTTGGTTAAAATCAACCATAGTAGGCACAGTTTCGTCATTACTCAAGTCAGTGCTGCAATATACAGGACAAACACACAGACACTTGGTTAAAATCAACTATAGTAGGCACAGTTTCGTCATTACTCAAGTCAGTGCTGCAATATACAGGACAAACACACAGACACTTGGTTAAAATCAACTATAGTAGGCACAGTTTCGTCATTACTCAAGTCAGTGCTGCAATATACAGGACAAACACACAGACACTTGGTTAAAATCAACCATAGTAGGCACAGTTTCGTCATTACTCAAGTCAGTGCTGCAATATACAGGACAAACACACAGACACTTGGTTAAAATCAACTATAGTAGGCACAGTTTCGTCATTACTCAAGTCAGTGCTGCAATATACAGGACAAACACACAGACACTTGGTTAAAATCAACCATAGTAGGCACAGTTTCGTCATTACTCAAGTCAGTGCTGCAATATACAGGACAAACACACAGACACTTGGTTAAAATCAACTATAGTAGGCACAGTTTCGTCATTACTCAAGTCAGTGCTGCAATATACAGGACAAACACACAGACACTTGGTTAAAATCAACCATAGTAGGCACAGTTTCGTCATTACTCAAGTCAGTGCTGCAATATACAGGACAAACACACAGACACTTGGTTAAAATCAACCATAGTAGGCACAGTTTCGTCATTACTCAAGTCAGTGCTGCAATATACAGGACAAACACACAGACACTTGGTTAAAATCAACCATAGTAGGCACAGTTTCATCATTACTCAAGTCAGTGCTGCTATCTGCAGGACAAACACACAGACACTTGGTTAAAATCAACTATAGTAGGCACAGTTTCATCATTTCTTAACTCACAAATTGTTTGTATTTTGGAATTAGTGCAAAATTTATAATTAAAAATGGAGGTGCTACGTGTTTTATTCTCTTTTACCCTCTTTTTGTTTGATAAAGTTATCATTGCCGAAATATTAAAAAAATGTATTTCACTGTGTTTGTGACTTTTTCTACTCACAAAGTGAGAAGAAAGGAAGATGTCAACTTTGTATAGTGTGTTCGCCACTGGAGTGGTGGTGACACCAAAAGCTACCAGATATACTCTATAATGTATCCCTTCGCCAAACCAAATGACCTGCAAGATCACATATTAAGCTTACAAGCCCCGTGGTGTAGTAGTCAGTACGCCTGGCTTCGAGTCTTAAGGTACAAGGTTCGATTCTCGGCTGGTATATTGGGTACTTTTTCCGAGAGGGGAATTGCCCCAACGGTCGCCAAGGTTTGACTAGTTAGGCTTAAGTTGGTTTTAAGTGTTTCCACTGGTTCCACACCTTCATTCTCACTATCACTCTCAACTCAATATCTATCTCATCGGGACTTATAAAAAACCTCCATGGAAAGGATGTACGACTAGTACATTCGGGCGTTCCTTGGGAACTGTACGTTTATATGGGATCATCTTTGGCAGTTGCAACTTTCACAACTACCAATTTGTTTTTAATTATGTATTTTTTTAACCAGTTTTACATGTCCCGCTAGCTATCAGTATCATCACTCCTATGGCGAATGGACCCTACATTGGATTTTCCCCACCATTTTCAACTCAGTGGGATTTCTTCACTCAATTTTCTGTCATTTTTATCAATACACTATATGAGAAAGTATACGATTAGTGTCGTAAGGAACCGAGATGCAAATGTTTATCTACAGTCCAAGCTCACCCAGGTTCTTAAGTGGAGACCGGTTAAAATACCCGAAACTACCCTAACAAACATTCCGACTTATAAACCGTGTTTCCTACACAATCAAGAAGTAGGAATGTGATCGCTCATTCTCTCTATGAGCCACTTTCTCGGCGTTTCTCTTTGTAAGCGTGAAAAAAAAATTAACCTTTTAATTGACGGTGCTTCCATTGTGTCTGGTTGTTTTGCACGTTCCCGACACGTCGCGTGCACGCCTCTATTATCCGTGGTGTGCCGGATACCGGGTGACAATACCTACCTTCCCCTCTTTCCAAGTTTATATCGTTCAATTAGTGTCTGTTCAGCGACGTGTGCTGACGTTGTCAACTGTCAGCAGACAGGCGGTCCCCAGTATTGTTACGTTGGTATTGGGATTTGGGAAAAGGGCAAGTGTTCTCCCAAAAGGTTTTGGTTTCATTTCGGTCGTGAACGTTGGTATCTGTGCAATTGGTAGCCCTGGCGAAGGGGGAAATAATCCGATAAGTCTCTTTACCTCTCCACTTTTCCCTTTTAGCCGTTTTCATAAAAGAGTAGTTGTTAATTAATTTTGTTTCTAAAGTATGATTTTGAGATGAAATCCTAATTAATCTCGTATTTATAATGGCATCACTAAATAATGTAATTAAATAATAAGTGTTTGTTTTATATACGTTTTTAATTGATCGCTGCAGGGCTACATCCGATCAGGAAATGGGCGAAAGTTCGATAAACCAGTTCTTTTTTTTGTACAACTAGCTCCCATGTAACAAAAAAAACACTTTATTTTAAACTACGTGTCATAATTTCAAATTGAGCAGTACCCCCTTAAATTAACCCAACTGAGAATACAGGATAAGAAGATGACTTTTAAATAAATACACGCGATATTGTTGAAGAGTAGTGGAGCTCACCGACTGAAGACAATAGAGCGAATCTCGTGGTGAAGGGGGATTTTTCCTAAATGGTTTTCCACTCTCCCTCCACGCAAATGCGGGTTCACTTCCTCTAAGGTCAACCCTCCCAATTCCTAATCCATTAGCGTAATTAGTACTTAAGCGTATAACCCGAACTGGTAGTAAGACGCGGTGCTAAATATTATTATTATTATTATTATTATTATTAAATAAATGCACCAATATTCGTCTGAGGAGAGTATGGAAAAGCACCAACTGAACCAAAATAAACAAATCACTGTTAGAATGATCAACGCATGGCTCTTAACGCAGTGGTTTCCAAACGGTTTAAAGTCACTTCCCTATTAGGTTCCATAAACTCATCCCAAGTGCCCTCTACCCTCAGTCAATAAAAAGTATTTTGTTCTACCTCCCTAATAAAGACAAAAGCAATAAAATTTAATGATACATTTATTCAAATTGCTTATTACAATTTTAAACCTCTTCAGATTAGATAGTGATACCAACCTTTCAAAGTATAGTAGACATTCATGAAGTCTCTTAGATATCACATTGACACATTTAGTAATTACTTCACCATCATACTTTTAAAGAGATGCTTGATGAAGTGATGACAATTATTTCTAAATGTCTGGTCACTTAGCGGGAGTCTAAAAACCCTGCATACCCCTAGGTAGGGGGCGGTAAAAATCACACTTTTGCAGCCACTGGTCACTCTTTTAACAGACTGGACTGAAGATTAAAGGGAGATCAGGTTCGAATCCCAGTCGTGTGTATTGAGTGTTTTCTTCTACATGGTTTTCCACCCTCCCTCCAAGCAGAGTGACCAGATGGCTCTGGCGAAAGGAGGACAAAGACTCCCAAAATGTAGGACGCATGCTACAGAAAGAACAGTAAATAATTAGGAGACTCGCTGTGATTGGTTGCTGATGGCATACACGCAGCCAATAGAAATCACACCTAATTTGTTGGCGCATGGTCTAACGTTCTACTATCACAGTAGACTAGACTTGCCGATGCGAGGTCGGGTGTATTGAGGTGGTTTACCCAAAAAGGTTCCCCCCCCCCAAAAATACAATATCTCTCCATGCGAATGCAGGTACACTTCCTTTAAATATAACCCTCCCAACCCTAAAACCATAAACGTATAGCCCGAAAGGGTAATAAGCCGCGATGACTTGAAAAAATAAAAATAGAAATTATACATGTTATCACGTGACCACCTCAGGGGCGAGTTTACCGACGAAAACGCATGAAGACTGCTTGCGAGAGCTGAAATCCATTCTTACTGGAGAGGGTAATTTTGAGAATTTTAGAAGATTCCGCCCAGACACAGGGCAAAGGGTTGAAATGTAGGACAGCCCGGGAAAAGGAGGACAACTGGTCAATATGCCTCCAGCAAAGTATCTCCTTAAATGCAACCTTCATTATCACTAAATATTGGCGTAATTAGTATATGCGTGTAGCCTGAACGGGTAATGAGACATAGCAAAAAATAAATTAAAAATGTGGAACATAAAAAAGGTTTGTTTTTTTCTGTAAAATGTCCTTAGTGCCGTGAACTTTCTGAGCCTACACTGAACTGGTGAATTTCTCTTTGATCACGGCGCGCCGTGCGGACAGCTTGGCGTAGCCCCTTGTATCCATACATGATAATACGGAGCTAGATACGCCATGTGTGTGTTTTTTGTTTGTTTTAACGAAACATGACGCAATGGATAGGATGCGTGCATTGTCCCGTTCTACGAATGGGAGAATTTTTTTTTCCTTTGTGTCACGAACATATGTTTCGTTATAAAAGAGACGTAAACGAACAGTAATACAAGTGTTACAATATTAAATTACCTTTGGACTCTAAATAAACTGTGAACAAAATACTTTGCACAAAAGTTATCTCATACCTCTCTTTTTTGTACTTGTTGTTTGGGTAAAATATTCAGAGTTTTTTAGTTTATTAGTTCACATAAATGGAGAACCTTTCTTTGACAAATACATTTATAAATATCAAATACTAAGTTAATTGGCCTAAATTCGTTGAATTATTTCATTGCGCCATTCACCAAATAAAAAAAACTATATGGGTGATATTTTTATATTTAAGGTACGTTTGAGATATGGATGCACCATATTATTTACAAATTAATTAAATCTAATAAAAATGTAAAACCATTCTCTAAAAATATAATTTTTAAATTTGTGGCTTTGGGTAAAGTATTTTTAATTTGCAATATGATCATAATTATATTACTAAAGACTCACCCATATAAGATAACGCTTTTAAAAGTTCCAAAACATGAAATAATAAAGATATAATACCATTTATTCACTAAAACAGTGCACGTTTAAGCATGGAGAAATAATCTGGACTCCATCTTGTTAGTTATTAAATATTACTTTGTACTTTACTTTATTCGAGTGTGCGAAATTTAATAAACAGGTTTAGAGCTTATTTACTAAAAAAAAAGTTATTTAATGGGTTTATAGGTTAACTATTTTTTTCCTTAGTTTATTTTCGTAATGAGCTTAGATAATTATGTTATAATTATAAATAAATACTTTTTTTTAAAGGTATGGCCGTTTAGTCTTTATACTCGTACATAAGGGCACAGAGAAAATCCATAATCATGGATATATAAAATATATCTTTATTTTGATAGTGATATACAATAGATATTCTCAAAATCATAATATTATCTATATAATCCGTAAGTTTGAGATATTTAAAAACAGTAAAACAAAACAATACAATTCCTCTAAATAAACATCATAATTAGAAAGTGTTGGGGACAGTTTTAATCGGTAGCCAAATAATCCAAGGCAGCGGTCGGCAACTTACAGCCCGCAAACTGATTTCATCTGGCCCGACAAAGATTTCAAAAAAAAAAAAAAAGTATGTACTCTTTGTCTACTCTGTAATAATAATAATAATATTTAGCACCGCGTATTACTACCCGTTCGGGTTATACGCTTAAGTACTAATTACTCTAATGGATTAGGAATTGGGAGGGTTAATTTAGAGGAAGTGAACCCACATTTGCGTGGAGGGAGAGTGGAAAACCATATAGGAAAAGCCACCCCCAGTTCACCCGACCGAGATTCGAACCTCGATCTCCCCGTCCTCGGCGGTCGAGCTCAACACGACTAGCGCGTTAGCCAACTACGCCACCGAGGCGGGTGTCTACTCTATAAGGCAGCAAGATTACCTCACATTATTCCACTATGGTGCAGCTTATAGGATAGAGTCATAGTGTAATCCATCAAGGTAAGGGTAAACTGAGTGTGCATACATATTGTTTTTAAACCATAGTGGCCACCATTTTGTTTTAAAATTCCATACGGCCCACGATATCAAAAAGGTTGCCAACCCTTGGTCTAAGACATCATTCTCGCAATATATTGGACTGCCGATGGTGAGGAGATTGGGGTTCAAATCCCTGTTGGGTGTAATGAGGGTGATTTTTCCTAAATGTTTTACCATCCTTTCTCCCCACGTAAACGTGGGTACACTTCATCTAATTCCACCTTCCTCATCACTTACACATTAGCGTAATTAGTTCATATACGTATAGCCCGAACGGGTAGTAAGACACAGCGACAAAAAAAAAAAAGGATAAACAAAAGACAATGCTCATAAATTTAGTTTGAATCGTTTGGTAGTCGAGGAGGTTTTAAGTTTATAAAATAAATTATGGACGAAAGTAAACTCAAACGAGAATCAATATTAGATAAAGTTATTTTTAATTTAGATTAAAACTGTGGAATATATCTTTTATTTATTAAAATATAAAAAGAAGGAGGAGATAGCAATGTTATAGTACATACATAAAAAAGTAGGTTATTTTGATAGCTTGAAAAATAGTGCTATCCGTGATATATAGTCTTAGTGATGTTAAAGTAGGGACAGAATCCTCGAGAATGTAATCTGGATTTAACACAATGCGTCAATGTCTGGCAAAACTGCTGAGACTTCAGAAATACAAACCAAGAAATTGATGGGCGGGAAGGAAGTTTATAGTGTGAAGAAGAAAAGGAATAGCTGCTATTCGAGACAAGAATGAAGACAAAGGAGGAGTGTGATACCCAAGTGCGGAAGATAAGAAAAAAAAAGAAAAAACATTAAATGTCTAATACGTAGACCTGTGTGTATATATAGTTTTTTTTTTTTTTAGCACCGCGTCTTACTACCCGTTCGGGTTATACGCTTAAGTACTAATTACACTAATGGATTAGGAAATGGGAAGGTTGAATTTAGAGGAAGTGAACCCGCATTTGCGTGGAGGGAGAGTGGAAAACCATTTAGGAAAAACCACTCCCAGTTCACCCGACCAAGATTCGAACCTCGATCTCCCCGTCCTTGGTGGTCTGACTCAACACAACTAGCGCGTTAGCCAACTACGCCACCGAGGCGGGTTATATATAGTTAAGCTAAACGTAGTCAATTGGCAGTTAATTCAAAAACTACAAAAGGAACAAACCCACACACACACACTCACACATACACACATATATTTAGGGACACCAAAATATCGCAATACGTGTTGTTTTTTTTACCAAATTTCAATTAACACGTTAAAATTAATATCAACATATTTTTAAAGTTTATTACAGCATTTTTTAATTTACTATACATACGTACGCAAAATATAAGGAGAATGAATATTTTATAAAAGTTGATTACTTGGCCTTTTATATGCAAATAATGGTCAATTATGTGTATTTTAACGAGAATTAACGATATCCAAACCATAAACATTTATATTTAGTAGCAGAAGAAATTGTTTTTTGCTTAAAATTGTTATAAAAATAGTACCTATTACATTATTATAATTTTCTTCTTTATATTCCTATAACGAATTGAAGTTTCCAATCCAGAAAAAATATTTTCCTCCAATAAAGACCATTAGTATGTTTAATATGAGAGTCAAATTGTGACCAAAGGCAAGTATTTAAAATGTATCCCTAATTTGTCAATCCATATAACTATATCACTTAAAATTAAGTACTTTTTTACCAGCTTAGCCAAAAAATCCGTTTTATTTACCATCATATATCTCAATCCAACTTTTTAATTAACGAAATCCAATAGTTTTATATACCACAAATCAAGGCATCTATATTTTTATCTATGTTACGAACGCACACATTCACACACACAGATACATTATTTATTTGTGATCGATACAGGTTATATCACTAATCGCTAAAAACATTTCATGTGAACACTGAAAAAAGTATTACTTTTCTGAGTCGCCTGTATCTGACGGCAATACAACCCGCGTCACACAACTGTATGACATGTAGTATTGCCTCTATCTCAAGGCGCCCGCAGCAGTCTAAAATGGTTAGTTTGATACGGATATCATTTCATGGTGTGGGGGACCCGGAACCTGATTTCGCTAGCAAACACAGTCCAACCAGTCATAATAGATGGAGAGTGAAATTCCAGAAACCCCTTTTACCCGCCCTCCCTCCCAACTATCGAACAGGGGGTAAAGTCCCGGGAATAGTAACAGTTCTCTGTGAGCTCAAGGAAGGAGAGGTTGCTATATTGCTTGCTTGCCTCAATACCACTTCCACTTTCAGGATCAATTATCTTCCTAGATTAGTTTGGTTACACAGGAATGTGGGAGTATGTGGGGGAGGGGGGTTGGGGAGAGTAAGAGGCTTGTTCACAATTTGACAGAGAGGAAGAGAAAACACAAGGGTGTGTGATAAAGTTGGTGACTTAGAGGCTTAAAGGGGTCTGAGGGGCAGGGTTGCCAAACTACGGTTGAGTGCGGGATGTATGTGAGACAGAGATCTACCGACGATTGCATGTCAGAGAGAGAGAGAGAGAGAGATATAGTTTTACACCAAGCAAGCGGATACTAAATAGCACAAAAAAAGTTTCAAATATCTTTTTCAAAAACTATGATTAAGCAAAAAATTGTCTATGGTGTCTTGGTTTAGATTATTTATTGGGTCAACGGAGGTAATTAAAATTGTACCTGTGATATATTCTTCCCTAACCTGTAGCCATTTGAATAATCTTACATAAGCTCTGTTCTACACTCATCACACGGGAATGTATGTCCATCGTTACCTGGTCAATGCGTATTCACAGGTAAAGTTTAAATTAACTCTGCTTACCCTGGCAACACTCCACGACATGACACTGTCAATGAGTGTTCTACTGAGCGTTGAGAACAATTCACAGGTACAGTTTAAACTAACTCTGCTTACCCTGGCAGCACTCCACGACACGACACTGTCAATGAGTGTTCTACTGAGTGATGAGAACAATTCACAGGTACAGTTTAAACTAACTCTGCTTACCCTGGCAACACTCTAAGACACGACACTCTCAATGAGTGTTCTACTGAGTGATGAGAACAATTCACAGGTACAGTTTAAACTAACTCTGCTTACCCTGGCAACACTCCACGACACGACACTGTCAATGAGTGTTCTACTGAGTGATGAGAACAATTCACAGGTACAGTTTAAACTAACTCTGCTTACCCTGGTAACATTACACGACACGACACGACACTGTCAATGAGCTGGGGCTCTAGCCGATCTGGGGACTATTAGATCCAGAGTGCGGTGAGACACCCAGCGGGGCAAGGTACCGGGGGCGTAACATACCCGGGGCGGACCAACCAGTAGGTTAGGTGTAGGAAAGAAGGACAAATAGGACTTTAAGATTTAGGTGCTTATTCTAAATGTATTATTGTATTTTTTTTTAAATAGCTAAAAGATGTAATGTTAATTCAAGATGTAGATCTAGGTCCCAAGCTACATACTAGGAATAGGATAAGTAGTGTAAATAAATAAATAAATACATTTTTGTGTGCTTTTTTTTTTACGTAAAACTCAACTTAGTACCCCTCCGAGCATATTTACACCCAAGGCCGTATTAATCAGGATGATATGATTTAGAGTAAATGCACATACATTTGAGAAGAGGGAGGATGGTTAAAACACTTAGGATTAACCATCCTCAGTACACCCGACCTGAATTAGGAACCGGGTATCCCCATCAACGGAAATCCGGTCTATTGTAAGAGTGACGCCTTAGACTATTTTATATCACTAGTCATGTCTGTGAGATCAGTACCGGAATCTCAACTTATTTCAGTGCTTTCTTGAAAAGTGAGCAATAAAACTTCAAACAACAAAATCAGAGTATAAGACTTCAGTGGAGCATTAAATTCACCCCCATCCCCCCAATGAAATCGTGTGTGGTATAAGGGTAGAATAAAAAGAAGTAAGAAAGGTTCTCAAGCAGGGGGTGAAGAGCTACAGGAGGAGGTTGCGGTTGAACAGATAAAAACGACGAACGAATCCCTTTCCTTCCTAATGTCCTATTCGGTAAGGATTGTGTGTTGCGTTTGCGTCTTTTCATCTAATCGAATATCTGTGAGTGGGTCTTGGGGACTTGCGAGTTGTTGAATAAACCGGGCTCAATATTTGGCCCAAATGATTCCCTAACCAAGCAACATCCTCTATTATGGGCAGAGAGTATAGTGCTGCCCTCATGCGAGGTGGACCCAAACTGGACCTGTCCCTATAGTGTAGTCCTCACACGGGAAGTACCGATCAAGTTGAGCTTGTATTTTTATTTATATAATTGACGTGGACTTTCTTAACATCAGTACACAGCTTACAAGCTAGCTCAACCTAAGATATTAATACCATTAGCACGGGGAGTAGTGTTACCAAAGTAAGCAGAGCTTGTACCTGTAATATATTCTCCCTTATTACTGTCCCCATTTGACTACTCGTGCATGGGGCCAGTTTCATAGTCAGACTTAGTGCTGTTCGATACCAAACACAATACATCAAACTAGACCAGAGTTAAATGAGATAGTTTCGTATATGAGCCTGACTCTATGAATGATTGGTCAATTGGGGATTAGTAATAAGGGAGAATATTACAGGTACAAGCTTTGCTTACCCTGGCAACACTACACGACACGACACTGTCAATGAGTGTTATACTGAGTGATGAGAACAATTCACAGGTACAGTTTAAACTAACTCTGACTACCCTGGCAACACTCCACGACACGACACTGTCAATGAGTGTTCTACTGAGTGATGAGAACAATTCACAGGTACAGTTTAAACTAGATCTGCTTACCCTGGAAACACTCCACGACACGACACTGTCAATGAGTGTTCTACTGAGTAATGAGAACAAATCACGGGTACAGTTTAAACTAACTCTGCTTACCCTGGCAACACTCCACGACACGACACTGTGTAACGCCCCCGTGAGAAATAATAGGCATGAAGGTAAGGTGAGTAGATTAGTTTTACTCAATAACAATGAGAGCATGAATATGTCAAACGTACAAAACATAGTCGAATTGAGTAGCGAGATAAGAGTCGTTACTTATGAAGGTCAGCCACCTCACGCAGACTGCCACACGTACTCTCTCACGCTTAAGCCAACCAACAGTTGGGATAAGCGCAAACTGAACTTTGGATATGGCCAACAATGCAATAAGAATACAAGAATATTAATCAGGGCCAAACACTACCGATATCGGTGACCCAACCTAACTTAAGTGTATTAAACTATAGATCCAAAGAGGCCAAACAAAACTAGCACTAAGCTTTTAATATTCATAACTCAACGATCAGAGATAACCCCAAAATAGGTAACCATGTTAACCCGCAAACTTTCATATTAATATGCCTTGACCATATCGAAAGTTTGTAATGGCTCCTAAGTCGCCTACTAGCCTCTCCTCTAAATTTATGAGAAATAAATGAGTTAAATATGGCAGCTCTGGGTATATATATAAAAGACTTCTATAAGACGGTATATATATATAAGAATTCTAGTTACTAACCGTCTTATATATATATATATATATATATATATATATATATATATATATATATATATATCCCCTTCTATAAGACGGTGAGTAACTAGACTTCTTATATATATATATATATATATATATATTTATATATATATATAATTATATATATCCCCTTCTATAAGACGGAAGTATGAGTTCAAATGCGCTGGAGGCTAAGTGTCACACCATTAAACTGTTCCGTTACTTGTAGCTTGTTATAACTGGATATTAAGCCTAACTATGCAGGCAGCCCTAACACTTGGATATCAATAGTTGTAAGAACCTCTAATCGACCCATTTGAATCTGTAGAGCTACAAACTAAGTAGTGTTCATTCGCCATAGGAATGATAGTAAAACGACATCCAGCAGAAGGTGTAGAAACTGTTAAAAAAATATAGTTTATACAAAATTGTTTGATGTGAACGTTTTGACTGCCAAAAGTAACAACCCCTCATTATATTATGGTCTTGCAGATCATGTGGTTTGGTGAATGGATATGTGAGAGTATATCTGGTAACTTTTACAAGCTGTCAGTTAGAATCACTCCTTTGACGAATTGACTATATCAACCAATGAAAATGTCATGTGAGTCTGCATACAGCACGTGGTTGGTCGAATGGGAACTGAGAGAGAGAAGGGGGAGAAATCAACAGGTACAGTTTTAACAAACTCTTGGCAACATTCCTCGTTCCGCCACTGGACTGTGGCTTCTGCCAAATAATTCTAGCACGTATGATTTATTATTAGCTAGTTTTAACAGGTCCGTAGATACATCATCGTAGCACCATTATAGTAGGGGAGGGCTTTTTAGATAATACAAATATACATTTTACGTTCAATATTGATAACATTTTACTATATTGTTATTGCTATTTTAAAGGTATTGATTATATTAATCGAAATTGACAACTAAAGATCACGTGACTTGACTTATGAATGTATATTAATGTAGTAAACATAATTGTAACCTTTATATAAGGTTCTTTCTATAAATATAGTTTCTATAGCTATGAAATAATTCACAATATTATTTTTAAACGTTCTAGCTTTGATCTCACCACCAACAGTTCAATTTTCATAGGACTAAACTTATCTGACAGTTAATAAAGTCACTAACCGGCCTCGTGATATAGTGGTTAGTGCGTCTGGCTACGAGTCTAGGGGTCCCAGGTTCGATTCCCGGCTAGTGCCTTGGGTATTTATTCCAGGGGAGTAATCCCAATGGTCACCAGAGTTTGGTTGCTTAGGCTAGAGCTATGTTAAGACTCACCCCGGCTCCACAACTTCATAATAACCATCATCACATCATCTTATTGCGGGTCTGACATGTAGACAACCTCCCATGATGTAACCTGGACAATGCTCTGTGCCACCAGTGCGGCTAACATTCTACACATAAGGCGGCCGAACCTGGATGTAATATCACTCAGATATATATGCCATACGATAAAAAAAATTAATATATCTATCGTATTCACACGTCAAGTCATGTGATCTTTAGCTGTCACTTTTGTAATGTATTATTTATTTTTTTTCATTTTCATTTGTTCGAGGAATTTAACGTGCACTTTCTGAACCGACTGATTATATCAGCACAAGACTTATAAACTAACTTAAATATAGAACAGACACAACATCCAACCCCGACCGTTAATTCATCACTGGGAAAGAGTAATACCTAATGTAGTATTAATATATATAAAACAATACTAATAATAAAGTAAAATACTAACATTGCTATCCACAAAAAATATAGCTGTACTATACTTTCAAAAAGTTTCTTCTTACCGAGCTTTTACTATACATATTAGACATCCTAGAATCTAATACAGGCATACCTTGCACTTAGGACTGGATAGGTTTCAGAGCACTGTCGTAACTCAAAAATCGTTACAACTCTAAGATATGCATTTATTTTTCACTAATCAATATATTATGTACTTCACTGCAATCATCATATACGGACCTAACTATCTTAAATAACACATTTGTATGGAAAGATTACAACAGGGATATTTTTCCTTAACAACAACCTTATATTTTGAGTTTTACTAATTGAAACAAATGTGTGAAAATGTGACATAATCTCATTTTCAGAGACTTTTTAATCATATTCACGGAGCTATGAGACCAGGCTTTATGAAAAAGGGCTCTAGAGACAGCTTTCCTCTAACAAATACAGTGACTTGTTAATAGAACTAGTCGCGAGCTTTCCTCTTTACCTCGAGATAAGAAGATTTTTAGTTTTCTTTTCCCCTCTTTCTTATTGACATGACAAAACGTTGTAGGTGAAGGGAGAAAGGGAGTATAAGCTTAGTAATAATAAATTAGTAGTTCCAGAAAAGGCCACAAACCATTGTGTTTCAAGCCATGTGGCCTGACAGTGATAAATATTTTCTCACTGACCGAGGAACCCACCTTAAATTAGTTGAGTCATGTAACTTTTTTTTCTCCAGTTTTTACCCTTCATGCAGGTTATAATAATCCAGCCATACTAACGGGCTAAGGATGAAAACGTAGAACTTAGAGAGAATGTATCCGCATTTGCGTGGAGGAAGACTCAGGAACCATTCAGAAATAAAAAACCGCTCAATACACCCAAACCACAATCCAGTCCAACACGAGAGTGACGTCTCAAACCATTTGATCAACGATACATGTTTTATGGCCTTATTAATACTACGTGTAAATTTAAGCCTCCTCATGGTGTGTGGGGTGGTTTTATCCAAGCTAATAAGTTTCAAAGGGTCTATATATTTTTTTATAAAAGCTGACTGTTTAAAAAAAGAGGTAGATTAAACGAAACTTGATAGTGATAATAATGAACTGCAAAAAAAAAAAAAAAACCCGGATTGTTACAAATGCATTCAACAAAGCACACAGAGAAGGATGATTGTCAAAGCGAATATTTTACTTTTACAAACAATGATGGGCTAGTTTTGATTATGAATTCATGTCATGTTAATTAATTATTCAGAGCACTAAAAATATTCATGCACGCGGGTCTCTATTTCCTACGCTGCGTAGAGTGTTCTGAGCTACAAGTTAAGTGTCGGATTCATTTAAATTGTGTTGCATTTTAAATTAATTATTGATGAGTACGCAAATTACTAATATACACAAGAAAGAACTTCATAATAATTTATGCTGTTATTTTAATGAGAATTTCAATAAGATAGTATTTGTGTGACCCGTAAAAAAATTCAAAATATATTTTATTTACATTTCCAGAAAGGTCAGGGATCATAAGATCAATTCCCAATGAATCTCAGCATGTAATCAACCCTAACACAGCGCTACTAACGGCACAAGCACAAACCACCATTTTATTTAATTTTTTAGATTAATATTTTAAACAGCAAAGGTTACTAAAATAGGAGTGTAGGGGACTTGATAAAAAGTAAATATTTTTGCAGTTTTTATAGCAAATCTTTTTTTTGCCAAAATAAATAAAATATTTCTCCAGTGGAAACATTAAGTTTAATCTTCTTCACACGGTGGTGATATCAACAGTTGTTGAATATCTCTCAAGGATGTCCTGGAATTTAATAACAATTTTTTATCCATTTAAAAAGTTTCTCATCTAATGCCGCTATTCTCAAGAAAGATATTCAACAACTGTTGATATCACCGCCATGTGAAGGAGATTCAACTCTGTTTCTACTTGAGCAATATTTTATTTATTTTGGTGAAAAAAAAGTTTTAATATAAAATCTGCAAGAAAATACTAATTTTATCTCAGGTCTCCTACATCCCCACCTTAAATAAAATATATTGGTAATCTATAGTCCAATTTTCATAGAAAGAGCCTTTTAGAAAATACAAACATAATTTTTTACGGTCAACATTGAAAACAAATTTTACAATATTATTAATGTAATTTTATAGGTATTGGTAATATATATCAAAAGTGACCACTGCAGATCACATGAATTGACGTATGAATACGTGAAAGTTGATCTATTAATTTTTCTATATGTGAGATTTGGTTCTTTCTGTGGAAAACTGGAATGTATATTTTCAGTTTTTTTGTAAAACTTTTTTTTTTCTTTTTTGGATAAAGTACTTATAAAACAAAATGTAGTGTAACTCACTTTCGATTCTGAGTAGCCTTTAAGTAGGTTCAAAGCCCTGATTATTCCAATAGCAGAAAGCGAGGGTCAAAGATACTTAACGTGATTATACCAGCTTAATCATGAAAATGGTAGTGGATAGAGAAAACGTTGGTGCCTACTCCGAGGAGAGGAGATGGGAATAGGAGGGGGAAGGGGGAAGGCTGAATGGGTGAATGCGCTTCTGAAAAGCGCCCTGTCTGAAACAAGCCGCCTTGATAGAGATTCCCCGGCGAGATCCTTTAACAAAAGAACCTTTTCTGGCGCGCGAAAGCGTAGGAAAAGGAAAACTAAAACTTTGTGAATCCAGTGGGGTGAAGGAGGGGGCTCTGACACCCCCACACCCCAAACCTTCTTTTCACGGTTTGGCGAAACAACCAGGTTAACGAACAGAGTTGTTGGCAAGTTATTGGGAGGGAGGTTAATTGGATACCCAGGCAATGACATGCGCCTAGTTGTAGCTTGGAGAAGTTATTTCAGAGAGTTGTGAGGTTCTTTTTACGGGAGAAGGTAGGATAAAAGGGGGGTAATTTTAAGTTGAGGAGAAATAGAAGGAGAGAAACACTTCTGAACGCTCCGCTCATGAATGTATCTCGTGGGTTTGTATCGAAGAAACATCCACAGTAACTCAACTTGGTTTTGGGTTAGCTACACGTGCAAGAAAAGTTGTGATGGTTCGTAGAGGTCGGCCCTTCGATCCCAAACATATCTGAAGAGAAATATGAAGCTTTATTTTTAATTAAAAAAGGTATGTACAGTATAAATTTATTAGGAATCCAACCTGCTTTGGCGGGCACACTGACTTTAAAGTCAAGATTTTCTAGTCTTGTTTGGCGGTGATAAAGAGATCGGAGTTCGAATCCAGTTCGTTTCACTCGGGATATTTTTTCTTGATGTTTCCCACGCCCCTTTCTATCCAAATGCGGGTACATATTTGTCTGATTTATACCCTACTCATACCTACCACATTATTGTAATTACATTATCTGATAGCCCAAACGGGTAATAAGACGCGGTGACACAATAAATAAAAATAATTGTAAATTCTTAACCCAACGGCTACTAACGCTTTCAGCTACGTAATAATGAGGAAGGCAGCCTAGAAGAAGTGCGCCTGCGTTAGGGTGGATAAATTATTGAGAAATGGACTTCTCCCTTAGTGACAAAGTGAACAATAGTAACTAAGGTTACACAGTTTAAGGCTTCAGACCTACAGTAGACTGGGTTGAGAGATCCAGGTTCTAATCTCTGCCGGGTTCATCGAGGAAGAGGGGTGGTTTGACTTCCTATACGTGGTTTATAACTTTGGTTCTCCCATCCTCTCTCAAGACTAGTACTAACTCTTTTCCTTCAAGCCACCCTCCTAATCCCTACCGTTTTAAATTAATTCATTAGTAATACTGGAGCTGAATATACAAATTAAAAATATTACGGACAATTATATGATTTTTTTTATTAGAGTACCTCTTTACTTTTTTTTAGTCTTTTCTGGTTTTGGTAATTAAAAAAATTCCAAACATTGTTTCCGCTCGCGTGAACTAATTACAGCAACAGCACGCAACAAACAAAACCTCTCTCTCTCTCTCTCTCGCGTTGTGTTTCTAAGCTCAGCACCATTGTGGTTGAGTGTTATATAAATAATCAAGAAAGAAAATAAATACCCCTCACTCTCCCCTCTCCTGTGCAGCTACCAAGTCCAGATAAACATGTAATTCAAATTTTAGCCAGTCCCTTCATGAACCCCCCCCCCCTCACTCTCTCTCTCTCTCTCTTGGTTTTCTATCCGACCAACCAACTATCAAATTCAATTTGTTTCGGTTGGCAAGTCTGTTAACTCTAGCGGGGGTGGGAAGAGGGTAATGGTTCTCAGCATTTAGAGTGTGGGATCCATTAGGATTGCCAACCCAAGAGAAAATAAATCCAAGGACAAACAGGTTCAAATCCTGGTATGCCATGTAAATAAACATAACGAATGAGCTCGTTTACAATTTGAAATACACGGCAACATTAATTACCTCTCGAAACACCACATTATAATTAATTTATTAAAAATATAGGGAACGAGAGTGTTTTTGCAAGTTTTGAAGGGAAACATTTTTTGTCGAAATAAATCAAATATTGTTCCAGTAGAAACATAAGAGTTTAATTTTCTTCACACGGTGATATCAACATTTGTTGAATATCTGTCAAGGTTGTCCTGGAATTTAATGATAACTTTTTCTCTTCATTTAAAAAGTTTCTCTTCTACTGCCGTTATGTTCAGCACAGATATTCAACAAATGTTGATATAACCATGTAAAGAAAATTAAACTATATGTTTCTGCTGGAGCAATATTTGATTTATTTTGGCCAAAAAAATTTTTGCTGTAAAAACTGCGAAAATACTTTCTTTAACTCGCGTTTCCTACACTTCCTTTTTAAGGCTCTAGGACCCAATAAACCAGGGAATTAGAGAGTTTACCGATTTTATCGGCGGTACAAAATGTGGCATTCTATCCGAGCAAAGACACGTTAAAATAATTACAGATCAGAGTCAGGTGTGCCAGCCGCTCAGCTATTCCTGTCGTTCGCAACCTTCATATTACCTACCTCAAGCCAACATTCGAACCCACAACCCTTCATCTTATAAATCAGGCTAGTTAGTCGACAACTTGAGCAGCTGCAACTGTTTTCTGTTATACCCTAAGGATGGGAGGGATTTAGTTTTGTTTACGTTTTTTTTACTTTACCTTACTTTAGTCTTGTACAAGATCCACTTGGAGCGCTGAGGTCTGAAGAGAAATGACGGGATGGAAGGGTGGTTGGGTAGGGGAAGACTGACAGGAAGAAAAAAGGACGGGACAATCCCTAATTGGTTCGTGTTGACCCAGCCATTTCTACTGCCCTTGTTGATCAAAGAGCACGGGAATTCGTCAACAAAAGAAAGTAGAATGGGAGAATGAAAGAGGGGAAAGTATTCACTTTCTTTTACGAACAATGTCATACGGGGGAGGAGGGAATGAGGGGAAAATACCCGAAATATAATAGGAGGCAGGGTTCTATTTCATGTAGGATAACAACACGAGAATAATGGGAGGAAAGAGGGATTATTTGAAATTTATTAACAGGGTTAAGATATTGTGATGGATTAAATAGGCAAGCTAATATAGTTTCTAGGCCTAAGTATGGTCCCGGATTCGATTTCCATGTCTAGGCGTCGTTTTACAATTTAAAGAATATAAAATATATGTTTTGATTTATTAATTATCTGTCAAGACTTTATTCCCACATCTGAGGGGTAAGGGAGACTGGCAACAACTGTTAAATAACTTGGTTTGAGCCCCGGGTAATGCCTCGAAGATTTTTTTGCTAGCCTCCACGTCTTACTAATCATCCATGTTTTATGAGGTAGGGATGAGGAAGGTAAAATATATAAAGACAATTTAGCCACAATTGAGTGTAGGGAGAGTGAAAAACCACCAAGAAAAAACTTACCCTAAGTAGACCCAACTGGGATTCTAACCCCGATCTCCCCGTCACCATAAAACGAGGCTAGATGAGCCTGGCATATAGTAAACAAGTCCACTGGTGAAGATAATTAAGGGGGGGGAGTATTTTTATAAAGATAATATATTTTATTGTGATTTGTTTGAATTTTAATTATTTTTACCAGCCGTACCGGTGGATACTTGGAAAAATGAGTCAGTCTCGTTTTGTCTGGGGTTAAAGTTCCAGCTGAATTTATTGATAATTTGTTTCCGATAACTCTCCACTCTCTATTAAATAAATTGGATAAATTTAATATAAATTCTACCATCTCCTCCAAACTGAATTTAATTTAAATATTAAGATACTATGGATGTGTAATAAAACGTGAAATAGGATTTTTTAAATAAGTAAATATTTAGCATTCAAGTTTTTAAGGGGAAGGCACGAGTAGGGTGGCTTGAGGTAAATGCTCCCTCATTCGCTTAGAGCAAGGTTGAGGCAATCAGAGTGCGGGGGCCCGATCCTTAGTTCACCTCACTCCTACCTCCCCCCCCCCCCGCCCGTTTGTGCCTTAGTCTATGCTAGTCTATAAAACGCGTTCTAGTTCACTTCAGTGGCCGCATGGTCTAAGGCGTTACTATAGCAATAGACTGGACTACAGATGACCGGGAGATCGGTGTTCGAATAACTGTCAGGTGTGTCAAGGGTGGTTTTTTCTTAAAATGGCTTTCCATTCTTCTTCCACGTGAATTTGGATACATTTCATTTAAATTCAACCTTTCTCATCCCTAATACTTTAAAGTAATAAGTTAATTTGGGTACAACCCAAATGGGACGCAGCGAAAAAAACCGCGTGATGATATAATATTATGTTTAAATGAATCAGATTTAACTTTATAAATATTAAAATTAATTTTTTGTGACATGAGTGGGTGGGTGGGAGGGTTGAAATAATTGTGGCAAAAGCAATCGGTATCGAATGACGACAAAAATGTTCAATACACGCGAAAGAGTTGAGCATTAAATAAAAGTGAATATTTGTTTGTGTCAAATGTTTGTACATTACTTTTTTTTATGGCCACTGTGATTTAAAACAACACGCCATAGATACATTTTAAAAGTACACATTCATCTGCAGCATACAATCATTATTATTATCGCTCCCTCTCTCTCTTTTAAAATGTCAAAATGGAAGGATAATATTTCTATTTTATCCCTCCGCCAATGAGTCGAGAGAATCACTTTGTAGATTTGATGTCGTGTAAAAAAAATAGAGTATTTCGGGTCGTGGCTCTTGGAGATAATGATTTTTTTTTATTGGAAAACAATATTACAGTAAATCGTATACAGTACATTTTGTGGTTAAGAACCTAGCAATAGAAAACAAATTAACTAAACTGTTTGGATGAAAACAAATCGATTTTATTATTTGTTTTGTAGCGGGAGGCGGGTAATATTCATAGAGCTATGTTTTGTCATAATGTGTGGAGAGAACAATCTTTTAACCTTTTGTTTGAGTCAAACAGTGTGTTGTAATTTATTCATTGCCTGACGTCCGATAGCAAGAAGAGAGATATGTCGCTGTGAGATTCGTTAACAGAGTGATAGTCAGGGGAAATAGTTGTTACTGGAGATATACTGCGATTGTTGACTCAACACTTGTTGGATATTATGAAAGGTAGTCATTATTCTGGTGGAGCTAGGAGTATTATAGTTAATGTACTGTATCATTTTTCCTGTTTGAGCTATGAGTACTAGAATTAATGATTGGTAGTCACTAATAATACACTTGTTGAAAATATGTACAGTAAATCCAACCGGTACTCGAACCCTTATATCCACGTCATCAGCAGTCTAGTCTATTGCAAGATTAACACCTTAAACAATCGACCACCGAAGTGGGATATTATATATTATATTATATATTATTATTATTATTATTATTATCACTGCTTTATAGACCGCTTGTTATACGCACTTAGCTGAATGTGTAATGGCTAGGATGATTGTGAGATGAAATGGAGGACCTACAGTTTAACGTGGGATCCGAACCACGGTGGAGGCCTGTTCCTCACATTCACAAGTTGTGATTAATACACATCTTGTCAGAGTGAAGGAAGGGTTTGGCAATCAGATAAATCTGTGCCGGGACCGAGGATTGAACCCCGGATCCCAGCACAGAGGTCTTGACACCTTACCCCTAGACCACAGGTCACCGTATTCAATATTAAAACGATATACTTGTATTTGCAGTTCTTAATGTGAGTAAAATCTTTTAATCTTAAATTTTTTTTCACCTCAGTAAAAATGTCGAGGTTCTAGATTAAATTTCGTGCAGTTCTAATAAATTCTTACATTATCCTCCGATTGTGACCATGTCCGAGCCTCCACGTGCTTTGAACAGCACCGAACAAACAAGGCAGGGAGAGGAGGTCCAAGAGAGGCTGTGAGGGGGAGTAAAATATCCGGGAAGCCAAGACACACTTGTAAACATAGTCGACAAGAGGGGGGATGGGGGGGGGGGGGTTGACAAAGTTCTTCAAGAGACGAGTAATTAAAACCTGGAAAGTCTTTCCTAGTCCTCAGTCAAAATTACTGTACAAACATGTTAATGACATCAAAGCGGAGAAAGGTAAACATCACTTTGACTTAAAGTGATGTCAAAGTGAAATACAGCCTCCCGTCTTAAGGGCGCCGCCTACTGTCATGCACTCGTCGGAATTACTGACGAGAATTGCGTCTCTCAAGTTCAAAACCAATAAAAATAAAAATCCTCAGTACTATCTTAGAATGTTCTGTTGTGAATATGTTAAAAAAAATAACTTTACCAGCTTCGGTGGTCAATGGTCTAAGGCGTCACTCTCGCAATATATGTACTGCCGATGACGGGGAGATTGGGGTTTAAATCCCAGTCGGGTGTATTGAGGGTGATTTCTTTCTAAATGGTTTTCCACCATCCCTTCGCACAAATTTAGGTACACATCCTTTTAAACTCAACCTCCCTCATCCTTAACACATATATGTACAGCTTGCACGGTTACTGAAACGTGGTGACAAACACCCAACAAAAAAATTCACCTTTTTTTTCAGCATCACGTCTTACTACCCGTTCGGCTTTACGCTTATGTTTAATTACGCTAATGCTTTAAGGATGAGGAAGCTATGTTTAAAGAAATGTACCCCCATTTACATGGAGAGAGAGACAGAAGAAGTGGGAAACCAATTTGGAAAAACCACCCTCAGTACACCCGACCGAGATTCGAACCTCAATATTACAGTTTTCGGCAGTTTAGTCTATTGCGAGAGTGACGCCTTAGACCATGCGGCCACCGAAGCGGGTTTCCCTTGTTTGAGGAAGGCTAGATCCATACCTTGATTTATTATGCATGTATATACATTTAGATTATCTTTTAAAGAATAACAAACTTTTTTCAAGCCAACATTGATATCATATTACTAATTATTTATTATTGCTATTTTATATATATTGGTAATATCTACCAAATGTGACTTGACGTATGAATACGTGAAAGATAGTAATTTCTAGGGAAGAGCCCCAATCGTGCCAGGTCCATGTAAGGTAGAAGAGGTGGTCAGAAATAAACAAATACCAATGTTAACAAATTATCGCCGCCCTAACATTTACTTTTTGCTGCATGGTTTTGTGCGCTATATTTTAAAACAGTCTTATCAATGCAAACTTAATCTAACCTTGATGATTAAGGTGGGAGTGTAGGGGACGCGAGAAAAGTGAAGGTTTTTTTTCAGTTTTCATATCAAACAAATTTTTCCGACAAAACAGTAAAATATTGCTTCATTAAAAAAAATTAAAGTTTAATTTTCTTCTCATGGTGATATCAACAGTTGTAGAATATGTCAAGGGTGCCTGGAATTTAATGACCATTTTTCTCTTAATTTAAAAAGTTTCTCATCTAAGGCCGCTATGCTCATGACAGATATTCAACAACTGTTGATATACCGTGTGAAGAAAATTAAACTAAATGTTTCTACTGGAACAATGTTTGATTTATTTTATGAAATTATTTGTTTGATACGAAAACTGAAGGAAAAAACTTGTCTTCTTTTCACAAAACTTACCATCCCACCTTAAAAAAAACCATAAATCCTTTTAGCCACTTCTATGGTCAAATGATTAAAGCTTCATATTGCAATAGATTTGACTGATGATAACGGGGAGATCGGGTTTCAAATCCCGGTCGGTTTTAGGCCTATTGAGGGAGGTTTTCCCTAAATGGTTTCCCCCCCCCCTCCTTCCACGTGAATGCGGGTAATCGTCCTCTAATTTTAACCGTATTTCGTGCCTGACGCATTAGCGTAATTAGTGCATGAGTGAAGCCCGGATGGGTAGTAAGGCACGATGGTAATTTAATATATTTTTTTCTAAAATGTAATCATCTTTCCTAAAAAAAAATAATTGGTGTATGTGTGTCTACAAACTGTTATTTAATCCGAAATAGAATACGAAAGCTATCAACCGACACAAACTCATGTTTCTTTCGGTTGTTTTTTTTAAAAAAGGTGTTGTTGGTGATACATTTCCTGGCCTCTATTTATCATCGTTCTCCCAGACTCTTGACACCGCCTTCGTGAGTAGATAACCTGCCTCACACTTGTTCTTTGCGGGTGGCATATAGGAGATTTATCAGGGGACCCGCCAAAAATACACCGGGGAAATAAACCACGGGATCTGTCGTGAATGTTTGAAGTACCACTCGACTCAACACGACTCGACCTTAATTAAAGCATTCGAGAAATGGCTGAGAGGGTTTGAAGTGATTTCATGTTAATTACATTTTAGAACTAATGTGGGGAATTTCAAAACAAAGTTATCTTTCATCTGGTGAAGTCATAAAGTAGGTGATGATTTCGATTATTTAACACGATATTTACCTGTTTTAAACTATTTTATAAAATATTAAAAATAACAGTTTCTCAAACGTGTTATTTGAGGGACATAATTTCATTGATCTTTTATTTTATCCAGCACGTCTTACTACCCATTCGGGTTTTACGCATATGTACTACTTACTCTAATGTGTTAGTGATGAGGAAGTTTGACTTTAGAGAAAGTATACCCACATTTGCGTGGAGGGAGAGTGGAAAATCATAGAGGGGAAAATCATCCTAAGTACAACTGACCGGGATTCAAACCTTAATACCCCCATCATCGGCAGTCCAGTCTAATGCAAGAGAGTGACGCCTTAGACCAATCAACCATCGAAATGGGTTTGAGCATTTTAAGGGGCACTTTCAATTTTTTTTAATGAGCCTACTTTTTTATGTGACCTTAAACATAAGAGGTGTCAGCTAATTAAGGGGTAAGGCTAAGGAATGTTTTTAGAGGAAAGATGACATTATCATCCTGGAGGAAGACGGAAAACCCAAAGTGATAAATCAAATTTATAAAAAAAAACTTTCATGCCCAGACAAAATAATTTTTTTTAGCATCACTGATGAGTTAACGACCGGGGCAGGGTGTTGTGTCTGTTCTAAATTTAATTTGGTTTTTAAGTTGTGTCTCAAATAAAATAAAAGATATCCAAAAAAAAACTCAATATGGACTACACGAAAGAGCGAAGAGGCGTTGCACTTTATTTAAAGAACTGTTTATTTAAAAATATTGTTCAATCCAAAATGTAGGTGAAAGGTATCAACATGTTCCTGATTAATTAAAAAATTATTTTCTAATTTTTAAGTTTTTTAAATGTATAAAATAGTAAAAACTAGTTCATTATCTTCGACGTTTTACGTGAAAATGTGCACTTTGGAGATTAAAGTAAAAGTTTAGAAACCTAGATCTAGCTTTCCTCTAACAAAGTCAGGTTATGATAAAATTTAATACCCTAGCTATTATAATTGTTAGCTATGGTTGTAGCTGTATCTATATATGATATTATTTAAATTGAAAAATGACACTTTTACACAGCAATCGAACCCGGGACTTTTGGTTTAGTACGCTGTAGAAACATAGAGTTTAATTTTCTTCACTTGGTGATATCAACAGTTGTTGAATATCTGTCATGAGCATAGTGGCATTAGATTAGAATTACAATATAAAGTAAAACTTATATTTTAACTTAGGCTTACTTAGGATTTTTTTCTTGAACATAGACATTTTTGAATGTATTTAAATATCATTTTTCTTGGATGAAGGATCTAAAATATCGTTATTTGTTGTTGAACATCCTAAGGTATAAAAATGCATCACTTCTACTGTAAACTAATGAGGACGGCAGTTGTCCTTTCTTAATTTCCGCAACCAGGTGGGTTGCGAGTCGCTAAGTAACAATGATTTGTTATTGTTATTATTATTATTATTATTATATTATATTATTATTATTATTATTATTATTATTATTATTATTATTATTATTATTATTATTATTATTATTATTAGCACCGCGTCTTACTACCCGTTCGGTTTGTACGCACTTACGCTAATGTGCAATGGTAGGGTGATTGTGAGATGAAATGGAGGACCTACAGTTTAACGTGGGATCCGAACCACGGTGGAGGCCTGGCATTCCACACATTCACAAGTTTTGATTAATACACGTCTTGTCAGAGGTGAAGGAAGGGTTTGTAAATCAGATAAATGTGTACAGGGACCGAGGATTGAACCCCGGACCCCCCTAGCACAGAAGTCTAACACCTTACCCCTAGACCACCAGGTCACCAATCATTTGTTCTCAGATCATTTTTACTATGCTCGA
This sequence comes from Timema podura, assembly GCA_033556935.1. Taxonomy (NCBI): domain Eukaryota; kingdom Metazoa; phylum Arthropoda; class Insecta; order Phasmatodea; family Timematidae; genus Timema; species Timema podura. The sequence goes on along the minus strand of JAVRXN010000004.1, from coordinate 13,256,530 downwards.
CTCATGTACCCACTTTGATTATTTTTTGTTTGTTTTTTGTTACATTTTGCAACTTCAATTTAGTTTTAGGGCTAGGAAGGAGGCTGCACAGCTGTTGATATCACCGCGTGAAAAAAAATTAAACTCTATGTTTCTACTGGAGCAACATTTGGTTTATTTTGACCAAAGAAGTTTTGATACAAAAACTGCAATTACACTCACTTTACTTGCGTTCCCCACACTCCCAACCTTGAAATGATTATAAAGCCCCATAAGTGGCCCCACGGTTAAGGGCGTCAGTCTCATCCTATCTGGTTTGCAGGTGATGATGAAATCAGAGTTTTGAATTCAACCAATTGTAATGAGGTGGTTTCCCAACCTTTCCCACGCGAATGCAGTTACATTTCCTTTAAAATTCTATCGTTCTATCTTTAGCGTCATTCATTATTATAGCTTGGAGAAATAGTATGGCGCGTAGGGGATTAAAATCCAATTTAAATGTATTTTATCCATTAAATTGGGACAAATGTATTTAAATAAACTGTTATAAGCCTGTTGTTTATCTCCTCCAAGAGTTTACCATTCCACCCAAGCCATGACAAAGCATAATTTTTTTCCTTACCTAACTAAGATTTCTGGCTGAAGGCATAACCTAATAAGAATTCAGCCTTATTTGGAAGAGTGTAATATGCTCATGCATATTTAATTTAGACGCGCATGATTTATATTTTTTTTTTCACTTTTCGTTCTTCATCTTCTTTTAAGTCTGTCGGGATTCCTTCCTCCACCCACCTCCCATCAAAGTGGAGAATACATAGTTTTATCCTGTACAGTAGGGTCTGCTAAAAAAAATACTAAACCCCTCTCTAGAAAATGTTAAATAATATTTTTTTTTCTTTGGAGACTCTGGTAAAGAGACAACTTTAAGTTAGATCTATAATATATCACTCCAACCCAGTAGTGGAAATATTAGCCAGTACTAATGTACCGTTGCCCACGGGGCGCCCGAATGTACTAATAGTACATCCTTTCCGTGGAGGCTCTTTCCGTGTCCTAATGAGATGAGGTGATGGTGAGTATGATGGTGATTGTGAGTATTATGGTGATAGTGAGTATGATGGTGATTGTGAGTATTAGGGTGATCGTGGTATAAGCATGTGGAACTAGTGGAAACACTTAAACCTAACTTAAGCATAATTATTATTATTATTATTATTATTAGCACCGCGTCTTACTACCCATTCGGGTTATACGCACTTACGCTAATGTGTAATGGTAGGGTGATTGTGAGATGAAATGGAGGACCTACAGTTTAACGTGGGATCCGAACCACGGTGGAGGCCTGGCATTCCTCACATTCACAAGTTGTGATTAATACACGTCTTGTCAGAGGTGAAGGAAGGGTTTGGCAATCAGATAAATCTGTGCCGGGACCGAGGATTGAACCCCGGACGCCAGCACAGAAGTCTGACACCTTACCCCTAGACCACCAGGTCACCAATCATTTGTTGTCAGATCATTTTTACTATGCTCGACTCATGTACCCACTTTGATTATTTTTTGTTTGTTTTTTGTTACATTTTGCAACTTCAATTTAGTTTTAGGGCTAGGAAGGAGGCTGCACAGCTGTTGATATCACCGCGTGAAAAAAATTAAACTCTATGTTTCTACTGGAGCAACATTTGGTTTATTTTGACCAAAGAAGTTTTGATACAAAAACTGCAATTACACTCACTTTACTTGCGTTCCCCACACTCCCAACCTTGAAATGATTATAAAGCCCCATAAGTGGCCCCACGGTTAAGGGCGTCAGTCTCATCCTATCTGGTTTGCAGGTGATGATGAAATCAGAGTTTTGAATTCAACCAATTGTAATGAGGTGGTTTCCCAACCTTTCCCACGCGAATGCAGTTACATTTCCTTTAAAATTCTATCGTTCTATCTTTAGCGTCATTCATTATTATAGCTTGGAGAAATAGTATGGCGCGTAGGGGATTAAAATCCAATTTAAATGTATTTTATCCATTAAATTGGGACAAATGTATTTAAATAAACTGTTATAAGCCTGTTGTTTATCTCCTCCAAGAGTTTACCATTCCACCCAAGCCATGACAAAGCATAATTTTTTTCCTTACCTAACTAAGATTTCTGGCTGAAGGCATAACCTAATAAGAATTCAGCCTTATTTGGAAGAGTGTAATATGCTCATGCATATTTAATTTAGACGCGCATGATTTATATTTTTTTTTTCACTTTTCGTTCTTCATCTTCTTTTAAGTCTGTCGGGATTCCTTCCTCCACCCACCTCCCATCAAAGTGGAGAATACATAGTTTTATCCTGTACAGTAGGGTCTGCTAAAAAAAATACTAAACCCCTCTCTAGAAAATGTTAAATAATATTTTTTTTCTTTGGAGACTCTGGTAAAGAGACAACTTTAAGTTAGATCTATAATATATCACTCCAACCCAGTAGTGGAAATATTAGCCAGTACTAATGTACCGTTGCCCACGGGGCGCCCGAATGTACTAATAGTACATCCTTTCCGTGGAGGCTCTTTCCGTGTCCTAATGAGATGAGGTGATGGTGAGTATGATGGTGATTGTGAGTATTATGGTGATAGTGAGTATGATGGTGATTGTGAGTATTAGGGTGATCGTGGTATAAGCATGTGGAACTAGTGGAAACACTTAAACCTAACTTAAGCATAATTAACCAAACCTGGTGATCATTGGGTGATTCACTTTCGGGTAAATACCAAGAAACCAGCCGGGAATCGAACCGGGACCTTTGATATTATTACACCATGCTCTTGCCATTGAGCTATCAGCAGTCTCTGCTAAGTTTTGGTGAAATCCCCATGGACATTACATAGAAAAACTGTTTCTATGCATCGATTTTTTCCGAGACGATCGGGATTTCCCCCCTTAATGGTGATGGTATTATAAAAACACGTTGAAAAAATCAGAATGGAGATGTCACAAAAGGAATAAGGAAATGTTTGGTCAAGGTTAATTGCGACGCCGACGTGTCTCCTAGCGGGGGTATTGTCTCACTCTCCTCCTCACCCCTCCTCAAGGTCTCCTAGCGGGGTGGTATTGTCTCTACACTCCTCTCACCCCTCTCCTCAAGGTTCCTAGCGGGGTGGTGTTGTCTCCACACTCCTCTCACCCTCTCTCAAGGTCTCCTAGCGGGGTGGTATTGTCTCCACACTCCTTCACCCCTCTCCTCAAGGTTCCTAGCGGGTGGTATTGTCTCCACACTCCTCTCACCTGTTCCTCAAGGTCTCCTAGCGGGTGGTATTGTCTCCACACTCCTCTGACCACCTCTCCTCAAGGTCTCCTAGCGGTGGTGGTATTGTCTCCACACTCCTCTCACCTGTTCCTCAAGGTCTCCTAGCGGGGTGGTATTGTCTCCACATCTTCACCTGTTCCTCAAGGTCTCTAGCGGGGTGGTATTGTCTCCACACTCCTCTCACCCTCTCCTCAAGGTCTTTCCTAGTGGGGTGGTATTGTCTCCACACTCTCTCAAACCGTTCCTCAAGGGCCAGGAGGTTAGCAACAATACGTCGTGGTCTTCAATCACTGAAAATGTCCCTGACGATGTATTTCACGGACTTAATAATTGAAACACTTTTATGATGAATCCTCATCGCAATTCACTGTGCAGTAAGATATTATAAAGTTTTTCACACAAATATAAATCTATTTGAATACTAGACTCTACAGGATTTTTAAGGCATGCTCAACATATTTTTTTCTTGTTTGTTTTTAATTATCTTTATGAACACAGATTGTACATACCGTGTTTAATATTGAATTATAAGGAGTGTATTGGTTGAGAAATATTTCTAAATACAATAGACTACACAATAGCATCTATAAAAAATATAGTTTTTATACATCGAATTTTTATGGAACCATCAACTTCGATATGTGGAGGTCCGAATATATATATATATATATATATATATATATATATATATATAATATATATATATATAAATAAAGAGAGAGAAGAGGTAGGGGAACGAGTGGGATTCTGGTTGGGAGAGCCTTTTAGAAAATACAAAACATATCTTTCTTGTGTTCAACTTTGGTAAAATGTTGCTATAAATACTATTGGTATTGCTTTAGAGAGAGAGAGAGAGAGTCCATCCGGTGTAGGAGTGGTGGTATCTGACAGCTAGTAGGAGAGTTTTATTGAAAACACTGGCTGAAAGTCACTAATGAGGAAATAATGATTATTTGCTTACTAATAGAATATTATCAATCAAAAGTGTTTTCAAAGGATTCTGATACTACCTCCCTAAGACCCACTCCGGTTGTTACCGCATCTTATAACGCGCTACTCTCACAGTAAGCTAGACTGCCGATAACAGGGAGATCGAGGTTCATATCTTGGTCGGGTGTATTGAGGGTGGTTTTCCCAAATTGGTTTTCCACTTTACCTCCACTCAAATTCGGGTACACTTCCCTTAATCCCTAAAACCACTACCGTAATTAGTACACAAGCGTATAAACCAAACGGTAGTAAGACGTAGTGCTAAAAAAAAGTCTCTGAGGTTTATTGTATAATTGGTTAGCTTTTTCGTAACTAATTGAAAGAACAAAATATATTAATAAAACTATTATGTTTTTTGTATCACAGTTGTGACAACAAAAGAAAATTATAGTGGATGAAATAATAAGTTAAAAATTATTATATTCACACTTGTATCTTGTGTAACTGGCCACCAAAATAAATAATGTTTTTTTAACTTAAGAGAGCCATACAGAATATTATCTTCAGAAAAAAGTTTTTATTTTGTAAACGCATGCGCATAAACACAACCGAAGATGGTTTGTAAGATGTCATCAGCCGCCCTGATTTCATCCAGTTCGCCATCTTAATTATGTGAGAGAAGGCAGCCTTTTAGAAGCTATCGATAGAAAAGCATTTTTTAAGTGAACCACAGACGCCGTTTCCACAAAAAGAAACATCCAAATGGTTATATTCATTAGTTCGAGTGTTGGGGGTCCGGGGTTCAATCCTCGGTCCCGGCACAGATTTATCTGATTGCCAAACCCTTCCTTCACCTCTGACAATACGTGTATTAATCACAACTTGTGAATGTGTGGAATGCCAGGCCTCCACCGTGGTTCGGATCCCACGTTAAACTGTAGGTCCTCCATTTCAACTAACAATCACCCTACCATTACACATTAGCGTAAGTGCATATAGCCCGAACGGGTAGTAAGACGCGGTGCTACTTCTACTACTACTACTACTACTAATAATCATCATCATCATTAGTTCGTGTTTAAACAATTTAAAAACTTTTAAAAGAAAAAAAAATCAATTGTTTGTTGTGAAGGTTTTGACAGACAAAAGTGAGAGCAACTAAACCACATGGTCTTGCAGATCATGTGGTTTGGTGAATGGACACATGAAAGTAGATCTGGTAGCTTTGCTAGCTTCCAGTTAACTACTCTCCGATACTCGATATACTATATTGATATTACCTGTCAAAAGTGATAGCTGCACGTCACATGACTTTAATTGTGAGTATACTTTCGTAGCTCTTGTAAATGCAAGGAATGTTTCTTCCTACCAGAATCCCACTGTTTTTAACATATTAGAGTAAAATTATAATTGTTTAAATAAGGTTGTATTTATATTCGCAAAAGACCAAACTCAGTTGGTTAGATCGTTGGGTGCTTGACAAATGTTCACTGGTGTTACTGTTGTTTACTGAAGATTAACTTATTATTTTTCTCCAATTTTTAATTTTTGTTTGGTTTTATTAGTTTGAATAGTTATTCCTTTTTTTATTTTTAGTTTTAATTTGGGTATATTATTAGTCAAACTAGTCGTATTCAATCAAAGATTAAGATAATTTTTTTTTCTTATTATCAATCTAAAGTCGTAGTTAGATAAACCCAGACTAGAGCAATGTGTGTACAGAGCTAGTTTCAATCTAGAATCGTAGTTATATAAACCCAGTCTAGAACAATGTATGTACAGAGCTAGTTTCAATCTAGAATCGTAGTTATATAAACCCAGTCTAGAGCAATGTATGTACAGAGCTAGTTTCAATCTAGAGTCGTATTTAGATACACCCAGACTAGAGCGGTGTATGTACAGAGCTAGTTTCAATCTAGAGTCGTATTTAGATAAACCCAGTCTAGAGCAATGTATGTACAGAGCTAGTTTCAATCTAGAGTCGTAGTTAGATACACCCAGACTAAGCGGTGTATGTACAGAGCTAGTTTCAATCTAGAATCGTAGTTATATAAACCCAGTCTAGAGCAATGTATGTACAGAGCTAGTTTCAATCTAGAGTAGTATTTAGATAAACCCAGTCTAGAGCAATGTATGTACAGAGCTAGTTTCAATCTAGAGTCGTAGTTAGATACACCCAGACTAGAGCGGTGTATGTACAGAGCTAGTTTCAATCTAGAATCGTAGTTATATAAACCCAGTCTAGAGCAATGTATGTACAGAGCTAGTTTCAATCTAGAGTCGTATTTAGATAAACCCAGTCTAGAGCAATGTATGTACAGAGCTAGTTTCAATCTAGAGTCGTAGTTAGATACAACCAGACTAGAGCGGTGTATGTACAGAGCTAGTTTCAATCTAGAGTCGTAGTTAGATAAACCCAGTCTAGAGCAATGTATGTACAGAGCTAGTTTCAATCTAGAGTCGTAGTTATATAAACCCACTCTAGAGCAATGTGTGTACAGAGCTGGTTTCAATCTAGAGTCGTAGTTAGATGAACCCATACTAGAGCAATGTTTGTACAGAGCTCGTTAACTCTCATTAAGTGAACGTGTATGTTTAAGCCTTTGTGCCGACGCACTCTAAAACACACCCTGGAGAACACTAACTTAGGACTTGTTGGAAACTGCTATATTTCTTACTTTTTTACCGGGGCTGTTTTCAGGCTGGAGAAGGAAACTTGCGAGATAGATTACATTTAATAGTAGGGAACACGTTAGCTAACCTGACGATATTGCCCCCCTTAGGTTCGAAGACTGCGTTCAGATAGTCTGAAGCAGGGGTCTTTACATTTGGAAAGAGGGTAGGGGGTCACGTAAACTTTAGGGTACACGAAGCTTCTACAAAAAGTTTCAACTCAATCATTCAGTTTAACAAAAAAAAATATTTTTTTTATCAGTCATATGAAAGGAATCAATAATTAAATTTAATTTATACATTTAAAGCGTGAGGATGTTCCTTTTCAATACCGATTCCCGAAGTTTTACCCAAAACAGATTATATCCAATTATTTTTAAAAATATAGCATGCACCAAGAATATACTCAAAAATTTCAAATTCTAGAAATATTCACCGGTGAGACCACCATTTCATAAAATTTCTTTCGAAGCAATTTTTTTGAGTTCACACATTTCACTAGTTTAAGATTTGATTCTGTAAAACAAATTTAAAGTTTAACAAACTAATTATCTCATTATTCATTTTAATGTTTTATATGTATAGCAAGAAGAATTTTTTTTATCGTCTTTCATTATTTGTCCTGGATTTACGAAATTAAATTATGCTAATAGGGTAGGTATAAGGAAGTTAGGACGCCATTGGCAAGGTCAGTGTAGCAGTTTAATTTCAATAACTATGTCGAAGAAGTCAAAATACATGAACAAGAAATATTTACGTCAAATGCCTTATTATTACTATTATTATTAGCAACACGTCTTATTACCCATTGGGTTGTACGCACTTACGCTAATGTGCAATGGAAGGGTGATTGTGAGATGAAATGAAGGACCTACAGTTTAACGTGGAATCCGAACCACGGTGGAGGCCTGGCATTCCACACATTCACAAGTTGTGATTAATACACGTCCTGTCAGAATTGAAGGAAGGGTTTGGCAATCAGATAAATCTGTGCTAGGACCTAGGATTGACCCCAGACCCTTAGCACAGAAGTCGACACCTTACCCCTAGACCACCAGGTCACCTTGTCAGAAGAAAAATTGCAATATCAATGCTTAAGAAAATATTATTGGCATAAAAACTTGGCAAACCCACACACAATCTGTCATTATATTTCCTTTCTTATAATATTTACCTCCAAAAGGCCCTAGCCCTAAAATTATGAAATGAAATGAATGCTTACTGCTTGACGAACAAGAAGATAAGACCTCTAATAGGACGTCAAACTTCAACGGAACTTCTCAAGAAAGCGCTTGAGATTTTTTAAGAGGGTGAACGGTGTTTATCTTCTTTTATTTTTTTTTTTTAAAAAACTTAACGTCAGCACTCGATAAGTGCACTCAATCATTTGATAAATTACTGTGATGAAGGATCATTTAAAATACTAGATTGATTTTCATTGAAGATTAGGGGAGAAAAAAATTAAGGAGAGAAAGGGGGAAGGTAAAGTTTATTTAGTTAATTAAGTGTGTCTCATCCCACGGATAATGCGTTACTTAGGTAGTTAATAGAGTTCGAACCAGACGTCACATTGTACTGAGGTAGCCTGGAGTATTCGTTAGAAAATAGTTGTACTAAGAGTGCTGAAACCATTTTACCAAATTAAATATATGTATGTTTGTATTTTAAAATGGAAAAAATATTTCCCTGGTTTCAATTTCAATATTAACAAGTAAAGAACGCATTAAAATCCTCTAAGACATAATTTCACGTTAAAGCATATTCATGTAGGTTATCTACTATCAAGGTTAATCATCTGCGAAATGGCTCTTAAACTTTTGTTTGCAGCAAATCCTTACTGTTCATTTTTATCTTATAATCTTAAAAAAAATTTCAAATTGTATAACATAAAAAACTTTGGTAAAAAATATACAAACAAAATGTAAATTTAATCGTCCTCTCTAGAAGCCGAGTGGTTAAAAAGGCAAACTACAATTTTAGGGGACTTTTGTTCGATTCCGATGGAAATTAAGTATATTAAGACCACAAGGTAGGCCGAGAAAGAGATGGGAGAACAGATAACAGAAAGTGTGCAAGTGAGAGGTGAAGAATGAAAGATATTAAAGGAGGAAGGATGCTGAAATGATAGAGGAAGATGAACCCTTTTACTAAATTGACCTGGCCACAGCTGGAAACAGTTGTTGATGAGATGGTAGCGCGATGAAAAAAACAACTACAACACAATGCATTACTACACATAAATTGACTCCATTAACTCATCAGTCCTTGACAATAAATAAGGTTCGACGCTAGGCGAATGTACGATACACGCACTTTACACCTGTGGATAAGAGGGTGAGGGGGACCAGTAATAACTGATTGGCTGCTGGGTTTCAAGGAGAGTGATGCTTGACATGGTTCATTGTTTACTGTTGGTCGGAGACGTCAAAATAACTCTGCTGAATTTTTGCAAGTAACAATTTCACTAATACAGCAATAAAGATTATTTTTTCATCTCTGAAGACTTTTCACCGAGCTATATCCGCATCCGCAGTTTATCGGATATGGCTATATCGGGCTTATACTGTAATGTAAACAGTACATATAAAATAATAATAATAAAAAGTATGTTTATGTTTTGTAAAAGAACCTTCCTATAAAATTGGACTCTACTTGTCAATGTGACGATGCATATTTGAGAGGCTGATGGATACTAAATTAATTTTAGTAATTTTTCAACTGTCAGAAAAAAGTCGAACATAGCTTGAACCGACAATATCTGAGAAACCTTTATTCAGTTCTTTATGTACATTTATATGTAGATACTCGCGGCAACAACCCAGAAGCTCGCCACCAAAGACGAAGACACAAAGCAGACTCTCAAAGACATACATGGTCACGAGGTGAACGGGCCACTGCGACAGAATTGGGGAATATCTCAGACACAGAAGGGATGTGTCGGCGCATTCCCCCTGGACATCTTTGAAGCTGTCCGCTTCGTCTATCAACTGATGTACTGTACCTCTCATAAGTAGAAACAGAAGCACAAGAGGCCACCTCATTTCCAGCTACAGTACTACGTATTATACAACACTGTCGACAGTGGGCCTGTGAGCTCAAGATTTAATACAGACATATCGACCAGAGACCAGGAAAACAGGAGGAACAGAACTTCCTAGTGAAATAACATAAAAAAAAAACAGCACTTCCAAGTGATACAATTCATGATAAGAGCACTTCCTAGTGAAATAACATTATAACAGCACTTCCAAGTGAAATAACATGATAACATCACTTCCAAGTGAAATAACATGAAAAACAGCACTTCCAAGTGAAACAATTCATGATAAGAGCACTTTCAAGTGAAATAACATGATAACAGCACTTCCAAGTGAAATAACATGAAAAAAGCACTTCCGGTTGGTTTATGGGAAGAGGAGTGGGACCACTACCTGAACCTGGCTTTGTGAAAGCAGATTTATTGACACTAGAAGGCAATTTTTGTCGGTTATTTACTATAACCATCTTTATAGTGAACTGTTTTAAAAATGCCTCCTTCATGTTTTCCCTAGAGACTGCACGTAGCGATCCTCGTGTTGAATGTCTCAAGCTCTCTCAATGAGCGCAGCCATTTTAACCTGGAAGCTGTGGGTCTGGTATATAGCTTGTTTGTGTTCAGGGTTCAGCAACATAACAAGAATTTGTACACAGTGGCTGTCGACCAAGCATCAGAGAGATTACCTCTCAAAATACGCAGACACCAATAGGTGGAAGATTACAGGCTCTAGAAAAAAATATCTGGACAACGATTTTCTCTCCAAGAGTACTTGTAATTTACTTTGTATTGCGTATGTGTTGACTGTACTGTTTCCAAACGAATGGGGACTGCCCTAGGTTCCATCTCTCCTCACGCTGTCCTCTGGGACCTTCCCGGGCTCTGGCTGTTTTCCGCTTCCGTGGAGATGATAAAAGCGGATGCCTTGAGAGGGTTCCTGAAGTTTCATTTGACCTCAGACTACCGCCTAAACCCAACTAAACCATCTCGAGTGGCTTGATGTCTATAAGTCACTTATATCGTCCATCCCATTTATCATCCAAGTTTGTAACAAATTAAAAAAAACAAATCGTGTATCACCAACCAACATGGCCGATCACCATATCATAATATATCATCCAAAACATTGTATCTCAAACCCCTTATCACCATGCATCATTAATAGGCCTGGAGGATGAGGATTTCCAGCCAACCTGTTGGTGATCGCCACCCTCCAGCTACATTCCAAACTACTTATAAAATAAGTGAAAATAAAGCTTTCCATTCTCTTCACAAAAACTACCACCAATTCTCTAATCAACAAAAACCCATCTTCGAAATTTTGCAGCACCACATTTCACAGATCACACAACAATATGAATATCGCGGGGACCTACCTACACGATTCACTTCACTTCAGGCTCGGGACACAAGTCCTCTGTGGGAAGAGACCACAACAACTTGAAACCAGAAATATTGTCTTCCCAGATAGTGTGGCAGATTTTGAATGGAATTACTGGGACTAAAGCTTCCAGAGGCTTTCTTCAACACCGCGCATTGTAATTTAGAATTAGCTTTCCGAATTAAAAACTAAGGGCTCTTAAAAAAATCTATTCAAATTAACAAAAATAGAGTGGAAGGCGGTTGATCATACAAATATCGTGAGACGTTTGTATGGTCGGGGGATCATAGAATTCTGGTTTGCTAAATTTTGAATGGGAAAATGAAAAACTGAACTGAACATTTTCAAATGCCCAGATACAGTTTGTAGGTGACAAGGAAGACAAGACTTTTTATTTGTATTATTTGTTAAAAAGTGGGAGATTGGTATCGTGATAACGATCTTAACCTTTTCTATCTTGGGGATGGTACCTGGCCATTAGTTGGTTTTATAATACGGTTAAGATAAAAGAGCTTCTTGATTGAATGGTGTAAGGCATCATTCTTGAAATAGATTGGGACGGCCGATGACAGGGATATAGGAGTCTCACATCACGATCGGGTGTACTGAGGGTGGTTTTTTTTTATAAATTATTTTCCACTCTCTCTCAACGAAACTGCGGGTACACTTAATCTAAAATTTAAATATCCACATATTTAACACATTTACGTAAACAGCGGGGACAAAAAAATAAACTGAATTAACTCAGTCACTCCATTTCTTAATGTAGGGTGTTTTTTTTTCTTATGGACAGTACCGGAACTAAAATGAAGGATTACAAAAATAAAATAAAATATTCAAGATACGTTAAAATAGCGGGATATTTAATAATATCCCTAATACTAAAGTAACTCAATACTGAGAGCAGGGGGTAGGGGAAAAAAAACAAGAACACATAAAACAACGTAAACAACAAGACGAAACTTTTTAATAATTTACACAAGCGTCTACAGTAAAGAGAAGTGTTAACAAGACTCTGGAAGAGGCTCTGAAATGGGGTTGTGGGTGGGAGGGGGGAAGGAAGGTAGAGTGAGAGGAGGAGGAGGGGGAAGAATAAGATCAGCTCTATCGATCTCCCCCCAACCTTCCAACCCAAGAAGAAGTATTTCATCCCGACCTTCGAAGTGAGATGCAGATCTGTAGTAATCTGTGATCTTATGACAAGCTCTAGCGGATTCTCTCTGAACGCGTTGAATAGAGAGAGAGAGAGCGGATGAAGAAAGATGCGGGGAGATCTACGCGGCGATACGCTTCACAAAAGAGCTGATGGATGGGGGACGCTTATATTCTGAATTATCGCGGTTTGTCATACTGACGATGTCTTTGCTGTTTTGTTTTTACTGAGAGAGAAAGGTTTGTCTTGGGGTCACCGTGCGTATAATACACTCAAAAAAGGATAATAATTTATACAAAAAAGCGAAGACAAAGATGTATAAGATACTACATAACTCTCACGCATTTTGAATGTTTTTTTGTTGTTTATAATTTTATAGAATGACGTTCTTTTCAGAGTACCATTTCAAAGGACCCATTGTTGTAATTTATTTAATTTGTTTTTTGAAAAATAATTTGGTAAACAAACAAATCGGCAATATTTGCTCGTATTGGTGGGCACATAGACTAAGGTGTTGATATATTCTGGCTTCCATAGGAAGGGTTTGAATCCCGGTCGAGCGTAATGAGGTGTTTCCTTCTCTTAACACTTAAATCGTTTCTTTTTTTAAATCATCGCGTCTTACTACCTGTTCAGGATATACGCATATGCACTTACTACACTAATGAGCTAGGGATAAAGTAAAGTTGAATTTAGAGGAAGTGTAACCGAATTTGAGTGGAGGGATAGGTGAAAACCATTTCAGAAACCATCCTCAATACACCTGACCGGGATTCAGACCCTGATCTCCCTGTCATCGAGAGTCTAGTCAAATATGAAAGTCATGCCTTAGACCATGCGGCCACCGAAGAGGGATTTGTTTATTTTATCTCTGAAATTACTTTGAATGCCATTTTACTGTAAGAACATTTTAAAATGGCCTGCAATCATAATAACGACGTATAAATACAATAAATCAAATATAACAAAATGTAGTGTGTGTGTGTGTGTGTGTGTGTGTGTGTGTATAAGCAAATCCTGGAAAGAGTATGGGAAAATCACAGTCACCATTTGGTGGCTCACCCCCTGGCCTACCCTAAACTAACCACTCGTTACAAAAAATGATAACTCGACCTGTTTACTAGGTATGTTCTTTGGGTTATTCCAAACACCTGGTATTTTTGTCAAAGTGCGGCATTCTACGACACGATGACTGCAGATTTGCAAAAACTTAGTACAGGTATGTATATAGCTCATAACATGGTAAAATGGGGCACATGTTTATTTGAACTTCTTTCATTGCCTTTGTGTCTCCTGTTCAACGCTCAGGTGGGTCACACATTTTTATGGTACACCCTCTATAAAACAAATGATCAGAATATATAGCTTATATAATATATATACACCAAAATCACTTCAATATGTAATATATTTATAATAAGCATGATGAATAGAGATATAACGTGATTTCACTAATATATCAAAGCAAAATTACTTTATAAATAAGTTTTTTTTTAATTTCCAGAAACGGGTTGAACTCCACCCAGTTTTATGTTCAAGATTACACCTGATTTTCCACCAATTGGTCCTTCGAGAACCAATATAATGAATCAAATCTATAAAACAATTTATGATCCTACATACCTCAAGACAAGGAACAAATTGGCGCAATTCTTTTCATCCTATTTCCTTTCTTTTCAGGTATTTCCAGACAGGTTGTGACACATTGATTTTTCTGTCTTTTGAACTTTAGTTTTTTTATATATCTTTTTAGTTCTTACACTTCTTTTATTACTTTTTTTTGGCTCATATATACTTAACTTTCTCTTTTTTTTCTCCCCCTCTCCCTCTCCAAACCTCGCAAACTTTTTCTTTCGCCCCAAACACCTAGCAGTCTTTGTCGCGTTTCAAACCTTTTATGAAAGAAAATTCCGAAACCCAATAGGCTGCTATAGTTCCGTTAATGTCAGTCACGTCCGTAGTTACAAAGATAAATAGGCCTCACAGCCTACACATCGCTCCCTCTAAGGCCTTTTTTCTCTTGGAAAAAAAAAATCAAATAAGAAAAGACAGAGTGAACACAAAAAAAAAGCCCATAAAAAAGTTGTGTTATAGTAGAATAAATGATGTTTGAATTTCCTTTAGTTGTTTTATTTACAGACACGCATCGTCGATGTATTCAGATTCTCGAATAATATAAATTCGATATTTATTCTTCCCGTCACAGTTGGCTACTTGGTAGAGTTTTTTTTTAAATTGGAACTATTTTATCACCAGTAATTTTATGACAGTAGTATCTAGATACCCGTTCTTCCCACATAACGTGTTTTATAATATGTGTATACAGAATGGGCCAGAAAAAATGCGACCGAACGTTCGGTGTGTGGTGTGTACATTTTTGTTTGTTTTATGAACATGCTATAGTTAATCGTGTACATTGATGTGTTACACATGACAACCGCTATTAGTGACGACAAATTCCATATGTAAGCGCATAAGCACGGTTGCCCTGTTCTTACAACAACAACAAAAAAGTAGCATGCCTTACACTAACATTTTGTTACCTTTTTTCGGCCCATCCCATATATCTAGGAACTTTTCAAAGTTTTTTTTTAGCACCGCTAAACGAACAACTCAAAAATTTGAGAGTGAGTGTCTGAATTGTAGGTGCTGTTACCACTGAGGACTGTACCTAGCACTCCCCAGTGTCCGAAACTGCCGTAAGCCCGAGTGTCTCTCTGGTGTAGCCTGTGTTTATCTTTTCTGTGGACCAGGCTCAATATTTATCTTAGGATTGTGGCTATCAGACGGAAAAGTGGTCTTAGTCATTTCTAAGTAAGCTAAACATTTACAAGGAAATATTTTATGATCTTGTAAAGTTTGCTATAAAGTAGATTGATATATCATCTTTGTTTATATTAGGCAATTCTACAGTTACAAGACTATATTCTAGCTGAGAAAATGACAAAATAATCTAAATCAATCATTCATTTACTCGTTATTATTATATATTTTAATACAAATCAAAACTAAAACTAAAAAGGGATCTATTTTTTAATACTACCAACCAATATATAAAATTGAGTCTGTGTGGATTTACTACTCCTTCTTGCAAAAACCACTACACCGATTGCGCTGAAACTACCCATGAACATAATTTGAGCGTCCAGTTAACATATTATTGGTTAGTTATAACTTCCGTCCAATATATTTGTTGTGCCTCCCTGTTCAGTCGGCAGCTGTATCTTTCCTCCGCACTTGCACAGAACGCGCCAACCACCCTCTCTATTCCTGGGCCACTCCACACTTCATGTTCTCTGAGCCGTTCACGACGATTTCCCCACTGTACTCAGCGCCCAAGAGATCTCCTCTTCCTATTGGCTCGCTTGGCGGCCCCTGTCTCTCACGTTCTCGCGCGCCAATGAGAACTCCCATTGGACAAAGCCAGGCAGCAGTGGAGGGTATTTAACACGGTGGTTCCTCGGTCATAAGACCTGGATATGCCTACCATCAAGGACCACTTCCGGAAGCTGGCGCAGTCCTTCTACGACAGACTTCCCGGTGCCACCAATCCTCTTATCCAGGGGCTTGGGAATTACGTCATCGACCCTGGAGGGTGCCACCGACGTCCCAAAGCCCTGCTCGGATGAGCTAGATGTGTCAACAGTGATTTGGGAGGCTCTCCCCAGCCCCCATAGAGTAGTGTCTCCGCACGTAACTCTAAAAACCCTTATTCGGTTTCCCAATATACTTTGTTTTCCCCAATAATATTAATAATATGCTTTTTCTTTGTTTCAATAACTTCGCGAAATGCGAAACAACCCGAAAACACACGGTGTGGCCAATTGGTCGGTACGTGTTGGAATTTGCTCTCGTGCTCCCCTTCAGGGTGCATTAGAGCATGCTTCTTTGCGTCTGCGTCTGCGTCTCAGGGCCAGTCGGAGAGTGGCTACCCAACACGGGTGTTTGAAAGAGCTATTAAATTGTCTTATGTTACGAAGGAACAATATTGTTTTAACCCCCTCTGTCTCCCCACCATCATCCTACCTCCCACCGCGACTCAAGCTACCAGGACTTCCTCATGTTCCACCGTGACTCACGTTGCCGAACATCCTCCTGTCTCACCGCAACTAACGTTACCGGGATACTCTCCCGACATTTCTCCTACCCTACCACACGTGTCTGAACACAACGTCGCGACATCAACCAGCTACCCCCGTAAGGATAACATATTGTTCCAAGATAACTCCATTGCGTCAGCCCGCATTCGAGCCATATCGACCTAGTCGCCGCAATCTGATGATGACTATAGTGCCAGCCTCTGTGGATAGAAGGTGTCATGTGGTCAGCACAACGAATCTTCCAGGCGTTAAGCTCAGTTTTCTAAACCGGAGCCACTACTTTTTCATTCAAGTGGCTCATTTTCCTTAAGAGGCTGAGTTGACATCGTTCCAGAATCACTGCTTCACAGCGCAGGAGATCAAACCTTGGACCTCTGGATCTTTAGTAAGGAACTCTGACCACAGAGGTGGTCTTTGTTTCAAGCCGGCGGCTACAAAATATTACATTTTGGCCTTTTTTTCTTGGCTTCTGCTTATCGGATTTTAGTTGGACCATATTTGAAAGGACCGGCTTCGGTGGTCACATGGTATAAGGCGTCATTTCTATCAGTAGACTAGATTGCCGATGACGAGTAGATCGAAGTTCGAATTTCGGCTTGGTGTACCGAGGGTGGTTTTTCCAAAAGTGTTCCACTTTCCCTCCAAGCAAATGCAGGTACACTTCTTCTTTATATAACCTTTCTAATTTCTAAAACCATAAGCGTAGTTAGTATATAAGCGTATAAACCGAACGGGTAGTAAGACGCGGTGCTAAGAAAACCTCTTCAGACAAGTAACCAGTCGACGGTGTTTTCAAGATTGTTTACAACCGGAACATTAATTGCAAACATTCGATTGAACAAAAAAAAGGACCATTGTATTCTACGTTTTCTTAGTAATTTGCAGTCTGAGTAAGCTCGTTTGGGGGTTGGTTCATGGGAAGAGGGGTGGTGTGACACTACCTGAACCTGACTTTGTGTAAGCCGGTTTATTGATACTAGAAGGCAATTTTTTTTTCTGTTCTCTAGTAAAACTATCTTTAAAATGAACCGTTTTAAAAAAATACCGGGTTGATAGCAATGTTGTCACGTGGGACTGCACTTATGAATCCCCATGTTGAAAGACTAAGTATCTCTCAATGAGCGCAGTTATTTTAACCTGGCGGCTGATGATCTGGCGTATATAAATATGATTTTGGCAGGAAGAACAGTAGAAGCTAGTTACTAGAGCTACTAAAATAATTATAATATAATCACTCAAGTCATGTTATCTGCAGCTGCCGATTTTGATAGATATTGTCAATATCTTTAAAATAACACAAATAATGTAAGATAAGTGTTGGCAATGTTGTCGTCAAATAAATATGTCTGAATTTTCTCTAGAGTTCTTCCAACCAAAATCAGGGTATACCTTGTTCGTGACCTTGTCCTAAGTCAGTGTATCTCAAAGTGTGATCACCGGACCATCGGTGGTCGGTCCACAGCGGCCTATCAAGTGGTCCGTAGGATTACAGGAAGTTTAGTAATAATAATGAATTAAATAATGTTGATCACACAAATTTGAAGGGCAAAATATTATATAGCCATACTATGCTGTATTTATTTTCTTGGTGGACACAATTCAAATAGAAAATGAAGTATGTACCAATCTTAAGTGAACAAATATGAAAAATCATTTATAAAGAATTATGAGGTTTAGAATTTTAAAACTAACAAAAAAATAAATAATATACCTACTAATTCAATGTAGCTATATAATATTACCCGCCTCGGTGGCGTAGTTGGCTAACGCGCTAGTCGTGTTGAGCTCGACCGCCGAGGACGGGGAGATTGAGGTTCGAATCTCGGTCGGGTGAACTGGGGGTGGTTTTTCCTAAATGGTTTTCCACTCTCCCTCCACGCAAATGCGGGTTCACTTCCTCTAAATTCAACTCTCCCATTTCCTAATCCATTAGCGTAATTAGTACTTAAGCGTATATAACCTGAACGGGTAGTAAGACGCAGTGCTAAATATTATTATTATATAATATTTTTGTTCAACATTTCATTTAGTGGATAACTTGTTTTCTTGTAGTTATAGCCCTGAACGGAATTGCCTATTAATAAGGCCTTTCCTGAATAATTTTAACCCCAACCCCCCCCCCCCCTTTCACACCCATACCAGGGCCCCGGAGCGCGCATAGATCCCATTGGTGGACTTCCATCGCCAAACCTTTGAGAAACATTGTTCTGTGCTATCTTGGTACACGGAAATGAAAATCCTAAATTATATACATATAAAAAGGCGAAAGTTAGCGATAAAGAACAAAGGATAAGGGAAATGGAAATTCAGACAGACATTAGAAGACAGACAAGAGAAGTACGTTCTGAATATTTCTTGAAGGTAAAATAAAATATAATATCTCGGTCACGCAAAGTTAATGATGATAGACCAAAACCATACTTCTTTTGTTATAAAAAATAATGGATATTTTCATAGCGAAAATATTATTTAGGATGAGGAGAAGGCAAAATTCTCATTATTTTGTCCAGAAACAAATTCGACGTCACGCAAAGGATGAAAAGGTTATCAACTTGATGATTTAATAATATAAATTACAGTATGCCTCATATTACATTGTAAGCCTTAGTTGACAAAGCGATTTACCTTAGAGAAATCTAGCAATTTAAAAAAAATGGAGCTGGCTAATCGGGTTAGCGATTAAAGAAAAAAATTGAAAAACTCAGAGCTAATCGTGATATTAAAGTGAGCGTAGAACAAAAATAAATAAATTATTATTTGCTCCTAACATTGACAAAATATAGCTACATTATTTTATCAATTTTTCTTAATTCCTGTTAAGGTTATTTTCCATAGAAGTATGACAATTTATTAAATATTAAACTTTATGTTACATTCTAAGCGAAAAATCTGATTAGTAGTTTAATCTTCAAAGTTTTTGGTAGAGTTGGTTAAGAACTATGAACATTTTCTTCATTAAATCAACTTTACCTTTGAGGGCTATGAAAGTAATATTTTTGTATATATTTTCATCCGAATAGTTTTTATATTAAGTATGTCCTTCCGTGTTATTATAAAGCCCAAAAACTACACTTTTAGAGAAATTAGTACCTTATTGGCGGGACATTACAATTTATATTTTTGTGTGTATTTAGTCACTGAAATTTACCGCTCAAAATATTATTTCATTTACTTTTTCTCCGCGATGATAATAAAGATGCGGCTGCAGCGCGGTGGACGGCAACAGTCGAGCTTATCGGGCAATTCCAAGCGCTCGGTTGGATAAACATCACTCTAGTTCGTGGTTGTACCGTTAAATGGATATACAACAGTTAAATATTTATCCATTTAACGGTTATACGACTAGAGTAATGTGATCTGTGACCGAGCCAGTCGGCCATCGATCCTCTTGTTTGGAAATTTCTCGTTCCGAGATGCTCTCATTGAAGTCCAAGGTTCAATCTCAGACTGGTGCAGTGTGCTTCACGATAACTTTTTTAAAAATCTTAATTCAGGTGAATGGTGCCGCATTTCCCTTGATTTCACTCTAATCATTATCTTTTTCATTAAGTTCACTATTTCAATTCATGATTACTTGAACTAATTTTGCTCTACCCAAGCATTTTTGAAAATTTTAGTTTTTATGACCTTATATTATAAGCTACACCATTGTGTAATTGATCAAGGTAGACTTACTACCATTCAGGTTAAGCGAAGTGTAAATTAAAAAACATATTATATTAGATACCTGCTTCAGTGGACGCATGGTTTAAGGTGTCACTCTTCATTAGAGTATACTGCCGATGATGTGGAGATCGGGGTTTTTCCACTCGCTTCCACTCAAATGAGGGTGTACTTCAATCTAAATTCAACCTTCCTCATCCCTAACACATCGCTGTAATTATTACATATGAATTGAACGTGGTTTTAAATAATCATATAGTATATCATAATTCATAACTTGTCTTACAAATTAACTTTACTTTATAATAATGGATATTAATAAAAATAAAGAAAAAATAAAATTAACTAAAAAGGTAAATTTAAATAAGAAAACACAACTAGGGATAGCAACAGCCAAAGCCTTGATAAATTTATATTTACTTCCACAACACTTGACACAGTGTTCTTCTAACAGTTTCTTTTTTAATTCAAAATGGAGTAATTTAGTGTTTGTGTATAGTGTATTATCTCTTTTCTTTTTGTTCGATAAAGGAAAAAAGCCAAAATATTACTCATACTCAATTTGTATTAAAGTTTGTATTGACTATTTCTACTATATAAGATAGAAGAAAGAAAATGTAACCTTGTGAATTGGATTTTTCCCATATTTTTCCTCTTTCCCTAGGTGGGCTTTCATCTTAAATCTACACTTACTAGTTTCTGAAAATTGAAAAATGACACCTGGATACGGGAATCGAGCCCGGGACCTCTGGCTGGGTTCGATTCCCGTGTCCAGGTGTCATTTTTCAATTTTCAGAATATGATATCTAGATGGAGTAATTCCCACTAATAAGCATAAATAATAGCTCTGGCTATTAATTCTTACTTACTAGTTTATTTTTCCTTATTTTATTAATTTCCATTACTATAAACTTATTTAGCCATCGGGCCACCTCATTCAACAAACTAACTTAACTACAAGAGTTATAAACACAGAGCCTTGGCTCTTAATATATACAAATAGTACATATTTCCATCAGTGCACTCCCCCCCTCCCACCTGGAATAAAACCAGGGTACCCTATACTTGTGGTCGACCACTCAACCCCGATAAAGGGCTACCACACTATATATACTTTTTTATCGACAGTTTTACATTTTTACATTAATGACCCATCTCTCTATATTCTCATGCTTCATTGGTTGTTTGAATAAACCAACCCCCTCCCCCAACATTATCCAATCCATCCCCAATACCATTTTATCGTCCAATCAATACGTTTATAACCTCAAAACACCAACCATCAAACGTTCGGAGGTAACATTGTTACGTACAAAATGAGGTTTTCAAATGGGGCAGAAATTCGTAATCGGGAATTCGGTATTGCTAGGGTGATAGTACTTTTAATGAAGATTATTATTGCGATGATGGTGATGATGATTTTAATGATGACGGAGATGATAATGGCGACGGAAAACAAGTACAGTCTGTTTAGGTCCTACTCGGACTATTCTTTGAGTGACTTTTGGGAGTTTTGTTTAGGGTGGCCTTATTCATCGCTTTATCAAACAAGTATATGTATATATAGTCCAACATATAATTTTAAATTCCTGGTGCACATGTACTCTTACCAAACCAGCTGATTGTATGAGCATATGGCTTACATAATAACTTAACTCTAGAATCGACCCAACATCCAACTATCGGATCACTGTTGAAGTGGACATTTCAATTTCAACGATGATAAAAAATTTCGATCATGCCGTAAATCGAACCCTGAACTCTTATTTCAGTAGGCAGATGCTATAAGTTAAGAATCAAGTATGCCTGTAGAACCATTTTTATTATATTGCATGTTAATGAGACCAAGGCAGCCTTGGATAACAAAAAACTCGGATAACACGGAACAGTATAAAACACACTACACTAAATTTGAATGAAACAAACTCTCATAACTTTCAAATAAATCACTACAGATCAATAATCTGCAGCTATAACGCTCAGTGACAGGCAACTGACTCAATTAAGTCGAGTGGCAGACAGTAATATTGACGGTGCCGCGGTATATGTGAACTATTAACCACGTGATGATTCTGCTATTCGTACTATACGGCTAGGCAAGTTTAATGTGGATATTTTTAAAGACAATTCTGAACGAAATAAACATTGATTTACTACAATGGAAATACAGAACCTCGGATAATCAGGACTTTACTGTATAATATAAACAAAACCATTTGACCCAAAACTGTTTATTTGCTACCTAATTAAATACAACAAACCCAATTTTCAGTCGTATGTTGTTTGCCCTTCCTGGGGAAGGAACTGTGTCCCCTTAGATCAGTGGGCAGAATAAACTGACTCTGATAAGATAGCGGACGTAAAATGAATTAAAGGTGACTTATTTTAATGTTTTAATTATAAAGAAAAATATAATATTAACTGATAATATAAATAGTTGTTCAGGTTTCTTAAACACCAACAAAGTTTTTTTTATTTAGGTATCTAGCGTTTAGCTAAAACGACTATATTGGTTTACGACTTACAAACTAACTTAAACTAGGAACATAGGATGACGATGCACGATAGAACAATACGGCTATTACTTCACACGCAGCCATGACGTCTAGATATGTATTATTTTAATTATATTTAATTTATCTATAAAGCCGATAAGCTAAGGTAGTGCTTTCTGCAAAATATTTCTTAAATATCTACATGCCCCCTAAGAATTCTCTTTACACTGATACAACACTTGTAACTGAGCTTTTTGGCAAGTAAAAAACTGTTATTACATTCAATTTTGGTTTTAAAAATATTCTGGGCTAAGGAAACAATATAGTTTGAAGTTTATTTGATATATATAATTATATGAATCAATGAATATCTTTATTTTACTAGCTAAAGTTAGCGAATTCAAGGAAGTTACTTCTCTTTGAATAATTGTTCTAAATTAATCAATATTCGCTAATGTACACTGTTTTTTCATATTACTTGATTACATGTAAACATATTAGTATTTAATTTATACTGTCCCACACATTTCAAAACTATCTAAATTCATTCTCATTGTACCTTATCTATTTTTATTTTCATAACCTAACAGATGTTTGTAGAATTTTTATAATAATAACTTTTTATTATATGTAAAAATATATGCATGAATTCATAGCCTTCTTTGTGAGCTAACGAACGCTCTTTGGATATTGTAATTAATAAAGTTAAAAAAACACTTTTCTTTACATAGTTATTTAAGATTCACTTTATTATTTTTATACTTTCAAATTATTTATTTAAAAAAACACATTTCCTGCGAACTTTAATCCAAACCAAACTAGTAAAATATATTACTAAAAGTGAACTTAAAAGTAAAACGACCAAAAAAAAACCCATCTCAATAAATCTTGATACACTTTGAAAATAAACTTATCATAAACGTCCGCCAGGAGCGGTCCCTGTCAAAACAAAGTACAGTATTGAATAATGTTATCGTACACACTTTCGGGAAGAGTATCGATAAATCATCTCCCCCCACCCCAGCCACGACATTCTAGAAAGTGTAGCCTAGGGTGCGGTTTTTTTTTCTCCTCAAAATATTGCGAGTATCCATAGCTTTCACTGAAAAAACTAATATCGTCTACCTTGGCCACAAAATTAATGTAGTCTTCAGTCCCTAATTCTTCTTGTGTGTGTGTGTGTGTTTTTTTTTCTACTAAAAGCAAGTCCTTTGAACAGTTTTTTTTTAGAAGTCAACTAAAGGAAGATACGATAAAAAAAACGGAACGGGGTAGGAAGATTAATACCTGAAAAGAAAGAAGAACCAAAAAGGAAACGGAACGTATAAGAAGATGGAACTACCATGCCGGTTGTTCATTGTGCTCTGCTATGAATGCAGATGATTCGTAAACAAAGTGGCTCCCTATTTTATTCATTTTACTTTGATGTCGCGAATATTCGGTATTGCCGTTCGTAGGGGAATGAAGGGTATGGGGGACTATACTGCATTCACAATAAATTCGAACGCCTTAGAGTGACATCAATAACATAAGGTAGAATTGTAGGGGAAGCGAGAAAAGAACAGTGTTTGTACAGTTTTTGTATCGACTTTTTTTTCTCAGCAAAATAAATCAAATATTTCTTCTGTGGAAACATATAGTTTAATTTTCTTCACATGGTGATATCAACAAATTTTGAATATCTGTCATGATCAAAGTAGCCTTAAGAGAAACTTTTAAACGAAGAGAAAAAGTTGTCATTAAATTCCAAGACACCCTTGACAGATATTCAACAATTGTGTTGATATCATCGTGTGAACAAAATTAAACTCTTATGTTTCTACTGGAGAAATATTTTATCTATTTTGATCAAAAAATGTATTGCTATAAAAACTGCAAAAACATTGCTCTATTCTCGCATCCCCTACACTCCCAACTCAACCGCGTTGTCTGTTATTAACAGAGCACAATTTATTCAACCTACAGTATAGTACTGGTAGGAACGAACTTTCAGAAAAAACATACTTTTTGCGGCCACCGGTGATAACAATTTATTATATTACTATTGCTATTTTATAGATATTATCTATCAAAATATACAGCTACGAATCACATAACTTGAATTATGAATAAATGAAAATTGTCTAAGTGACTTAGGTATCTCTCAACAAAGCTGCTACCATTGCTTCCTATGTAAATACAACTATAGGTTCCCCCCATTTTTTGTAAACTATATTTCACTTTAACTCTGCGAGTTTTCCAATTACATCAGTGAGACAAAGCCCATAAATTGTGGGGGGGGAATCAGAAAAATGTTGTACAAGGTCACTGATATTAATTTGTATCTTGAATGAGTTTTATCATAATTCATGTGCGTTTGTTTGCAAATGTCCACATCTCTGGCTATTTGGATTAACTGTGAAAATTAAAATGAGAAATGGAAAAAAAAAAACAGATAAATAAATGTTCATATGTCTACATAATCAAATAAATAAATAAATGAAAGCTTTCTTTTTAAATTTCACTTGACTCTACGGGGGGGGGGGAGGGGGGAAGGGAAGGAGTGCATAAGCGTTGTGTGTATGGAGAATCAGAAGGGATAATTCTTAAAACTGTAGGTTGACGAGAAGCCTAGCAATGGGAATTATCTACCATGTCATTATAAGATGGGGAGAGAGCGCTTAGGTCCAGAAGTTGGAGGGATAGAAGTATCAATAAACAAGCCGAGTGAACTATCGAGCTATTATAGTGAGGGGAGGGGGCACTCAGGAACCCAAGATTGAATGATGATTGGAATCAACTATAGAACTATCCGTAAATCCTGGAGGAGTTTTGAACTTATCACAGACTTGCTATACGTGACTTGATTCGTTTCTACGCGCGATTCCTCGGCTCAATTTTTACAACGCATCAGAATATTGATGTCTTGAATATCTTTTTTCATCGTGAATAAAGAAACGCACCCTTTATGAAAGTAATAAAAAATATACTTCTCAAAATAATAAAAGAAAAGGGGGAGGTTTGTAATGGGAGTGTTAGGGGTCCAAAAATACGACACGTCAGCTGGCATGCTCTGAAGGACCGGGCTGGAATTCTGGGAAGCCAATCAATACAGCTCATTTTCGACTGTAGTATATTAAAATAGTTTATATTATAAGCCTCGTTTGTGAACGAGAGCATTTAGTAGATTAAATAGTTTTACTAGCCATCTCCAAAATATTCTGTATCGAAAACTGCATCGGTGTACATGCGGAACAAATTTTAGACACTAGTCTAATTTCCGGCGACTGGGAAAGTTGGAGTTCTAAGCCGGTCTGGGCAGTATTGAGGGCGATATTTTCCTAAACTTTTTCACTCTCCCCTTCCACAAAATTCCGGGTACTCTTTCTCTAAATTACGATTGTAGTTACGTACCCGATCAGGTTATCCGCAAAATGTTGTGTTAAATAATAGGAAACAGTCATTTGGAATAAAAATATAGTTACTAACTTATTTTTTACTCTACGGGATTAATATCAGCACACCACTTATAAAGAACATAAATATAGAGCAGACACAACATCCAGCCCCCTGGCCATTAATTCATTACTGAACAAGAGGAAAGTCCAATTTCTTTACTGATAAATTTTTCAGTGATGCCGGGAATCAAACCCGGGACCCTTAACTGAGTGGGTAGGCACGCTACCGACTAATCTAAGGCGTCTGAACCTTTCTCATCCTTAACCCCTTTGTGTAGCCCCGTGGATATCCCAGCCGGTGGGAGATATGTGGAGCGGGGGGTAAAATATCTCTGAACTTTCAATGCATACGCACCATCGACCATGCGGTCTACGGCGTTAAACTCGCAATGTAAAGGACTATAACTGGCGGAGAAGTTGATTTTCTAAACGTTATTTATTAATGTGGTTTTTACATATTCTCTCCAAACTAAAATATATTGGACCTTACCTATACTACTAGCCTCATCCTTAAGCATAAAATTAAATCGATAGAAATAAAGCATGTTAAACGAGCCAATTAAAATTAAATAATTTCACCCGCTTTGGTGGCCGCATGGTTTAAGGCACTACTCTAGCAGTATACTTGACTGCAGATTACGGGGATATCGAGGTTCAATCCTTGGTCAGGTATATTGAGGGTGTTTTTTTCCTAAATGGTTTTCTACTCTCAATCCACGAAAATGCGGGAACACTTCCTCTAAATATAGCTTTTCTCATCCCTAAAAACCATTAGCGTTATTAGTAGAAAAGCGTGTAGCAAAAATGGGTTGTAAGACATGGTGCTAAAGAAGTGTAAAGAAAAAAATTAAGTTTCCATGAAAGCCAATCGATTTATTGGAGGAATAAACCCATTAAAATAAACAAATAGACTGCAAGGTACTCGGGACTCAGATGTACATTCTCTTTCTCGAGCAATCGGCAACAATCGACCTTATCGTTCAGAGTGTTATTCATGTTATTCCAGTACAAAACACATGTGCCCTTAGAGTCCTTTTTCAGTCAACAGAACCTTCTGTTAACAAAATAGTTGACCTCACTGTTATCGATCTGTGCCGAGCACAAATCTAAAGAACGTTAGAATGTTTAAATTAGATTGTTGACTGATGTCTTAGCTGGGTTGGTAACAAGTCTGCCCACTAAGTTAAGTGTCCCAGGTTCGATTCCCGGCATAGCTGAAACACTTATCACTAATGCACTAGTGTAATGGGGGTTTACTTTTTCACAGTGATGAATTAACGCTCAGGGTTTGGATGTTGTGTCGGTTCTGGATTTAAGTTAGTTTATAAGTCGTGTGATTATGGCACTATCAGTTGGTTCAGAAAGTGCACATTAAATTTCTCGAATATATATATATATATATATTTTTTTTTTCCAAATGACTATACTATTATTTCATATAAAATTTAGCGTATAGCCCAAACGAATACGTGGCTACAACCAAGGAACTACCACACCATATAAACGTTTAAAAAAAATCTTTAGATTTATTTTTGGAAAAATTTGAATTTCCGAAAAACACTAATTAGTAAAAATACATTAAATTTAAGGACTAGACTCAAAATCTTTTAAAAAGTCCCGAAGTGTAGCCATAAATAACATCTGATTATAAAAGTTTGAGTAAAATATTTAAAACCTTTTCGGATTCTAGATCCCAAGGACAGACAGACAGACAGAGTTATAAAACCTACTTTTTATGGTACGGAGGAACATAAAACGTAAATATTCATCATAATCACGAGGCCCAAAGATTTCACGATTACAATACTCTCTCTTTGTATGGGAAAGTAAAGACTAATTTTAGTTTTAAAACTAGAATTTCAAGTGAAAATATTTGTGAATCCCTCCTTTAGACCACGTGACTACGTCGTAGGAAATGTTGTTAAAAACTTATCGAGACCGCCTCATTATAAGGTGAAATGAAGCACGGATTTAAGGAACTTAATTCCTTGTAAAATAAACACAACTTTTTTTAAAAAATATTTTGAAAAGAGGTGGAGAACTTTTTGTTTTTGTTTTAGAAAACTTCCGGTAACTAGGTTCTAATTACCGTGCCTTCAAGAATAGCACTTCGTAGTGAGAATCACCGTTTATAATTGACTGAGATTGGCGGGGATAGTGGTTAAGGGGGCGAGGGGGGCTATTCCCCCAACGTATTGCCAGTTTGAAGAACCAACTCAGGAAAAGTGAAAGGGGCTCATTATGCAAATTAACATGTGCATTGTGGATTACGTAGAGAGGTACAGTCGTAGTAAATAAATTAACACCAAAAATCTTAAATTTTAATAGGGTTTATTTTTTTCACTTGTTCCATAGGAACTGAATAATAGTATAATGCACACAAACAAACATTTGTATATGTATTTATTACAAAGGTGTATAAAAGTAAGCAAATTAAATTACTGCATTTAATAATAGCGATACCTAATTTATTAATATTATGTTTATTATTGAGATATATGTATTTCAAAATTGGTCAAAAATAATACATTCAAAGTGCTTGACTTAACAAAATTTTGTGTTATATATATATATATATAATTTTTTACTTAATAAATTATATATATTATATATTAGAATGTTTTTTATTATACAATTAATTATTATTATTATTATTATTATTATCATCCGCGTCTTACTACCTGTTCGGTTTACCTTACGCTATGTGCAATGGTAGGTGATTGTGAGATGAAATGTAGGACCTACAGTTTAACGTGGAATCCGAACCACGGTGGAGGCCTGGCATTCCTCACATTCACAAGTTGTGATTAATACACGTCTTGTCAGAGGTGAAGGAAGGGTTTGGCAATCAGATAAATCTGTGCCAGGACCGAGGATTGAACCCCGGACCCACCAGCACAGAAGTCTGACACCTTACCCTAGACCACCAGGTCACCTAGTTAACTTATATTACATTCCAAATACGAGTATCTTGCCTATGGTGCTTCGGAAGAAGAAAATAAATATGGATTATCTCAATAAATGATCGGCGTTTACTTTTTAAATGCCGAGCATTTTAAATATTGATTTAAAGTAAGAATGACCCCTTCGGTGGCCGCATGGTCTAACGCGCTAATCTGCAGTAGACTAGACTGCTGATGACGGGGAGATTGAAGTTATAATCTGGGTCGGATGTACTGA
Source organism: Timema podura (assembly GCA_033556935.1). Taxonomy (NCBI): domain Eukaryota; kingdom Metazoa; phylum Arthropoda; class Insecta; order Phasmatodea; family Timematidae; genus Timema; species Timema podura. The sequence continues at coordinate 13,227,213 of JAVRXN010000004.1, read as the reverse complement.
GCTTTTTCCAAAATGGGTTTTCACTCTCCCCAAACAAATGTGGATACACTTCCTCTAAACATAACCTTCCTAATCCCGAAAACCATCAGCGTAGTTAGTACATATTGTATAACACGAACGGGTGGTAAGACAAGGGCTAAAACAATAGGACTCTACCAAGATTATTTGAAGCCGGATGAAACTAATTTTCTTGTGCGTTTTATGCCCACACCAAAGCCTATTTTTCAAGTCGAAATTTTAGGAGTGCGGCCAAATTATTGAAAAAATAAAATATTTTTGTAGATCAACAAAGAGTAAAATGTCGTTCATTAGCAAATAAATGTAAGCACACACTGTCCTGATTTAATTTAACGATTTTATTTATTTGAGGTATTTAACACGCACTTTCTGAACAGATTTGTTGTATAAGCACAAGAGAATTTCTAAGAACGAGCGCGAAAGGGCCAACTAATTTTGCTGGCAATGGTATTTTTTACATGCCACAATCGACAAGGGACTGACGGCTTTAATTACCCTCTGAAGAAAATTGTACTACGGATTTTATCGCTAAAAAAAACCGTTGACCTAGGCTAGGTTGGAACCCGGGTGTAGTGGAAACGCTAACGCCGTTCCTGCGCTGTTTTCATGGAAGAATATTAAAAAGATTTTTTTAGTTAATTTTTATATTACGCAATTATAAGCTAACAAATTGATTTTATATCAATATTATGTTAAAACTTATTTTCTATATGAATAAATAAATTCTGTTGAAATTTAATGTGGTAATATGCGAATTTTTGGGATTTTAGAGCAAGTGCGCTAAGTTTATATAGCCATTAAAATTCTCCAAATAGCTTCTAGAGGCATTTATTTTGTTAAAACTTTAGCCTAGCGGTACCCTCCCCCCCCATTTCAATTTGGGGTGGCTGCGACCTTGCGTTCCGGCACTGCTAAATTTACGACCACACCACTGGTTTGAACCCACGATCATCGGGTCCTGAGGCGAGCACTTTACCCCTAGGCCACGAGGTCGGCAACTGTCTCGATAATCGATACAAAACTATATCTGATAATAAAAGAGTTTTATTGTCGGCTCCTTCATAAAACAGCAACAGTTATATCGCGACTTCAGCGCTCACCTCAGTTTCTTGGCAAGATAGGGCGTGTAAGTGCGAGAGAGAGAGAGAGAGAGACAAGCGTAAAAAGAAAGAGGGGTGAAGGAAGCGCTATTATACATCAGATAGAGGAGGAAGGGAAGAATGACACTCAAAAAAGAAGGGCGCGAAGCTTCATCGCGTGCGAAACAAACGGAAAGAAAGAAAGAAAGTAAAAGGGTTCCGTGATATGAATGATAAATATTCTCGGATGGCTATCGTTCGACTAATCGACGCTACGCTGTGTATCGATTTTGTTAAAGCTGGCTGCACGGTTTAAAAAACACTTTAAATTAGAGATTTAAAGTTTTTATTTTGACAAACTTGGTATTCACATAATACTTTTCTATGACGTTCAACCAATGAAAAGCAAGACTCGGGAAAATACAATGATGACACCAAATGGCGTATTTTTACTAAGTTAAATATTTGACTGCTATAGTTAGATTATATATTAATATAATCTAATGTCTCCTGATTCACAGAAATCATATTAACTAATTACTTACTACCGGTTTTTATTAGTATTACATGTTATATATTTAGTTAATATTATTACATTAAAAGATTTCTGATGAAAGTTTATCTTCTATCTCTAGCAAATGACAAATAACCACAGGAAAATACCTCTTTCTGATTATTTGGACTCTGTGGGTTTCCAAAACTCCTAATTTTTAAAGTCTTAATAGATTTTAAATACTCTTGACATTTTTTTAAAAGTTCTTTCTTAGCACCGCGTCTTACTGCCCGTTCGGGTTACACGCTTATGTATTAAATACTCTAATGGTTTTATGGACAAGGAAGGTTATATTTATAGAAAGTGTATCCGCATTTGCGTGAAGGGAGAGTGGAAAACAATTTTATGAAAATTTATCTCAGCACACTTGAACGAGAAACGAACCTCAATCTACCCGTCATCGGCGGTTTATTCTACTGCGAGATTAGTGCCTTAGGCCATACGGCCATTGAAGTGGGTCTCTGACATTATTCAAAACTTACAAATCACACATTTCGGTAAAAAAAAACTATGTCTTTAAGTCAGAGCTTTATAATATTGTGTAACCAGCCTAGCGATGAACCCATTCTTTTTTATTATCACAAGGACATACAAAAAACCAATATTATTTTGGTTAGTTCAATTAAATTATTTCATCATCACTTATCACTCATTACCAATACGAGCTGGAGGCCCTACTCATTTAATTAATCTAACGGGTAAGGGGTGAGAGATGTATTTATTTAGAGGAAATATTCTCGCATTTGCGTGGAGGGAGAGTGGGAAACCATTTAGTAAAACACACCCTCGATACACCTTGCCGGGGTTCGAGCCCCCACCAAACTTTCACAGACCAGACTAGTTGAGCCTAAACTCGGCAGGCTGTTATCACAGTTGGTGGAGTGTCGCGGGTATGCCCCATTTGACAGCCACTTTGTTTTAATGGAGGCATCCAGTTTCTATCTACGTGACACGGTGCAGATTGAGTTATTTGTTTACTCCATTTTATCCGTCAGACGAACCTTTCAAATTCTATTTCTCACTCTACTCTTTCGGTAATTGCCTCAGGTTGAGACTTATTTTTAAAACTTTTAGCACCTTTTTTTAACCTTCATATTTTATTTAGTGCTGTTTTCAGCAGGTGTTTTTTTACTATTTATTTTCTCTTATAGAAGATCTGTGTTTTTAATTTATTTATTTTCTGGTGAATTGGGCACTTTAATGTTAGAGATTGGTGGATTGGGTACCATCAACTCAAATAGAAGGAATTGTAAACATGAAGATTGGTCACTTCGTAGCATAATATTAATAGGAAATTAATACAGTAGATAGCCAGCAGAGCTCAGTTCAGTACAAGCCAGCCATATAAACGTTAGCTTTCCGTTAATTATATTTGAGTTAAAATTAATTCTTAGTGAGAGGGAGAGCTAGGGTAAGGTATATTGGTTTAGTCTAGTAGCAGCCCAATATACCTTGGGAGATAAATCTTGGTGCAAGGTAGCAGTGTCCAATCCACATCGGGAGATAAATCTTGGTGCAAGGTAGCAGTGCCCAATACACATCGGGAAGTAAATCTTGGTGCAAGGTAGCAGTGCCAATACACCTCGGGAAGTAAATCTTGGTGCAAGGTAGCAGTGCCCAATACACCTCGGGAAGTAAATCTTGGTGCAAGGTAGCAGTGCCCAATACACCTCGGGAAGTAAATCTTGGTGCAAGGTAGCAGTGCCCAATACACCTCGGGAAGTAAATCTTGGTGCAAGGTAGCAGTGCCCAATACACCTCGGGAATAAATCTTGGTGCAAGGTAGCAGTGCCCAATACACCTCGGTAAGTAAATCTTGGTGCAAGGTAGCAGTGCCCAATACACATCGGGAAGTAAATCTTGGTGCAAGGTAGCAGTGCCCAATACACCTTGGGAGGAAATCTTGGTGCAAGGTAGCAGTGCCTAATTCACCTTGGGAGGGAAATCTTGGTGCAAGGTAGCAGTGCCCAATTCCCCTCGGGAGGAAATCTTGGTGCAAGGTAGCAGTGCCCAATACACCTCGGGAAGTAAATCTTGGTGCAAGGTAGCAGTGCCCAATACACCTCGGGAAGTAAATCTTGGTGCAAGGTAGCAGTGCCCAATACACCTCGGGAAGTAAATCTTGGTGCAAGGTAGCAGTGCCAATACACCTCGGTAAGTAAATCTTGGTGCAAGGTAGCAGTGCCCAATACACATCGGGAAGTAAATCTTGGTGCAAGGTAGCAGTGCCCAATACACCTTGGGAGGAAATCTTGGTGCAAGGTAGCAGTGCCTAATTCACCTTGGGAGGGAAATCTTGGTGCAAGGTAGCAGTGCCCAATTCCCTCGGGAGGGAAATCTTGGTGTAAGGTAGCAGTGCCCAATACACATCGGTAAGTAAATCTTGGTGCAAGGTAGCAGTGCCCAATACACCTTGGGAGGGAAATCTTGGTGCAAGGTAGCAGTGCCCAATACACCTCGGGAAGTAAATCTTGGTGCAAGGTAGCAGTGCCCAATACACCTCGGGAAGTAAATCTTGGTGTAAGGTAGCAGTGCCCAATACACCTCGGGAAGTAAATCTTGGTGTAATGTAACAGTACCAAGCACACCTATAACTGGTTAGCGACCCTCATGTGCTGATTCGTCTTCAATAACAATACATATAAAACAATACCAATGATTCAGTAAAATTTCATAAATACTTATCACAATAAAAAAGTTTGTATTTTCTAAAAGTTTCTTCCTATCAACATGATTAAGGGGGTGATGAATTTGTTCTGTAACCGACCTAGAGCACGTCACAAAGCGCCAGTAAAAGTGTCGGTCTTTTCTCAGTGAACGTTAGATCGACTCTGTTCTAAAGAAGACGTATGGACCACACACTCCGAGAGAGTGTATTGAAAATACAACGTTAGTGATCGGAAGGGTGAGGGGGGGGGGGGCGGGAGAAAGATGACTCTGCGGGGAAAGGGAGGCAGGGGTGAAATATATTTTTACGATTATTTCGAGCTGCACTCTGGCGGATGGCAAACCAAACTAAACCGTAACGAAACGTGACCAGAAAGAGGATTTTTTTTTTGCTTAGATTTCTTTTAAGTCTCGTAACCCCTTAAACTCTCCCTCTTTTTCTTTTTGGGGTTAAGATCTTTATACAGAATAAAAACTTAGTGCCTTTTTATACGTTGGGAAAGTTTCATTACACGCGTATCCATCCGCGATTACTTTTGAGATTGCACGCGTAGTGATTTCAATACGGAGATAAAAAAGAAAAGATGAGACTATATGTTTTTATTAAGATTGTATTTTAATGAATATTTTATTACATACACTTCGTTACGGTTCTTGCTTTAATTGACAAGGGACTTATTATTTATATTTAAACTATGATTATAATTGACAAGGAACTTATTATTTCTATTCAAGCTATGATTATGTTAGGAATAACTTTAGAGGAAATACAAACCATTTTTTTACAGCCAACATTGAAAACATTTTAATTCATTATTATTAATTTATAGGTGTTGATAATATTTATCAAAACTGACATCTTCAGATCACGTGAATTGACGTATTAATACGTAAAAGTATATCCAGTAATTTTTTTTAATAGAGTAGTATCTGGCTAGTTCAACATTGGTTAATTGGAAAAATAGGATAGTTCGAACCTACCATGATTCCCCGTGGAATTACTATCTAATCAATAATAAAAAAAATAACCGGCCCCATGTAGTAGTGGTCAGTTCACCTGGCTACGAACCTAGGAGTCCCGGGTTCGATTCCCGGCAAGTACTTTGGGTATCTTTTCCAAAAGGGGAATTACTCCAAAGGTCACCAGAGTTTGGTTGATTAGGCTGTAGATAGGTTTAGGTGTTTCCACTGGTTCCACACCCTCGTGCTCACCATCACCATAATACTCACTTTCACCATCATGCTCACCATCATCATCATGCTCACCATCACCATCACACTCACCATCACCATCACCATCACCATCATGCTCACCATCACCCTCATACTCACTATCACCATCATGCTCACCATCACCCTCATCTCATCGGGTCATGGAAAGAGCCTCAACGGAAAGGATGTACGGTTAGTACGTTCTGACGTCCCCTGATCAATAGTACATTAGTACTGGATAATCTTTTTACTACTAGGATACGAGTGACGTAGTCCAGACGCGCAATATTGTTTATAATAGTAGGTAAAATTTAATTGTAATTTTATAAGGAAATATTTAGATAATTCAAAGCCTAGTTTACAGTGTTAATTTTTGAGTTTGTACTAATTTGATTCCTAACTTACCGATCTTTATAACATTCCCCCATATTTCAAGAATGTAAAATAAAGTTTCCTACAGAAGGGGATGTTTTGGCTTGGGTTTAATAACCTGTACGTAATAATGTAATCACGTGACGTCCAGCATGGACCTGAGAGGATTCAATGAATCCCAACCAGAAGTAAAATACTCTTTTTAATATCATCTGTGAATGTGAAGATATTGTATATCGCATAAAGATAATCAAATTACTATAAACCAAGATCACTGATTTTTTCCCCAACGTAATGTCGTTTAGGTGTAAAAATCTATTCATGTCTAAAATTCACTTATGTTAATTTAACTTTGTGTTAAATTGTCTTGTATTTTTTCACATGTATATAATATGGCATATGTAAAATGTGTGTGTTTATATGTGGGGTATTTTGAGGTTATTGATATATTATGTACCAGTTGCGTAGATACTGATTTGTTTACATCCATTACTGTTTCCAGCCTGTGGCTTAGGTCAGTTTTTTATTCAAGCCATATATTTTCCACAACCGGCTTGTCTTAGCTAAATATGCCTTATAATCTAACTTAAGACTAGTACAGGCACAACATCCAGTCCTCAGCCGTTAATTCATCACTGTGAAAGAGTAAACCCACATTTCATCAATGATATCTTTTTCGGTCATGCCAGGAATCGAACCCGAGAACCTTAGCTCAGTAGACAATCACGGTACCGATTGAGTTAAGGTATCGGCCTGTGTACTAATACAAATATTTAATTCGAATTTGGGATGTTTCGATTATTTTTTGTGTATCTAGGGTGTCCAGAAAAACTATATTTTAAAACTTCCTGACTTCTTCAGGTTTTCCTGTCAATTTCCAACTTTTCCAGTCATTATACTATATTCAAATTCCCTGACTTTTCCAGGTTTTCCAGAGCCAACTAAAACATTATTTTATCAAGATCACAACTTATTGTTATAATACTTTCAGACACAGACATTTCCTGAAATTGTGTCATTCTATGAAGTTGTTAAAGTATTTCAGCCCAAGGCAATGGGCTGTTGGGTAGTTTGATCCAGGTTAGATTTCAGTAAAATCATATTGAGGCATTAAAAAATCACCTTACACCAACCAGTACAGTTTAAAATTGTTGTGAGACCCATTTCTTTTTAGTTTCTTCTTCCTATAACGTAATCTAATTCACGCGCATGCGTATAGCCATGACTAAACTATGGCTGAATACGTGCATTGTAAAGACAACACGAAAATCACTTATGGCTTTGAGAATTTATATTAGTATACCTAACAGGTACAACTGTGCTCAAATAGATTAGAAGTGAGTATTAACTGGATGAAAAATGTTTTAACTAGTGTAAATAAAAATTGCATAATTCTTTAGTGAATATGAAAAAGTTCCATAAATTATATCAAATTCCCTGACTTTGCCATGACTTTTCCCTGATCAAGCAAATTCCCCGAATTTTCCCTGTTTTCCAGATCGCTGAACACCTTGATATCCCTTAGACTTAGAATAAAAAAGGTTCTACTTTATTTTGTGTCACATATCTTACACGAGTTTTAAGAAAATGCCTCCATTTTTTAGGTAAAAGAGCTAGAAAGTCTTTGCGTTGCACCGTACCATTTATTATTTTTTATTGTAAGGCTACTGGCGTATTTCTTTGGACAGAACGATCTATTGTTTTAAAATAATAATATTTATAAAAACTTACATAGTAAAAACGGGCTAGAAGTAAAGTTTAATTTAATATTTCATGAAAGAATGGATAATACATTCCACTGTCAAAACACAAGTTCGAGATTGAGTCCCAATTTTTAAAACTGGAATTTCCTTTGAAACAGGATAACTCGGAGATCAAAATACCCTCCGTATTTGTTTTATTTATGAACTCTATATTTTCGTAACGTTTGTATGCAAATTTCTCTTAGGGCTACAAATTGTTTCAGAAATGTTGAGCTATTTTAACTTTTTCTCGGTGAGGGATGATAATATAAAATGAAAGCCAGAGGTTGAAAATTGTGCAGGTGGTCGGGCTTTGTATATTTATGGATGGTTTTATCTGTCCTTCTATCCATTCGTGCGTCTGTCTGTCTTTCTGTTAGTCTATTATTCCACTATTCTCAGTCCCTGTCCTCAATGCGGTCCGTGTAGCCCATTAAATCCAGAATTTTAATATTTGTGGAAAAATCGTATAAATGTAAAGAAAGTTTTATACATTTATTTTGCTGCTGCTGTCCATCACATAAACTCAGTTAGTAGCGTGTCTGTCTACTGAGCTAAAAGTCCCGGGTTCGAGTCCCGGTTTGGCCAAAAGTAATTATCATTGGTGAAATGTGGGTTTCCCCTCTCACAGTGATGAATAAATGGCTGGGGGCTGGGTGTTGTGTATTTTCTAAGTTTAAGTTAGTTTATAGCTCATGTGGTGATAAAAATCAGTCGATTCAAAATATGCTCTTTAAATACCTCGAATAAATAAAAAATAAATGTAATTATATTTTGCTGTGATAGCTAAATTATAATATATTTATAATAAGTATAATACAAATATAAGGTAATCTTTTAATAAGGGCAAACTGTGTATAATAACCACGCTGGTAGCCACACGGACTAAACATCAAACCCGTCTTCTCTGATTTGTCAGTGATGAGAAGGCCAGTGTTCGAACATAGGCCCAGGTGAAATCAGGGTGGTTTCTCCTAACCGGTGTTCCAATCTCCTTCCACGCAAATGCCGGTAAATTTCCTCCAAATTTCAGCTTCTTCATTGGTGTAATATAATACGGATATCCAGGACGGGTAGTAAGACGTGGAGAGAAATAATAGTTTGATAGTCTTTGAAAGGGAAATCAAGAAATATATGGGGGGGGGGGAGTTAAGCAGATAACAGCAAATGTGCGGGTGAGAGTAGAAGAATGGTGGAAGTATAAAATAAGATTGAGGCATCTTACTTAAATGAACCGGTCACAAATTGGAAACAGTTCATGATGATGAATTGGAAATCTAAAAGTCGTATTCTTTTTTTTTTAAGCACCGCACCTTACTACCTGTTCAGGTTATACACACGTGTACTAATTACACTGATGAATTAGGGATGAGAGGTTTATTTTAGAGGAAGTGTACCCGCATTTACATAAACTCTTAAGGAAAATCCACCCTCAATAAACCCCACCGGGTTTCAAACCCCAATATCCCGTCATTGCAATCTAGTCTAATGCAAGAGTGACGCCTTAAACCAATGGGCCAGTGAATCAAGTATAATTTGTTATAAAAATAAAAAAATAAATCATAATGGAACTAGACTTGACGCGATGGTCGAATGGCTTAAGGTTTTAGACTTGTGTTGCACTTTGTTACTGTTTAGAGAGGAAAGTTGGGGCTTGAATCCCGAATGAAGGAGGGTTACATCCTGTGCGATATTCACCGAGGTTCTGCCTCCTGTCATGAATATATTCTCACTTGCGCGAAGATAATATGTAATCCAACCAAAGGGAAAAGAATAATATTTAACGTACTCGGGGCCAGGATTCGAACCCTAATATCCCTGCCTTAGGAAGCTAAGTATAAATGAGAGTTGAAACGCACCAAGACCGTTTGACCAACAACGCGCGTAATTCATCATCAAGGGCAGAGGATGATGAGCATTTGTGGGAACTCGTGACCAATACGTCGATTGCAGAGGGCAGGGGCTAGTGAACCTTTGGGGGAGATCGTGCCCAATACGTCGATTGCAGAGGGCAGGGGCTAATGAACCTTTGGGGGAGCTCATGCCCAATACGTCGATTGCAGAGGGCAGGGGCTAGTGACCCTTTGGGGGAGATCGTGACCAATACGTCGATTGCAGAGGGCAGGGGCTGATGAGCCTTTGGGGGAGATCGTGCCCAATACGTCGATTGCAGAGGGCAGGGGATGATGAACCTTTGGGGGAGATCGTGCCCAATACGTCGATTGCAGAGGGCAGGGGCTAATGAACCTTTGGGGGAGATCGTGACCAATACGTCGATTGCAGAGGGCAGGGGATGATGAACCTTTGGGGGAGATCGTGCCCAATACGTCGATTGCAGAGGGCAGGGGCTAATGAACCTTTGGGGGAGCTCGTGACCAATACGTCGATTGCAGAGGGCAGGGGCTAGTGAACCTTTGGGGGAGATCGTGCCCAATACGTCGATTGCAGAGGGCAGGGGCTAATGAACCTTTGGGGGAGATCGTGCCCAATACGTCGATTGCAGAGGGCAGGGGCTAGTGAACCTTTGGGGGAGATCGTGCCCAATACGTCGATTGCAGAGGGCAGGGGCTAGTGAACCTTTGGGGGAGATCGTGCCCAATACGTCGATTGCAGAGGGCAGGGGCTAATGAACCTTTGGGGGAGATCGTGACCAATACGTCGATTGCAGAGGGCAGGGGCTAGTGAACCTTTGGGGGAGATCGTGCCCAATACGTCGATTGCAGAGGGCAGGGGCTAGTGAACCTTTGGGGGAGATCGTGCCCAATACGTCGATTGCAGAGGGCAGGGGCTAGTGAACCTTTGGGGGAGATCGTGCCCAATACGTCGATTGCAGAGGGCAGAGGCTAATGAACCTTTGGGGAGATCGTGCCCAATACGTCGATTGCAGAGGGCAGGGACTAATGAACCTTTGGGGGAGATCGTGACCAATACGTCGATTGCAGAGGGCAGGGGCTAATGAACCTTTGGGGGAGCTCGTGCCCAATACGTCGATTGCAGAGGGCAGGGGCTAATGAACCCTTGGGGGAGATCGTGCCCAATACGTCGATTGCAGAGGGCAGGGGCTAATGAACCTTTGGGGGAGCTCGTGCCCAATACGTCGATTGCAGAGGGCAGGGGCTAGTGAACTTTTGGCGGAGATCGTGCCCAATATGTCAAGAATATCTGAATAAATTCTTCCACGTGCCTGAGTACATTTTAAACAGCGAAAAAGGAATTTGAGTATTTGATCAACATTATTAATTATTATTATGCGTGCAACCCTAACGGCTACCGATCCAGAGGTCCCGGGCTCGATCCCTGGCGCTGTGAAGCAGTGGGTCTGGAACGGTCTCAACTCAGTCTCGTGAGGACAGTTGAGGAGCTACTTGGATAGGAAGAGTACCGGCTACATTCTAGAACCATGATATCAACGGCTGGAGTGACCTCTGTGCTGATCACATGAAACCCTCCCTACGCAGAAGCTGACACCATCTTCGCAAGCAGACGGCTGTTGCTTAGTCAGGATATCTCGATTGCGAGCTGACGCTATGGAGTTTTTTTAGCATTGCGTTTTACTACCCGTTCAGGTTATACGCCTATGTACTAATTACACTAATGTGTTAGGGATTAGGAAGGTTTAATCGAGAAGAAGTGCACCCAAATTTGCGTGGAGGGAGCTTAGAAAACCACCATCAATGCACCCGATTGGGATCGAACACTTATCTACCCATATTCAGCAGTATAGTCCAACACGAGAGTAGCGCGTTAGACCATGCGGCAACCGAAGCAGGTTGGAGTTTATTGATTTACTAGGATTATCATCCATTTTTATTGTTATTGTAAAAACAGACTGTACAGGTAGAAAGTGTGGTTTTATACGTGTATGGGTCTTACTACCTGTCAGGAATATCCAGAGTAAAACAGTTTTAAGGCATTCCTTGGAAGCCTATTTAGGCAGCACTTTTTAATTTACATTGCATTGGTGACCTGGTGGCCTAGGAGTAAGGGGCCGGACTTATGTGCTGGGGGTCCGAGGTTCAATCCCCACTTCCGGCACAGATTTATCTGATTGCCAAACACTTCCTTCACCTCTGACAAGACGTGTATTAATCACAACTTGTGAATGTGAGGAATGCCAGGACACCACCGTGGTTCGGATCCCACGTTAAGCTGTAGGTCCTCCATTTAATCTCACAATCACCCTACTATTGCACATTAGCGTAAGTGCGTATAACCCGAACGGGTAGTAAGACGCGGTGCTAATAATAAATAATAAATTTACATTGCGATATAGCTCATTTTTGCAGAAACATTCTCTCACCTGAGTTTAAAACATTCCGCTTGCACAAAAGTTGGGTTATTAATTTCCTCCCTGTTAATTTTCTACCATTTACTGAGGGGGAATAAACACCCCTCCAACCCCTGCCACACTCCAAACAAAACGAGGCTTTTATTTGGACGGAAGTGCATAAAAAACGTGGAGGGTAGCACAATGGAAGAAGTGCTGCTCGTACCCGTATAATTAACTGCACAACATGCGATTATTCCAGAAGTAAAGGTAATCAAAATGTCTAACACCCTTTTTTTCTACAGTAACAGATCGATGATACTATGTTTGTTCAACTTTTTTTTTACTGTAGCCAGTGCTTTAAATTTAAACTTCAAATAAAATAGCTACATGTTCTGAAAATTATTTGACATATATTTAAATGACGTAAATAGTTTTTAAATACAAGCATACCATTTATTTTGCAAGTATTCATTAAAGGTACAAAAGTTTTCAAATGTACAACAAATCGTATATTTATCTTGCTTAAAAACTTTCTAAGTAGAGGCAATTCTTTTTTAGCACCGCGTCTTATTATCCGTTCGGGCTATGTTCTTGTGTACTAAGATAACTATGCTGATGGTTAGGAAGGTTATACTTAAAGGATATGTACCCACATTTGCGTGGAAGGAGAATGGAAAAGTCTTTAGGAAAAACCACCCTCATTATAGCCGACCGAGGTTTGAACCTCAATCTCCGCACCGTCGGTAGGCTAGTCTACTGAGTCTACTAGACGGGAAGATCGGGGTTCAAATTCCGGGCGGGTGTACTGAGTTTTTTCCTAAAATTGCACTTTCTATCCACACAAATGCGGGTACATTCCTCTAAATTAAACCTTCACCAACCCTATCACATTAGATTAATTAGTACATAAGTTTATCAAATGAACAGGTGCGGTGTTAAAAAAAAAATGGTACGGCGCACCGCACAGACTTTCTCTCTCTTTCTATAAACTCGTAAGATTTCTGAACGGAATAATGTACATTGTATCATCACCACTCCACATAAGAACACGCATAAAATGATATACAATGATATAGAATCAATGAGAAAAGAGGCGCATCTTTGTCCACCTAAGAGCATTTCAAACAGTTTAATGTCTTCCAGAAGGGTCAACACTTCGTATTAAAATTTCGATTTCTGGTTAAAATTTTAACATTTTATAAGGTGTTGCAGATCTTCAAGTCATCGCATTGATATTTAGTTATTCATTTATACATTTTGACCAATAAAAAATGTAAATATTGACTATTGAGTCTAAAATGGAGATAGATCATTGCTATGCAAACATTTCTCCTAAAAGCTTTAAGGAAAAATAACATACTTTTTTTAGATACTTACTTATATTTAATTACTCTATGGCATTGGAGAAATATTGCGTTAAGACTTAAGTAGTATATGTTTACAACTAAAGCTCACAAAATTGTATTAATATATTTGCAAATATCTCAGAAACTGTTGCTTTTATAAAAATATATGTCAAATAAAAGTTTTTTATTTCTAATAGTCCTACAATTTTGCCATGATAAGTTGTTTAGTTTCTCAAATAGTTGTGGAGATACGGAAATTAACGCTTCTGTAAAGTACCCTAAAAATCATTTTCATAGGAAAATGAAAATAGCCAGTTTATTTATAATCTTAATCAACGCCTAGATACGAATTTTAATCAAAATCGTTTGAGCAGATTTTGAGAAAACCAAATTTTTCTCTTTTCGCCCTTCAGCAAACTACCCTTAATTTTAAATTTTTATAGACACACAGACAGACGGCATTGCAAAGACTATTTTTTAGGGTTCGGGGGGTCATGAGATGTCGACATCCATCAACATTTTAGGTTAGTTTTTTTTTACGGTCGCAATACTTAAACTTTAATGTCCAAAAAGTTAAATATATATATATAATTGCGTATAGATTGAAAGTTATTGATTTTATAAAAATATGTTTCGGATAAAATATTTGTATTATAAATATATATACATATTTGTAATGCTAAGTAATTTCATACCTCAAATAGTTTCAGAGCTATTATAAAAAATGTTAATTAACGCATCAGACCGAAGCCCTTAAAGCCATTTTGCCGAAATATTGAGGGTGTCCATTTTGTTTGGAATATTTATTAATGTTTATAAATGAAATTTAATCAAAATCGTTTGAGCAGATTTTGAGAAAATCGACTTTTCTCTTTTTGCCCTTCAGTAAACTACCCTTAATTTTAAGTTTTAATAGACACACAGACAGATGGCATTGCAAAGACTATTTTTTAGGGTTCGGGGGGTCATGAGACGTCGACATCCATCAACATTTCAGGTTAGTTTTTTTTACGATCGCAATACTTAAGCTTTAATATCCAAAAAGTTAAAAAAATTCATATAATTGCGTATAGATTGAAAATTATTGATTTTATAAAAATATGTTTCGAATAAAATATTTGTATTATAAATATATATGCATATTTGTTATGCTAAGTAATTTCATATCTCAAATGGTTTTGGAGCTATTATAAAAAATGTTAATTTACGCATCAGAACGGAGCCCTTAAAGCCATTTTGCCGAAATATTGAGAGTAGCCATTTTGTTTGGAATATTTATTTATGTTCATAAATGAAATTTAATCAAAATCGTTAGAGCCGATTTTGAGAAAATCGACTTTTTCTGTTTTTTCCCTTCAGTAAACTACCCTTAATTTTAGGAGTAGATATCCAATTCCAAAAACACCTCGGGGCAACCCTATGAAAACCCTAGATATCAAGTTTCAGCTCAATCGGTAAAATAGTTTAGGCTCTAGTTTGAGGTACAGACAGACAGACAGACGGAAATTCAAAAACCACTTTTTCGGATTCAGGGAGTGTTGAAACGTCAAAATTCATCAAAATCTCGAGTTCGATTTTTTTGACGATCACCATACTTTCTCTACCTGCAAGATAGAGAGAAAGTAAAAAGAGGAATAATTCAGTTTGGTCAACTTCAAAACATTTGTTTGGACTTATATTTAATAGCAACAGATTTAAAATAAGCTATAATTATTTTGTATGTAGAATTATAATTATTATTAGTGCACTTTCTAAACGTACTGATTATAGCATTATATTACCAACCAGCTAAATTTTAGAACAAACACTACACCCAGCTCCCCGGTCGTTAATTCATCAATGTGAGAGGGGAATACAAAATCTCATCAAATATATAATTTTTTTCCGATATGTCATAAATCGAACACGAGACCCTTATCTCCTTAGGCAGATGCACTATCACCTGAGCTAAGGTGTCGGTCTATATTTAATACAGATTTAATATGACCAAAATAGAACACAACGTCCTTTCAGGGATTCAAACCAAAATGTCAATTGGGGCAAAATGGGAAGGATTACATCATAGGTCCAAGCACCTTAGGGAGGAAGATTACTTCACCTGGGGGAAATATCGCTTGAAGGCACCACACGTAGGCAGGAGTGCTGACCTCTCGTTAAATGTTGTCCTGGTAGATCTGTGATAAAAGTGATGATCTGTATAAAGAAAGGGAAGCACTGAACAATCATCCTCTAAAAACGGCGACATTATTTGGAATCAATTACTTATGTGAACAGTCATTTTCGTTGGTGAAACAGATCAAATCAATAGGTCGTTCCCGTCAGACTAATGAATATTTGGAGCGCAACTTGCGAATTGCTGTGTCCAACATTGAACCCGATATTGAGAGATTAATAAAAACAGTGTCAAGTCTTTCATTAGGCCTACCATAAGTAAACAGTTCCTCACATTCATAACAACAGTAATGATGGCCTATTTACGTTTTATCATTCTTAAACACGTACTTTCTTTAAAATGAATAATTTCAGTGCAAATTGTGTGTGTTTTTAAAAGTGTTTATTTACTAGCTAAAATTTCTATGTTGGAAAATAATAGCTATTGCTTTTGTGACCCTAAAAGGTTTTTGAATCGTGCCTTTTTATTAATCAATAGCCTAGAAGAGCTAGTTTAGGAGTAGCTGTGTAAGTTTTTAATGTATCTTAAGTACGCTTTTCAAGCATAATTTTTCACTCTAGTAATTTATAGGCCTATTGATAAAATTAGGATAAGGAGGAAAAGTTATATGGGTGGTTGGTGAGAGGGGGTTAGGAGATATCAAATCACGGCCCGCCACTTATCAGTTAAAGTAAAAGTGGCACTCAGCTGTTAAAAGTCTGTGCACCTCTGCCTTAGACCGTTTAGCCACTGGTGCTGGTTATATGCATTTTAATTGCGCTTTAAGGCATCATCCTCGCAATAGATTGGACTGCTGACTAGGGGGAAACCGGGGTTTGAATATTGGTCAGGTGGACTAGATGGTTTTTCCTAAATTGTTTTCCCAATCGATTTTTCAATGCATTATTTTAGATGTCCCTTGAACTTCGAATTTAAAAAAAAGTTCTAGTGTGTATGTATAATTTTTTCTTGCAACCCTCATCTGGGTTTGGGCACCACTGCAGTTTAAGGTATTTGGCGCCAAACCAGAGAAGTTGATCCCTTATGGTGGATATTATCATTTATAATATAGGGCCATAGCGTATTCCAGTGTTGTCCAACTGGCAGCCCACGCTCACTGAAAATGTGGCCCTCAAAATATCCTGGAGGAAAATTAAAGGGAAGCCCTGAGTGTTAGAGGTGAAATATCTAATGATTCAAATATAAATATTGTCATGATTGCATTTTACTATACATTTAGTTGGTTGGTAAAATTATGTAGATAAATATATATTCATAAATCATAATGCTAAGTTGTTATGTGAAAGTTTATTTTAGCACCGCACTTGCCTTTCGGGCTATACGCCTATGTACTAGTTACACTAATATGTTAGGGATTAGGAAGGTTTGATTTAAAGGAAGTGCACTTGCAATTGAGGGAGGGGAGAGTGGAAAATCACTTAGGGAAAACCACCCTCAATGCACCAGAACGGGATTGAACCCCGATCTCCCCGTCTTCGGCAGTCTTTTCCAACACGAGAGTAGCACCTTTAACGACGTGGCCATCAAAGCAAGTTTTTATGAAAGTGTGTGTGTGTGTATATATTTCATAATACATTTTTGGGAGATTGCTAATCGTATTTTTGGCAGTAAGATTTGAAATATTTTACAAACAAAAAATACAATTTATTATAACTATTAAAAGTATTGTTTTATTAAGTGTTGTTTGTAGGCCTATATTAAGTTGATGAGTTTACTAAATATACTGTATCTTCGGCCCACGGTGCAAATTGATAGTTAGATCTGGCCCTTGGGGTGAAACAAGTTGGACCACCCCTGACGTAATCCGTCAAGCTAAGGGCCCGTTCCCACTATGTTGGGCCTATAAAAAGTTGGACACGATACTGACTGTACTATTTATATGGAACTGCTCACATACATTCCGACCGATAAAAGTGTCGGTGACGACCTGCAGTGTCGACCACCCTCAGTAGTAGAGGCGCAGTGTCGACCACCCTCAGTAGTAGAGGCGCACACGCGGATAGGACCTTGATTACCAATCATTTATTATTTTGTGTGTTAATTTGTTTAAAGTTGTTAACTTGCTATCATGGAGGTTGAAATAAATCCCGAAATTCTAATCCTACTTGTTTGATATGTTCTGAGAGAAAATCTTTCAGCAAGGATTTGGTGCACCCAATATATTTCTTTTCCCCCTTGCTTCCGTCTTTAATTATAAAAGTACCACATTACAACCAGCTCTTCGTCATAATCCATCGCTGCCATGGAGTCAACTGTGCTGGCCTGAATTGACAACAGTTATGAACAGAGGGCTCCGGCCGCCGGTAGACGGTAAAAGTGTCGGTCCGACACAGTGGGAACAGAGGGCTCCAACAGCCGGTAGACGGTAAAAGTGTCGGTCCGACACAGTGGGAACAGAGGGCTCCAACAGCCGGTAGACGGTAAAAGTGTCGGTCCGACACAGTGGGAACAGAGGGCTCCGGGTGCTGGTAGACGGTAAAAGTGTCGGTCCGACACAGTGTGAACAGAGGGCTCCAACAGCCGGTAGACGGTAAAAGTGTCGGTCCGACACAGTGGGAACAGAGGGCTCCGGGTGCTGGTAGACGGTAAAAGTGTCGGTCCGACACAGTGGGAACAGAGGGCTCCGGTTGCTGGTAGACGGTGAAAGTGTCGGTCCAACACAGTGGGAACAGAGGGCTCCGACAGCCGGTAGACGGTAAAAGTGTCGGTCCAACACAGTGGGAACAGAGGGCTCCGACAGCCGGTAGACGGTAAAAGTGTCGGTCCAACACAGTGGGAACAGAGGGCTCCGACAGCCGGTAGACGGTAAAAGTGTCGGTCCAACACAGTGGGAACAGTGGGCTCCGGCAGCCGGTAGACGGTAAAAGTGTCGGTCCAACACAGTGGGAACAGTGGGCTCCGGCAGCCGGTAGACGGTAAAAGTGTCGGTCCAACACAGTGGGAACAGTGGGCTCCGACAGCCGGTAGACGGTAAAAGTGTCGGTCCAACACAGTGGGAACAGTGGGCTCCGACAGCCGGTAGACGGTAAAAGTGTCGGTCCAACACAGTGGGAACAGTGGGCTCCGGCAGCCGGTAGACGGTAAAAGTGTCGGTCCAACACAGTGGGAACAGTGGGCTCCGGCAGCCGGTAGACGGTAAAAGTGTCGGTCCAACACAGTGGGAACAGAGGGCTCCGGCAGCCGGTAGACGGTAAAAGTGTCGGTCCAACACAGTGGGAACAGTGGGCTCCGACAGCCGGTAGACGGTAAAAGTGTCGGTCCAACACAGTGGGAACGGACCCTAAGTCTTGAGGGTAGACGTATCTTGAATCACCATAATGGTTTTAATTTATTTCTCGTAACTTCACCTGCTTCGTCTCGGCAGTGGAAGTTGAGGAGGTGTTGGGGGAGGGGAGCGTGGAAGCGAGATAGAGAGAAAGATAGACAGAGAAAAGTGATCCTGGCGCCAAACCAGAGAAGTTTATCCTGATGCAGAGTAACGGGGATAAGAAAAGAAAAAAGGGGTAAAAAAAAAAGCACGAAAGAGAAGGATCTGGATAAAGGAGGATGAGGGATGGTGGTGGTTCTCGGCGGGTGAGTTTTGTAGTCGCTGAAAGGGGTAAGTCAACACGATCGCTAACACCAATATGTCAACAAAGTTTGGTCGAAGCTCTTGAAGCGTCTTCCCTTCCTCCCTCTTCCAAACCATTTTCCAACCTTTCCATTTTGTTCGAGGGGTTAGCAGAGTGTTCCAATATAACTTCTCTCTCTGTCATCGTTCTGACGTTAGGAGAGAGGGTGAGGAGGGGGGGGGGATGACGTTCTATTCCTCTCCCGAACCTCCCCCCCCCCCCGCCCCTCTTCTGTGGTTGAAATATTTCCCAGATAAAGTGGAATGAATAAAATCCTGATTCTCGCTACGCTGTTTCAGACGTTAGGTCCGCGCATGATGGACGCTATATTATATTACACATGATTCTACTAGTGAACATGAGAATGTAAAGAGAAGTCTGGGAAATGGTAAACAAAGAAATATACGTTCAGCCTGGCTTGGGTGAAGTTTAGTAATGAAAAAACTAGAAATATGAAATAAAGTTATTATTATTATTACTTTCTTAGGATGTTTACCATATGGCATATACAGATACAGGCAGGACATGTGGGACCGACTTCAACGGTGGACTGAAGGTACAACAGCAATTAAAATAGTTCATACAAACACGTGTCTTGAGGATAACATCCTGATAAATAGTATTTGTAGTATGTATAATTATTACTAGCATCGGTAGGCGTGTGCACTAGATTCCAAGCTTGTAACTGTCGACAGGAAGGCTGGGGCTCGAATCCAGGACAGGTGTCCTGAGGGCAGTTTTACCAAGTGTTTTCTCTCTCTTTAACTCTCCAAGAAAATTAGCCTACATTTTCTTTAAATTATACCCTCTCCCTCTTTAGCCGATCAGTGTAATTAAATGTGCATGATCTGGATGGGTTGTAAGACGCGGACGTGAAAATAAGGGGGGGGGGGACCACATAAGGGTGACGTGTATTTTTTACGTATTAGGCGTCTTTGCATATTTACACTAATGAAATATGGATGAGAGGTATAATTTATAGGAAATGTACCCAGCATTTGTATAGAAATAGAGTTTAATAGTAATAAACTCTATATGAAAAAACCCACCCCCCAGTACAACCGGCCGGAATTCCTCAGTCTGCAAACCAGACAAGACGAAATTGACGCCTTAATCCAGGTGTCCGTCGATGTGTGTATATGGCTTTATTTTAAATTACCTCCAGTGAACGTGCTAACAAAGGCATCAGTCTTCTCTTGTCTGGTTAGCCGGAGAAGGGGAGTTGAGTTCGAATTGCAGAGTGTATTGAAGTTTGTTTCTTAATTGTTTTCTCACGCTCCCTATACGCAAATGCAAGTTCATCTTCTCTAAATTATACCTTCCTTATCTCTATCTCACAGTAGTAATTAGAATGCGTCTAGCACAGATGGGTAGTAAGACGTGGTGGGTGGTAAAAAAAATGCCAACTCAGTTACATTAAAACCAAAATCATAATAAAATAAAAAATTTGTTTAAATGTTTTCAAAAGAAGTAAAATTAATCTTTTTTCCCTCAAATTTTGACACACACTTTAAAAATGGACGATTACGTATGAGCTCAGTGATACTAAAAAAGTCAAAACTGTGTTAAACACACAAATTAAGACTACTTCATGTCCTCGATTCAAAAGTTAAAATTATATTTTTTTTTTAAAAATCGCGATTTTTCACGACAAAGAATGAGGCGTACCGTTAAATAACTCCCCCCTACCCCCTAAAAAAAGTAACATGCAAATCTGACGTTAACTTTAACCAATGAAATAGACTAAAACCTTCGAACCAAACTTTAATAAAACCACATCACGTCTGTCCTCTAAAAATAAATCGGTCGAGCTTTTTTTTTATCTCACATCCCACTCATTCTCTCAATTATCGAAATTACACTGTGTTAGAGGTGGTAAGGGGTGGTGGGGTGGAATGGTGGAGGAGGTAATGTCAGGGAAAGCACCAAAGTTGACGTTCAATCACTCACTATAAACCATACATCTATTACTCAACGTCCCGAGTATACTTCGTTTGGATAAAACTTGGACATCTTTCTTGAAAATATCACGGGGAATCTTTCGAAAAAACTAACAAATTGGAGGATTAGGTGGGAAGGGGGGAAAGGGGGTAGGTTATGGGGTGGAAGGGGGGGTCGTCACGACATTACTAAAAGGTTCAATAGATGGTCCCCGTTGTACAGTGATTAAACTATTTTATTATTTAAAATATTTAACGTGCACTTTCTGAACTGACTGATTATATCAGCACATGACTTATAAGTATTTTAAATCTCTAACAGACACACCTGCCTCGTGGGTGTAGTTAGCTAACGCGCTAGTTTCATGTTCAGCTAGACTGCCAAGGACGGGGAGATCAAGGTTCGAGCCTAGGTCTGGTGAACTGTGGGTGTTTTTTTCCAAAATGGTTTTCCAATCTCCTTCCACACAAATGCGGGTTCACTTCCTCAAAACTCAACCTTCCCAATTCCGAACCATTAGCGTAATTAGTACTTAAGTGTATAACCCTAACGGGTAGTAAGACGAGATGCTATAATTTTTTATAACAGACACAACATCCAGCCCCCCATGATTGCAAAAGAAGAAACCACTGTTTAGCTAATGATATATTTTTCGGCCATACTGGGAATTGAACCCGGGATCTCTGACAGACACGCTACCAGCTTAGATTTTTCTCTTGAATAGTGGTCAACTTAGCTAAGTTTTAATTCCTTTTAATCTAAATATTACAATTGTTCGCACTAAGGTTGAGCTTTTGGTTAAGGGAATTCCAATTTTTATAGGAAGGCTGGAAAAGTTACTAGATCTAGTTTCACGTGTTCACACCTCAATTCATATGATCTGTAACTGTATTTTTAATAGATACTCGTATTATCAGAGTCTATAAAATAACGCAAGAATTTTATGTAAACCCTGTTGGGCTGGCAACACAAATAGCATCAGTGTGTTCTGTAGATAAATTGTGTGGTGTCCAGTGATGTAATCAGAACGGGGAACATTGCGGGTGGTCTGGATTATAATGTGCTTACTATGAGCATCAAGGAGACGTGTGTTAAACACTAGCGATAACACCAGCAAACAGAGTGGACGTATGTTAAACACTAGAGATAACACCAGCAAACAGAGTGGAGTGTTAAACACTAGGATAACACCAGCAAACAGAGTGGACGTGTGTTAAACACTAGGATAACACCAGCAAACAGAGTGGGTGTCTTAAACACTAGTGATAACACCAGCAAACAGAGTGGACATGTGTTAAACACTAGAGATAACACCAGCAAACAGAGTGGACGTGTGTTAAACACTAGAGATAACACCAGCAAACAGAGTGGACGTATGTTAAACACTAGAGATAACACCACAAACAGATGGACGTGTGTTAAACACTAGAGATAACACCAGCAAACAGAGTGGACGTGTGTTAAACACTAGATAACACCAGCAAACAGAGTGGACGTATGTTAAACACTAGAGATAACACCACCAAACAGATGGACGTGTGTTAAACACTAGAGATAACACCAGCAAACAGAGGTGGACGTGTGTTAAACACTAGAGATAACACCACCAAACAGAATGGACGTGTGTTAAACACTAGAGATAACACCAGCAAACAGAGTGGACAGTGTGTTAAACACTAGAGATAACACCAGCAAACAGAGTGGACGTGTGTTAAACACTAGAGATAACACCAGCAAACAGAGTGGACGTATGTTAAACACTAGAGATAACACCACCAAACAGAATGGACGTGTGTTAAACACTAGAGATAACACCAGCAAACAGAGTGGACATGTGTTAAACACTAGAGATAACACCAGCAAACAGAGTGGACGTGTGTTAAACACTAGAGATAACACCAGCAAACAGAGTGGACGTTGTTAAACACTAGAGATAACACCACAAACAGAATGGACGTGTGTTAAACACTAGAGATAACACCAGCAAACAGAGTGGACGTGTGTTAAACACTGAGATAACACCAGCAAACAGAGTGGACGTTGTTAAACACTAGAGATAACACCACAAACAGAATGGACGTGTGTTAAACACTAGAGATAACACCAGCAAACAAGTGGACGTGTGTTAAACACTAGAGATAACACCAGCAAACAGATGGACGTGTGTTAAACACTAGAGATAACACCAGCAAACAGAGTGGACATGTGTTAAACACTAGAGATAACACCAGCAAACAGAGTGGACTGTGTTAAACACTAGAGATAACACCAGCAAACAGAGTGGACATGTGTTAAACACTAGAGATAACACCAGCAAACAGAGTGGACGTGTGTTAAACACTAGGATAACACCAGCAAACAGAGTGGACTGTGTTAAACACTAGAGATAACACCAGCAAACAGAGTGGACATGTGTTAAACACTAGAGATAACACCAGCAAACAGAGTGGACGTGTGTTAAACACTAGAGATAACACCAGCAAACAGAGTGGACGTGTGTTAAACACTAGAGATAACACCAGCAGAGTGGACATGTGTTAAACACTAGAGATAACACCAGCAAACAGAGTGGACGTGTTTAAACACTAGTGCCGTGAAATATTTGGAGACGAGCTAATCAATCAAACTCAACTTACACTATTTTTTATTTATAATCTTTAATTCAAGTTATGTTTAATTTAAATCAAATATAATCTAATCGTTGGTAGGAAACGTGAAACTATCTGGCGCCTGAGCACATATTTAAATATTTAGATATAGCAGCGAGAAATAAACTGACGCACGTAAATTCAGGGCAATCAGGTCATATACTAGCTTGATCAGGATCCGAACTAAGGACCCCAACAAGGATACGAATGAGTGCCATTAAAGTAACACACATAGAATTAAAGGAAATGTAGACACAGAAAACCCAAAGCTTTTATTATAATGTAAAAAAAAACTATTTGTTTTGTATTATATATGAAAAAGAGAAGGGAGGATGAGGGAATGATGGTGCAATATGTCATATTTGGATAACCATCCACCCGATTTAACCAGGCAGATATTTGAACCTCAACCTTCCAGTCAGACGGCAACCCAGTGTTTTGCTAAACTGACGCCATAGAATCCATGACCACCAGTACGGGTAACAGTGATAATGTTGCTACTTTGGTATAAGTTAAAGTTATTGATGTGCTGGTACGATGCATTGCTTGGAGTGTGAAATAGAACTATATATATATATATTATATTATTAATAAAATTAAACCCACCTCGGTGGCCGCATGGTTTAAGGCGCTACTATCACAATATACTGTACTGCCTATGACGGGGAAATCGAGGTTCTAATCTCGATCACGTGTAATGAGGGTGGTTTTTTTCTAATTGGTTTTCCACTCTCTCTCTCTTCACGCAAATGCGGTTACACTTCCTTTCTAATCCCTATAATCATTAGCGTATAACACGAACGGGTAGTAAGACGCGGTGCTAAGGACCAAAAAATCAAGTGTTTGTTTGTCTGTCATAAGCATTGCGTGATATCTACCGCACGCAGAGGACTACCATTTTAAAATTAGTAGTCCATGTGCACAAACATGTGCACCTAGAAGGTATAATTTAAAAATTTTGATGGGATTTTTTTTAAAAATTAACCAAACACTTCCTGGGCGGTGTCGGGTGTTTCACTTAGTATAGAAATTATACAACCTTTTAGGGTTGAGTTAGACTGTCCCGCAGAGCGATATTTACAAGGATTACTTCTCATGTCCTTAACTAAGGAGAGGTCTAGTGTTTTAATCTAATAGACTGTACCATCAAAACACAAACCTAGGGGTGAAATGCCGGGGAGTGGGTAAGGAAGACCACTAAATCCATTACTCACATCCACAAAGGTTTTTTTTATGACAAATTGAAATAACGAAGCAATGCCTTCACGGCTTACATAAATAACAGCGGGATCTACATGTATGTTCCCAGCCGCGGATCAAACGGTCGCCATAAAACACGGCTCCAAGTCAACAAATGGGATAGGAGCTCAGGGGTAGCAGCAGTCATTTATAATTTTGGTGGAATTTAGAGATAGAAACAAACAGTGCTTTGTTGGTGCTTTTCCATTTGCAAATATGTATATTACATTTTGTGGAAAAATAAATAAAAGTTTGGACAATAAACATTGATTTGGCACTGGAGGTGAGACAGTAATCATTGATCTGGCACTGGAGGTGAGACAGTAATAATTGATCTGGGACTGGAGGTGAGACAGTAATAATTAATTTGGCACTGGAGGTGAGACAGTAATCATTGATCTGGCACTGGAGGTGAGACAGTAATAATTGATCTGGGACTGGAGGTGAGACAGTAATAATTAATTTGGCACTGGAGGTGAGACAGTAATCATTGATCTGGCACTGGAGGTGAGACAGTAATAATTGATCTGGGACTGGAGGTGAGACAGTAATAATTAATTTGGCACTGGAGGTGAGACAGTAATCATTGATCTGGCACTGGAGGTGAGACAGTAATAATTGATCTGGGACTGGAGGTGAGACAGTAATAATTAATTTGGCACTGGAGGTGAGACAGTAATCATTGATCTGGCACTGGAGGTGAGACAGTAATAATTTATCTGGGACTGGAGGTGAGACAGTAATAATTGATCTGGCACTGGAGGTGAGACAGTAATAATTGATTTGGCACTGGAGGTGAGACAGTAATCATTGATCTGGCACTGGAGGTGAGACAGTAATAATTGATCTGGTACTGGAGGTGAGACAGTAATAATTGATCTGGCACTGGAGGTGAGACAGTAATAATTTATCTGGACTGGAGGTGAGACAGTAATAATTGATCTGGCACTGGAGGTGAGACAGTAATCATTGATCTGGCACTGGAGGTGAGACAGTAATAATTGATCTGGGACTGGAGGTGAGACAGTAATAATTAATTTGGCACTGGAGGTGAGACAGTAATAATTAATTTGGCACTGGAGGTGAGACAGTAATAATTGATCTGGCACTGGAGGTGAGACAGTAATAATTGATCTGGGACTGGAGGTGATACAGTAATTATTGATCCGGGACTGGAGGGGAATCAGTAATCATTGATTTGGCACTGGAGGTGAGACAGTAATAATTAATTTGGCACTGGAGGTGAGACAGTAATAATTGATCTGGCACTGGAGGTGAGACAGTAATAATTGATTTGACACTGGAGGTGAGACAGTAATAATTGATCTGGCACTGGAGGTGAGACAGTAATATTTGATTTGGCACTGGAGGTGAGTCAGTAATCAATGATTTTGCAATGAAGGTGATATAAAGAATTTTCCTCGGAAAAATATGCGTGTACCGACACATTTTACTGTTTTTACTTTCTCGCGAACTATGGGATGGCTGAACCAGCTTCTAAGTATATTTGCTCGTTATTATTACGTTTTATCGGACTGCTCTAAAGGGCACTTCAATAGTTCGTTAGTCCACCGTTAAATTGACTCAATTACTCTCAAATAAAAGGGACGTCAGGGATTTGGTAGGAGTGGGGAGTTTTTTAATTTTTTTTTCACCCACGTACGAGACAAATAGTGGCCACTGCACGAAAAGGCATTAAAGCTTTATCGATGTTAATGGACAGCATTTTGAGCATTTATTAAAGGAATCTTATAAATAATATTAAATTTAACGTAATAAAGAATAACATAATGTTATAAATATTCTTGAAAAAAGTTACATAAAAAATTAAGAGCTGAACATATTTTCAAAAAGTGATGTTAAATAAAAAAAATTCAAGCAAAAGGGTTTTTTTTGTATAGTAAAATACCGTTAGAAAAATTATATGTTTTCGTTTTAAAAAAACAAATATGACCTTGATATAACTTTTAAGACGTCCATCAAATCATAAGTAGCCAGTGATGTTTTCTTTACCCCTCAAAAACAAAAAACTGTTGTACGAAGCAATTTTTTCTAAAATGCTTCGTTTTCGGTATATTTTGGTGCATCATCTTAAATACTTCTTCCGGTATATTTAGCATCACGTCTTACTACCAGTTTAGGCTATATACATTTGTACTAAATTACGCTGAAGTTTTAGGAATGAGGAAGGGTACATTTGGAATAAATGTACTTGCATTTGCGTGGAATCAGAATGGAAAATCATTTAGGAAAAAACACCTTAGGTACATCCACCCGGGATTCAAACCCCGATTTCCTAGCCAACAGCAGTCTAGTCTATTGCGAGAGTGACATCTCTAACACTAAAGTGAGCTATGGAAGGTAAAACTTAGATAAAATGTACCCTCATTTGCATGCGAAGGGGGAGCGCGGCAAACTTAAAGGAACTTGGAAGTTCGTGGCTGCCAGAACGTAAGCTCGCCATTTAACCCTATCCGTGACACACATCCTAAGTCACATTATCCTCTCATCAACGTCTCGGCCTACCAAGGGGTGTTGCATCTTCAGGTTTATCAACTAAACTGTTGTGTACGCGTCTGTCGTCACCCAAAACGCGCCACATGATCACCCTATCTCAGCCCGTGCACCCGGAGTATCATTTATATGTTTGGGGAAGATTACAAACCATGAAGTTCTTCATTATGTAACTTTCTCCACTTCGTTGGTCAAATGGTCTAAGGCGTCACTCTCACAACAAACTGGACTATCGACGAAAGGAAGATCGGGGTTAGAATCCCGGTTGGTCTACTGGAAGGTTTCTTTAAAAATTCGTTTTCCACTCTCCCTCAACACAAATGCGGCCACATATATTCTAGGTTCATCCTTTTTCATCCCTAACACATAATCAAAATTAATACACATTTGTAAAACCCGAATGGATAGTATTTTATTTAGCTATTTATTTTAGATATTTAGCGTGCACTTTCTGAACCGACTAATTATATCAGCACACGAGAATTTCTAAGAGCAAGAGCGAAAGGGCCTACCATTTTCGCCGGTAAATGTATTTTAACATACCATTCAGGGTTCTTTTACATGCCACATTCGACGTGAGACTGATGGCTTTACTTCCCCTCCGAAGAAAGTTGTGCTACGGATTTTTAACACTCAACAAAAATCCATCGACCCCAGCTGGGTTTGAACCCACAAACATTGGGTCATAAGGGGAGAGTTTTACCCCAAGATCACCGAGGTCAACATTGACCACTAAGATGCGGTGCTGTTTGTTCTTAGGTCCACATATCCTTCCCAGCACTTTGTTCTCAAAAACTCTCGGTTTGTCATCTTGTAATGAGTGAGAGACCACGCTTCACATCCGTACGGAGCAACTCGTTTTAAGGGCCACACTGAACATTGAAAATACTGAGGGGGCTGCATTAAAAAAAAATTTCAATAATGTACAGTCTTTAAGAAAGAAAAAAACACTCAATTTTAAAATCATTATTTCAGAAAAAAAATTTAAGATTGTATAAAATGTTAAAACTTACAAATTTTTCCCCAGAAATTGAAAGTTTTTTTTTTTTTACAGAAATGGTGTGTGTGTGCTAAGCTTTAAATATTGTGTTTACGTCACTTTCGCTTGATGACATATGTGTCCATGAGCCGCCATCTCCCAGGTGTTTGCTACTTTTCATAGGAGAAAGCTACTATTCGCACCCTTATCTGGCAACAAATATTACACATTTGAAAACACATCAATTCAAAGGAATTGGTCATTGGTAAGTAAAGAGTAAAAAATTGTTACACCAAACTCGTGTGCTATATTTGCCCAAATAATCAATAATACATTTCCAAATACACTAGTCGTGATTATCTGGCCTAAAGAGGCGGAATTCCGGCCCGGATGACGGAAAAGCTGGATAATCGGAATCCTAGTGTAAATAATTTCCAGTATGTGTTTGCCTACTTTTTTTTAATTTTCACAGAACATTTAACTTTGTTTTAATAGAATCTGGCCATTTTCTGATTGCGATGTAAAATAGGAATACAGTAATAATTGTAGGGGGACAGGAAAAATTAAACGAGAATTTTTTTTTAATCTTTACTATACAGTACTTTATTTTGGAACTGGAACATCGGCTACAAAGCAAGAACAAGTGAAAATAGATCGTAAAATGGATTACATTATAAGTTCAGTAAATGTTTTATAGTGGATATGTACCGGTTTGTCTTAAAAGGCACTTTTTTTTAGCACCACGTCTTACCACCCGTTCGGGCTATCCGCCTATGTACTAATTACTCTAACGTGTTAGGGATAAGGAAGATTTTAATTGAGAGGAAGTGCACCCGAATTTGCGTGGAGGGAGAGTGGGAAAACCATTTATAAAAACCACCCTTAGTGCACCCGACCGGGATTGGACCCAGATCTCCCCGTCTTTGACAGTCTAGTGCAACACGACGTTTATAAAAAGACGAATTGGGTCACATCGTGTGTTGGTTCATTACAAGGTCCTCGGGCCACATGAGACCTGCGGGCCGCAAGTTTGATATTCCTGGTATAGATCAACGGGGTGAGTAAAAAAAAAACTACACACATTTTTCTTTTAATTAACGCTGTCTCCACATGAGGGAAACCAACAAATATTACGGTGATTAAATATTTTGTCTCTTTGTGATATATTTCTGCGTCTACCTTGTAGGGTTTTTCAGGGCATGTGTGTCTCATGTGTGACGCTGCGTACTCGACCATGTGTGACACTGCGTACTACATGTCCCCTGTCTATAATACACGCCGTGTCGGCGAACTGTACTAATGTATCACAGGGATCATAGACGTGTCCGTCCGTCCGTCTGTCTACCGTCTGTCTCTTATAATCAGCATTAGTGATCGAGAGAGAGGGAGGATTGGTTTTTTATTACCCTCCCTCTCTTACCGATAATTAGCGACACCCCACATAGCTGACGGTGACGCTCTCGTTAACAGCACATATTACGTCATCACACACCTGTTCCCGAAGTTAACACCACGTCTTTCTATCCGGTCAGGTTATAAGCATATGTCATAAATTACGCTAATGTGTTAGAGATGAGGTAGGTTGGATTTATTGGAAGTGTACCCTCATTTTCGTGGAAGTAAATTGGAAAACTATTTTTTATATAAACCACCCTCAGTACATCCAACCGGTATTCGAACCCTGATCTTGGAGATCGTCAGAAAAATAAAGTTCGATATTTTGATGTTTTCATGAAACCGTGAACCAGAAAAAGTAGTTTTAGCGATGGCGTTTTTGTCTTCAGACTAAAACTTGGTATCCAGGATTTTAATTAGGTACCCTAGAATGAGTTGTATAACCTTAAAATCAAGGGTTGTTTACTTCTGGGTCAAAAGGGAAAAAAGTTATTTTCTCAAAATTGGTTAAAACATTTCGATTAAAATTAAATTCGTATTTAGGCACATTTTAGCATTACAAAAAAAAAAAAATCAACACATCTTTTCTAATCAAAATTTCTTTGAGGGTTATTTATATAAACCCACCTTTGTGGCGTAGTTATGCTCAGAACAAATAATATGTTTCTGTAAGCGTGTTTATTATTTCAGGTATGCTCTGTTGAAAATATGATCTTATTCTCCCATTATGCTTTCATCAAAATGTGTACTATTTTGTTCCACACATATTGGAGTTTTAAGTATAAGTTAGTTAAAAGAGCGAGAAAGTTTGTGAGGTGCACTGCCTTTTTTTTTTACTCTGAAACATTTGACTGTCTATTCGAGCTATTAGTAACCGTTCTAAGTAATATCTTAAATGAATAGATTGGGGATATTACAGTTCAACCTATTGAATAAGAAGTATTGTCTCTAAAGGAAATATAAAAATTCGTACTTGAGATGAAAAAGAGAATCGCCTCTAGCAAACCCGAATGGTTTTCGAACCACAGCCTCTCGTTTGAGAGATAGACACGTAGCGCTGGGTTTAACTCTGCGGTCATAAACGAAAGTCGCAACTAACTGGGTCGGTTGCTTTATGAGAATATGAGAAATATTTTTGACATTTATTTAACTAATAACTTTATTCCTAGCTTACAAGCTGGATTCAGTCACACTTTACCGCGGAACAAGACGGGGGAGGGGGGGTGGGGTTGCATAATGTTGGTTAAAGGGGGATTGGGAGGGGCGCATCAGTAAGCCTACATTGGTTTATTGTTTGGTATCTTCCTTATATGTGCTACTTTATAAAGAACCTTTTCTACAGTGTTTGCAATGTAAGCAACAAGTTTTCCTTTCATCCGGACAACATTGTGTAGGCCTACTTATTTTTTTAAATAGGCCTACACTCTTAACAAATAAAACCTTTTCAATGACTCACTAATGGATATTCTACTTTGACTAATTAAATATTTACTTGTCAAAGCCTATATCGACTTTCCATAGATCAATTATTTTTATTTTAACTTTTAAAATATTGGAAAACAATTTTAGATAGTTTTAAACCGGCACCGTGGTGTGGTGGTCTGTTCACCTGGCTAAAGCCTAGGGGTCCTGGGTTCGATTCCCGTCTGGTATCTTTAATTGTTAATTGTTTCTACTGTTTCCACACCTTCGTATTACTATCACCATCACCTCATCTCATATGGACATGTAAAGAGCCTCCACGGAAAGGATGTACTATTAGTACATTCGGGCTTTTCCTGGGTAACTCTTCTTTAGAACTGGCTTATCTTTTCACAAACTGGGCTACGAATGATGTAGCCCAGATGCGCAATATTATTTTAGATAATTAAAAAAAATTAAAAGACGGTGTTTTAGTGTAAGTTTTTATTTCAAGATCCCGGAATTTCACGTAAAATATGATGTTGAAGCCAGGAAGGTTAGGTTTTGTTAGGTTGGGATAATTTATTAAAAATTTTAACTATTGCATATTTTGGTGCCAGTTGTGAACAATATTTTTAGTATTTACGTTCTAAATGATTAACGTTATTCTGTGATTTAGGTGAACATTTTTGAACTTTTAAATTGTAATGAATTATTTTATAATTTTAGTTTTGTTATCGTTGGAAATTTGCTTTTGTTGTGTGTACACATGGTGAGAAATGTTACATTTTCTATAATATTTTATTTAAAAAAAATTGAAGAGGTCCACCCTTTTTTTGCGTACTATTTACCATATTTGTTTTCTATTTCTTTAACGAATAAAAACAAACCATTATTTGAAGTAGGCCCTTATACAAAACAAAACCTAGAATACTATTTGTTTCCAGATCTGTTTCAAAAGGGCTGTGGAGCATAGAACAATAAAAAAAACAAAATACAAAGCCTTCTGTGTCTATTATCATCCCATCGGCTCTACCTGTACGATAAATAAACAACCTAACAGGGGTGGCGTGTAAACATTCTACATCAGGTCGGCACGTATTATCTTCTGTGACGGCAATTGTCAAGCCGTCAGGACCTGAGGACCTCCAAATGTTTGTACCGTATATAATTGTCTTGTTAATATCTCTCGCTCTCTCTCTTTCACACACACACACACACACACACAGGCTGGACAAACAAAACCAGCCCCAAGCATTGATTAAAAAAAAGCCTATATTGGTGGTAAAAGAAACCTATTGAAAGTTTATAAAATTAATGACGTCCCTATCAAGCAGAATATTTCATACGTCACAGACAGACAATTAAAAATGTTAACGTACTTTTTTTTTATTATGAAATATTCGTTTGTTGTTCAAGTTTTTATATTTTAGGGGAAAGAGGTAACGGGGTTGGTTGCTGTTAGGATAATATCAAATTGTTCACTTGTATGTACACCCTAATCTTTTTACGCAATCACATATCTAACAGTTTTAAAAATATACTAGATCTACCTTCACGTAGTCTATTCATACGTCCATTCATGTTTTCTGCAGCTGTTGCTTTTTATAGATAATATAAATAACTGTAAAATTACAAAAAGAAAAGAAGGTTATCTATGTTGACGATAAATATGTTCGTGTTTTCTTGAGTGGTCCAAATGTTCATACGTAAGAAAGTCAAGGTATAGATGGATACATAACCTACATCGGTGGTCACGTGGGCTAAATGTCTGGCTAAATTGATCTAATTTCGACAATGGGGAGGTTTAGTTAAGAGCCGCAATTATTTGTACTGAGGGCGGTTTTAGGATCAAAGACAAGGGGATGAGGGCGGGAGTAGGGAGGTAATATTTTTATCTCCTTAACATCGCGTCTTACTACCCGTTTGGGTTATTAGCTTATTTACTAATTACACTAATGGTTTCAGGGATAAGGAAGGTTATATTTATAGGAAGTGTACCCGCATTTACGTTTAGGAAGATTGGAAAACCATTTTGAGAAAAGTAGACCCAGCCAAAATTCAAACCTCTATCTCCCGTCATCGGCAGTCTAGTCTACTGCGAGAGTAGCGCGTTAGACCATGAGGCTACCGAAGCTGGTCAGGGATATAAATTATATATATAAATATATCTATATATGTATACACATACATACACGTACGGTTTGAGCTCAAAACTGTACTGTTTACGGTTACAAATTACACTTAATATCTCACAAATGCCATGCTATATGTTCACCAGTTCACCATGTTCACCATGTTAACCATGTTCTCGTATTTCTGAAATATTAGTAGTTAAAAAAGTCATTAAATGGGTCGGGAGACAGAAAAGTGGCAAATAATTGATTTACCGAAGATTAGAAACTATTTTATGATAACTATAGACATTTTATTGTATTTATCGGTTTATTAGAGGTTTCTATATTCTCATATATCTGATAACCGTCTTTCCAGTTGAACATTTGGAACCATGGAATCATTTTTTAAAAAAACTAAATCTGTTCTGCTTCTTAAGTAAATAATAGTTGTAATCGACTTTAAAGGAACATAAACAATTTCCCCAAACCATCACATTCCTTTATATATATATAAAATCTGACAGCACTTTACTTTAAAATAATATATAATCCATTTTTATATCAATTACATATATATATATATATCTAGTGGATACTCTACACAAATAATAAAATATACAATATAGTACTTTTTTTTAAAAAAAGATAAAAATACTTAATCAAACACAACATTCATACGGTATGGATATCAACAGATAAAAGAGAACCAGAATCTCACTAACGTATACAAACATTTTAATTGCTTTAGTAATTTCACATTTTAAAAGGCATAATTTTTAAATGATGTAAATTTTTTTTAGTTTAATATTGTATTATTTATATTGTGTTTACAAAAAATATGTTATTTTTATCTGTTCAGGAGGGACTATGTTTAATTTACCTCCAAAGAATTTTCGACACTTTATAAAATGCAAAGTATACAAATATTTTGGTAGGGGGGATATCTGAAAGTTTTTTTTTAATTTTATCAGAATATAACTTCGTATAGGCTATAGTAAGATTTTGGGAGGAAAAATGGACTTTCAGTCATTCCTACAAAAATCAGCATTTTGGCATTTTATTCTTAAATATTGTCATCCATACCTGGGTGGTCTTGGGGTAGAGTGCACGTCTCAGGACCCAATGTTAGTGGGTTCGAACTCACCTGAGGTCAACGGATTTTACTTTAGCGATAAATACACGTAGCACAACTTCCTTCGGAAGGGAAGTAAAGCCACCGGTCTCATGTCAATTGTAGCATGGAAAACCCTGACGGTATGGTAAACTAACGTTCCCGGAACAGTTGTTAGGCCTCTTTCACGCTAGCTCAAAGAAATTTAGTGTGGAAGGTAATGGGGAATTGTTACACTTTCTGAACTCCCGTAGTACAGTACATGGCATTTATACCAGATGGTTCAGGCAGCACTAGACAGCCTAGCAATCCAAATTTTTCATTTTTTCATTTATTTGAGTTGTTTGACGTACACGTTCTGAATACGGCTTGTAGGCTAACTTAAATCTAGAACGGACACCACATCCAACCCCCGACCGTTAATTCACCACTATTAAAGTGTAGACCCACATTTCGCCAACGATGAACTTTTCGGCCATATCGGTAATCGAAACCGTGACCCTTATTTCAGTAGGTACACACGCTACCAAGTGAGCTAAGTTGTCGGACGATGAATAGAAATCACATCAAACCGACCTTCGGGTCGATGACTTAATATGGAAGTGTAGAGGACGCTAGAAAAGGTAAGATTTTTTTGCAAATTTATATCAAAACTTTTTTGGCCAAAATAAATCCAATATCTCTCCAGTAGAAAATAAAGTTTAATTCTCTTCACACGGTGATATCAACAGTTGTTGAATATATTTCATGAACTTAGCGGCATTATATGAGAAACCTTTTAAATGAAGAGAAAAAGTTGTCATTAAATTCCAGGACATCCTTGACAAATAATCAACAACTGTTGATATCACCGTGTGAAAGAAATTAAACTACATGTTTCTACTGGAGCAATATATTTTTTATTTTGGCTAAATAATATTTTGCAATAAAAGCTGTCTTTTTTTCCCACCTTAAGCGTCAACGGATTGTACATTTATCATTTTTTTTTTTAAAAAAAGCTCAACGTAAGTCCCTGCGAGTGACAAATTTATGAAACGAAGAACTTATATAGTATTTTCCCCTCTATTATTCCAACTTCCCCGCTCCAGTTCGACGACTGCCGGGCCGGAGCGGTCGAGATGTATCAGGGAGGAGCGTTCATTTAAATGCTAATGAAGACGTGCGGGTCTTAAAAAGCAACGCGACCGGTGACGACACGATGAAGCCTCGCTCGCTTTTTAATCATGACTTCATCTCGGGTGTGTGTATTTTAATTCTATCACGTGATCATCTACACACTCGAGAACATATTTTTTTATTTAGCACCGCGTCTTACAACAAGTTCGGGCTATACGCATAGAAAATAAAAGGTTTTAATGGAATTGCACCCACATCAGCGTGTCCAAGGGATGGGTGATATTTTATCAAATGTGGAAAACAACTCCGCCCGCCCCAAATACATCCGGCTTATATTCAAACTTAACACCCCCCACCTTTTCTTTCTATAACCGGCATTCCATAATCGTAATACATACTTATTTTTACAGCCACTGGTGGAGAGGTGAGAAATTGTGGCAGTATAGTCTTGTCTGGTTTGCCACCAAGATGGGAAGGTCAGGGTTCTGATCCCAGCTGGATGTACCAAGCTAAATTTGTGGTCTCTTACTGTCTTTTCTCGACTATTTAGATAAACTTATTCTAAATGCAACCTTCACTGTCCCTAACACATTAGCGTAATTAGTTAATATATTATACGTACAACCTGAACAGATAGTAAGACATAGTGAATAAAATGTTTATATTCCCGAAAGTGTACCCGAATTTGTGTGGACGGAGCGTGGGAACCCAATTAGGGAAAAAACAGCCTCACTATATCCTACCAGTATTTGAACCCCTATCTTCCCCCGTCATTGGCAGTCCAGTCTATAGCAAGCGTGACACCCTAGACTATGTGATCTGCTAAGCGGGTGACCTGATATTAAAGTAAATCCGCTTTTATTCAATAATTTTTTTTTAATTTATGTAAAAAAAAAGTTTTTCTTTAGCGACATTCGATATATTTATACATATTGATATATATAAAGGTCAGAAGGTCCCACCGCTAATAAACAGACTATACTTATCAACCTAAAAAGGCCACTAATTCGGCAAATAAAACAACACAGCATTACCGCGAATTGTCTAACCCAGAGAATACGTTCATATGTTTATTTGCGCGCTGAGTTAATTGTAATGAACCTGGGAAATGATTTGTTTAATGAGTATGTACCATGTCTCCCTTGAACCACGTTGTCATGTTGACCTGAACAACTGCAACGTTGAACAACGTGACTAGTAGTTGACAGGACATTGTTCTGGTCTGTTGGAGTGCCCGGGGGTGGACTGGCTCATTACCCGGTACAGATAGGGGTGGGAGTAATTTTCTACCTGTTAGTTTATGGTGGAACAACTCTGTCGCCATTAGCGTGGGGGCACTACCGTTTAGATCTACCATGCTAATATATTTAAAAATAAAATAAAAAATACAACGTTGATAACTGCCCTTCACGGAATTAGACCAAAGAGCGAACTTTGTAAATCACCCACAAAGCACCATCCCACATTAAGGTGGGATGGAAGCTGATACCAGAAAGGGTGTTTTTGCGGTTTTTATAACAATTTTTTTTTTCAAAAATAAATAAAATATTGTTTTAGTGTAAACATAGAGTTTAATTTTTCTCACATGGTGATATCAACAGTTGTTGAATATCTGTCATGAGCATAGTGGCATTAGATGGTAAACTTTTTAAATGAAGATAAAAAGTTGTCATTAAATTTCAAGACACCCTCGAGATAAATTCAACAACTGTTGCTATCACAATGTGAAGGAAACTAACTCTTACGTTTCTACTGGAGAGATATTGGATTTCTTTTGGCCGAACGCTATAAAAACTGAAAAAATACTGTCCTTAACTCGCGTTCCTTATCCCCACCTGCCAGAATCCAAAGAAAAATAAATCTTTCGCAAACCAAGACCAAGAGCCATCATTCAAATTCATGGATTGGGGGGACATTTATAAAATTTTATTACATCATTAATATTATTTTATAGGTATGGATAGTAATAATAATAATGGCGTGTATGTGCTACATCATTCGTAGCCATGTAGTGGAAAGATTAGCCAGTACTAATGAAGAGTTGCCCAGGGGACGCCCGAATGTACTAATAATAGTACATCCTTTCTGTGGAGGATCTTCACATGTTCCGATGAGATGCGGTCATGATGATGGTGATGGTGATAGTATGAGGGTGATGGTGAGTATGAGGGTGATAATGAATAAGAGGGTGATGGTAAGTATGAGGGTGCTATAGAGTGTGAGTGTGTGTGGAAACACTTAAACCTAACTTAAGCCTAACTAACCAAACTCTGCTGACTAAGGGAATCACTCCCTTTTCGAGAAAAAACACCCGGTTCTAGCCGGGAATCGAGCCCAGGACCTCTAGGTCATCATTCAGGAGCTCTGACCACTATACCACGGGAACGGTTGTATATACTGATAATATTATCTATCAAGCTGTTAGAAAAGGCCCTATCTATTAAAATTGGACTGTAAAAACGTCATGATGACACGTTCATCCGATTGGACGGCGAGTTGTTACATTAACGTACACATTACATATCATCACTTGGCTTAAACGCAAACGAATATTCGATGACGAGGTGTTAGGAAACACAGTTGGCTCCCTGCAGCTCCCCTCCCCCTTTTTTCCCTCCTTCCCCATCGTCCTCTATAAACCAGTGTACCAACCTACGCTTTTAAAATTCCCTCGCGACGGAAACATTATCCCCCCCCCCCCCCTTTTAGTGTGAGGATTCAGCTTGTTCTGTCATCAGCTGCATCGCGTTATTTAGCGGGTAATAATTCACGTATAATCTTTTTGTAACCTCTGCAGTGAAATTACCGTGATTAGTCGGGTAGGAGGGGGGGAAGAGGCGGGGGTTGTACCGCTTGTAGCCTCCGGACGTATCTCATTGATAAATCACAAACTTGTCGGCAGTATCACCGAAACGTTTAGGAGAACGTTAATTGAAGTGGACCCAAACGTGCAAATGTGACGGGGGATATTTGGTTATTGGATTCGGCGTGTCCGTTTAGCAATCAATATATTATTATTATTATTATTATTATTATTATTATTATTATTATTATTAGCACCGCGTCTTACTACCCGTTCGGGTTATACGCACTTACGCTAATGTGCAATGGTAGGGTGATTGTGAGATGAAATGGAGGACCTACAGTTTAACGTGGAATCCGAACCACGGTGGAGACCTGGCGTTCCTCACATTCACAAGTTGTGATTAATACACGTCTTGTCAGAGGTGAAGGAAGGGTTTGGGCAATCAGATAAATCTGTGCCGGGACCGAGGATTGAACTCTGGACCCTCAGCACAGAAGTCTGACACCTTACCCCTAGACCACCAGGTCACCAGCAACCAATATAAACGTATAGATTAATCTTTGGTTTTGATTTTAAGGACGTTCATTTTTCGGTGAGCTCGAAGATATTTTTAGAAGCGGGTCGTATCTCAACTTGACGTACTTAAGGAGGCCGCTTTGGTCGGAGTGAAAGAATCAATCGCTGTCGGGCCACAGGGCTTAAAATACAACGACCTGTGTCGTTTTCTGGAACTACTTATTTTTTTAATGGCTAAGCTTACACTCCCTTTCGTCCTTCACCTACAACCACCCTTTGTCATGTCAATAAGAAAGAGGGGGAAAAACTACGAGACCTCTTATCATAAGGCAAAAAGGAAAGCTCGCTGCTAGTTTTTAAATGTCACGAAATTAATGTATTTGTTAGAGGAAGGCCCTTTTTAATCAAGCCTAGTTTCAAAACTCTGTTAATATGATTATAGAGTCGTTGAAAATGAGCTAATGTCACATTTCTTTCTATTAATAAAACTCAAAGGTGACCTGGTGGTCTAGGGGTAAGGTGTCCGACTTCTGTGCTGGGGTCCGGGGTTCGATCCTCCGTTCCGGCACAGATTTATCTGATTGCCAAACCCTTCCTTCACCTCTGACAAGACGTGTATTAATCACATCTTGTGAATGTGAGGAATGCCAGGCCTCCACCGTGGTTCGGATCCCACGTTAAACTGTAGGTCCTCCATTTCATCTCACAATCACCCTACCATTTCACATTAGCGTAAGTGCGTATAACCCGAACGGGTAGTAAGACGCGGTGCTAATAATAATAATAATAATAATAATAATAAAACTCAAAATATGAGGATTTTAAAGAAAAAGAGCCCTGTTGGAATCTTTCAACTTTATTTTGGCGTGAACCATATTTTGAAATAACGCATCGTATAATTAAATATTGCGTTAGGGTTGAACGTCTGAGCGAAAATTTCTAGCTTACCGAGGCGTCCCCCTTAAGCACACTAATTACCATCACATTTAGACGCTAGTGTGTGTAAGAGAAAGCGAGGGAAAGAAATGAGAAATTCAACCTTCGTGGCCTCTGGTTTATCTTCCGATGACGCTTCCCCGATTTCGTTGAATATTATACACACTCTCTCCACTATTTGCGCCCGGGCGGCATTTACTTTCATTTCAAACGTGGCTTTTTAATGTTTCCTATTATATTTCATATAATGTTTTCACGGACGTTTTTAATTTACATCTTGGTGAGAAAATTCCTACTGACAATTTTTTGTGAATAA
Organism: Timema podura; assembly: GCA_033556935.1. Classification (NCBI taxonomy): domain Eukaryota; kingdom Metazoa; phylum Arthropoda; class Insecta; order Phasmatodea; family Timematidae; genus Timema; species Timema podura. Next base: position 13,187,135 of record JAVRXN010000004.1, on the reverse strand, counting down.
ACTAAAGATCCAAAGTTGTCGATTAAAATAAATTATTTGTTAAAAAAAACTATTACAAGATCAAAACATTAACTATGAGACAATTTAAGACTATTTTTAGAATTATTAAATAATGTGTGTGGTTTTTGTGTCAATGTTATATATTTTAAACTCGCCGAGTAACACCTTAATACATTTACTTTAGAAATTACTTACTTCGATGGCCGAATACTCTAACGCGCTACGCTCGCAATGGACTAGACTGTCGAGGATGGGAAATCGAGGTTCGAATCTCAGTCGGGTGTAATGAGAGTTTTTCCAAATAGTTTTCCACTCTACCTCCACGCACACAATGCCAATAAATATAGCCTTATCTATTATTGAAACCATTAGCCTCATTAGTACATAAGTGTATATCCCGGACGGGTAGTAAGACGTGGTGCTAAAAAAAACTTTTAAATTCTATCTCGGCTTGCTGTTACGTCACAGGTAGGAAACTTCGTTTGATAAAATTAAAAACAGTACAATCAGAAGCAAGATAAAATAAAATGAATATAATGGAATATTTTTAATATGCACTTTTTGACAAACCCGAATAATATTTGTATTGTTTTACGAAATCAAAATTGCACGAGATTTTAATATTACTTATGAATTATTATTTATTAATGCTCACGTGACAATAAAAGACTATTTTAAAATTTGAAATTACTAATTTTTTTTTTTACTAGTATCCTATAAACACGACCATAAGACTATTTTTAAAAACAATCGTAGGCAAATTTAATAAAATAACATGTTGAAATACATGGGTACAAGCTCCTTTAAAATGAATGCATCGATCGAATTTAGAACATTTCCTAAACTACCAATAGATTTATATCCTACCCTATGGTGGTGACCCCAAATTAAGTCGTGTCATGTTTCGGGCGGGGTCGTAATGCTAGTAGAGGTCATATCGTCTTCATACCTACTTTTTTTTATTGATTATAATGATGGTTGATAAGATGTGAAATTCAACTAAAATTGGAAGAGATTAAAATGGTAAAAAAAAAAGTTAACGTTACTTATTTTTTGGTAATCCAAATCTGGTAGTTTTTTGCTGACGTAATTTAATGAAGCAGTCTGATGTCTGGGTGATTTGTGTGCTGTGAGAGCTGGCCGTGAGAATTCTATCTGATCTCACAAAAAATATCCACCGTCCTTGTTGATTCTCTTTCGCCACCTCTAAATCCGGTTCGTAACATAATTGCATAATAAGTTGGAAATATTTAAAAACTAGTCCTCGATTGGCATATGGACTAAATCTAAAGGTAATATAGTTTGGTTTATCGATAACAGGAAGATCAGACTTTGAATTCGGGGCTTGCTATAGTAATAATAATGACTTTTATTAATCTGGTGACGTCAAGGCATTTTAAATTTCAAGTCTAAATATGTCTCAGATTCGGATTCAAGAGAATGTAATCCGAAATTCTAGTCTAAAAGTCGAATTTTGATTAATTAATCTTTTTAACTAAGTTAGCATGAATCTATTATTTTACTTGATGATATACACTTGCGAATTTCACAATATTAGCATCCAGTTAATTAGTTGAACGCGGTTTTAATTATATTGTTTTTATTTGACTTAATTCCAAAAATTAAAAAAATATAATCTAGTAGGCTATATATATTCGATTGGGATTTGAAAACATTAATTAACTATCAAATAGTATATCCACAACTTTTTACATAGAAACATTTGATTCTGATTTTATTCAAAACATTTTAATTTTAAAATAGCCAAATAGGATTTGATTCAAGCTACCGGGAGAAAATTCGGATTCGATTCGAAATTAAAACTTTTGGGTTAGCACAATTTTCAAATACTAAATATCCAGAAGCTGGATGTGTCGTATTAGGCGTTACATCCATTGTTGTTAGTTTGTAAGTCGTGTCTACTTATATACTTGGTTTGAAAAAAAAACGTTAAATAATTAATTGGGGAAAAATAGGCCAGTAAGTGGAAAGAGGGGAATAATTTGACCTTCAGGGTAGTAAAGCGAACAAGCATTCAAATACTAAATTATTGCAGACACCTCTCTTGGGGACGAACCGGGGATCCCTTGGACCGGCTTCAATTATGCATCTCGATGCAAACAGATGCAAATCGAATCCAAAAACCACCAACCATTAATCTCCGAAACACGGGTGGCCCCCCCATTCGACTCCGTAGAGAAACCAACTTGTCACGCTTCATTTAACCATTCGCTCTTTCTCTCTCACTCCATACCTGTCATCCCACGGGCCAAGAGCTTGTGTAAGGGGGGGAGGGGGATTATTGCATGCAAGGACCAAGGGTTCGACTCCGTAGAGAAACCAACTTGTCACGCTTCATTTAACCATTCCCTCTCTCTCACTCCACACCTGTCATCCCACGGGCCAGGATCCTATGGGGAGAGTGAGTTTGATATTGTATGCAAGGACCAAGGGTTCGACTCCCGGAAACACACGTCAGGCATGGCTAGAGTAAATTAATCAACCGTGTCGGAACGGAAGGACGGTGACACCCCAGTGAACAGGGCTCCTGCCCCCCTTCCCCTCGGGGCTAAAGAGGAGGGGGGAATCATCCCGATGGGACATACCCCTTCCCCCCCCCCTAACCCTGGCTGTAATTGCGGTCCTAGTGCGCATGTCCGTGACTTGCCGGTTATTAACTATTCAAGTGACCGACAAGTATGGATTTAGGACTGGCCCGTCCTCTTAGCTGAGTGGTCAGGGAGACCAAACATGCGAGGGTTATATACGGCGATATGAATGGACGAGGCTGAAGTGTTTTTATAAGTGTTAGTGTAGTAGGGTCTTTGACAAGATCAATTTTTAAATGAGAAGTCAAAGCGAATCTTGAAATATGTGAAGCAAAGTCGAATATAAGGTTTATTTAATTTTTTATACACATTTGAAATTTAGTAAAGAGAGATTAATGGCTTGAAATTATTTTTTAGCACCGCGTCTTAATACTCATTCGGGTTATACCCATGTGTAGGCCTACTAATTTGGCTAATTATAATAGGGATGAGGAATTTATATTTATATAAATTGTACCTGCATTTGTGTGGAGGAAGAGTGGAAAACACCCAACCGAGATTCAAACCTTGATTTCCCCGTCATCAACAATCTAGTCTACTGCGACAGTAGCCACCAAAACTGGTTACAAGAACTAATGATTTCTTTATGTGTCGAAAACTAAACCAAATGTTAGTTTTTTTTTAATTGTTATAAAAACCACAAAAATACTGAGCTTAACTCGCGGTCACTTTCGTCATATCACACCTTAGTTAAGTTGGTATAGTATTTCCTAATTTATGTCAAGATCCAGGGCTTGAATCCCGTCAAGGGCAGAAAATGTGCCGAGAGTGGAAAACAATTTTTGAAGAAGAAAAAAAACCCTGGTTAACCCCACCGGGATTAAAACTCCAATCTCCCTGTCATCAACAGTCCAGTCTATTGGGTGATTGACGCCTTAGTTTAGACCATGCGGCCACCAAAGCATGTCTTCTGTTTATGTCCCTCTCCTGTTCAGTGAACGTTCTTCTTTTCTTCTGTTTATGTCCCTCTCCTGTTCAGTGAAAGTTCTTCTTGTCTTCTGTTTATGTCCCTCTCCTGTTCACTGAACGTTCTTCTTGTCTTCTATTTATGTCCTTCTCCTGTTCAGTGAACGTTCTTCATGTCTTCTATTTATGTCCCTCTCCTGTTCAGTGAACGTTCTTCATGTCTTCTATTTATGTCCCTCTCTTGTTCAGTGAACGTTCTTCTTGTCTTCTATTTATGTCCCTCTCCTGTTCAGTGAACGTTCTTCATGTCTTCTATTTATGTCCCTCTCTTGTTCAGTGAACGTTCTTCTTGTCTTCTATTTATGTCCCTCTCTTGTTCAGTGAACGTTCTTCATGTCTTCTATTTATGTCCCTCTCTTGTTCAGTGAACGTTCTTCATGTCTTCTATTTATGTCTCTCTCCTGTTCACTAAACCTTCTCCTTGTCTTCTGTTTATGTCCTTCTCCTGTTCACTGAACGTTCTTCTTTTCTTCTGTTTATGTCCCTCTCCTGTTCAGTGAACGTTCTTCTTTTCTTCTGTTTATGTCCCTCTCCTGTTCAGTGAACGTTCTTCTTTTCTTCTGTTTATGTCCCTCTCCTGTTCACTGAACGTTCTTCTTTTCTTCTGTTTATGTCCCTCTCCTGTTCAGTGAACGTTCTTCATGTCTTCTATTTATGTCCCTCTCCTGTTCAGTGAACGTTCTTCATGTCTTCTATTTATGTCCCTCTCTTGTTCAGTGAACGTTCTTCTTGTCTTCTATTTATGTCCCTCTCCTGTTCAGTGAACGTTCTTCATGTCTTCTATTTATGTCCCTCTCTTGTTCAGTGAACGTTCTTCATGTCTTCTATTTATGTCCCTCTCTTGTTCAGTGAACGTTCTTCTTGTCTTCTATTTATGTCCCTCTCCTGTTCAGTGAACGTTCTTCATGTCTTCTATTTATGTCCCTCTCTTGTTCAGTGAACGTTCTTCATGTCTTCTATTTATGTCCCTCTCTTGTTCAGTGAACGTTCTTCATGTCTTCTATTTATGTCCCTCTCCTGTTCAGTGAACGTTCTTCTTGTCTTCTATTTATGTCCCTCTCTTGTTCAGTGAACGTTCTTCATGTCTTCTATTTATGTCCCTCTCCTGTTCAGTGAACGTTCTTCTTTTCTTCTGTTTATGTCCCTCTCCTGTTCAGTGAACGTTCTTCTTTTCTTCTGTTTATGTCCCTCTCCTGTTCAGTGAACGTTCTTCTTTTCTTCTGTTTATGTCCCTCTCCTGTTCACTGAACGTTCTTCTTTTCTTCTGTTTATGTCCCTCTCCTGTTCAGTGAACGTTCTTCATGTCTTCTATTTATGTCCCTCTCCTGTTCAGTGAACGTTCTTCATGTCTTCTATTTATGTCCCTCTCTTGTTCAGTGAACGTTCTTCTTGTCTTCTATTTATGTCCCTCTCCTGTTCAGTGAACGTTCTTCATGTCTTCTATTTATGTCCCTCTCTTGTTCAGTGAACGTTCTTCATGTCTTCTATTTATGTCCCTCTCTTGTTCAGTGAACGTTCTTCATGTCTTCTATTTATGTCTCTCTCCTGTTCACTAAACCTTCTCCTTGTCTTCTGTTTATGTCCTTCTCCTGTTCACTGAACGTTCTTCTTTTCTTCTGTTTATGTCCCTCTCCTGTTCAGTGAACGTTCTTCTTTTCTTCTGTTTATGTCCCTCTCCTGTTCACTGAACGTTCTTCTTTTCTTCTGTTTATGTCCCTCTCCTGTTCAGTGAACGTTCTTCATGTCTTCTATTTATGTCCCTCTCTTGTTCAGTGAACGTTCTTCATGTCTTCTATTTATGTCCCTCTCTTGTTCAGTGAACGTTCTTCATGTCTTCTATTTATGTCCCTCTCTTGTTCAGTGAACGTTCTTCATGTCTTCTATTTATGTCTCTCTCCTGTTCACTAAACCTTCTCCTTGTCTTCTGTTTATGTCCTTCTCCTGTTCACTGAACGTTCTTCTTTTCTTCTGTTTATGTCCCTCTCCTGTTCAGTGAACGTTCTTCTTTTCTTCTGTTTATGTCCCTCTCCTGTTCAGTGAACGTTCTTCTTTTCTTCTGTTTATGTCCCTCTCCTGTTCAGTGAACGTTCTTCTTTTCTTCTGTTTATGTCCCTCTCCTGTTCAGTGAACGTTCTTCATGTCTTCTATTTATGTCCCTCTCCTGTTCAGTGAACGTTCTTCTTGTCTTCTGTTTATGTCCCTCTCTTGTTCAGTGAACGTTCTTCTTGTCTTCTGTTTATGTCCCTCTCCTGTTCAGTGAACGTTCTTCTTGTCTTCTGTTTATGTCCCTCTCCTGTTCAGTGAACGTTCTTCTTGTCTTCTGTTTATGTCCCTCTCTTGTTCAGTGAACGTTCTTCATGTCTTCTATTTATGTCTCTCTCCTGTTCACTAAACCTTCTCCTTGTCTTCTGTTTATGTCCTTCTCCTGTTCACTGAACGTTCTTCTTTTCTTCTGTTTATGTCCCTCTCCTGTTCAGTGAACGTTCTTCTTTTCTTCTGTTTATGTCCCTCTCCTGTTCAGTGAACGTTCTTCTTGTCTTCTGTTTATGTCCCTCTCCTGTTCAGTGAACGTTCTTCTTGTCTTCTGTTTATGTCCCTCTCCTGTTCAGTGAACGTTCTTCTTTTCTTCTGTTTATGTCCCTCTCCTGTTCACTGAACGTTCTTCTTGTCTTCTGTTTATGTCCCTCTCCTGTTCACTGAACGTTCTTCTTGTCTTCTGTTTATGTCCCTCTCCTGTTCAGTGAACGTTCTTCTTGTCTTCTGTTTATGTCCCTCTCCTGTTCAGTGAACGTTCTTCTTTTCTTCTGTTTATGTCCCTCTCCTGTTCAGTGAACGTTCTTCTTGTCTTCTGTTTATGTCCCTCTCCTGTTCAGTGAACGTTCTTCTTGTCTTCTGTTTATTCCCTCTCCTGTTCAGTGAACGTTCTTCTTGTCTTCATCTCGTCTGTTAGAGGGCCCCCCTCCACTCCTTACGACCACTTGGTGCGGATACACATAAAGTACCATTAATATTAAACAAACATCCCCTCTGCGAAACTCTGTTCCATGTCCACAGCTGCCGGCGATGCTGACGGTTGGGGTATGCTGACTGTCAACAAGGAATTATAGGCTGACGTCAGTGCAGAATCGCCGTTTGGAGGAAACCGGTCCGTGAGACGCTGGTTTACAAATCGAGATGGGAGCTAGAAAGGTTTCTTCTCTATTTAATCCGATGTTCCCCACTCACGCATTAGTACCGTTTTGGGTTGTTTTAAGCGTCTCTTAATTAAGATAATTGGGATAGAAATATGGTAGAAAGAATTTCTAGGAAGCTTACGCGTTATTTTATAGAGTTTGAGTGTTAAACCACTTAGTAAAAAAACTACCTTCGATACCTATTTCAAAATAGTAAGCATTGATTAAATGCATATTTCTAATGAAAAGCATTGTTTTAATTAATATTTATAATTATAAGCATTACTTTTAGTGTCTATTTCGTATTATAGTAATTGTTTCAATGCCTAATTCAATTGTTTCATTGTTACATGCATATTTATAATGCTAAGCATTGTTTAAATGCATATTTATAATTATAAGCATCGTTTCAGTGCCTATTTCAAATTGTAATAATTGTTTCGAAGCCTAATTCAATGGTTATCATTGTTTAAATGTTTCCAAAGATAAGCATTGTTTAAATGTCTATTTCAAGTGGTAAGAATTGTTTCCATGCCTAATTCAAATTTAAAAATGCATATTTCCAATAGCAACCATTTTTTAACCCATTGCTAAGGTTTAACCCAGAGGTCAAAGCATTAAGTGCGCATCTAAGTAGATGCATTTTCAAATTTGATTTAATTAAATGTGTATTTCAAGGAAAGTTTAACGTAATGTTAATAATCATAAGAAATGACAAATAAAATAATTCGAAGATAAAATATTTCCTCGGTTCTCCGTATTTTATTTAAATTGAAACATTTTGTTGACTTCTTTTGTGGAAAAAAGGGCAAGCTTATTCTGAATACTTCTGAATAGTCAATTAGCGTTAATTATTTTCTATTTTGAATGACACGTTTTAAGAAAATATTGAAGATGAAGACATGCTCGCTGAAACGGCTCGTTGATTGTAAAGACATTTTCTATCCCTTTGTCTGCTGACAAGCGGGGTAAGGGCTACCTTACCATAGATATGAAGAATGGAAGAAGGGGGGAGGGGGATAATACATCATTAACATAATAAAGTACCAGATTGTAAATCCGTAGCTAGATTCCGGCTGGAAGTTTTGTTTTTTTAATTTCGAACGTATAGATTTATTTAACACAACCTCTTACGTCGCGTTCGGGTTATACGCTTATGTACTAATTACGCTAATGGTTTTAGGGATTAGGAAAGTTATATTCAGTGGAAGTGTACCCGCATATGCGTGGAGGGAGAATGGAAAACCATTTTGTAAAAACCACCCTCAATACACCCGACCGAGATTTAACTTTGATCTCCCCATCATCGGCTGTCTAGTCTATTGCGAGAGTGCGCATTAGACTATGCAGCACCGATGCGGGTGCTAACATATTATTTTTCGGACAAATTGACTACATCTCATATTTATTTTGATATATCGCAGACAAGGCTCATAAGTAATATATTTTTTTAGTGATTATAGATAATATTTTGTAATTGCTGGTCATTTCAGAATTTTATATAATATTTTCTTGGTCTGCGTCATTTTTAAACATTTTTTGGGTCAATTTAATTCTAAGACATCTATGTTAGTAAAAAGATTTTTTTTTAATATTATAGTTACTGTATGGATACATAAATACTCAAATATACATGTTTTAGTCACACAATTGTCAGAAAGCGAAGATAATGTAAACAATGAACTTTGTATCCTCTTTGTATGTTTGTAAAATACACGTTCCTGGTGAGACTACAACTATGCTGATGAGGGTTGCGTTGGAGGGGGTAGCTATAACTTCTGAAGCAGATATTTATTTATCAATATTATATTCAGGAGAATACAAGATTTTAGTTGTTAAAGGATTTTCATTGCATTTTACATTTGCTAAGCACATTTTGATTTAGCCAAGTGCATTTATTAAGAGTTCTTATTCATATTTTTAAAACATTTTTGAAAATTTCAAGTAATTTTTTAGAATGTTTGAGTCTTTTAAAGTTAATGTTTTGATAAACTTTCCTGGTCTTCAAAGTCCTAGCCCTGATTGATTGCAAGGTATTTTTTATTATATTTCAAACATCAATTTTTATAAATTACATAAAGTAAGAGTCACATAGTATTAATTGAACACATCAGCCCCGAAGGGCTCTCGAATTCCAGCCTTACATAGTACATATAAAATAAACATACAGATAATTTGTATATGGCGCCCTGACGGGCTGAAAGTGTATTCTCTGGTTTGCGGGCGGGAAAATAATTAAAAACCCGCCCCACAGCACATAAATGGTCGACTGTGATCTTAAATAAAATACGGGTGTACAAAAGTGAGGGGGGAGGGAGAGAAGCCGTGGAGATGTAAAAAAAATCAGACAGAACAGAAGAAAATAAAGAATAAAAAGACCCCGAGCAAGTCGCCGAGGTCGGTCGGGAAAAATAATAATACACCACCAGGACTACAATGACAATTCCATACGTAACCCTGGCGTGAAAAATAACTAAAATTCCCCCAGGGGGCAATTTTTGCCCCACTGGGTTTGCTAAACTAAAGGGTTGGGTCGATAAAAATTATTGATACTGTCAAAGCTATCAATGCCGCCCACTATTCGTGGGAAGACTGCAAAATGAAAACTAGTAATATATAGAGGTGAAAAGAGTAATGTATGGAATGGGAATATTGAGAACCGACATGGACGAGGGAAAACCTCAGGGGGACACATAATCGCTGACCAACCCCGGTTCGACGACCGGCTGGTGCAAACTGAGGGAGCCGTCCGATCTACGGGGCAATCGGGGTCGGTCTGGGTGAAGATTATTGCTCTACCAGGGCTACGTACGAATTTACGTACGTAACGCGGGTAGGAAAAAAAATTTAAAGTTTTGCCAGTGGGCTGTTTTTGCCCATCTGGCGCAGACAAATCAAAGGGGGGACGGACAAATAAACATTTTTGGGTTAGAAATTGAAACAACGATTACATGATAACATTTAACTATTTTATTATTGTTTCTAATGGGGGTATTTAACGTGCACTTTATGAATCGACTGATTATATCAGCACACGACTTATAAACCATCTCAGTATCTAGAACAGACACAACAACCAGCCCCCAGGTTGTCAAGCACCTAAAGCGTTAGAAATCACATCGCATTTCCTTCAGACCTTTAGTGCCAGATGAGCATAAATAGCCCACTGGGAAAAGTTTATTTTATTTTCACCCAGGGTTACGTATGGAATTGTCATCGTAGCCCTGGTGGTGTACTATAATTAATTCCAACCGACCCCGGCGGCTCGCTGACCGGGGTCATCCACACTTTATTTTCCTTTTCTCAATATATTACTGGTTTTTATTTTTCTACGGGTTCTCTCTCCCTCTATCACGTCCATACCTATGTATCTGTTAAGTCTCTTCAACCCGGTATGGGTGATGGGGCGGGTTTTTCTAATATTCCCCCGCCCCTAGCCCAAAGATGGCAAATTATCAGCCCGCCAGGGCGCCAACTAATATCGTTAATGTTTTATGTAGCTGTTCTGTGTATTGCTTGTATTAGAAGGGCTGGTGTTTACTATGTATTCTATGTGTTTCCTATTTTCAGTATTAATTGATGTTAACTAAATAAAATACTTTACAAACACATCGCATTTGGGTCTCCATAGGGGTTCGAATCTCGGATAAGTTCACTTAGGGTGTTTTTTTTACCTGTGTTTTCCCGTACTCTCTCAACACTAATAATTTATACTTCCCTTTACCTCGGAGATGAGTTCGTAGCCATGACGTTGATCGCACGGATAGGAAAAAAAGTAAGCAAGACCCGGTGGACATCAGATTCCAGGCGGACTTATTTACCGGGGGGGGATTTACTGGCAGATAGGAACGAAAACCGGAGGAACTTTATTTACTTAGGAATGAAAAAAGGTTCAGTAAGAAGAAAAAAAATAGAAGAGTTTCTCCAAGGGGAAATAAATGTATGCAAACAAGAAACAAACGCTTTACAAAGATTCTATTTTATTTTTGTTTACTCAAACGTTTGAAGTCCCCCCAAGAAAGTCAATCTTTGGAAAAGTGTTGGGGGAGGGGTCGAAGGGGGCTCTTAGTGTACACACATCTCGGGGACACAGTCCAATTTTCATAAGAAGACAGATCTGACAGATATAAAAGCTACTAGATCTACTTTCACGTGTTCATATTTTTAGTCATGTTATCTGCAGTTGTCATTTTTGATAGAGATTATCATAACCTAAAAAATAGCAATAATAATATAATAAAATGTTATCAATGTAGACCTAATAATATGTTTATGTATTTTTGTTATTAAAGACTCTTCCTATCAAAATTGGGCGGTAGATTACTGCAGATCAGTTATAACAGGGGAGCAGGAAAGTAAGGAGGTGAAAAAACAAAACGAGTTTTCAGAGGCGCTTCCCATTTTCTACTGTTGACTTTAATTTTGCGCAGAGAACAGAAGACCCGCGCCATACGCTCCTGATTTTTTTTTTTCTTTTTTCGTTTTTGTCGATTTCCTTTCACTCACCAACCTCTTTCAGTTTCTCTACTTATTCTTCTATTATTTTTTCTTCATTTTTCAGAATTGGAAAAAATATATATTCTCTTTCCTTGTTTTAAGTCACGTTTCTTCCTTGACCTTCTCGCACTAACTTCCAATGGTAAGTGTTTTTTGAATTGAAAGAGGGGGAAGGAAAAAGAACTAAAATATATCAGATGTTGGCACCGGGTAAGCGTTAAGCGGATACTTCCTAGAGTTGATCGTCAACTGGTGGCCACCGTCAGTGGAGGATCTAGGAATATATCTTGAGGCGCGGGGGGGACAGATCAAGGCTTAAATTACATTTCGGGGGGGAAGTTTTGGAGGCCCTAACTGTTGGAATCCAAAACAGTTTATGGATATTAAATGCCTTTAGAAGCTATTTGTAGTCTTTTTTTTTAGGGTAGACAAGGGAAGTGATTGTAATAGCAAAAGTGGCCTTACATACAATGTATCGAAGGTGTTATTTCTAATTTTTTTAAAAGTAAACTGTTAATTAGGAGGGACTTTAAATGCACAAGAAAATTTCTCTTTCGATTTCAAGTTGAAATATCTCATATCTCCCTGGCTTTCAAGTTGAAATATTTCCTATAATTTCTCCCTGGCTTTCAAGTTGAAATATTTCCTATAATTTCTCCTTGGATTTCAAGTTGAAATATCCACTAAAATTTCGCTTTGGATTTCAAGTTGAAATATTCACTATAATTTCTCCTTGGATTTCAATTTGAAATATCCACTAAAATTTCACTTTGGATTCAAGTTGAAATATTCACTATAATTTCTCCTTGGATTTCAAGTTGAAATATCCACTAAAATTTCGCTTTGGATTTCAAGTTGAAATATTCACTATAATTTCTTCTTTTATTTCAAATTGAAATATCCTCTATAATTTCGCCTTGGATTTCAAGTTGAAATATCTCCTATAATTCCTCCTTGGATCTCAAATTGAAATATATACATCCTTGAATTTCAGGTTGAAATATTTCCTATAATAGTTTCTCCTTGGATTTCAAGCTGAAATAACTCCTTTAATTCCTCCTTGAATTTCAAGTTAAAACATCTCATATATCCTTAGATTTCAAGTTGAAATACCTCATATCTCCTTGGATTTCAAGTTGAAATATCTCCTATAATTTCTCCTTGGATTTCAACTTGAAATATCTCCTATAATTTCTCCTTGGATTTCAAGTTGAAATATATCCTATAGTTGCTCCTTAAATACTAAGTTGAAATATATTTTATAATTCCTACTTAGATCTCAAGTTGAAATATCTCCTATAATATCTCCTTGGATTTCAAGTTGAAATATCTCATATCTCCTTGGATTTAAAGATAAAATATCTTCTATTGTTCCTCCTTGGACTTGAAATTTTCCCTTGGTGATCAAGTTAGATAGAAAACCAATGATTCAATAGCACATTATTTTAATCGAGAGTAGCCGTTGTCCACGAGATTGAAACAACAGTATCACAATGACGTCAAAATTTAAAATTATCCGATAACTTATATAGTACATTGTTTGACTTAGGGTTAAAGAATTTCCTTGCCAAATTTCGTTAAAATCGGTCATCGCATTCGGCAGTTATTGCAGAACAAAAAATACAGAAATACGAAATACCAAACGGCCAGGGCCTCACTCCACCCAGTAAATTGGAGACAGTTTCTTTTACTATTATTTTTTAATTTTTGTTCCTTTCTAAGAATCTGACTGGCATGTTTTTTCACTTTGTGTGTGTGTGTGTGTGTGTGTGTGTGTGTGAACATATTGTGGGCGTCTAAAAATTTAAATATTCATGTTTCAAAATGTTAGAAAAGAACGAGAAACTACTAAATCAAAACAAGTCCCCCCAAAAAATGTATATGTAGTCCTTTAGTTATATATACCAAGCGTTTTGTTTGAACAAACGTTTTATTCCCAAATCACTCTTCAATAAGACAAACAAAGGGAAACGAACACAGGATATGCCTTTTTGCTTTCCTTCTCCAAACAAATATGCGGGTATTTTTTTTTAATTCTTGTACAGGATCATAAGCAGTTATATAAATATATGTTTTACCAACTATTTCATGTTTGTGTAACAAATACGTTTGTATCCTTTTATCAACACGCAATCAAAGAAATCCTTACCCAAAATATGCTGAATTCTCTGATGGAAGAATGCGTCCGCTTGTTTTAGTTTCTACCAAATCGAACAAATCATATGCACTATAGAATACTCATTTTAAATTAACTAATGGGGTAGTGCTGAGGAAGGTATGGTTGAGAATAAATTTATCCTTACTTTGGTGAGGGAGAAGTGGGAAACCCTTTACGAAAAAAACCCCAGCCCATCCGGGCGGTATTTAAACCCCAACCTCTCTGTTACCGGCAAAACAAACTTGATGAGCCTGATATCTAGTCCACGTGCCCACCGATGTGGGTCATATATTTTCATAAGAATTTCTGCCCTAATTTTAAGAGTCTGCCTAGTCCCACGTATAACACAGGTCAAACATGACGTCTTAAGAGTCCGTCTCACCCTAAGGACAGCACCTAGCTTAGGTTGGTAATACAGTTAGAACCAGACATCTTAAGAGCCCGTGTCACCCTAGGAACAGCACCTAGCTTAGGTAGGTAATACAGTTAGAACCAGACATCTTAAGAGCCCGTCTCACCTTAGGGACAGCACCTAGCTTAGGTAGGTAATACAGTTAGAACCAGACATCTTAAGAGCCCGTGTCACCCTAGGGACAGCACCTAGCTTAGGTAGGTAATACAGTTAGAACCAGACATCTTAAGAGCCCGTCTCACCCTAGGGACAGCACCTAGCTTAGGTAGGTAATACAGTTAGAACCAGACATCTTAAGAGCCCGTCTCACCCTAGGGACAGCACCTAGCTTAGGTAGGTAATACAGTTAGAACCAGACATCTTAAGAGCCCGTCTCACCCTAGGGACAGCACCTAGCTTAGGTAGGTAATACAGTTAGAACCAGACATCTTAAGAGCCCGCGTCACCCTAGGAACAGCACCTAGCTTAGGTAGGTAATACAGTTAGAACCAGACATCTTAAGAGCCCGTGTAACCCTAGGGACAGCACCTAGCTTAGGTAGGTAATACAGTTAGAACCAGACGTCTTAAGAGCCCGTCTCACCCTAGGGACAGCACCTAGCTTAGGTAGGTAATACAGTTAGAACCAGACATCTTAAGAGCCCGTGTAACCCTAGGGACAGCACCTAGCTTAGGTAGGTAATACAGCTAGAACCAGACGTCTTAAGAGCCCGTCTCACCCCACAGATAACACCTAGCTTAGGTAGGTAATACAGCTAGAACCAGACATCTCATCGTGGTGTGGTTTTCTGTATTACACTTTGAAGTACAGTGGTATTGAGACCATTAAAACCATTTCACAACATTAAAAATAAAAAAATTGAAACGTAATAAGGGTATATGAAGTCCACTTTTTTCAATTCGAAGCGAAATCGAATCGAATATATGAAATATTCTCGAAGCTGAATCGAAGTCCAATTTTTTTTTTAGTTGTTTTATGCTTGAAAAAAAATTATATTGTGGTTATTTATATAACTTAATGCACTAAGATTACTTGAAAAATATTTTATTGCACCATTGCTTGGAATAGTTTATGTTAATCTGACAAATCAAGCTATAATCACAACTTACAATTAAATTACTTCAATTTTTTTCCCATATGAATATTAATTTGTATTGTATAAAAAGCTCAGAATGGTTATAATAATTGAACTAAATGATATTTTAGATATTAACAATTTTATTGGAGAAGCTTCGAGGCCGGAATTTGTTTCGAAGCGAAGTCGAATCTGATGTTTGTTTAGAAGCCAAGTCAAAGTTTCGAAGCTTCGCACACCCCTAAAACGTAATTATCTTGAATTTAAAAAATACCAAACAAAGCCTAATTTCTCTGCTGTCAAATGAACGTAAAAAACCTCACTCCAATTCGTTTTCTGTTTTGAGCGTAGTTTTAAATAATATATATATATACATATCCTTGTTAATTGGCAGTGAGACGGGCTCTTAAGGGCCAAGGCCAACTTTTTATATACCTCTAATATTGTTATTAAAAAACCTCTCACACCTTCGTTTGATATTTAGGTATTATTGTTTTTATCGCCTTTTCCTCTAAAATGAAAACCTTAATTTCAAACGCACACGATATCTATTTTCGTATTAGCAAATGTGTACGGGTAGACACATTCGTACATTTAGGAGGGGGAAGGGGGCCTACCCTCTCATATTTACGGCTTAATTTTCCACGAGGGAATCCCCCTGGGAGCGATCTTGAAGTTTTTTCGGAGCCACCCATGTATATAGGAAACGTGACTAACAGTTTAATAATAAAAAAAAATCCAGGCCACACCGCATCGGAACTATCAAGAAACTCGGTTAGAAATGAGTTTTGTTATCAAAAGGGGTAAATCACATATACATTTTTATTTATTTTAAAAGAAGTAAAAAAAAAAGATGGTAAAACTTTCATTGCACCAATATCAAAGGTTTTTTTCCCCCTATCTCGAATATGCTCCAAAGTACACACACACATACACACGCAGTATTTTATTTTCTGAAGGTTTTTTAACTCCATAGGGATGTGTACAGAGGGGTTCTATTAATTGTTTAGTGCGCACTGAACGGGGATAGAACCGGATATTTAAAGGTTTTAATATTTCATCTCGTTGATATGATTCATAATCTGCGATCCGCTTTTATGGTCGAATGGTCTAAAGTCTGGAGCATTATCCATAACTTAGTGGTCTGAAGAGATCGATGTCTCCCTTAGCCGCAGACAAGGATACACCAGATCCTCAGCTCCTTGAGCCAGGTTGACAGGGACATTCTTTGAACCCAGGACACAGACAAGGATACATCAGATCCTCAGCTCCTTGAGCCAGGTTGACAGGGACATTCTTTGAACCCAGGACACAGACAAGGATACACCAGATCCTCAGCTCCTTGAGCCAGGTTGACAGGGACATTCTTTGAACCCAGGACACAGACAAGGATACACCAGATCCTCAGCTCCTTGAGCCAGGTTGACAGGGACATTCTTTGAACCCAGGACACAGACAAGGATACATCAGATCCTCAGCTCCTTGAGCCAGGTTGACAGTGACACTCTTTGAACCCAGGACACAGACAAGGATACATCAGATCCTCAGCTCCTTGAGCCAGGTTGACAGTGACACTCTTTGAACCCAGGACACAGACAAGGATACACCAGATCCTCAGCTCCTTGAGCCAGGTTGACAGTGACACTCTTTGAACCCAGGACACAGACAAGGATACATCAGATCCTCAGCTCCTTGAGCCAGGTTGACAGGGACATTCTTTGAACCCAGGACACAGACAAGGATACATCAGATCCTCAGCTCCTTGAGCCAGGTTGACAGTGACACTCTTTGAACCCAGGACACAGACAAGGATACATCAGATCCTCAGCTCCTTGAGCCAGGTTGACAGGGACATTCTTTGAACCCAGGACACAGACAAGGATACACCAGATCCTCAGCTCCTTGAGCCAGGTTGACAGGGACATTCTTTGAACCCAGGACACAGACAAGGATACATCAGATCCTCAGCTCCTTGAGCCAGGTTGACAGGGACATTCTTTGAACCCAGGACACAGACAAGGATACATCAGATCCTCAGCTCCTTGAGCCAGGTTGACAGTGACACTCTTTGAACCCAGGACACAGACAAGGATACATCAGATCCTCAGCTCCTTGAGCCAGGTTGACAGGGACATTCTTTGAACCCAGGACACAGACAAGGATACACCAGATCCTCAGCTCCTTGAGCCAGGTTGACAGTGACACTCTTTGAACCCAGGACACAGACAAGGATACATCAGATCCTCAGCTCCTTGAGCCAGGTTGACAGTGACACTCTTTGAACCCAGGACACAGACAAGGATACACCAGATCCTCAGCTCCTTGAGCCAGGTTGACAGGGACACTCTTTGAACCCAGGACACAGACAAGGATATACCAGATCCTCAGCTCCTTGAGCCAGGTTGAGTCCATCAACACCGGAGCTCGCTAGTGTCGATGCTCAGTGTTAGGCAGTTGTTAAACAACTCACGTTTAACATGTTTGTCATAAAGGGATCATTGTAATCGTAATGGGCGGTCTGATTAAGCTCTTTGTGATGTAGGATTATGTGAAGAGGAGGCTGGGTCGCTACCTGAACCTAGCTTTGTGGAAACCGGCCAATTCTTCGAGAAGAATATTTGTGTCCTCTCTACAGTGAAACCATGCTTAAATGAACTTTTGTAAAAAAAAAATCCCCTTGATGCCATCTAGCGATCTCCTCGTTGAAGGACACAAGCTTTCCCATGGAGCGCATTCATTTTAATCTGGAGGTTGTGAGTTTGGTGTATACCTTATCTGTGACCTCGGTGTTCTTGGGGTAAAGTGCTTGGTTCAAACCCAGCTGGGGTTGACGGATTTTTATTGAGTGATAGAAATCCGTAGCAAAACTTCCTTCGGAGGGAAAGTAAAGCCGTCAGTCCCATGTCAGTAATGGCATGTAAAATAACCCTGGAAGGTATGTAGAAATACCTTTCCCGGCAAAGTTGGTAGCCCTTGGGGCACCACCACATACCCTGAACTCCCCTAGTACATGGTATCTATACCAGATGGTGCAGGCAACACTAACCAGCTCCGGATGGATATAAATCACATCAAATCAACCTCCTAGTTGTTGACTTAAGAAGAGATCGATAACCCACTACCCTAGCAGATGGGTCTGGCCACATAGTCTTTATGTTTAGTCCTTACTACTACTTATAACTCCGGTGAAGTTTAACATTATATAGCTACAAACTAACAATCACAGTTAATAAGATATGTGCGCGTGCATCAAAATTAAAGCACCAATCGGAGCAAAAGAATCGGTTGCTAGTGCCATCCAAAACAATCCACCCAGAATAAACATATCAGGATCCAACTTGAACATAGTTATAAAATAGTATATTCATGTTTAATTTTACAATTAGCTATATTTATAGTCCGACACCTTAGCTCAGTTGGTAGCGTTTTTCTATATTGAGCTAAAGGTCCCGTGTTCGATTCATGGCATGGCAAAAAAAAAAAAATTACCATCGGTGAAATATGGGTTTACTATTTCCCAATAATGAATTAACGTCCTGGGGCTGGATGTTGTGTCTGTCCTAGGCTTAAGTATAGTTTATAAGATGTGTGCTATACAATCAGTCTATTTAGAAAGAGCACGTCAAATACCTCAAAGTTTTTTTTTAATTAACCTTTCTATAAACGAAGCGTGCAATAAGAATTCCAAGTTTACAATCTTCTAAGACAATGTTCCTGGTTCGCTGAAACTTAGGTTGGCAATATTTCTGGGGGAAGGGTAGTATGGAAGCCTGTATGATGGGAGGAGATTCATAAGCTCCTTCTTTGGGGAGGAGATTAAGGGGCTTAGTGTCCCCCCCAAAAAAAACCAATATTCATAGCCTCATAGCAATCTCGCATCCTTTCTAAACTTTATAATAATGAACATTTATTGCTATCCCAAGAACTTGTTATACCTGGGTGAATAGCCTTGATTATAGTGTATTTTATTTTTGACAAATTTCAACTAGGAGGCCTCGACAAGGTTTTGAGCGGAGACCATCCTAAATAACTCCTCAATCCTTCAAATGTCATCAATCTATTTAACAAATTGGGAACAAAATTGGTCAGGGACAAAAGTTTTAATTTCTGGGACCGACCCTGAAAATCAGGGATGAATGGGCACCTTAATCTAAGCCTAAGGTACCGGATTGATCCCCAGGTCCACGGGTAGTTTCTAAAACATAAATTTGAATTAGTTTTGTGAAAGACACAAGACCACAGAAAAAATCACAATATTTTAATTAAATATAAAATCAACCACAATAACTATAGAGGCAAAGATTTTTCACAGTTTCGTTTCTTTTTACGGTCGGATAGCCACAAGAAGGCAGTTTAAAAGATATATCAGAGCTAGTTTTATATATTTATATGCCAAGTCTCGTTTACTTCATCTTTCACACTTAAACGGATGACGCCGATTCTAACAACTATAAGATAAAACCATCGACCTTTGTCAGTGTTGAAAGCTCCAAAGTATTTTTTTTAATGTTCTAAAGGCTGTTTTTATGGCGATCAGACTATATAACCAATTCACAGCTATAGAGAAATCGTGATAGTAAGGTAAGTTTTTGAACATACTGACCAAACGTAACTATAGGAATTCCTTGCCCGCGGATAATTCGTTCTGAATATCTTCGTGCAAGTTTAGAAACCACGTAAGTAAAATGATGCTTAAATACGATGTATTTTCGACATACGTATCAATGATAATGAAACCTAAACAGTTAATGTCTATGAAAATAAAACTTTGAGAAAATTACATTTTATAACTTTAGAAACAAACAAAATGGCAATGAACACTATCAGCTAGTGTGAGCATCTTATTTTGGAGACACCATCTGTTATATTTAAAATGGCGCTATCTATATGGCATTGATAGTCGTACTGTTGCCACAAATATATCCTACGATTCCTCGTTACTTGAATCTGTGTAAGCCTATCACTTTGGCCATTGATAAGATTTGTTGAAACTTTAGTTAAATTGAAATCAATGGTTGAATATCTGTCAAGGATGTCCTGGCAAATGGCAAATTTAATGGCAAGTTTACTCTTCATTTAAAAAGTGTCTCATCTAATGCTGCTATGTTAATGACAGATATTCAACAACTGTTGATATCACCAAGAGAAGAAATTTAAACTCTTTATGTTTCTACTGGGGCAATATTTAATTTATTTTAGCTACATAAAAAAATTACTATAAGGACTGCAAAAACACCGACCTTTTCTCGCGTCCCCTACGCTCCCACCTTAAAGGTATGTTCCTAATAGAAATGGTCATTTCTTATCCATATTATTGACGCCTCACTTGGTCACGCTTGAAACTGTGAGAATTCCTGGTCTCATACAATGTTATTATTATGTTAAAAAACACTGACAATCTAGATTAACAAACTTTATAACTCACCGATAAGAATGAAGACACAGAACACGGAGATAAGGATGCAGTTCCGGTCGATAGATGAGAAGCAGGACATGACGAAACAACGGATTATTCTCACAACATAAGCGAGATTAGTTTGTTACGAGACACTTACACAAGTTCTCAAACCAATAGTTGAATGTTTTTTAAATTAGTTCATTTACGCCTTGTAACGTCATAAAAAAGTGTTTTTATTTTTTTTTAATTTCTGTCATTATGTGTATGTGTTTTAATTTTTTAATCTAATCATCACTAATAACACTCAACACATTCCTTTAGAAAAAAAATATATTGATAATCTCATCCTTTCAACCTTCTATTGTGATATTTTGTCAGCCTGAACACTGAAATTACGTGTCAATAAAAAAAAATTCCCACTTGGACGATGAAAACTTATTGATCGTCCAACGTTAACTGTGTCTCATTAAATGTTTAACAACGAAACAACTTTTATTTTTTCTACCACATTTCACTATCTGCTCTGGTTATAAGGGGATAATAATAATAATAATAATATAATAATAATAATAATAATAATAATAATAATAATAATAATAATAATAATAAATAATAATATATGCTCGTCTGTGCTACATCTCTCATAGTCCAGTTAGTGGATAAATTAGTCAGTACTAATGTACCGTTGCCCAGATGACGCCCGAATGTACTAATAGTACATCCTTTCCGTTGGAGGTCTTTCCGTGTCCCGATGAGGTGAGGCGATAATGATAGTGAGTATGAGGGTATGGATCCAATCGAAACACAACATAACTTCAGCCTAATTAACCAAACCCTAGGGGACCGTTGGGGCAATTCCCCTTTCGGGGAAAATACTCCAAGATGCCAGCAGGGAATCGAACCCGGCACATCTTGGTCAGCAGCCAGGAGCTCTCACCACTATACTCGCGGCTGGTAAAGGGGTCATTTATAAATCACGTTAAGATTTTACAGACCGTCCTTTGCATACCAAGTAAACATTTAGCCTCCCTCCCTCCTTCCAACGTGTGTTACGTAACTTCTCACAACAAGAGTGAATGTCACTATTTCACTGGGGAGCTTTCGTGACACCAAAAGAGGGACTCGGATTTATTACAACTCAGAATCGTGAGATATCTATAACTAGTTTGTGTACTAATGGTGAAAACATACACAGTGATTTTTTTCAACGTTAGAATTTAAGTATAGATGTGTTGCACAGACTATGATATACCCTTCCTTCCTCCTTGTAAACCGTGTAGACATTAGAGCTCTCCATGTAACATCATGTAGATATTAGACCCCCATGTAACACCATGTAGACATTAGACCCCATGTAACACCATGTAGACATTAGAGCTCCCCCATGTAACACACATGTAGACATTAGAGCTCCCCCATGTAAAACCATGTAGAATTGAGCTCCCCATGTAACACCATGTAGACATTAAAGTCTCCCATGTAACATCATGTAGACATTAGAACTCCCCCATGTAACACTATATAGACATTAGAGCCCCCATGTAACACTATGTAGATATTAGAACTACCCATGTAACACCATGTAGACATTAGAGCTCCCCCCTTGTAACCCCATGTAGACATTAGAGCCCCCCAACGTAACACCATGTAGACATTAGAGCTCCCCCCATTAACACCATGTAGACATTAGAGCTCCCCCATGTAACACCATGTAGACATTAGAGCTCCCCCATGTAAAACATGTAGACATTAGAGCTCCCCATGTAACACCATGTAGACATTAGAGCTCCCCCATGTAACACCATGTAGACATTAGAGCTCCCCCATGTAACACCATGTAGACATAGAGCTCCCCCCATGTAACACCATGTAAACATTAGAGCTCCCCCATGTAAACCATGTAGACATTAGAGCTCCCCCATGTAACACCATGTAGACATTAGAGCTCCCCCATGTAACACCATGTAGACATTAGAGCTCCCCCATGTAACACCATGTAGACATTATAGCTCCCCCATGTAAAACCATGTAGACATTAGAGCTCCCCCCATGTAACACCATGTAGACATTAGAGCTCCCCCATGTAAAACCATGTAGACATTAGAGCTCCCCCATGTAACACCATGTAGACATTAGAGCTCCCCCATGTAACATCATGTAGACATTAGAGCTCCCCCATGTAACACCATGTAGACATTATAGCTCCCCCATGTAACACCATGTAGACATTAGAGCTCCCCCCATGTAACACCATGTAGACATTAGAGCTCCCCCCATGTAAAACCATGTAGATATTAGAGCTCCCCCATGTAACACCATGTAGACATTAGACCCCCATGTAACATCATGTAGACATTAGACCCGTGGGGAAAATTTATGAAAACTCCAATTGGCGTTCATTCAGAACACACTTAAGGGTGCTCTATTTTTATAATAAATTGTGTATCCACGTGGGTCTTATTTGCTTCCACCCCTTAGCCGATTATGATGCAACCCGCAACTAGACCCGTAAATTCAATTTGTGTCCCTCGGGTACTTTTATATCGGAAATCCCTGAATTATAGATTTTAGAAACCTTGCTTTTATTTTTCTATAATATAAATGCTAAAGTTGAAAGCGATCATTACTAGCTAGTTATTAATATTATTAAAACTTGATTATAAAAAGTGAAATGGTAGACTGCTGTTTATTTTAAAATGTCTCGAACTAGTTCGTGTAGATGAGAGAGAATTAACGAATTCATTCTGCTGATAGTTCAAGTGTAATTAGTGTAAGTACTGTTGGTTTGTATTAAACTGCCTCTAATACAATCAAGTGAAACATTTATATGCCAAAAACTCTTTCCTCCCTCCCCCCACCCCTGTTGTGTGGTTATAAAAGGCAACAACCCTGAAGGTCGTTGTATCAATCACGATAATTGACCAAAAACCATTTGAAAGAGAAGGGGGAAAGTCAAATTTTACCTCAAATTGAGTTAGTACTTTCATTTGTTATGCAATCATGAAACGTTTCTAATGCACTTTAAATCATGGTTAGAAGAGATCTGTCGTATTTAATTTATTACAAAACAGTACTTGCTGGGGTTCTTGTGGGGAATTTCTGAAATTTTCAAATTTTTGAAAATGTCTTCAAATTTTGTTTCAAATGTAATGCTAATAATTCCATAAACTTGAATTTTTCTTGAAACAGTTTGACCTACCACTGCACCTACTAGTGATAACATGAATATTTTCAGGGACAATTCAACCTACCCCTGCACCTACTAGTGTTTAGTGATCAATCCATGTTTTCCCGTTGGTCAACTGTCGTCACTAAGACAGATGGTACCTGCATACACCAACCCGGGTTCAATCCCAGGACCCTCAGTGTTGCGTTGTAACAGTTATAATGCTGACGACTGGCCTCATGAGAGGGAGGGGGGAACAGGAAACCACCCAATTAACTGGCGCTTGTCTATATATAGCCCTAGTTGACACTGGGAGATAATCCAGAGCCTGGCCACCAATTACAGCCTACCACAACTTCTGTACTAATTAGATTTTTAAAAACAACTTTACTCGTGTGTTTGACCATGTATGTATGTATAGGCCTAGGAAATTATTTGACCCCCAAAAATGTTGATGCAATATTTTCCTAGAAATAAAATAAGTTGGTAGGCCTATTCGACCTGCGTTTGTGAGTTCACGTTTAAATAAATCTATATATATGTATGTGTTTATTATATACACCCACTTCGGTGGCCGCGTGATCTAGCGCACTACTCTCGCAGTAGACCGACTGCCGATGACGAGGAACTCGAGGTTCGAATCTCAGTCGGGTGTATTGAGTTTTTTACAAGATGGTTTTCTACTCTTTCTTTACGCAAATTCGGGTACACTTCCTCTAAATATAGCTCTCCTAATACCTAATTCATTAGCGTAATTAGTACATAAGCGTATAACCCGAATGGGTAGTAGGCCTAAGGCGTTCTGCTAAGAGAATTTATATATATATATATATATATATATAGTGCCACGTATAACCACCTGTTCAGGATACACGCATGTGTAATAATTACTCTAGTGAGATAGTGATGAGTTAGGTTGAATTTAGAGGAAATGTAACTACAATTGCTTGAAGAGATAGTGGAATTTTTTAAAGAACCCCCCCCCCCCCCCAATTAAACCCGACTGGGATTTGAACTACTATCTTCTTATTACTATCAAAAGTCGAGTATATTGCGGGAGTGACGCATTAGACCATGCGTCCACCGAAGCAGGTAGATCAATGTCAACGACACAATCGTAAATATTTCTCATATTTTGGAACAAAGTTTTCAAAAATATATCATCAGTGAAATATATACTCTTAAATAATTTTTTTCCGAAAAAAAAAAGTGTTGTTTATCAGGTAATACACTCTACGGGTATCCATTTTGAACAAAATATTTGGATCCATCTTTGAAAAAAAAAATTCAAATTTTCAAAAAAATCTAGCAACAATTTGTAAACCACCCGTAAATTATTTTTTCTCAAAAAAACAAGTACAAGGCATGATTTAGCTAATAATACTCACTCTATTTTGAACAAAATTGTTAGAATAATTTTCGAAATATTTCGAATTATTGAATAACAGTCCTTAGTGAGCTGCCGTTAATTTGGAAGCCAAAATTAAAATCACGATTTGGCCTCGAGGTGTGACAACAACTAAGTAAATATCAAGACTGAATGAAATCCCCAACAAACCGTTTCGGCTAGCTTCAGGCACAAACTGACGGATGTTGAGTTCGGTCAGAGATTTTAACGATTACAATACTTTCTATATAAATATTATATATATATATTATTATAATATATATATATATGAAGGAAACCCAAAACGTTACCACTTATGTGACAATGTATCAATAAACATTTATTTATCAAACAAATATAATTTCAATATTTTAACGAAAAATAATTGGTTAGTATTAATTTGACATTTTTTTTTTTTTTTTTGAGAGTTCACTTTAAAGATAAAAAGTAGGGTTTTGTCGTTCCATTAATTTTGGATCTGATATTTTAACCTGTTGCTCATAAAGTTACGTCCCCGCGCCTGAATTAATTATTTTGGACTGACAAAATGAAACTGAGGAGAAAGGAACTTTTAGAAAATACAAACAAATTTTATTACGGTCAACATTGATAACATTTTACTTTATTATTGGTGTTATTTTATAGTTATTGATAATATCTATCAAAAGAGATAGCTGTCAAACACATAGCTTGACGTATGAATATATTAAAATTGTTTCAGTAACATTTTAGCTGTCTTTCTTTTTTCTTTTTCATTCGAGTTATTTAACGTGCACTTTCTGAACAAATTGATTACATTAGCCCACGAAAATTTCTATGAGTGAGAGCGAAAGGCATACAAAGTTTTCCGGGAAAGGTATTTCCACATACCTTCCAGGGTTCTTTTACAAGCCACAATCGACATGGGACCGACGGCTTTACTTCCCCCCTAAGAAAGTTGTCCTAAGGATTTTTATCGCTCAAGGAAAATCCATCGACCCCGGTTGGGTTTGAACCCTCGAACATCAGGTCCTGAGGCAAGCACTTTACCACAAGACCACTGAGATCAACTTTTTATAGCTGTCAATTTTCTTTAGCCCCACGTCTAACTACCCATCCTGGCTATACGCTTATATAATAAATTACGCTGATATGTTAGAGATGAGTAAGGTTGAATTTAGAAGAAGTGTGCTCACATATTCTCGGAGGGAGAATGGAAAACAATTGATGAAAAACCACCCTCAGTACACCTGACCGAGAACCATATATCCCTGTCATCGGCGTCCAGGCTATTGCGAGTGTGACGTCATAGACCATTCGATCACCAATGCGGGTTCCTTTAATTAATGTGGATGAAACAATGTCACCTTGACACTGGAATCAAACTCGGTGCCTTTGGCCTAGTGCGCCAATGCTCTAACCACTGAGCTATCCAGGATTTGTCGCCTGCTCAGGTCAATTATTCACTCATAGTCTTAGGGCAGAGTCTGTGTGGACGTGTAGATTCATCGGCTCCTATAGCTAGCCTTGTCTCAGAGGTTGACTTTTTGCTGCCTTTCCTACAAGACTAAATTGTACAAGACAATCGTATTCGTAACCAAAGTTAATATCCGCCTCGGGTGACCTGGTGGTCTAGGGGTAAGGTGTCAGACTTCTGTGCTGGGGGTCCGGGGTTCAATCCTCGGTCCCGGCACAGATTTATCTGATTGCCAAACCCTTCCTTGACCTCTGACAAGACGTGTATTAATCACAACTTGTGAATGTGAGGAATGCCAGGCCTCCACCGTGGTTCGGATTCCACGTTAAACTGTAGATCCTCCATTTCATCTCGCAATCACCCTACCATTACACATTAGAGTAAATGCGTATAACCCGAACGGATAGTAAGACGCGGTGCTAATAATAATAATATTTAAAAATAATATCCGCTTCATGAGAATAATTTTGATTATCAAGTAAACATGTATGGTATCTAAAAATAAAAGCTTTTTTTTAAATAGCATCACGTTATCTAACCTCTAAACTGACGCGGGCTAGTTGCCAAATAGGAAATAAATTGGTTTTTGCGGTAGCAGAACGTTTATAAGTCTTGGAACCGGATTTTGCTATTTGCCTTTTTTTTCCTTGATCATAAAACATAGATGGTTGATGTAGGCCTATGCATGTTATGTTATTACGAGTACAATATGTTAATTTTATAGTGCATATAATTCCTATTCGGTTGTTTTGGCCTATTTTATGAATAAGCTCCTTACCACGCCTATTTTGTATTCTGCCTCTCTTTTTTTCCATAAAGTATGGGTCTTCTCCTGAAAGTATAATAATAATTAATATTTTAGCACCACGTATTACTACCCGTTCTGGTTATACACTTAAGTACTAGTTACGCTAATGGGTTAGGAATTGGGAAGGTTGTTATAGAGGAAGTGAGCCCGCATTTGCGTGGAGGAAGAGTGGAAAACCATTTAGGAAAAACTACCCCCAGTTCACCTGAGCGAGATTCAAACCTCGATCTCACCGTCCTCGGCAGTCTAGCTCAACACAAAACTAGCACGTTAGCTAACTACGCCCATCGAGGCAGGTTTCTGCTGAAAGAGAGTCCAGTTTATTTAGAAATTAAGTTACGGCAATTCTTGTTTGGAGTAGATTTGAAAATCGACATTTTTAAAAATAGCTTTCAAAGAACGTAAATCGGGTGGAGGACATTTGGAGCAGTGGCAGACATCTTGGGCTTGGAAGACATGGGAGCAGTGGCAGGCATCTTGGGAAGACATTGGGAGCAGTGGCAGACATCTTGGGAGGACAATGGGAGCAGTGGCAGACATCTTGGGAGGAAACCACATGCCACTGCAGAAGAAAAGTCCAACTTCTTCAGAAACGGCAAATTTGAAACGTCCCTTAACATTGTGTGAAGTAGAACTCAACTTTTCAAATCATAAAAATAAATTATATCTGAATACATAGCCCATTTCAGTGCTGAGAATCTAGAAACTTATCAAGTGATTAACATCATGTGACCCACTTCAGTGGTCGAATGGACTAAGGCGTCACACTCGCAGTAGATTGGACTGTCGATGAAGGGGATATCAGAGTTTAAATCTCGGCCTGGTGTATGTAAGGTGTTTTCTACTAGGCCTAAATGGCCTTTCACTCTCCCTCCACGCAAATGCATATACATTTTCTCTAAATTACACCTTTCTAATCCCTAACATCAGCATAATTTATTACAACATATGTATGTATAACCGAAAGAGTAGTGAGATTTGGTGCTTAAAAACACAGCTCAATGTGAATTGGCTGTAGGCAATAAAAATAGTAGATAACAAACTCAATTTTACAATGTCTATTGTGCGCTTTTTTTTTAACGTACCTATTCTGGTGCCTAAATCTCACATTTTTAATGCCTATTTTAAAAAATGTTGGTGCTAAATATCTACTCCTGAGCTATAACATTATAACAAACTTTTTTTAATATATAATAACAAAACCTAATATGCTTTTTGCGCATGGCAGGTTAAGGTATTTCTAGGAATGGTAGTTTGGTGTAGGGCTTACAACAACTTTTAAGCTACTAGGAACATTTGTTTGAACTCTGTGGGAGGGTTCAATCCTACCCCAAACTTTGGGATGAGATTAAAAAAAAATCGCAGAGAAGCAAGTGTTATTTCTCAAATCCAACCCAAAATTTTATTCTTGCCAAAACCACTCCCACTAATATTGAAACGCAATTTATGTAACTACATTTCAACATAAAATGTGTTCCATCTATCATTCTAATGTATTAAATAAGACACAAATTCGGGTCCAAATGGCGTCCCGCTACAAAGATTAATCTACTGGTCCTAAATATTTCAAGAAAGGAAACATGTTGTTACCAAATCCGTGTTAGCAAGCATAAATGTAGGGATACAGTAAGAATGTGTGTAAAGTAAAATTATATTATTATTATTATTATATATATTATTATTATTATTATTATTAATTATTATATAGTATTATATAGAAAGTATTTAATCTATAAGTTACTAAATATTATCACATTTTTTTCTTTTTAAATTATTTACTACTCTATCATGTTTAGATATGTCATGCGTCGTTTAATGGCACGTGATTGGGTGTGCGAATGATTGTGTGTCTTAAGCTTTCGTTTTGTTTGTTTTTCTTTTCTCTTCTCCCTCTCTTTTATTTAGTTCTACTTTCCTCATTTATTTTATTTTAATATGTTCATAAATGTACAATTTCGTGTGTGGGCCATATTTTTTATTCTTACTAAGAATTTTGTACAGATACTATAAATTAGTTTTTAGTATATAAGTATTGAATGTACTTTTTATATTATTAAGGGGTGTTAAGTGTAAAAGTTAAATATTATTACTATTATTATTATCATCAAACATATCATGCTTGTGAATATGGCGGGGTAAGTTTTAACTTCTGGGAGTGTTTTCACAACGTTATATTATTATTAAACATATGTATGTTTTTAACAGCTATATAAAAAAAATTAGGTTGCTTATAATTCCTTAGTTTAATTGACACGTGATTTCAGAAAGTATGCAAATCTGAATTAACTCATTCATAAGTCATTTCATGAAATATGATTATGATGAATGTGATGTGATGTAATGAGGCGATATTTTTATTTTCTAATTAAATTTAACAATTTTTTTTGTAAGCCATAGCTACATATATTTTCAAATAAATTTTAAAAAAAATTATGATATACTAGTTAATTTGGGCTGGAAAGGATTAATATAATCTACATAGGCAAATCATCTGCTAGCATAGAGTCTATTTTGTATATTAACAGTCTCTGGACCTAATGAGGGACTTACGGTGGGTGGAAAGGAGCGAGAATTAAGGCCGGTATTATTTTATAGTTTTTATAGTAAAAAATCCTTCTGGTCAAAATAAATAAACTGAAACTTCAGAAGAAACGTTTATTAATCTCAACAGTTCTTGAATTATCTGTCCCAGACTTCGAAGAATTTAACTAGAATTCTTACCCACGTCTGTGGCCGCGTGGTCTAAGGTGTTTTATCTCGCAGTAGACTAGACTGCCAATGACAGGAAGATCGAGTTTCGAATCTCGGTCGGTTGTACTGGTGGTTTTACCTAAATGGTTTTCCATTGTCTTTTCACGCAAATGCGGGCACCCTTCCTATAAAGATAACCTTAATAAATCACTAAAACCATTAGCGCAATTAGTAAATAAGCGTATAACACAAACGGTTAATAAGGCATGGTGATAAAAAAAACTAGAATTCTTTCTCTTCATTTAAAAAGGTTCTCATCTAATGCCGCTATGCTTATGACAGAAATTCAACAATTGTTGATTTCAACATGCGAAAAAATAATATGTTTCTACTGAAGCAATATTTGATTTATTTTGAAAAAAAATAGGGCTTTGTTTTAAAAACTGTAGAATCCCAGCTACCTTAACTCGCGTCCCCTTCACTTACACCTTAAATTATTTAATCTAAAAGAACATTAAAATATCGTGATAACAAACACTTTCAATACACCTAACAAGGTGATGAAACCCGGACTTTTAAGCTCACAGCTAACTTCACCTTTACTCGGAAAAAAACAAATCACACAATTTCTCACGCAAATAAAACCTTCCGTCTAGCGAAGAAAGTCCTTCCCTCAAGTGAGAAGGACGCCGTCGTGCATCATCCCGATGACGTGGCGAGAAGGACTTTTTCTTATTCTATATGACAACGGCGTCGCGACGCGCTTTAGTGAGAACGAGTGATCGACGAGCGACGCCAGAACTGAACCGTCGCGACGAAATTCGCGGTCCCGAATGAAGCGACTGGGCGCGTCTCTTCATCTTTCAGGGTGGTTGGGTTGTTTTTGTTGGGTTTTTTTTGGCCGACGGTAGAGGCGCTCTCACCCTCGCGCGCATGCGTATTCCGGCTGAGAGGAGAGGGAGGAGGATTTCGCAACATATTACAAGCTCACCGCGAAAGCTTTTTGTAGGGGTGGGGGGAAAAAACCACCATGAGTAGTGCTTTTCGAATGGGCTACATAACAATCTCTATGGATTATGTTGAGGGTGATATGGAGAAGGGAGGTGGGAGGAAAAGGAGGGGTAAGTCTTCAAGTAAAATTATACACAATCTTATTTTATCACCCTAGATATTCCAATTTGATTTATAAAAAAAGATTGCCTCACGTCTCCGATTCTTCCGGGCGATCCGAATGAATCTAAACACTCACTAATAGAGGTGAAGGGGCCGGGGGGACCAGGACTCTAGAAATCAAAAGGGACTGTTAACCCTGATTGTTATAGAAAGTCAACTTTCGACCACCTACATTGATGGAAATTCACTCAAATTTGGCATTCTATAAATATTTATAATTTGATTTATTAATTATAAATATTATCTGAAAAGTTATCAAAAGCGTCCAAAATTACTTATTTATGGATTACTAGATATTATTTTATCACTCATTTTTTTTTCAGCACCGAGTCTTACTACCCACTCGGTCTGTACGCCTACGTAATATTTAATTATTAATTGATTAGTTTAAGAATGTTAAATTTAGAGGAAGTGCACCCGCATTTCCGTGGAAGGAAATTGGAAGCCCATTTAGAAAAAGTCATCCACAGTACAGCCACCCTGAATCGAAACTCGATCTCCCGTCTTAGGCAGTCTGTGTAGCCGCTCTGGGAGAACAGAACGTTGTCCAGGTTACACCTTTGGAGGTAGTCTACACGTCGTACCGCAATGACAGTCAATATAAAGGTGTGGGCCAGTGGGAGTCTTAAACATAACTTTAGCCTATTTACCAACCCCTGGTAACCATTGGGGTAATTCCTCTTAAGAGAAAAATACTCAAGGTACCAGCTGGGAATCGAGCCCGGGACCTCTAGAATAGTAGCCAGTTTCACTGACCACTACGCCACGGGACCGTATGGCAGACCTAAATATAACACTAGAGTAGCGCGTTAGACCATGCGGCCACCGAGGCGGGTAAATTACAATATTAATAAAACGGGCACCCGCTTCAGTGTCCGAATGGTCTAGAACAGGGATGGGCAAACTACGGTCCGACAGTGTGTTTAAATCCGGCCCACGGGATAAATCATGTAAATGTTGTGCGATGTGAAACAGGTGTTTTTTAAACACTACCCGCTGGATTTTTTTTATAAAACCATGACAAAATCAACATTTCAAAACTTGGTAAATCATGCCCAGAAATAGTTATATGGCAATGTTTGATTCCTCATATTCATGCGTACAAATGTTTTCAATCATGAAATTTATGAAAATGTTTTGTAAACTGACTTAACTGATGATCATCTGTCTTCTCTCTTGAGAATCATCTCTTCTCAGTCCCACTCATATCACACCCCATAAATCTTCTGAAACAACCTAAAAACATACCAAACCACTGAGGTGTTTATGATTGTTTTGCTTTATCAATGTATCCAAGCTTACTCATGTCAGTCTATTAAGTGTGTTTATCATTTTAAATTAGTTTAATTAGAAAATTAGCAAGTAAAAAACTTTGGTCCGCCATTTTATTTTTATTTTTTTCCATTTGACCCTCCTTAAGAAAGTTTGTACATCCCTGGTCTGAGGCGTCACTCTCGTGTTGGGCTGGCCTGCTGATGATAGGGAGATCAAGGTTCGAATCCCGGTCGGGTCTACTAAAGTTAGTTTTCTCTAAATGTTTTTGCCACTATTATTATTATATTACACGCTCTTACTTACCCGTTCGGTATACGCACTTACGCTAATGTGTAATGTAGGGTGATGTGAGATGAATGGAGGACCTACAGTTTAACGTGGAATCCGAACCACGTGGAGCTGGCATTCCTTTTTGCCACTCTCCTTCCACGCAAATGCGGAAAGATAACCTCTAAAATGCTTCTTCCTCATCTCTACCTATAAAAGTAATAATAACATATGCGTATAACCTGAACAGATAGTAAGTCGAGGTGATAAAAATTATTTTTAAAAATGGGCTAAGATTGTAAATACAAATTGTATTCCCCACACCCCTCTCATCCCCCTCCATTGTGGCAATATGAGCTACCCGTTTCAAATAATGGGCTTTCCTATGAAAATCAGACTTTACTCTGCGTCTACCCTGAAAGGTAACAAGCTTACCTTGTATTATTCTACTATGGTGTAGCTTATAAGATGAGGTTATAGTGTAAATCGTCAAGGTGAGACTAGTACCTTTCCAGTTTGTGACTATTTATATAGTTCCTTAAAGAGATATTAGTTACACATTTTTTGAATTAAGCTTAATAGTAAAGTTAAATTTATACTTGAAGTTAAGTAAATACTCTATAGTGTAGCCTTGTTTAGAATATTTATGCCTCTTTTTTCTACAAATGTTAGTTAATAAAACGCGAGTAGTTCAACTAAGATCGTATGGTGCCCATACACGCACAGGTGGCCTGCAGTCTATGGACTGTCAGATCCCGACTGAAGGCACGGACTGTTGAAGGCCACACACTATTCAGTTTGAGTCGACAGTCTTGACCTTTCAATCTGATCGGACAGTCCGTAGACTGCAGGCCGCCGTAACATTCCCCACACACGAACAGTCAAACAAAAGTCCTAACTGTGTGTGCGTGTGCTGAAACAATGGTTCATTTGATAACAAAGAAAAAAACTTTATCTCTTACTAACAATATTGTTGTTAACTTGTGAACCTAATAATAATCGTAAACGTTTTTGGGCTAAAGAAAATTTGTCCCACATGAAACTTTTAAAACGTCTAAAAAAACACTAGCAGTGAAGATCTGAAAAACTATCTCAGAATGGATGAAATGTGTTTCGAAAAGTTATTAAAATTAGTTCAACCGTACTTACAAAAAAGAAACACAGGAATGAGAAAAGCAATTAGCGCACCGGAAAGACTTATTGTAACATTGAGGTCTCTAGCAACGGGTCTTACTTTAGAAGACTTAAAATTATCTGCAATTATTTTCCCCCAAGGACTTGGAAAAATAATACCAGAAACATGTGATTACATTTATAAAGCTCTGAAAAAGGAGTCTTTGAAGGTAAGTATTGAAGATAAAAATCTTTATTCATATATTACATAATAAAACATATCAAAGTGAAACGCAGACAAATATAAATAAGTGTTAACTTTGCCTCAATTCACAGCTAAAAAAAAGTTAAAAAGGTTTTGCAAATGTTCTTATATTTAAACTTAACTAATTATACATTGTTTTGAAAATTTATAAATTATCTAATGACATCACGACTCCCTCAATAGTTATACTACTTGTATGTTCTTCATTTGTAGAAAATACAGAAGGCTGTCGAGAAGGAAACTCATAACTAGAATTTTCTGGTTGGTTATTGTAAATAGGTTGAAAATTAATTGAATTTTCAGAAATTTGTTTTTGATGCAAATTTGGAACAACACTGAAATACAAATGAGCACTATCAATTAACTTTTTTGGATACCACAAAACATAATATTATTCTTTAAGTGTTCTGCGTAAACTCTTTGGTTTGCATCCATTCGTCGTAATTTATGAGCCACGTTAGCTCCATCGTATCCATCTTCTTTGACCGTTGCTAAAGCATTGCAAGCCTTCTCCATTGATTTTTCTTGTTTTGATTTATTTCTCTTTGAACTACAGCTCGGAGTTCTAGAGGGTGTCCGTGAAGATTGTTCCAAGCCTGGGATGTTACATTGAATCATCATTTACTGTCGGGAGAATCCATAACAAAACCCTGATTGGTACTCTCTTCGATGTTGTCATCATCCTGAAACAAGCCGATCAAAATTAACAGTAGGAAATCTATTTTTATTGTTTCAGTTTCCCAAGAAATCAGAGAAATGGCAAGAAATAAGTGACAACATTCAAAGTAGATGGAAATTTCCTAACTGTGGAGGGTCTATCGACGACAAACATCTAAGAATTGTAAAACCAGTCAATAGTGGATCTTATTTTTTCAACTATAAGGAATATCACAGGATAGTTCTCATGGCACTTGTTAATGCCGATTACGAGTTTGTTTAGGTAAATGTTGGCTGTAATGGTCGAGTCTCTGATGGAGGCGTAATAGAATATACCAAGCTTTATGATAAACTTTTAGAAAAAAAATTAAATCTACCCTCGAATAAGGAAACAAAACATAACTTAAACTTTGTTTTTGTTGTGGATGATACATTCGCATTACATGAGAATATTTTAAAGCCCTTCCCTGGTAACATTTTAATACAAGAGGGAGCTATATTTAATTACAGATTGAGTAGAGTCCACAGTACTGTTGAAAATGCTTTTGGAATACTAGCGAATAGATTTAGAGTGTTCCATACGCCAATTAATATGCAACTTCAAAAGATAAGACAAGATAGAGTTTGCCTCGCGTGCTTTACATAATTTTCAAGGCGTTATTCCAAGATGTCATATATAGTCAACAATTACGTTGATAGAGTAATTATCAACACTGACGATATAATAAGAGGTGATTGTAGAACAGGAATAAGACTAGACGGATTACAGCAAGGACGTGGACGCAATCCACCATGTGAAGCCAAAGAAAACAGAGGAAATTGTAAGAAATATTTCAGTGGTAGAGGACAAGTTTAATGGAAAAACAATTTTATTTAATACATAAAAATAATCTTTAATTGCTGTTTAAAACAGTGTTTCACATCCTGGATAGTTTTCAGGAATTGGTAAATTTAAATGGCGGTTATGAGGATAGGGGGGAGGGGGAAGCTTAGGTTTCTGTATACAACAGTAATAATACTTTTATGTTAACAATATCAGACAACAAAATATTTAATAACAAAGTCTTAAATTTTCTTTTGTATTTTTGTGTTATAATTTTGATAGTACGTTTAGTTACTGATGTTTTTAATATTTAACATAAGTTATGTTTTAACTTGTGTTTAAATCATAAGGATTATAAGTTATGTCACGAAAAACAATTCTGCTATTTTGTGATCATTGTCTAAGGTTATTGTCGCTGATTTTAGAATGCTTTTTACCGTTTACTTTGGGGAGAAGGGTGGAGTGTCGGTAACCAGCATATAACTGTCAGAAGTGGGCGCTAGGCTAAAAAAAAAATAGTTGAGAACCAATGAATGGTTTAAATGAAAATACACTTTATTAAAAATCACCAAATAATATTTGTTTGGATAAAGGTTAATAAAAGTTGCAATACTTACTTTATTACAGTGAGTTGTTTCTTCATTTTCTTCACAAGACCAGTCATCAGATGAAGTGGTTTTCCTTGGTTCTTCTTGTGATGCCGTAGATAGTAGTAGTTTGTAATACCATAGCGTTGGTTCGTAAACCTCATCTGAAGCTTTCCCACTACGTTTTGATTTTAAAACTTTTTTATGTTCTTTTCGGAACGTACTTATCATATTATTTCCTTTTTTTTCTTTACTTTTTTCTCACTAGCCGGCTCATCAATTGTTTTATAATAATCAACCAGTTTTTTTGTAGGCCTTTAATTTTTCAGATCTGTTACTATACACTTTAAATTTGATATTCCATAAACTTGGAAGCTGGCAATATGTATCAATAAATCCAGTAATGAATGCTGGCTGGTTTCTATCACTCATTTTAGACTGCGGCTTCAAACAAAGTTTTTCAATCAGTTGAAAGTTGAGGACTGAAGCTTGGGACTGCCGATATACCAACACTTACATACAGAGAGAGAGAGAGAGAGAGTTTTGTAGCGATTCGTGGAACTGAAGGCAACCACCAGTGTGTGTGGCGCAACGTGAACTGAAGGCTGGAACTGTCACAGTCCGGGACTGCAGGCCGCCTGTACGTGTATGGGCACCGTAAGGTGGCCAAATTTGGTAGGGTATTAAAAAAAATCATTGTTTTAGTTTTATTTTTATGCAAAGAACAAATTGTGATTCATTTTAGAATACATTTTTTGACTATTTTCAAATCAAGTCAATTTTTTTTTTTACAAAATTGATAACTTTGCCTAAAAAAAATTGTCACTATTTACACTTACTTTGAATACTTATTTTTTATGTTTTTTTGTGACCTTAGTGATAGGTAGACATTCTGTGTATGTGTTCCAATTTGTTTTTTTGAAACGTTATTCTGGTCGCCAGAACGTTGTGTGGAGACCAGTATAAATTATGGCGCTGATACTATTAGCAACACGTCACACCTCTACCCCCCTTCCCCTCCCTCTCCGACGAGATTGGTGTGTCATGTCCTGTCGAGTTCCCCAAGGACCTCCATATCCTGCTTGGAGACCAATATCCGCCCGAAGCTCTACCTGATTGCTTTCCTATATTCACCCAGAGCAGGACTCGCGAAACCCCGTCATTTTTTAAAATTGTATTTCCCGTTGGACGAGAAGCGATATTCTCTCCTTTTTTTTTTTCAGACACCTTCTACAAGTGGTCCGATATCTTGGCTTAGTCAGTAGAACTTTTACCTTTTGAGTCAAAGATCTTGGTCTCGTGAAAAGGCAATTCCAATCAAATTCATCATTGGTAAAATTGTTGGTGGGGGTGGGGCCTTCCTCTTTCACAGTAACTTGTATTTTTGGGGAAATCGCACCACTGCCTCCATCCCCCTCCTGTGATGATAGGGATCTATGGTGAGCACGGGGTTATAGCTTACTAAATTGCCTGATGCGCACGTTTTACGTGCGTGGCTACGCTCGAAGGTCGCAGCCATGATGTGTTAATACCAGACCTTGACATGGTGGGTTGAGTTTCCACTTTGAAAAGTCTCTGACTTATATAAAGTGTCAGACTAGTTACTTGCTGTGTCCTTTATGCCTACCTCCCCCGTCACCCCTTCTAGCTCTAAAAGAACCAACTGAAGACAAACTCGCCGCAATCCCTCCCCCCTCCTTCCCCAAACCATCTAAAGCATTTCCTCCTCTAGTAGACCCTAAATTTAATTCGCTCCTTTTCAAACTCCCATAGCCTCTCTCTCGCTCACTTTATATTATTATTATTATTATTAGTATTATTATTATTATTATTAGCACCGCGTCTTACTACCCGTTCGGTTTATACACACTTACGCTAATGTGCAATGGTAGGATGATTGCGAGATGAAATGGAGGACCTACAGTTTAACGTGGGATCCGAACCACGGTGCAGGCCTGGCATTCCTCACATTCACAAGTTGTGATTAATACACGTCTTGTAAGAGGTGAAGGAAGGGTTTGGCAATCAGATAAATCTGTGCCGGGACCGAGGATTGAACTCCGGACCCCTAGCACAGAAGTCTGACACGTTACCCCTAGACCACCAGGTCACCCTCTCTTTATAGCTCATCACGTGTGATTGGTGGAGAAGTATGTGCCACGGATCGTGTACATCAATAACGTAGGTGAAATCTGACACCCAAACACCGGAATCGAACCCGTTACCCTTTGACTTGACGCTCGTGGCCCCACGTCAGCTGTTATTTGCTCTACTAATTGGTGTTATGAATCGTGAGCCTGCCGCTCGATACTTGAAAGATTTGAGACAATCGATCCTGTCGAGATAATAATTTGATAATACTTTTTGTGACCTTTCAGAGAGAGAAAGTATTGTGATCGTATAAAAAAGTTCGATATTTTGATGAATGTCGACGTTTTATGACTCCCTGAACTCTAAAAAGGTGGTTTTCGCGATTCTGTCTGTCTGTGCCTCAGCCTAGAGTTGAAATTATTCTACCGATCGGGCTAAGACTTGGTATCTAGGGTTTTCATAAGGTTACCTACAAGAGTTTTTTTAAGAATTAACTATCTAACCTTATAATTAGGGGTCGTTTGCTAATGGACAAAAAGAGAGAAACAAGCGATTTTATATAAATCAGCTTTAAAGATTTTGATTAAAATTCTTATTTATGCACTTTTTAACATTTTAAACACGATGGTGCATCTCGTTTTCTCACGAAAATTACTTTAAGGGTATTTTATAAAAGGGAAAATTTCCCATTTTTTTTTATCAAATTTCCGCAGCTCTTTGAGATATGACATAAATTTTAGTTGCAAAATTATAGAACTATTAAAAATAAATAATTTTTATTTGTAAGCGATATTTTTCTAGTTATGGGTAGACTAAATCTATTTTTTTTAATAGAGCTTTGGGAAATGGAGAGTTGAAAAGGCATAGAACAAACATTACGTTTCTGTAACAATCTATATTATTTTATGTATTCTCGTTGGTTGTATGCAATGTACCTTGCCCCCCCCTCCCCCCCATTATGTTTCTATAACAATGAGTATTATTTCATTTCACCATATCTTACGAGCTGTAAGTTTG
The DNA here is from genome assembly GCA_033556935.1 of Timema podura. Lineage (NCBI taxonomy): Eukaryota > Metazoa > Arthropoda > Insecta > Phasmatodea > Timematidae > Timema > Timema podura. The sequence continues at coordinate 13,148,071 of JAVRXN010000004.1, read as the reverse complement.
ATTAATATATTTTTTAAATCCATTGTGTCAACCCGCAATCGAACCACACCGACCAAGCATACGCCGTCTGTTGACGAGGATAGTACCTACTCCTGACGATAGAGGGTGACATGTGGTCAGCACATCGCACCCTCCAGCCATTCATCATAATTTATACACGGGAGCTATAATGTCTGTGTGGTGCACTATACCGTTTAATTTCTGTCACCGCGTCTTACTACCCGTTCGGGCTATGTACTAGTTACGGTAATGTGTTAGGAATGAGGAAGGTTGAATTTAAAGGAAGTGTATCCACATTTGCATGGAGGAAGAGTTTAAAATCATGTGGGTGAAAAAACCAGCCTTAGTATACCAGAAGAAAATTCAAAACTCAATCCAGCAGTCCAGTCTATTGCTAGTTTAAACACCTTAGACCATGCGACCACCGAAGCAGGTGTTAAGACATTAAATATAATTGTTGTTTTATGATAGTTTATTGCGTTACAATATGGTTTGAGCTACATCAAGGAGTCATTGTTGAAGCTAGACAAATATTAAATACAGTTTTAAAAAAACACCCTTCAAACAAACAAACAAACAAACAAAACTAAAAAAAAGCAATTTAAAACTTTTACTCTAAATAGAGACAACCAACCAAAATCTCTCTCTTGGCGAACCACCCGATATTTCAAAGTAGAAAGATATTAAACATTTAAAGTTTATTAAATTTATTAAAATTCCACTCATGCCTTACCTTATCAATTCTATTTTACAGTCACACTTATTAATAACGTAACAGATTAATATTCGGAAAGGAATTTTGTTCGTTGTATTTATTTTAATGTAAAAGGTTTTAAAATTGTTCATTCACATTTTTACTTCCATATCATTTTGTCTAAAGTTTGCTTTGTTTCACTACAAGATATATTTTTGAACAAATTATTTTACTTTACCAACTTTTTACATTCAATGTATTACAGATAACCTAATCAATGATGGGGATCAAATCAATGTAAAGAGGATAGATAGCGCTACTTGGAAATATTTGATTATGCCATTGCTTACGTCATCCAGTTCATAACAGCTATATCTTAATACGAAGACTGCTACAAACATATATAATATTAAATAAGCATAGTAATTACGTTAAATGGACATTGTTGAGTATTTTAAAGGTTTATTTACTATTTAAATTTCCATAATGTGAGCTGATTTTAACAACTAAGTTTATCTTCCATATAATTTTGTGTCCTGAGTGACGTCACAAGTTTAGCCAATCAGATGTATTTCTCCATCTGGCGTTACGTTCTTTTCTCTTTGCACTGGATTAAACCAAACTGCGATGCAAAAATCTATAACCTCGTTTTTACGTCTTATAATAATAATAGTTATATTCATATTTATAATAAACTTATTATCAAATTATTTAATTTTAATTTACTTAAACTGTTTCATGGTGGTCAAATGGTCTAAACGTCACTCTCGCAAGAGACTGAACTCTCTATGATGGGGAGAACGAGGTTCGAATACCGATCGAGTGTACTGAGGGTGTTTTTCCCTAAATATGAGTATATTGGTAAAAAAATAATAATCTTCACCCTTTTCCCATTATCGCAATTGAATGAGAATAGCCTTGACGGTTAGTAAGATGCGGTGTGAAAAATAAAAAAATAAGACAACGCTAGATCGCGTAATCTGGATTGAAACCCTACGTCCCAGAATAAAGTCAGTGATGTGAATTACGTCACCGATACTGTTGGCTTATCCACAAATACATAATTATTATTGTGTAGGTTGGGGGGGGGTGGTTGATGAAGGGGGTAGAAATAATAGTGCGTGTGGAAGAGGTGGTGGCAATCAAGAGCCCGAGTGCACGAGGAAGGTTGAAATAACGCGTAGGGGAGTACCTGAGGACCCTCCAGCCCCACCTCTCGCGTCACGCCACTGGACGAGTTGCAGCGCGGGAACAGCCACTTCACACTTTAATAACGGCCCTCCAACTCGGCTAACGAGTACGCGCTAAACGCTCGTTACGTGGCCACCTCAAGACCATCCATTCGCGAGGGGGCGAGAGGGGGCTAATCTGTCAGTCTCTTCCGTGGGGAAGAGCGTCAAGACTGCAACTTCGGATCATGACCCAGACGATGCTTTGAGTCGAGTCCTGGTAGGGCCAATACTTATAATCCACGTGACGTGAAAGTAAGTTTGGCCAGATTAATTCGGAGTTCACTATAGGTGTGTTCTCATGGATATATAGACAAAAAAAAAGTTGTCACTCTTCCTCGGCAGTCTTGAGTCAATGGGGCCTAGAACTCTCTTGTGGATATATTTAAAATGGTATATTTAGCTTGGCCTCTCTAAGCTCCGAGATTACATCATCACACGACTTACAAACAATCTTAACCGATAAAATAATGGCTGATACTTCAAGTTCAGTCCTATATTATAAGTGAATAACACGATGAAAACTGATTCAGCAAATAAATGAAAGTGGGAAACCATTAAAGTAAAACCACCTAAAGTACACCCTGACCGGAATTCAAACCCTGATGTCTCCGTCATCTGCAGGCCATTCCAACACGAGAGTGATGCCTTAGACCATTTACCCACTGAAGCGGGTATCAAGAATTTAAATGGAAGCTTTGATTAAGAATAAAATATAAAAAAAAAAGTGGATCAAAAATACATCAAACGAATCAATGTGCTCTCTAATTGATTACTTGATATAATTGTGGTCAGACTCAAATTGCTGATTTGGCCATCCAGAACTAATTAACTTGTGCTAAAAAAAAAGGAAGGTAAGGGGGGAGTAATGTTTGTGTGGGGGAGGAGGAAGGGAGGAGGCAATTTTCTTTCTGTACCGTTCGCTTCACTAATGATAAATGTGTGTTCGCCCACCTTTTGTACTGAAACAATTTTTTTTTTTACCATCCATGAATGGCGGATTGTCAGTCCTCTAGCTTGATAGAGGCCGGGTTCTATGAGGTTGTGTGTGACGTATCAAATATTCAGGTGTTTGTTGTTTTTCAAAAAGGGTAGAGATTATGAAACGCGATATGGTTCCATTTAAACATGATTACAAGGACCCTTTCATGTTATTAACGCCGGGAAAATTCCACAACTCTGTTTGAGCCAATAAGCTGGGTCACCTCTATACTGCTTTAAAAGTTCAACATTTTATTAAACGTATGCAGGGGGAGGTTTAACTAACCCTAATATATTTTAAATAATGTGTGAGGAAAAGTAATATATTTTTAAATTATTTGATATAACTATACCAGAATAACAAGATAACACTAAAACATTTTTTTTTATCACCGCATACTTGTTAAAGTTATACGCATATATTATAATTACTCCAAGGGGTATGGATGAGGAAGGAAGCATTTTAAAGGTAATCTACCAGCATTTGCGTGGAAGACGAATGAAAAATCCCTTTCAGTAGACCCGACTGGGATATGAGCCCCAATCTCCTCGTCACCAGCAGGCCATAAACAACAAATATAATACTTTTTTAAATAAATTAATTGTATTAATACAATTTTGTGCCTTTTTTTTATGATTTTGTTACTCTCCCAACTACATTAGTCTATATAACTCCTTTTATAAATTACTTAAATTTGTTATTTTAACTCAAGGTCTTTATAATTATTGTATTCGAGATACTTTATATAATTGCTCTTTAGATTGCAGTTAATTTGGTGATAAAATAAGATAATATAAAAAGTTGAATTCCACTCGTACATTCACTAGAATAAAACGATTGATCACATGTATGAAGACAGAATATTTGAAAAAATATCATTTGGATTAGGTTTTAAAAGTAAAACTATAGCCTATGTGTTAACCGAAAGGCCACGTTATATCCATGCGAAATTTCAGCACAATCGGTATCAGACAACATTTCATTTTAATATACTAGTAAAATATTTCTTTTACATAAACTTAAGTTTGGTAAATGTGTGTGCCATGATAAACAGTACGTGCTATACACACACAACACACACACACAACACCTCGCCCACACCCTGTTCCCCAAGTTAATTATATTATTACCTCACAGGGGTCCTTTCTGGAGGGGGTTGTTGCCAACATTACGGAATTAGTCCTCCACTGGAATATTATACTCCTTCCCTCCTAAAAGCAGCCTTCAGGGCCGAATAACGTTCGTACAAACAGAACTGCAAGGGAAGTGATTTAGGGACGATGTTAGCATAAGAATATGTGCGCATCGTCTTCGTTAACCCACTTTGGACTTACTGAAACTTGAAAATTAATAGAGAGTGAGGAAGGGATGTGTAACTATGTTGGATGTTATTAATAATGATACTAGGATATTCAAATGACGTACCAGTTCAGAACATGTTTAAATCATCGCACAAATTGTTTTAACTAGACATCTGACAGTGGGAATGACCCTGTTCGCCGGTTAATGGTCTAAGTCAGTGGTATTGAAACTTTTTGTTCGCGTACCTTCACATTATAATTATTTATCCTCAACTTTTTACCCCGAATAGAGGCGTGGGAAGTCCACTTTTTCATTTCGAACGAACCACGAATTGAATATATGAAATATTCTCGAAACCGAATCGAAGCTCGAATATTTTATTTTAATTGTTTTATGTTTGAAAAAAAATTATATTATGGTTATTTATATTACTTTATGCAAGAACATTACTTGTAAAAGGTTTAATAGCACATTTTTTTCTAATTTTTTATGTTACTCTGACAAGTTAAGTCATTATCACAACATTAATTTCATTTCAGAGTTTTTCCATATGAATATTACTGTAATTTGTGATGTATAAAACATCCCATAATGGCAGTAAATGAACAAAATTGAATATTTTAGCTGTCATATATTTTGATTGACGAAGCTTCGAAGCCAGAATTTGTTTCGAACTAAGTCGAACTATGTTTTTAAAAGCAATCGAAGTTTTGCACATCCCTAACACAAAGTTATTGGTGCATAATGCAAGTTATAATATATTATAATCTAATCTGGGATAGAGAGAAAAAAAATGACATTCCCATATCGCTAGTCCTACATCCGGGTATCTTGTAACTAATCATAAATATGGGTTCTGAGTATTCACTGGCTACCATGAAATAATATATATACAAATTTAAATTTACGTACCACCCCCCGAGATGTCTTCGCGTACCCCTGGTTGAATATCAATGGTATTTTTTAATTTTAATCACCACGTATTACTATATGCTCAAGTTATACGCATGTGTATTAATTACTATCATGAGCTAGGGATGAGGAAGGTTGAATTAAGAGGCAGTGTGTCTACATTTGCGTGGAAGGAGAGTGGAAAACATTTTTGGGGGAATAAGCTTAGTACACCCAGTCTCCCTGTCACCGGCAGTCTAGTCTAACACGAGGGTGACGCCTAAGACCTTGTGGCCACCGAAGCAGGTACCACTGGCCTAAAACTTCACTCTTACAATAGACGAGACTGCCGATGACTGGGAGGTTGGAGTTAGAATCTCAGTCGGGTGTACTGAGGGTGGAGTTTCTTAAATATTTTTTTTCCACTCTCCCTCCACGCAGATGAATCTAAATTCAATCTTCCTCATCACTAGAACATTAGAGTAATTAGTACATTTTTCCGCCCGAGCGGGTAGTAAGACACTGTGACAACAAAGATATTATTGCTAAAATGTTAATGTGTAGCATTGATACATTTTATCATATTATTGTTGTTATTGTTATTTTATAGCTATTGATAATAGCTATCAAAAGTGATAGCTGAAGATCAAATGACTTGACGTATGAATAAATGAAAGCAGTTTTAGTAACTTTTGTAACTGTCAGATATCGTTCATCCCACCATAATCGTACTATAACCAGTGGTCACGCAGTATAAAGGGTCAGACTCATCATAGAGAGGATTCTAAATTTTCGTGGGAGGTCCACGTTCGATTATCGTCTGGGTTTATTGGGGAGAAAGGGTCGTCACATGTAATGTGGATGGGCTTCTTCTAAACCACCTTTCTTGTCACTGGTGGTAAAACGTACTAATAATTAACAAACAAAACTTTGTTTAAGTATTGTATGCATATTAAAATTTCATTTTAAATCATACTAATACAAACCAAAGTAGTCATAATATCTATTTATCACATTTTTAGTTTAAAAAAATAAATGTTTAGTTTTGTTTTTTCAAAACTTTTCTGGATATGATGCAAGACGCAACCAAAATAAACCTGTTCGAATATAATACATTCCAAAAATACGTTGACGGAAACTGAAATAACATCGATAAGAGATAAACGCAAGAGATTCAACAAAGAAAATATTGAATACTTCTGTAGAAAATATTTATAAAAAAGTTTACTTATCTTTTTCTTTAAAAAATAAATCTAAATGCTACGTATTTTTAAAGACAGATGAAATAACAACACGACAATGGTTGGTGGGATTCTTTACTACCAACATGTGTGGAAAGACTTTATATATTTAAAAAAAAAAGGTTCAAAAATGTAGATGGAAAAGAAAACCAATATTTTCATTTTCAATATTTGCATTTTGTGACATTTATTATATGTGTACATACCATTGGTGGGATGTAAAAATACTTCAAGAGAGAGAGGTAAGGGATGGAGGACCATTTTGGGGGGCGAATAGTCCAAAGCAATGGTTATCAAACTTGTGGGTCACGAGCCAATTTTCAGTGGTGGGTCACGAAAAGAATTTTAATGTGAACATTTTGCTATTAAAATAATTGAAAAAAGGTGAAAGTGATAAAATGGTAGTAAAAAATAATCGAATTAAAACAATTTACCCCCTCCCCTTCTCATATGTGAGTCATGAAAGTTTATAGTTCTAAAAAAGTGGGTTGCAGTGCAGCTACAAAATGTTTTGAGAAACACCGGTCTAAGGCGTCACTCTCATAATATACTGGACCTCCGATGACGGGGAGATCGGGGTTCGAGTCCTGGTCGGATGCTATTCATAAACGGTTTCCCACTTTTCCTCCACGAAAATGTGGGCGGTACATTCCTCAAATTCTACCTTATCATCCTCACACATTAGAGTAATTATTCATAGTATACAACCACGGGTGTAAGACGCGTATTAATATTTATATTATTATTATATATTATTATTATTATTATTATTATTATTATTATTATTACTAGCACCACGTCTTACTACCCGTTCGGGTAATACGCACTTACGCTAATGTGTAATGGTAGGGTGATTGTGAGATGAAATGGAGGACCTACAGTTTAACGTGGGATCTGAACCACGGTGGAGGCCTGGCATTCCTCACATTCACAAGTTTGATTAATACACGTCTTTTCAGAGGTGAAGGAAGGGTTTGAAAATAAGATAAATCTGTGCTGGGACCAAGGATTGAACCCCGGACCCCAGCACAGACGTCTGACACCTTACCCCTAGACCACCAGGTCACCCCGGTGATTTAAAAAAAATAGGTAAAGGGTGCAGATGCAAATTAAAATTGCATACACAGCTAAAACAAAATAAAAAAATGAAATTCGAGACAAGTCAAGGTAAGGGAATAAATAAGGTGTACATAGCTTAGAATTATAAAATTTAAGGTTTTCCCCAGGATGTTAAATTCACATGTTACCAATTTTCAACCCAAACCTTATGTTTAGTAAAACAAAATTAAGTCTTGGTGAGTGTGGGAAGGGTAGTGAAGTTTGCACTTCTCCCCAAATCCCCCACCCGCACTCTTCCCCTTGGATCCATTCTTGTGGTACAGAGAGTTGAGTTGATAAAGAGGAACCCACAAAAAACAATGGCTCATTACAAATTAACCGTCACCTTACTATGAAATGCACGGGGAGGGAGGGGGAGTTTCATGGTTCATTTGGTAACTTTATTTTTGCATAGGGGGTACCTAGCCCCCTTTTCCCTCTTGATATCCGTGGGGGACGCCATGCCGTCTCTATGGGTTTACTCGAGTCACCTATGTAATAATTAAGGTCGTTTTTCTGTCTCAATAATGAAACAAAACACGTGACACAACATTGTACTGTTTTTATTAGATGCACACATACTATAGTCGGGATACAAACTACAATCTCTCGGAATGTAACCTGCAAGGTGCACTCGATAGATCTCCATCCATCTAGTCGGAACTCCGCTCTTTGAATCATCAATACAACTCTCCTTCACCTCTGACAAGACGTGTATTAATCACAACTTGTGAATGTGTGGAATGCCAGGCCTCCACCGTGGTGCGGATCCCACGGATACCCTACCATTACACATTAGCGTAAGTGGTATAACCCGAACGGGTAGTAAGACGCGGTGCTAACAAGAACGTTATTATTCCACTTGATTTCTGACGTTTATGAATTTCTGATCGACTATCCTAGCGCCTTAAGCGGACAGCTTGCAAGCTATCTGTATACCGTATCTGTTCGGGTCCTACACATATTTACACCTGGGGGGACTGGATGATGAGGGTATAGCTTAAAACAAAATGTACCTTCATTTGCGTGGATAAGAGTATAACCCTTTAGGAAAAGCCACTCTCAGTACACCGACCAGGATTCGAACACAGACCTCCCCAACACAGGCAAACAAGTATATTGCCTTAACCGTGAAAACCCCACAGTCCGGGTATGAAATTTTATATTAAAACCCATATATTTCAAAATTAATTCAAATATTTGTGAAACTGTTTGAAACGTTGAGGATGAATCGTAACCTACTTCTGTTTCACACCATTTACGTATTTTCATGTTGGTTTGGAGTGACTTTTTCAAATTGTTCATCTATGTGTAAATTTAATCTCGGAAAGAAAATACTTTTTTTTCCCCCCCTCCTGTAATTATTTCATTTGTTTCTCACACTCGTGAAACAAAGCTAGAAAACGTTCAACGTGTTTTAATTCCTCACTCACACACACACACATACACACACAATCTAAAGGTCAAATAATCGCACATAAAAAACATGTTAGCAAAAATGTTTACGTCATGTCTAACTAACACGTTTGAGTTCTCCGTATATTTATTTACACTATTGAGGAAGCAATGGCGGAAAGTTAGATTTAGAATAAATTCACCTACATTTGCGTGGAGGGAGAGCTATGCCGGGATCATGATACGTAACGTTTACTAAATGTCCACGTAACGTAATGTAAATTTCTCGTGTTTTTAAATGGAAGCCATCACGATGAACTTAACGTTGACGTGAAGTAGGAGACGTCCAGAGGAAATATTCCACGCTACGTTACGTTAACTGTACCACGTGTTCTAGCCAGCCAATCATGTTGCAAGCAACATCATCACGGCTATTTAGTACTTCATTTGTTTGTTTATGGTGTGTAGTACAGTTCGTTTGTCCACGTCTTGCAGATAAAACGTCGTAGCCTCTTGTTAAACTTTATTCTGTAGCTCCAGTAAAGCTTCTATTGCAAGTACTTGCGGCCTAATCATCCTTAAATGCTTGGGTATCATTTTAGTGAACAATTTGTTTTAAAACAGTCCATTTTCATTGTAGGCCTATTTGTTTTATTCGAATTACGTGAATCCTGATCACACGCTAGTTTATTAACGTTAGGTGGACGTTACAGTTTTCACGATATGGACAGACGAACTATACCGGAGAAGTCGTCTGCATTCCATAGACAAATAAATTAAGTGTTGACGTTGCCCGCAATATGATTGGTTGCCTAAAACACGTGGTACCCTTCACTTAACGTTAAAGTTCTCCTCTATACAACTCTTTTAAGTTAAGTAAACTGCATCGTGATGGCTTCCATTAAAAAATATGAGAACCTTTAAGTTAAATTACGTTACCTTACGTTATGTTACGCGAATGTTAAGTTTATCGTGATCCGGGATGAGAAATCATTTATAAAAAAAACACCCACAATACACTTGACCAAGATTCGAATTCCAACCTCCCTGGTAATCGACAAACCTGTCTATTGTGAAGACGATTCCTTTATACCTTTTTACCACCAAGGAGAGTTTTACCAAATAATTTAGTGTCATTAATAAAATTGTAATGTTAATTTCAATTAATAAAAGACTGTTCTTTCAAAACAAATCTAATTAATTATATTAATGCCCTCTCTTTAGATACATTTAAAACTTAGAGTTTGCTAATAGATTATGAAAAAGTTCAATTTATGGAAGGTTAAATAGAAATTGCAGTTGTTGAGTTTTTTAATACTTGTATCATAAGAACTTATTCAAACCCATTTAAAGTGTGTTTTTTTTAATCTATGCGTGCATTTGACATCGCCATATTTCCCTCGATTAAAAAAATCAAATACGTTTCACTCTTAAAATAAAATTAATTAAAGTGATAAGATATATAAAAAAAAGAATAGAAACGTAATTTTGGAAGCACTATATAATGTTTTATAAACATACGAAAAAAAAGGTGAAGGCAAATAAAAAAAAAGTCAATTTCCCATTCCCTGTTTCTGAACAATGTACAGCACATTATTGGTACATGCGAAGGTAGAAGAATGGGACAAAGGTATTGGTAAATAAACGGTAGCACAAAGCGACAGAAAACATTAAACCATACAAAACAAAACACACACTTTAAAAGAGGATCCTACATATTCAACACGCCGAGGTATTGTATGAACTCTATACCGTAATATGGATGGAAATCGATCAAAGCTTTGGTTTCGTAAAAAAAAAAATATATATCCATTATCCATACTGTTGAGTAAATACTACAGCGCATGGGGATAAAGCAAATTCTTGTCACAGTTTTTTGAAAGCGCTATTATTATTATTATTATTATTATTATTATTATTATTATTTTTATATTAATATAAAGTCACAGAAGACGGTACTATTATATTTTTTTTAGTATTTTTACGTACAATCTAAAAAGATATCACACGTATTATTTTAAAAACACACACGCAAGTTTTCATCAATATAATTATATTAGGTTTCTAGGATGTTCACGACAAATTGACAAACATCCAAACCATTGCTGTCTAAAAACCCTTTCGGCGGGATTTGAACCATATCATACTTTTCACCGACAAATAAAACTAGTCAACCTCGCAGTTGTTATGAATTTGATTAGTGCTGTTTGAAATTACGACTCTCTAGGTTAGAAGCAAAACGACTCAAATACGTTTTATTTGTGATTTGGCGCGATTCAATTTTTTTTTTATGAATCTGTTTTTGTTATTAAAGAAACTACTATAATTTCTCTACGTATGAATTTGCTATTTAAAACAAAAAATAAGAAGATATTTAACGTAAGCTTTTTTAACATATTTATTATATCAGCATACATTTTATAAACTAACATCTTTTTTTAAGAAGGAAGAGATCTATAAAATAGCTTATTTTAAAAGTTACAATATGTTATGATCTTAGTCAAAATGTATTATAATAAATTAATAATATTAGTATATGTATTTAGATTAGGTTTATAAAACCAGTCAAATTGGTAGAGAAAGTATATAACATTATGATTAAATAATTAATATAAATCAGAAAAAGTCGAATCATTTAAAATACGTTGTAAAATTTAATATAATATATAATACCACTGTCAGAGTAATACAAATAAATGGTAGCTATAAACATAATATATCCTTTATAGCTACAATTTATTTTACAAATATACTTTTTTTTATGCTCCGTTATTTACTGGGATTGAACTTGAACCTTGATGATATGTGTTCGACCACACTAACCTCTTAATCATTCTAAGCCATTCCATGCCAAACTTTACAAAAATAATGATTAGTTTAGCCTTTTTTTATCCTAAATAAATAAAGCTAAAAAATTAATCTGTACATTTGAAAAGAGAGAAAGAGAGAAAAAATATAAATTTAAAATGTATTCTTGGTCATGTTTCAATGTCGTGGCGTGTTTGGTGGGAGCGATTCGTTAACTGATCACTGTCAGATTGTAGGTAAGTCCTGGTAGAGGAAGGAGATGGAGGCATGTCAAATGATAAGTTAGAGCATGCGTAAATAGTCGGTAACCCTCGCCGCCACCCCCCTCCACCCCAAACAAAATAAAACCTACCCACCCGGAGATAGGGAGTTCTTGTCTCCAAGGTCCTAGATATTATTGTTTCCGAAGCCCCTCTCAATAAACCGTGTTTTTGATTGCTTTATTTGCGCCTCATTGACAGCCCGTGATTATCCGGTCCTTTTTTTACTACCCGGTAATTAACACGTTTTCTGCCTGATTACCAAATACCGATAATAACGGAGCGCGCGCGCGCACTTTTCATAACAAAATATTTGACAGGACAATGGGGGAGATATTTAGAACTGTGTATGGACGAGAGCAGACATATGCTCCTGATACACATACATTGATAACTGGTGTTTTAACAGACCACTGGGGGAGTTATTATAACTGTGTATGGACGAGAGCTGACATATGCTCCTGATACACATACATTGATAACTGGTGTTTTAACAGACCACTGGGGGAGTTATTATAACTGTGTATGGACGAGAGCTGACATATGCTCCTGATACACATACATTGATAACTGGTGTTTTAACAGACCACTGGGGGAGTTATTATAACTGTGTATGGACGAGAGCTGACATATGCTCCTGATACACATACATTGATAACTGGTGTTTTAACAGACCACTGGGGGAGTTATTATAACTGTGTATGGACGAGAGCTGACATATGCTCCTGATACACATACATTGATAACTGGTGTTTTAACAGACCACTGGGGGAGATATTTAGAACTGTGTATGGACGAGAGCAGACATATGCTCCTGATACACATACATTGATAACTGGTGTTTTAACAGACCACTGGGGGAGTTATTAGAACTGTGTATGGACGAGAGCAGACATATGCTCCTGATACACATACATTGATAACTGGTGTTTTAACAGACCACTGGGGGAGTTATTAGAACTGGTGTATGGACTAGAGCAGACACTTGCTCCTTGATCCATGGTGTGACCATTTTAACTTCCTCCACCGTGTTTCGGATCTTACGTTAAACTGTAGGTCCTCCATTTCATCTCACAATCACCCTACCATTACACATTAGAGTAAGTGCGTATAACCCGAATGGGCAGTAAGACATGGTGCTAGTAATAATAATTAGGCTATTTTTAACAAATTTTTGAAGAGAATATTATTAATCTGATAACTAAAATCTCATGACAAATCGGGCTCCATGGAGGAGGGAGGAGGGCTTATATAATTATTATACCACAGTGGGTCACGGGCAACGCCGTGTGGATTGCTAGTAGTAAATAAATGTAACAAAACCGTGTTAGGGATGGTGATTTTAAAATGGGTGAAATATATTAATTCTAACGTTTGGATAGTTGTAGGATTATTTAAATAATTTAGACAGTTATTTTATAAATGTTTCATAACGTGAAAACTGAATTATCACAAAGTAACGCAAATAATTAATTATTTATTTTTTCAAACAACAAATCGCTTGAAAAGGCTTTTATAAAACAATAATTCTCAGAATAATTGTCATCGACAGTATATAATTTAAGATGGGTACAATAGAAATAACACCATTGATAAAGTGCTGTTTTAGCTAATCACTGAAAAAATTGATATAATTTGGTTGGTACACATATACAAAAAAAAGTACGTAGCTATAAAAAAAAATTGGCCAGTATTTCTAGTGGAGTATGTCCATTGTTTTAAGTTTAATAAAGATACTATTTAAATTAAATATTAGGAATAACTTATTCAAATCCGTGAGGATATTTAAAATTCTGGGCTTTAAAAAAATTCAAGTTTAAGATTAAAAATTAAAAATACATAGGGCCTCTCTGTCTCTCTTTGTATATGTATATATACATTAAAAAAATATATATTTAATCTTAAATCAGAACTTTAAAAAAATACGTATATAGACCTGTATATTTCTAGATTGTATAATGCTCATAAGTAATTTAGCCCAGCACAACAATATAGAACTAACTCAACAACCAGATCCCAGACCGCTACATTATTTTACACTCAACTGAATTTGAATTCATATTACTGTATAAAAAAGTTATTGTCCAGCCACAAACCTTTGTTTTCTATAGCGACCAAAGAACTAATGTGAACCAAACCAGTACCGGAGAGGGGAAAAAAAACATACCAATCTGTGAAAGTTAAAACACCCATTCTTGTCGTGTTTCCTAAGATTCTGATTCTGGTTTGCAAGTAAAACGAATGTTCTGAATCGGTAACAAAGTGGATTCGACCCATATCTAATATACAGGATGTACCGAAACATGCGGGATCCACGACACAAAGACAATGGAACAATGCTAATATAAACAGGTGACCCATTTGACCTTTTTTCCGAGAAGTGATCCCACTAAACTATTTGTATACCATACTCGATATCGCTCGACCTGTTGACTTGAAATGTTCCATGGGTTATTCATGTTTGTTCTCTTGTCAATAGCAGTTGATACTGTGCCGTGATAGTGAATTATTCAAACAGAGAAATGGCAGACATGCACTTGATGTACGAACTCGACGAATGCAAAACAGCGGAAGCAAGACTTTTTCTACGTGGATTGCTTCCAAACAAGAAAACTGTTGCGTCCTAGATGATAAAAGTTTTTTTTTTAATATCACCCCTAGAGTAGGGAGAAGCTTTGTCAGCACTGTATAAGGAGACTGGAATCTTGGTATAGAAACGGACCGGACTGCCCGAAGACTGTTTTGGTTGTGGAGAAATAAAGCGAAACAGAAAGGTATAGAATTCATTAAATAAATCAGCAAAAACATTCCAGCGATTAAATGTCCCCCACGTGGATATCCTGAGCACTTCCTATAATGTAAAACAGCGACACATTACTGGAGTACAAATATAATTATAGCTTGGAAACAAGGTCAAGTGGGACATGTTTATGTTAACTTTTTCTTTGTCTCCTGTCCACCACTGAACTTGGTCACACATGTCACGGTACACTCTGTATATGGATACAAAGAGATTGATATAATAATATTGCGCGTCTGAGCTACATCACTAGTAGCCCAGAAGTGAAAATATTAGCCAGTACTAATGTACAGTTGCCCAGAGGATTACCGAATGTACTAATATTGTCCAAGGGACGCCTGACTGTACTAATCGTACATCCTTTCCACGGAGGCTCTTTACATGTCCCGATGAGATGAGGGTGATAGTTAGTATGAGGGTGATAGAGAGTGTGAGGGTGATGGTGAGTATGAGGGTGATGGTGAGTATGAGGGTGATGGTGAGTATGAGTGTAATGGTGAGTATGAGTGTAATGGCGAGTATGAGGGTGTGGAACAAGTGGAAACAAAACCTAACTTAACCCTAAATAACCAAACCCTGGTGAACGTTAGGGTAGTTCCCCTTTCGGGAAAAATATACAAGATATCAGCCGGGAATCGAACCCGGGATCCCTAGGCTCGTAGCCAGGAGTACTGACCACTACACCATGGGACCAGTTGAGGGAGATATATATATATATATATTAGTCAGATAGAGCGATACATAGGTAGATAGATAGAGGAATACATAATTAATATAGAGATATATGAATAGAGATATAGATAGGTCTACCCATTACTTCATACATCAATGGTCGCATGGTCTGAATGCCAGGCTCACCTAGTCTGGTTTACCGGTGACCGGAAGGTCAGGTTTCGAATCACGACTGGATGTACTACGGGCAGTCTTTTCCCAACACTCCCTTAACGCAAATACTGGTAGATCCTTTATTTACTCCTTATCCGTTTAGGTGGCCGCATAGTCTAACGCGCTACTCTCGCAGTAAACTAGACTGCTGGTGACGAGGAGATCAAGGTTCGAATCTCGGTTGGGTGTACTGAGGATGGTTTTTACAAAATAGTTTTTCTCTCTCCCTCCACACAAATGCGGGTACACCTCCTTTAAATATAACCCTATTAATCCCTAAAACCATTAGCCTAATTATTACATAGTCGTAAACCCGAACGGATAGTAGTAAAACGCTGTGCTAAAAAAAAATCCTTCTTCACCCTGGCCCTATTAGCGAGAGTAATTAATAAATGTGCATACACTCCTAACAGGTACTGAGACGCTTTGAAAGTGAAAGGGGCAGATTTTCCCTTCACGTTTTACCTGTCAGTCTGTTTTAGTATAGGGTGATCAAGTGTAGAGCCCTTGATACCTAAGTGGCCTTCGTCCGTTCAGACCTGTAAGAAACTCCCAGCTACATAGTTTGCACTAAAAGCGAGCGACCTGCTGATGGTCAGCCTCATTAACCGTAATTGCCTTCCATTCAAAGGGTCGCCGTTTCGATCACCGGCTGGGGAGCGCAAGATTGTGAGGGGAGGCGTGCTTATCCACGATTGGTTTCGAGCTCTACCCTGACCGAGGCTCAGTGGTCCGGGGCGTCTTAATTTGTGTTGGGGGTGGGTGTTGGAGAGTAGATTAAGGGGAGAATAAATGATTCGTTGAATTTTTTTTTTCATTTTTATTTGAGATATATAACGTGCATTTTTGTACCAACTGATTATATCACCACACGATATATAAACTAACTTAAATCTAGAACAGACACAACATCCAGCCCCCCGGCCGTTAATCCATCAACGTTAAAAGGTGAACCCAGATTTCACAAATGCAACATTTTTCGGCCATGCCAGGAATCTAAACCGGGACCCTTAGCTCAGTAGAGAGACACGCTACCGAATGAGCGGAGGTGTTGGATGATTCGTTGAAAACTTTGCGGAACAGTTTCATCTATCGATTTCGTCTCACCAACTAAATTAATGTGACTTTCAACTCTCACTCCCCAGCACCCTAAATTGTAATTCTGGTGCTTTACAGTAGCCTACATATGATAATAGCCCGAACAGGTAACAAGACACGGTGCTAAAACAAGTTATATATATATATATATTTATATATATATATTATTAGCTTTTGTTTTCAAAATAATATAAAACTTTAATAAAACATATTTTTACATCTAACGGAGATAACAGCTCCGTCGTATAGTGGCCAGTGCACCTGGCTACGAGCTCTGTAGACACCGGGTTCGATTCCTGGCTGGTACCTTGGGTATTTTTACCGAAAAGGGAATTACCCCAACGGACACCAGAGTTTGGTTAGTTAGTTTTAATTTAGGTTTAAGTGTTCCCACTGGTTACATACCCTAATACTCACTATCACCATCATCTCAAATCATCGGAACATAGAAAGAGCCTCCATGGAACAATGTACGATTAGTACATTCGGGCGTCCCTGGACAACGGTACATTAGTACTGGACAATCTGTTCACTACTGGACTACGAGTGATGTAGCCCAGATGCGCAATATTTACTATCCAAAGAAAATAATGAGTAACGCGACATTAATAATGTGGGTTTTTTTTAATGTGGAAAATTAACTATTCTGTTTTTAAAAACATACTTCCTCAAAATTATTACATAATTTATTTTAGCAAACTTTAGTTACACATGAGCAAGTTTAAGTGTCTTCGCTGAAATAAAAATAGACGCTCGCTGTACACGATTACCAACTTAAAAGAGCCCGAAAACAATGTCATAACCAGGAGGCCAACCGCGACAAAATAAAGTGTATAGCTTGTTTAATTTTGTAAGTCGAGGACGAAGGGTTGGATAAAGTGAGAGGGAAAAAAAAAGGATTTTTGACAAGGTCGGCCTTTAGAGATGTAGGTTAAAATTTGGTGTACTTTTTTTTCGAAGGGTTAGTTTGGTAAGGGAGGGGGGGAGCTAGAAGCTTGTGAGTATTGCACCGTGTATTCTCTTTGGGAGACAAGAGACTCACGCGTCCGTGTGTTTTAGGGTATGACGCCCTACCCATCCCCTCATGAGTCTAATTAGCGGCTAACGCAGTGGAACAACTCACTCGCGAGCTGCCAAATTCTAAGGAAAGTTACCAAGGGTGTGTACTGGTGCTAATCAGTGAAGGAGAGAGACGCCAGTAGTTAGGAGAAGCAACCTACTGGCGCTAAAAAAAAAGTTTAAAAAGGTTTTACTAAAACCATTTTTTGAAACTGAATAAACATTATATTTCTACACATACATAATACGTGCTTGCCTGTGACTGTGGGGGCAGAGCAGTTGCACCGACTTGAGATTTGTAAACAAAGGGGGAGGTCATTATTATTATTATTATTATTAGCACCGCGTCTTACTACACGTTCGGGCTATACGCACTTACGCTAATATGCAATGGTAGGGTGATTGTGAGATGAAATGGAGGACCTACAGTTTAACGTGGAATCCGAACCATAGTGGAGGCCTGGCATTTCTCACATTCACAAGTTGTGATTAATACACAACTTGTCAGAGGTGAAGGAAGGGTTTGGCAATCAGATAAATTTGTGCCGGGACCGAGGATTGAACCTCGGACCTTCAGCACAGAAGTCTGACACCTTACCCCTAGACCACCAGGGGGGGAGGTCATGATTTACTGGTAACTGGTGCCGTTTTTGGAATGTGGACTCTCCTCCAACTCTTGATCTTACTTCTAGTCACAAATTTGTCCATTGTTTCGGGAATTTGTGAATTATAACAAACTAATTAAAAGTTAACTGATGATTTATTTATGCTATTAATCTTACCACAACAACGACAGAACTGAAAACTGACAGACTCGAACACTGCACGACAGAGACAATAGAAGGTGCAATAAATAGGAAACTCTCATAGTCGGAATGTGAACAGGGACTTCAGCTCTCGGGCTGGTTGTTAAATTAATACTATCGGTATCGATGCGAGTCTATGTGATAGTACTCGATAGGAGCGTCCGATTTCGGGCACTTCTAGCTTGTGCTGCTCGCGAACGTACACTGCAGCTATCTATGTGTGAAGCAGGAAACTTATAAGGAATATTCCATAAACTGTTCAAAATGTAAATTATTATTAAAAACCAAGAAACACTTGTATCGTGTAACACATTTGTCAACAAATTGTTGCACGTGAGTAAAATGTAGACGTGGAGAGTTCTTTTTTTTTTGTGGGGGGGGGGGGAGGCAAAAATCACCTTGCCCTCCGAAGTCGAAACACTGGTGCGTAGTTTCAGTCTAACTGACTGCAACTATTAAGTGTAGTCGCTCCGATGATTTGAGTTTTTTTGAGATTCACCCCAAACAAGAACACCCCTTGCAATTTCTTAAAGATTTTTTTTATCACCGCGTCAACGACGCGTTCGGGCTATATGCTTATGTACTAACTAAGCTAATGGTTTTATAGATTAGGAGGATATAGCTATAGAAAGTGTACCCGCATTTACGTAGGGGGAGAGTGGAAACAATTTTGGAAAAAATTTAAAAACACCCGTCCGAGATTTGAACCTTGGTCTCCCCGTCATTGGCAATCTAGTCTATTGTGATAGTAGCGTATCAGACCACGTGGCCACCGCAGTGGTGAGGTGGTTTGTGTATATAGACATCAAAAGATAATTACTATAGATTATATAGTGAGGGCACAAAAAAAAAAGGTAAAGTGGCAAACGGACCACAGAGTTCGACACTTGTATCTCTGCTGAACCACCACGCCATAGACCAATAGACCCATGCTCTTGTTTTGTTACGTAAACTAGAAACACGTCGCTAACAACATATTTTTATTTTCCAGGGGATTGACAAGATTTCTAAGATTATCGCCCTTATCATCGCAGGCGAGTGAAATGAGATTTCTGAGACGTAGGATTGGTGTGACAAAATATGACAGGATGAGAAATGAGAGAGTAAAAGTAAAAGTAAAGGAAGAGCCAGTCCAGGACAAGATAGAAAGGCAAGATTAAGGTGGTATGGCCATGTGAGAGGAATGGAGAAGGAATAGATGCCTAGGAGGATGTTGGATACGGAGGCCGAGAGGAAGACCAAGGGATGGGTGGCTGAAGGGAGTAAGGAGGAATGAGGAGGAGAGAGGAGACGACTGGGCCAAGACGGCGGGAAAGAGCTGGTGGGAGGAAAGAAGGTGGTGGAGTGGCTATTGTTTCAAACAGATCCAGCCAGTGGCTGGAAGCTGTCCATGATGATGAGATGATGACGTATCATGTAATGAAACATATCAACACAGATCGAGAACTAGACACACAAACACACGCTATTTAATCCTTTATTTACTTTATTAATAACAAAATGAAAAATAGTTAATGATTTTTTTTACGCACTTCAAGTTTCCTCACAACAGTTAACGCAGCTGTATGCTCGTGTTTTGCTTTGAGGGCGTATTGAGTTGGTTGTTTTAGACGCATGCGCATTGGTTGAGTTGGTTGGATTAGGCGCATGCGCACTGATCAAATCTGTTTGTTTTGATTGGTTTTTCAAAGCATATTTTTATGTAACATTGCAAACAAAACCGAAATTGTTCCTACTAATGCAGTTCGTATTGGTTTCTCGTGGTTGGTTCAGAGCTCGTCGCGTTAGCGCGTTTCAGATCTTCTCTTGTTTTTAAGAGGACGTATGAACCCATAGACCTGCTCTTTCTAAAAGTTCCATCAGATAACACACGTGTATCCTTTTCTCACCCGAAGCAATTTCAAAACCCCAAGCCTTCCAGACTAAAGTTTGCTGCTTAAGCTCTTACAAATACCCCGGGCTCTCCCGGAACCTCCCTCGTGAACTTAGTTAAGTACAAACTACACCCTCCCTTTTCTCTTCCCCTTCAAAAACCACTGTCCTAAAACCCTCCCCCTCTTTTCCAAATTTCAACCTGGCGCTCAGCTGCCGACCAAATTATGTTACAAGTGTCCTAATGGGAGGCACCAACCAACCGCACCCCAACATTAACGATAACGGACCACAAATAAACAGCTTCCAAACTACAGCTTCCTCCCCTCCCACCCATCCCCTCGGTCCATTCCATTTTCCATGGTTCGATCCACATATTTACATATTGCACTTTTTTAAACTCACAAGTTTGGGGCTGTGGTTTGTTTTTTGTTCGGAAAGGGGGGGGGGGCTCTCGAGGGATTTTTACGTGTATCTGCCGTCACATTAACTGGAATTATCAGCTGTATGTGATTATTTTTTTTAGTTGGTGCCTCCTCCAAAACTCAGCCAGTCACCCTCCTATTATCACACAGAAAAATAAACTACTTGTATAATAGTGTCGGTCGGTCTGTCTGTGTGCGCGCGTCTATTATAAATTTTGAGCTAATCAGAGGATTTCTACCAAACTAGGTTGGAGTTTAGGTTGAGTTAGGTTGGAGTTAAGGTTGAGTAAGGTGGGAGTGTAGGCGACGCAATAAAAGGCTAGTGTTTTTGCAGATTTTATTTCAAAATCTTTTTTCGATTAAAATAAATCAAATATTGCTCATATAAACGTAGATATTATTTTCGTCACATGGTGATATCAACAGTTGTTGAATATCTGTCAAGGGTGTCCTAGAATTTAATGACGACTTTTTCTCTTCATTTAAAAAGTTTCTCATGATGGATATTCAACAACTGTTGATATGCCCGTGAACAAAATTAAACTATTTGTTTCTACTGGAGAAATATTTGATTTATTTTGTCCAAAAGATGTTTTATATAAACACTGCAAAAACACATACCTTTTTTCGCGTCCCCTACATCCACACATACCCGCCTCGGTGGCGTAGTTGGCTAACGCGCTAGTCGTGTTGAGCTCAACTGCCGAGGACGGGGAGATCGAGGTTCGAATCTCGGTCGGGTGAACTGGGAGTTGTTTTTTTCCTAAACGGTTTTCCAGTCTCCCTCCAAGCAAATGCGGGTTCACCTCCTGTATATTCAACCTTCCCAATTCCTAACCCATTAGCGTAATTAGTACTTAAGCGTATAACCCAAACGGGTAGTAAGACGCGGTGCTAGATAAATACATCCACACTCAAGAGTAGGAGGTTTAAACTCGGACATTTTAGTTATACCACGGTTTGGACGTAAATTAGGAGTACTCCAACTAAAACTAAATTTAACTTTTTTTTACTGGTTCTTTAACCCCTGGTTTATTACCGGCTTAATCTAATAAAGAGATTATGCGGCTAAGAAGAAATGTATTAATATTTGCCTGAAAAGAGAATTTGGGGATCCTATGAACATAATCCTTCCTCAGACATGGTCAAACACACCGATGTACACCTAACACAGTTTCTCACATAACTTGTTGTGGATCCGTACATATTTGACGATATTTGATGGAGACCCGATGAGAAAATGTCGTGTATTGTAGGACCATAAACCCTTTTATATACATACTATATTTGCTGGGGGTAACAGTTCCCCAAGTTTCTTTATGCCCCACCCCCACCCCATCACATACCAAACCCCCTCCAATCCCATCTTACACGTCCATTTCCGAGAAATGTTCTTAAAAACTACCCACCAAGTTTTTTTTACGACTCATCATTCTTTATCCCGACAGTCATGGGACCGATGCGTTTGTAATATTAATAATATTATTGATTGATATTCTACCCAAGTACTATGTTGTAGTCCGACACCTTAGCTCAGTCGTTATCACGTCTGTCTAGTAAACTAGATGTCCCCAGTCCGATTCCAGGCATGTCCGAATAATCTATTATATTATTATTATTATTTATTATATATTAGCACCGCATCTTACTACCTGTTCGGGTTGTATGCTTTTGTAATCTACTAATCACGATAATGGTTTTAGGGATTAGGAAGGTTATATTTAAAGGAAGTGTACCCACATTTGCGGGGAGGGAGAGTTAAAAACCATTTTGGATAAAACCACCCTCAGTATACCGAAGAGATTCGAACCTTGATCTCCCCATCATCGGCAGTATAGTCTACTGCGAGAATAGCGCGTTAGACACGCGACCACCGAATCGGTAAGCATACCGACAGAGTCGCCGCTGACTGTTGTCGAAGACAGCTTGCCAATTCATAGGGATAGAGGGTGTTAGTGATCAGCACAACAAACCCTCCAGCTGTTAACCTCAGTTTTTTAGACAGGAGCCGCTACTTCTTTATTCAAATGGCTCCTCATTTGTCCTCACGAGGCTGAGTTGACCCCGTTCCAGACCCACTGCTTCAAAGCGCCGGGGATCAAACCCGGGACCTCTGGATCTGTAGTCAGGAACTCTGATCACAGAAGGGGGTTTATTATTTCTCTAACAATTATAAATTAACAATCAAGAGGCTTGCTGTAGTTTATGTTCTAGGATTAGGGCCGCCCCAAGGGAGCTAGTGAGGCGGGTTGTAGGATTAGGGCCGCCCCAAGGGAGCGAGTGAGGTGGGTTGTAGGATTAGGGCCGCCCCAAGGGAGCGAGTGAGGCGGGTTGTAGGATTAGGGCCGCCCCAAGGGAGCGAGTGAGGCCGGTTGTAGGATTAGGGCCGCCCCAAGGGAGCGAGTGAGGCCGGTTGTAGGATTAGGGCCGCCCCAAGGGAGCGAGTGAGGCGGGTTCTAGGATTAGGGCCGCCCCAAGGGAGCGAGTGAGGCGGGTTCTAGATTAGGCCGCCCCAAGGGAGCGAGTGAGGCCGGTTGTAGGATTAGGGCCGCTCCAAGGGAGCGAGTGAGGCGGTTTCAGGATTAGGGCCGCCCCAAGGGAGCGAGTGAGGCGGTTGTAGGATTAGGGCCGCTCCAAGGGAGCTAGTGAGGCGGTTCTAGGATTAGGGCCGCCCCAAGGGAGCGAGTGAGGCGGGTTGTAGGATTAGGGCCGCCCCAAGGGAGCGAGTGAGGTGGGTTGTAGGATTAGGGCCGCCCCAAGGGAGCGAGTGAGGTGGGTTGTAGGATTAGGGCCGCCCCAAGGGAGCGAGTGAGGCGGGTTGTAGGATTAGGGCCGCCCCAAGGGAGCGAGTGAGGCCGGTTGTAGGATTAGGGCCGCCCCAAGGGAGCGAGTGAGGCCGGTTGTAGGATTAGGGCCGCCCCAAGGGAGCGAGTGAGGCGGGTTGTAGGATTAGGGCCGCCCCAAGGGAGCGAGTGACCCGTTCATACATTGCTAGGATATATTTGTTATTAGGATTATGTTAGTTTTAGGTCTGATTCTGACCAAAAAAAAAGTCTGTTAGAAAGTGAACAGTGAGAAGGCCTACTTTAAATAAATGAATATGTTTAAAATTATATATGTTTGAAGGTATTACATTTATTTACTTTCCATGTCTGCAGATAATATCAGTCTTACCCTGGCTGATTACACTATGGCCATATTTTATAAGCTACACCATAGTGGAACCAGTCCAGGTGGGCTTAGCACCTTTCATGTAAAGGAAGTATGTGCCCAATTCTATTGAGATTAGTGGATTGTTACAGCGATGGTAGCAGATTATTGCGCTAGAATGTGTCCAAAGCTTTTTATTGTTCTATTGTGTTTTATAGAATGAGGCCTCGCTCGACTTTATATCTAAACGTTTACTGGTCACATAATTTTAGATTCCGGTGTTTTATTTTAAGCAAAACGTATTTTTTTTTTTCCTCTTCACACCACGATAAGAACTTTAAAGTTACACCAATTAATAATTTTGTGGGGTAAAACAGATTTAATTTTTTTTTTTTTAGAAAATTATTAAAGCTACCGGAGGCAAATATTTAGAGATAAAAAAGAAGGAAAAGCAACAATGCAAACAAAAATATATTTTTGACTTTTTTTTTTAGTGCCGCGTCTTACTAGTAGCTGTTCAGATCATACTCTAGTCCTTCTATCATTGGTCTATATACCAATTTTTGAAAGTATTTTTTTTTAATTTTTAATATTAAGTTATTATTTTCAGCCAAAGATAAATATTTTATTTATTGATAAATGAATGACTGTACAATAGGCCATGCTCACACAACAGAAAACATGGAAATTCGCTGGTAAAATAAGCTTTTGTTGGATTTACTCTTTTTTCTGACATCCTGGATCCCTAATTTTTAAAATGAATGATAGTTTGTCAAAATCGGTTCTGCCGTTTTCTCGTAATATAAATTACCAGAAATGGGCCTATCAGATTATAAATATATATTATATACTCGTATTAAATGTTATTACTTTCGATAGAGAAAATTGAGAAATATATTTTATTTCATGAATTAATGTTTACGAATATATGCCGATTATATGTATGGTGTGTCCTACCTTTATTGAAGTGACAGAGATGTTTGTGGATAAGTATGGAGGCCATGATTCTTCTTTCTTGAGCTAGTTCACAATAAAGATATTTTTTTTAAATGAGCGATAGAATAAAAAAAACAATGAACTTAGAAAACAAGTATATACACTCTCACAGGTGTTTGTAGCTTAAGATACAAGATGGCGCGCTGGCGATCTAGCAGCGAACATAGAACAATCAAAGAAGGTATGAAGATTGACTGTTCAATTAAATCAACTATGGAGAAAGAGACGACACCTAGTAAATATGAGCGTACTACAAGAATCGGGGCCGGTGGCTCAGGCGGTACAGTTCATTCTAAACAGACGAGTAATTGTTTATGTGTCCTATTGTATTCACAAGTCGGTATTGCTCACTTGCAGGCTAACGCAATGGAGGTTATAATTACAAGCTATAAATAGTGATTCAATGAATTTCAAATCATTACAGTTCACGAATTATCAGGGGTCAAACTTGCTAATTTATGACTTTTGCATACCAAGGCTAAGATGAAATAATTAAATGTATTGGGCTAAAATTTAGTATAACTAGACATTCTTGAAGTGTATATAATGAAATATTTATAATATTAATACATATCAATAGTAATAATTGTATTATTAATAATTTTAATATTAATAATAATACTGATTACTGTAATAATAAAATAATTGAAATAAATTAAAAATATTATACATATTTATTTGTAATTTTAAAACAATTTGCTAGATCGTTTCTAAATATGCACTCTACTCACCCTGAAAGGTCTTACCTTGACCTATTATACTATGACCCTATCTTATAAGCTACACCATAGTGGAACCAAGCAAGGTAAGCTTGCTACCTATCAGGGTGAACGAAGTTTATATTAAAGTTGTAATTTATACATAAACATACAATTTTTTTGAAAGGAATTTAATTTTTGTTGACAACAGTAACTATTATCCAAACAATTAAGAAAACTATGACCGTGAGAATGTGTGTCCTAGTAGCTACAGTCAATTTTCACTGGCAGAACCTTATCTGACAGCTAGGAGCGCTACTAGATCCGATTTCCCGTATTCGCACGTCAAGTCGTGTGCTTTTGAACTGTATACTTTTTACAGATATTATAAATACCTTTAAAATAACGTAATATAGTAAAATGTTATCAATGTTGAGCACAAAATATTAATTTTGTATATGAACGGTACAGGGGAAAAGAGGGGAAAGTCTCTTTTTACTCAAATTAAGTTAGTGCTGCCATCTGTTAGACAATCCTGAGACCTTTCTAATGCACTTCAGATTAATATAGTTTAAAGAGGTCTTTGTGATAATTAAATTAAATTAAAATAAAACACTTGCTGTATTCCTTATGAGGTTTGAGATATAAAAGCTGTTTGTCCTGGAAAGTATGTGTAGTGTGACTTAACTCCTTTTTCTACCGTGTCCTTCATATTGTTTAAAATGTTCTTATCTACTAGAATCTTACTACACTGCGCTGGTATTTCGTTTATCGCTGCAATCATTGTTTCATCACGAGTTTATCTTATCAATTCAGTACGGAAAGCTCGCAAGTGTGTGTGTACGAAGCCGTAGACACTCCCGCCCTCCCCCTCCATCTAGGTCAGTAGAAGGAGTGCTGACAGCTTCCCCACTATTTCAGTTGTCAAGTCTCCATTAGGTGTTCCCTCTTTCGGGTGGGTGTGTGACGTGTGACGTGAGATGGTGTAGTTAACCTGTCCGTGTGACGTGTCTGACCCGATCCGGTGTGAACGGGACAACAGACCAGTGGTGCACATTATTGATAAGACGTCTCCTACACCATTGAGGGGGAGAGAGAAGGGGAGACTAAGGCCGGGTTCACAATCATACGTCTCCTACACCATTGAGTGGGAGAAGAAGGGAGACTAAGGCCGGGTTCACAATAATACGTCCCCTACATCATTGAGT
This sequence comes from Timema podura, assembly GCA_033556935.1. NCBI lineage: Eukaryota > Metazoa > Arthropoda > Insecta > Phasmatodea > Timematidae > Timema > Timema podura. The sequence goes on along the minus strand of JAVRXN010000004.1, from coordinate 13,121,174 downwards.
GGAGAGAGAAGGGGGGAGACTATGGCTGGGTTCACAATCAGACCAACTACATCATTGATGGAGAATGAGGGGAAGACTAAGGCCGGGTTCACAATAATTTTGTTCCCCTACCCATCCATTGAGTGGAGGAGGAAGGGGACTAAGGCTGGTTCACAATCAGGACGTCCCCTACATCATGGGTGGGAGAATGGGGGGATCATAGGCTGGGTTCACAATCATAAAGTCTACTACTTCATGATTTGTGAGAGAGAGGGAAAGATAAAGGCCGGGTCTCAACAATAATACGTCTCCATAATCATTGAGTGGGAGATAGAAGGAGAGACTAAGGCCGGGTTCACAATCATACGTCCCCTACATCATTGAGTAGGAGAGAGAAGGGGAGACTAAGGCCAGTTTCACAATATTATGCCTACTACATCATTAAGTGGTAGAGGGAGGGGGTGACTGTGGCTGGGTTCACAATAATTCGTCTCGTTTCAATCACACACACCCTAATTTAAAAAATCTCCTTTTGAAATTTCCCGGTACTGGGGCCAGTGGCCAAATGGTCTAAAGCCCTAAGGCGTTACCCTCGTGTTAAGCTACCTGCTGATGACGGGAGATCGGGGTCCAAATCCTGGTCGGGTGTTCAATCCTAGATGGTTTTCCACCCTCCCTCCACGTAAATGTGGGCTCACTTCCTTTTAATAGAACCTTCGTTGTCCCTAAAGTCACTAGTGTTACAACCCAAAAGATTAGTAAGACGCGGTCCTACAAAAATAATAGAATAGTGGATATTTTCAAATTATTTCGATGTGTTGTGAAACAAATCAAAATCGAATGAGAACAGCACAACACACTTCCCATTTGAAGAGTTATTTCAAGTCACTTCCCAACAATAGATGCAGTTGTCTGCTTTTATTACACTCATTGAGTCGGCTGGTTTCGAAATGTTATTGGGTCTTCCAAAGCTGATGTCGCGAATAAACGAGAAAGCTGAAGTTGTATCAAGTTGCGGCGAGTGGACAACGCCGTTGAGGTTGAAATATTGTGAATGGCTTGGAGCTTGTCATGTGACCCTGTTTCTGTTCTGAACTTGTTTTCTCGGAGAATGTGTGAAGCCACAGAAGCCTTACTACCTTCCAGGGTGGGCGAAGTGTACAATACTCTGTATTACTTTTATCGCCGCTTCTTACTACTTTTCCGGGCTATACGCTTATATGATAACTACTCAAATGGGGTAGGGATGTTGGAGGAAGAATTTTAGAGGCAATGTACCCACATTTGCATGGAAGGAGAGTGGGAAACCATTTGAGGATAAACCACCCTCAGTAAGCCCAACAGAGTTCGAACTCTGATTTCCCTTCATCTGCAGGCCAGTGTAATACGAGAGTGACGTCTTAGCTTAGACCATTCGGCCACTGAAGTGATTGTGTATAATATATAATTTAAAAATATATATATCCTTGTAGCTTAACTGTTATTTTCATTTATCCGTGATATACTCCTCCCCATAACCCATCACTAAACTAGTCCAGATTATTGAAACTTTACTTTAATTAAAAATAAACAATGATATATATAAAAAAGAGGAGATAGCGTGTGTTGAATAATTAGAAGTTGTTTTAAACTATCTACGAATCTCTACATAGATTAAAGTCACCCAAACAAAGCTTATATCACCACAGAAACATATAAATACTTGACATTTTGCTCTGGACAGAGTGAAATTGTTCAACACAGCTTCTTTTTTTCTTCTTCTTCTTATCTCTTCCAAACTACAGTTGACGTTATTTCAGAGAACGTGTTCCAAATCAAACAAATGAATTTCCCTTCGTTTCAAATAAGGACGCGTTGGTTTTTTTCACTACTTTTTATCCCTTTAAGTTATATATATATAAAAAAGAGCATCGATATTAAAAGTTTTCTTTCTATCCAAGACTCACATAAAAAAAACAAGTAGGATTCTTTCTAGTTAAAACTCTCCTGCGTTTCTAAGCTATTGAGCCTTTCAGGATTTCTCAAAAACTATTTTCAAGTAAGGGCGGAAGTGTAAAGAGGACGTCGTCACCATGGAAACCGAAGGAAAAAAAGGGGGGGAGGAAGGATAGGTTTCTGGGGGGGTTAGGGGGTACAGACGCCAAAACGACGTCGGTGACGCCACCAAAAAACAGGGCAATATCAAAAGAGGGAGAGGGAAAAAGAGGGTGGAGGGGGTGTAACACATTCAAGTTGAAGTGACTCGCATAAAACTTTTCTTTATCCTTTATTTTATTTCTTTATTTTTCTACAATTCTTTCATGCAACCAAATCACCTTTGTGATATTCACACCGGCAAAAATAAAAAAGTATGAATTTTCAACACATCTGTAAAAAAAATCCCTTTCCAGAGAGAGAATTTTTGTTATATATATATGTGTGTGTGTGTGTGTGTGTGTGTGTGTGTGTGTGTGTGTGTGTGTGTGTGTGTGTGTGTGTGTGTGTGTGTGTAAAAGCTTGACGAGAAGGAAAGATGGATTTCCAATAAATTCTTGGGAAGTTGTCCAAACTTGCTGATCTGTGGGCGAAATTGTAGTCTTAGCCTTTGATTGATCAGGCACGTAATAGATTGAGAAGATGAATTTCAAACCTTGGAACGGTCGGAGTAGTATTTCATTCCGTGGAGGGTATCAGGGCCCGTCCATTAGGCAGTCGCCTCAAAGGTAGAGGAGTGTGCAGTCCAACAAAATGTAGCCCACAAGGGTCGGCCAACTTTCTGTCCCTGACCGACTAAAGAACTTACTTATCAACGCGATCATCAATTAATTCTACACTCTACTCTCGCTTTTTTTATTTGTTTAAATATTATTTATTTCTTAAAATTTCCTCAAAAACTTAATATAACTAACCCTCTCCCCTCTCCCCTTATAGAAAATAAAATTATAATAAATAGAAAACACATTTTCAATTTGACTATTTAAATTTCTCATAAAACTACAGATTATTACCGATCAAGGTCAGTTTGGTCATACCCGCATCGGTGGCCACATGGTCCTAGGCGTCACTGTCTCATTATACTAGACTTACAAAGAGGGTAATATCATAGTTCAATTCTGGTTTGGTGTACTGAGGGTAGTTTTCCTTAGTGGTTTTCCACTCTCCCTCCACGCAAACTTGGGTACACTTCATTTAAATCAAACCTCACTAATCCCTAACACATTAGTGTAACTAATACATAGACGTAAACCCCAACAGGTAATAAGACGCGTGCTAAAATATATATATATTTTTTTGTTCATACTCAGATATTAGTTGCAAGTTTAAAATACTCAAAAGATCGTCTTTTAACGACGATGTAGTTTTCTTACGCGATCGACTGAAAATTGACGCAAGATCAACCTGACGATCACCGACCCCTGGCGTCACTCTCGCAATAGACTGGACTACCGATGGCAGGGAAATTGGGGTTCGAATCCCGGATAGTCATATTCCTTAAGTCTGGATTAACGAAAATAACTGTTAAACTACAAGGAAAATTTAAAAAATCATATAATGTACACTCCGTTTACCCTGAAAGGTAGCAAGCCTTGTACACTCAGTTTACCCTGAAAGATAGCAAGCCTTGTACACTCAGTTTACCCTGAAGGTACCAGCTGTACCTCAGTTTACCCTGAAAGGTACCAAGCCTTGTACACTCAGTTTACCCTGAAGTAGCAAGCTTGTACACTCAGTTTACTGAAGGTAGCAACCCTTGTACACTCAGTTTACCCTGAAAGGTAGCAAGCCTTGTACACTCAGTTTACCCTGAAAGGTAGCAAGCCTTGTACACTCAGTTTACCCTGAAAGGTAGCAAGCCTTGTACACTCAGTTTACCCTGAAAGGTACCAAGCCTTGTACACTCAGTTTACCCTGAAAGGTAGCAATCCTAACTCGATGGGTTATTGTGGGTTAACACGTTCGTCATAAGACCAGAGCAAAACTACTAAGCGGTCACGTGACGAGCTCTAAACCAATCACAAGACATCAGCGCGAACTGCATCGGTCACTCTGCACTAGCAAAACAATCTCAGCTCTGTCCGCGTTTATCTATAAAATTCTGCGCAGAAAAAAAAAATCAAATTTCGAAACCAACCAACTTAATACGAGCGTGTGCCTACAAAGAATAATACAATCAAAAATATGCCTTTACTGTTGTGAAATTATTTTGAAATAACTTGTTTAGTGGAAAGTGTGTGTCTTTTTTCCCCTAAATGGTTTTACACTCTTTCTCCACGCAAATGTGGGTACGCTCCCTATAAATTCAACTTTCATCATCCCTGACGCAATATCGTAATTAGTACATAAACGTAAAACCCGAAGAACTGTTAGCGAGGCGCTGTGACCAATAAAAACATGCAACGATTAGTTCATTACAAGGGAAGCGGTGTTTTTGTGCACCGCGCTTAAACTACCCCTTCGGGCTATTCCAATATTTACACTAATGGATTAGAAATGAGAGAAATAGGATATAGAGGAAATGTACCCACATCTATCGTAGGGGAAGGGGGGCAAACCGTTTGGGGTGAAATCCCCCTCGCCCCTATACTACCTGTTCAAGGTTTTACACGTATGAAATCATTATGCTAATGTGTTAGGGATTAGGACGGTTTATAGGAAGAGGTGTAGAGGAAGTGCACTCGCACTCGCGTGGAGGGAGAATGTAAAACCACTTAGGAAAAACCACCTTCAGTGCACCCGACCGGGATTGAAACCCGATATCTCCATCTTCATCAACCTATTTTTAAGACGATTTCTTGTATTTAATGTTTTAAGTATTATTTGTGTCCCTGTGTATAAACAACCTTGTAACATCTCGTGCTAGCAAAATGTTATATCTAGACAATACATTTTGTTTACATCAAGAAGCAAAATCTCACAATTTTTTAATGTTTAGGTGCAGAATTAGTCAAGTCTATAAAAATTACTGACGTTTCCTTATTTTTCATTAAATTCTCTGAAATTTCCCTCACTTTTTCAGGGTATTCCCGTTTTCCCTGTCTGTAGCCATCATAAAGAAGTGTACCCGCATTTACGTGGAGGAAGAGCGGAAAACTATTTTGGTAAAACCACGCTCAGTCCAATTTACCTGGATATGAACCCCGATCTCCCCGCCATCGGTAGTCTAGCATATTGCAAGAGTGACGCCTTAGAAAATGCGCCCAGCAAAGCTGTGTGTAAAAAGGTGTTTAAAAAAACTACTTAAAATGATACAATAAACCCTGAATCGTCAAGCTGAATTAGTCTAGGTACGCAGGAGGAACCCAGGTTTTTCAGAACAAATAAATAGTGGTATGAAAGGAAGGGAGGACTAGTTTTAAAGTTAACAAGCCGTGAAATAAGCAAAGTAATTTTAAACCAAAAAAAAAGTTTTATTTTTCAGGTTTCTTAGAATAGAATTAATCGCGGTGGAGTGTGTGGGAGGAATAAAAGCTAACTCAACTTGATTCACTTACTACTGTTCCAAGAAACTGGAAAACAACCTCCACAGCTTTGTTTGCTACACCGTCAAAATTAGTATCTGGGGAAATGTTTTACGTGATAAATAAAAATAAATGTTTTTATTTTTACAAAGATAAGTAATTTTAGGGTAGTTACCTAACGAATGATTTTTTTGAAGTTTGAATTTTTTTTAAATGACTAAAATAATTTTGATTAAAATTGATAAATTAAGTGTATTTTTTATTGTTATTAGCACAATGTTATTTCCTTACGGTCATAACTCCTGTCCTAGTAAGGCCATTTGTCCTCGTTAGTCCGTATCTCCTGTTCTAGTAAGGTATTATCCAAGGCCATCTTGTCCTCGTTAGTCCGTATCTCCTGTCATATTGAGGTACTATCCAAGGCCATCTTGTCCTCGTTAGTCCGTATCTCCTGTCATAGTGAGGTACTTATCCAAGGCCATCTTGTCCTCGTTAGTCCGTATCTCCTGTCATATTGAGGTATTATCCAAGGCCATCTTGTCCTCGTTAGTCCGTATCTCCTGTCATATTGAGGTATTATCCAAGGCCATCTTGTCCTCGTTAGTCCGTATCTCCTGTCATATTTAGGTATTATCCAAGGCCATCTTGTCCTCGTTAGTCCGTATCTCCTGTCTAGTGAAGGTATATCCAAGGCCATCTTGTTCTCGTTAGTCCGTATCTCCTGTTCTAGTGAGGTATTATCCAAGGCCATCTTGTTCTCGTTAGTCCGTATCTCCTGTTCTAGTGAGGATATATCCAAGGCCATCTTATCCTCGTTAGTCCGTATCTCCTGTCCTAGTGAGGTATTATCCAAGGCCATCTTGTCCTCGTTAGTCCGTATCTCCTGTTCTAGTGAGGTACTATCCAAGGCCATCTTGTCCTCGTTAGTCCGTATCTCCTGTCCTAGTGAGGTATTATCCAAGGCCATCTTGTTTTGTTAGTCCGTATCTCCTGTTCTAGTGAGTACTATCCAAGGCCATCTTGTCCTCGTTAGTCCGTATCTCCTGTCCTAGTGAGGTACTATCCAAGGCCATCTTGTCCTCGTTAGTCCGTATCTCCTGTCTAGTGAGGTATTATCCAAGGCCATCTTGTCCTCGTTAGTCCGTATCTCCTGTTCTAGTGAGGTACTATCCAAGGCCATCTTGTCCTCGTTAGTCCGTATCTCCTGTCTAGTGAGGTACTATCCAAGGCCATCTTGTCCTCGTTAGTCCGTATCTCCTGTCCTAGTGAGGTATTATCCAAGGCCATCTTGTCCTCGTTAGTCCGTATCTCCTGTTCTAGTGAGGTACTATCCAAGGCCATCTTGTCCTCGTTAGTCCGTATCTCCTGTCTAGTGAGGTATTATCCAAGGCCATCTTGTCCTCGTTAGTCCGTATCTCCTGTTCTAGTGAGGTACTATCCAAGGCCATCTTGTCCTCGTTAGTCCGTATCTCCTGTTCTAGTGAGGTACTATCCAAGGCCATCTTGTCCTCGTTAGTCCGTATCTCCTGTCCTAGTGAGGTATTTTTAAGGCCATATTGTCCTCGTTAGTCCGTATCTCCTGTCATAGTGAGGTACTATCCAAGTCCATCTTGTTCTCGTTAGTCCGTATCTCCTGTCCTAGTCAAACCATGGCTGGCGTCTGTGTTTCTCTCATTTTACGAGGACGTCTGGGCCGCCGGTTCAGCTATATAAGTGGGAGAGGGGGATGTAAGTTAGAAGGGTAGTTGAAATAAATGGGGTAAGAACCAGAAGAAAAGATGTAGGGTGGGAGGGAAGGAGGGAAGCAATGGACCATGCAACTCCCCTCTCCTATTCCCTTTCTATTTCCCATTGCAATCCGTCCTTCCATCCCCTTCACAGAGCTTTGTCCATCCCCACCCCCCACCCCCTCCTCGACCCACCTAATTTTTTTTTTCTCCTCTCTTAAAGAAATAAATTTTATTTTCTATGTGTGGTAAAATTTCTTGAGTATCAAGATTTGTTATTTCCACCAACCCTTCTTTTTCTTTGGGTTTATCACCCTTCCCCTGTGAAAGGAAAACGTTAATGTAATGTTACATTGTTAGTATCTGAGTGTCGTGGTCACTTGTCTGGTTGAAACTTTTATTTTTAAAGATTTTTGTGAAAGTTATTTATAAACATTAACATCCCTTATAAGTTAAAGGGCCATTACCGATGTTATTTTATGAAATTTGATATTTGTAAATAATAATAATAATTTAGCACCGCGTCTTACTACCCGTTCGGTTATACGCACCTGCAGTTTCTCAGAGGTGATATGGTAGTAAGGCGTGGACTCTTGTGCACCCTGTATACACTTTGTTTCCACACGCCTATACTGTTGGGCTATACGCTTATTTCCTAATTAAGATAATGGTTTTAGGGATTGGGAAGGTTATATTGGGAGAAAGTATAGCCGAATTTGCGTGGAGAGAGATTGGAAAACCATTTTATGAAAACATCCCCAAGTACACCCGATGGAGACTCGAACCTCGATCTCCTTATTATTGGCAGTCTAGTCTACTGCGAAAGTAGTGCCTTAGACCATGCAGCCACCTAAGTGGGTTACAAGCTGTTGTGTTGATGGGGATGGATAGAAATGATGTGAGATGATTACGATTATAATAATTATTAGATAATTTGAAGGAATCAGATGGGGGGGTTGGCGGGGGGTTTTCTTATAAATAGTATAACTTAGCCTCATTTGACTAGATCACAGCCAGGCAGGGTTGGCCCAGCGCCAGCGTGTTTGACTGGAGCACACGAGATTTGACAACTTTTTTTTTAGGTTCATGGAGAGGAGTTTTCTAAATTGTGATTAAAGCGGTGGTTTTATCATTCTCTCTTTAGGAGAATCCTGGTGCATTTCATTAAGGACGTTTCCTACCTGTGACGTCACGGCCGGTCAAGATAGGATTTCTCATGTTAGTGAATTAACGTTTTACTGAGCGAGTTTTAATGATATAACGTTGAAACAAAAACCATTAATTCTTAAATAATTCTAAAAATAGTCCCTACAGTGTCTCAAAATTATTATTTTTATTTTTAAGTAGTTTTTTTGTAAACGTATTTTTTTATAAATCCTCTACAACTCAGGCTATTTGGTTTAGTCACGAAAATGTCCTGTAGGAGTCTTCCTGCCAGGATATAGAGTAAAACAGTCCATGGTAGAAAATGTATATCTAGGACAGAAAACCAGAAAAAGATAAAATTATAAAGCAAGTCAATGTTTTCAAGGCGCAAATATTAAAGTGACTGTGTAAACTCGTCAGAGGAAGAGGTAAAGGATTATCAGCACATAGACAAGAGCCCTCTCAGGGTGAACTTCTCATTTTCTTCACTCTCTTTCCATTTTGTACATTGGTGTCTAAGTGTGATAGTGCTTAGAACGCTTAGGTGTCTTAAGTTAAGATGCAACCCGCTTAATTAAATAACTTAGATATCTCCAACTAGGCAACGTTGTTAACATTAAGTACTCTCATTCTTTCTTTTATCACCGCGTCTTACTACCCCTCCGGGCTATACACAGATGTACAAATTACGTTGATGTATTAGGGATGAGTAAGGTTGAACTTAAAAGACACATTTTCGTGCAGGTAGAGTGGACAATTATTTATTAAAAACGACCCTCAGATCACACGACCGGTATTTAAACCCCGATTTCCCAGTCATCGGCAGTCCAGTCTATTGTGAAAAGGATGTCTTAGAGCATCCAACCACCGGAGCGGGTTTTATCATTCTATGTCCTTATTTTAGATTTCATGACCTTGGAAGAATATTATTTTTAAATATAAGACAGAAAGTCATATATTGGTAATTCTCTTGTAAGAACCAAATGTTTAGGTTCAAGTCATGTTATAGTATTTTTAGCATGAGTGTAGGCTATACCAATACAAGGTCTAGTACGTTTGGATACGAGTGTATACCAATACAAGGTCTAGTACGTTTGGACACGAGTGTATACCAATACAAGGTCTAGTACGTTTGAACACGAGTGTATACCAATACAAGGTCTAGTACGTTTGGACACGAGTGTGTACCAATACAAGGTCTAGTACGTTTGGACAAGAGTTTATACCAATACAAGGTCTAGTACGTTTGGACAAGAGTGTATACCAATACAAGGTCTAGTACGTTTGGATACGAGTGTATACCAATACAAGGTCTAGTACGTTTGGACACGAGTGTATACCAATACAAGGTCTAGTACGTTTGAACACGAGTGTATACCAATACAAGGTCTAGTACGTTTGGACACGAGTGTATACCAATACAAGGTCTAGTACGTTTGGACACGAGTGTATACCAATACAAGGTCTAGTACGTTTGAACACGAGTGTATACCAATACAAGGTCTAGTACGTTTGGACACGAGTGTATACCAATACAAGGTCTAGTACGTTTGGACACGAGTGTATACCAATACAAGGTCTAGTACGTTTGAACACGAGTGTATACCAATACAAGGTCTAGTACGTTTGGACACTAGTGTATACCAATACAAGGTCTAGTACGTTTGGACAAGAGTTTATACCAATACAAGGTCTAGTACGTTTGGACAAGAGTTTATACCAATACAAGGTCTAGTACGTTTGGACACGAGTGTATACCAATACAAGGTCTAGTACGTTTGGACAAGAGTTTATACCAATACAAGGTCTAGTACGTTTGGACAAGAGTTTATACCAATACAAGGTCTAGTACGTTTGGATACGAGTTTATACCAATACAAGGTCTAGTACGTTTGGACACGAGTGTATACCAATACAAGGTCTAGTACGTTTGGACAAGAGTTTATACCAATACAAGGTCTAGTACGTTTGGATACGAGTTTATACCAATACAAGGTCTAGTACGTTTGGACAAGAGTGTATACCAATACAAGGTCTAGTACGTTGCACGTGTAATGCACCTCGCTAAAATACAGCACTGACTAAAGGGCGTGACACAACACAACAGAACCTTGTTTGGCACCCGTTGTCCTGCCCTGGCGCTCGTTCGGGGAAGGTCCAGCTTCGAGAATGGTCCAGAGCTCCTCCATAGATAGCATTCCTCATAGTTTGAGAAGCATCTCTCTACTAGTTGCCACGTCATCTTCTTCCCTTTTTCTCTCCCTCCAATCTTCTGCCAGTAAACTTGCCAGTCATCACGGTCTATTAGGTGTATTTATTTTAAGGGTGTGCTAAGTCCACTTTTTCAATTCTAAGTAAACTCGAATCGAATGTATAAAATATTCTCGAAGCCGAATCGGAGCTAGAATATTTTTGTAAGTGGTTTTATGTTCAAAAATATATTTTTTTTGTTATTCATAGAGCTTTATACACTAAAATCCCTTTAAAATGTGTTAGTGCACAATTGTTTGACTTTTTTCTAGTATGTTACTTTCTCGCTTTCTTACAGATAGGGAAAGTATTGTGATCGTAAATAAAAGTCGAACTCGAAATTTTGATGAAGCTCGACGTTTCATGACCCCCCGAATCCGAAAAAGCGGTTTTTGAATTTTCATAGTTCTGTCCGTCTGTCAGTACCTCTGACTAGAGCCTAAACTATTTTACCATTCGGGCTAAAACTTAGTATCTAGGGTTTTCATAGGGTTGCCCCGTGGGTTTTTGGAATTGGATATCTGACCTTAGCTTTAAGGATAGTTAACTGAAGGGCAAAAATAGAAAAAATTGATTTTCTTGAAATTCGATTCCAACAATTTTGATTAAATTTTATATCTAGAAACTGTTTATTGTTACAAATAAGATGGCAGCTCTCATTTTCTCATGAAAATGACTTTGAGGATATTTTACACGAGGAAAATTTCCCAATGTTCATCATTTCCCAACAACTATTTGAGATACGAACTATCTTATCACTGTCAAGTTGTAGTACTATTAAAGATAAAAATCTTTTACCTAAAACATATTTTTTATAAAACTAATAGTTTCTGAGCTATAAGCAAACATATAATATATTTGTATATTATCTATATATATATATATAAAAAGAAAAATCCTGAATCACTGACTGACTCATCAATGCCCAGCCCAAACCCTTGGACCTAGAAAGCTGAAATTTTGCATGTATATGATGTAGACAAGGAATAAGGCCGGATTTTTTGAAATTCCCACGGGATAGGGAATAAAGAGGATTTCTATTTTCGCTTTAAAATTATCTTATTTCCGTAACTATAATTATTAGAGACTTCAAATTTGGCATGTAAGTAGGTAAATATAATCACTAATAACTATTTTCAGAATTTTTCGAAATTCCCCCGAGATAATATAAAAAGCGTTAAGTTAAAAAGCTGAAATTATGCTTCCGTTACTATTGTTAGGTTTTCGGATTTTTCATTACTCACTCGGTGTAGGGAATTATATAATAATAAAATTAAGTGTTTGTATGTGTTTGTTTGTTTGTGTGCGATGCCCAGCCAAATCTATAGCACGCAGAGATATGAAATTTTTAACATAAGTGGACGGAAGGGGGTCCGAATGCACCTCGAGGCCGGATTTTTAAATATTTAATTAGCTTTTTAATTAGGCTATTTTTAACAAATTTTTAAAGAAAATATTGTTAATCTGGTTTAGAACTACGTTTCAGAGAAATGGCAAATCGGGCACCATGGGGGGGCGTATGGGGGGGCGTACGGGGGGCTTAGAGGGGGGGCGCTTATATAATTCTTATACCACAGCGGTTCACGGTCAACGACGTGCGGGATTGCTAGTACTTTATACTATTCAGGTCTTTGAAAATTAATTTGATTCTTATGCTCTTTGGTGGCGAGAGATATTTCTCTTTGTTCAATTTTTCTGTAACAGTGTTCCTAGTTCCTAATGCCATAAAGTAAGTAACCGTGTATAGTATTTCATTTATGATATTTGGTGTAGTGTTGCTACAATAATGTATAGACCTATTAGTTCGTTGCACAAATCTTATGAGTTTTTAGTAAATGTCTATTTTAAGATAAAATCGAGAGAAAGTCTGTGTGGTGCGCTGTGCCATTTATTTTTATTTTTTATTAAATGAAAACAAATTTCAATTTCTTACATATTTATTAAATATTCATAAAGGAACATTAATATATATATATTATAAAATATTTGTCAGAAAGTTTTTTTTTTGTGCTTTTTCTCGAGTATGTTCTCCAAAAATCTTTGTTCGTTTTTAAATTAAACTGTAGGTATATATTGTACAAGCTTACTAAAATATACATATCAGCATGTAATAAGGATAGTAAAATCTAATATAAAATCACTCAAGAATGGAGTTCTTCAAAGTAACATCTCAATAGTTAATAAAACTCTTCATTTTAATATATTGTAGGAATGCAATTTGAGTATGTATAATTTATAAACGATGAAGAGACTTGATTGACAAATATGTTAAAGGCAACATGAGTCCAAAAGGTCATAGGTCCCGCTTCCCTGGTTTAGACCATGTAGTCACCGAAGTGGGTCTCCTTATTCTTCACTTAATTATTCGTCATAAGTTAAAAAAACATCGGAGTATTTACACGCCTTTGATACTTTTCTGTCTATATATCATTTGCTTTGTTACAGGTATTTCACAATTTTGATACGGTACCATAACAACATGTATCATGCTTCAAAATATTTTTAAAGCTATAAATATAAACCATGCAAAGAATATTATTACCGAGAATTTTAAAAAAAATGTAATTCAATTTCATTAACGGTCTAGTAATTGTTTAATTCAAGTTTAAAAATAATATCTTTTTTTTAAATTAAATTTGAATTTAATCCCGTACAAATTAATCTAATATGTTCTAAAAAAAACCGAAAGTTTTAAAATAACTCTTCATTAATTTTTTTTTTACTTCACAAAAATTTTGATGAAATAAATTAAACCAAATTTTAGTGTTTTTTTTGTCTTGACTTCTTTTATTTTTATTTTTTACCAAAGTTAAATATTACTGTACGTAAGACTGAAACAACTTAATTAATTTCTGTCTCCTTTTTTCAAAAACCCTCTCATTCTTGCTTTCCTCCCACTTTCTCCCTTTCACCCCATGTCAAGTGGGCTTCTAATTAAAAACGATGTACTTCGTTTCAGTTCGCTAAAAAGGGTAGCTTTGAAGGGGAAGATTTTTTTTCTGGCCTGAAGGCCAATCGTTGAAATATATTGCTACTGCAAAGATAGGAGGGGTAGTAAGTAAAGACGCAAAGACAAATGTCTATAATTATTTCAGCCCCAGAGCTAACTTTAAAAAGGTCAAAACAAATTTTTCTCATTGATTAATTCTATTATTTTAATTGGAAAGTTGTGGGTTTTAAAAATAAATGATAAACTATAATAAGAACCTTCTCCATAGATGAGTGATCAAGGAAGTTAGCCAAAGGCTCTAAGGTATTTTGGTTCGATTCCAGTTTAGCCGATATAGGCTAAATATTCGGTCTACAACACATATTTTGTTGTCTTCAGAACGTCTAGGAAGTACTCAAGTCCTAACTTTGCAACTTAAAGCCACCACCAATATGAAAGGAAATATCCTTTCACTGCTTTAATTCCAAAGGCCATTTCACACTGGCGTCCGCGGTGTCCACGGTAACCGTGAACGAAATAAATGTCCATGGACGTGCTAATTCACTCTGCAACCGAACGTCCGCGGACATTTTTTGATGCCTACAAACTTGAGTTGCTATATTGTAGTGCAGTGTATGTGACCACGTGCTCTTCAAAACGACACTGCGCATGCTCAGTCCAAAACTTCCACGCGGACGCCCAACCGGTCGCTCGGAAAACATCCGTATCGTGGACACCTCGGTCGTTCTGTGACACCGTGGACGTCGGTGTGAATTGCCCCACTAGATAAGCTGGGGAGCGATTTCTACAAAACGTCCAACCACGGATTCCACGGTCACCGCAGATGCCAGTTTGAAATTGGAATGGTAGTTCTAAATCGGTAAAACAGTCCTCCATTATCTGAACACTTTCTGTGGTGACCCTGTGTTAAAAAGATGGCTTTATTTATTTGAACAAGAACATATCTATGTATTTGGTCATTTTTTTAAAATCTCAGAACTGTTCTATTTAGAATGGGTTTTTATTTTATTTGAGGTATTTAACGTGCACTTTCTGAACTGACTGATTATATCAGCACACGATAATTTCTATGAGTGAGAGCGAAAGGGTCTATTAATTTTAGCGGGAAAGGTATTTTCACATACCTTTAATGATTCTTTTACACGCCGCAACTAACATGGGACCGAAGGCTTTAATTACCCTTCAAATAAAGTTGTGCAACGGATTTGCATCGCTAAAGAAAAATTTACTTTTAGTCTCCATTATTTATTCTTGACCATATTTTGAAATAACTAACCTCGTTTTAAATAGCGGAGGATTTTTGGAAGTTTTTGAAGTGTATTAGAACTCCGTTAGGTGGCCCTATTAGTCAACATAGCTAGTTATATATTTGCGAAGATAGTGCCAGCTCCTATGGATATAGGGTGTCATGTGGTCGGCAAAACGAACCCTCTGGCAGTTAATCTTAGTTTTCTAGAGTAGAGCCGCTACTTTTTTCATTCAAGTAGCTCCTCATTTGTCCTCACGAGGCTAAGTTTGACCTCGTTCCAGACCCACTGCTTCACAGTGCTGGGGATCGAACCCAGGGCCTCTGGATCTGTAACCAGGAATTCTGACCACTTGCCGTAGAGGTGTTCCAAAAGATTATTTGAAAAAATATAGATCCAATATATTTCTCTGGAGTATTTTCAAAGTTTGAGAATATAATGGTACTCCTGTTTGCCCCCTAACCTCCAAATCATGGTTTACAAAATGTCCCCTGGGATGTATCGTCACACTAACGGAACACCAAAGTGGCTTGAAAAGACAGGGGGGAACTTTAAGGGATGCGATATTTCATAATTTAGTAAGAAGTTCTCCTTGAAATTTGTACATCAACATTATTTCCATTCTTTTATAAATTTTATTTATTTTTAGTCTGAAAAATATATCTAGGAGAGTGGTTTTGAAGAGGAAGCAATCGTTAATATAATTATATAATTTATCTTAATCGTTGAATGTAAGGATGCTATTATGACAAGGTTACAGTGTCATGAAATAAAAGTGGTTGAGGTAGCAATTTAACAAAATATTGGGTTGTAGAATTTTCACATGAATAAAAAAAAAATCTGGACTGTCCCTCAGATTCGCTACAATCCAATTTCTATAGAAAGGACCTTTTAGTTTTAACGGCCAAAATTGACTTGACGTATGAAGACTTGAAAGTTGATCTAGTAGCTTTTATAGCTGTCAGATGAGGCCCTTCTTATTAAAATTAATAATAATAATAATATTTAGCACCGCGTCTTACTACCCGTTCGGGTTATACGCTTAAGTACTAATTACGCTAATGGATGAGGAATTGGGAGGGTTGAATTTAGAGGAAGTGAACCCGCATTTGCGTGGAGGTAGAGTGGAAAACCATTTAGGAAAAACCACCCCAGTTCACCCGACCGAGATTCGAACCTCGATCTTCCCGTCCTCGGCGGTCGAGCTCAACACGACTAGCGCGTAAGCCAACTACGCCACCAAGGCGGGTCTTATTAAAATTGATCTGTTTACTTTTTTTTAGCACCGTGTCTTAATACCTGTTCAGGTTATCCACATATGTAATAATTACGCTAAGAAATTAGGTATTTAATAGGTTAAATTGAGAAAAAGTGTACCCGCATTTGAGTTGAGGGATAGTGAGAGAACAATTAGGAAAAACCTTCAATAGACCCGACAAGGATTCAAACCCCGATCTCCTTCTCATCGGGAAGTAGGTATCTGTGTTCAAATAGATCGCTATATAATTATACTATACATATAAATAGATAGATATATGATTAGACTGAATATATATGTATATATAAATAGATATATAATTAGTCTATATAATATATATTGCCTAATTTTGATAACATATATTTTATTTTTGTACTAAAGAGATTAGCCTAAAGTAAAAGTTTTAATTTAGTAACCAAATGTTTGTTTTGTAAAGTTGGTGTTACTGACTCGTCCATACACAAAATGAAGAGGAATTGGGGTCTGTTGGTAACACCGTATAAGATGCCAACATTTCCCTTTCCAACGTTAACTTCGTCATCTGGTTAGCGAAAACTTGCTCCCCTTGTGCATCTAATACATGGCCGTTTAGAGTGTTGGGGCGCACGCATGCACGCACGCACACACATACACACGCGCGCGCTAAGATATATTCAGTGACTAAACCAACTGCAAGAAAACCAACTCAATATCTTTTACCAAAGAAGGGAACTTTTAGCCGTAGCTTTGAGCCATGTTTTTATAAGGTTTCATTTTTTTTATATATATTATGTATGGAAAGAAAATCGTGAGGTTAACTTTTGAATACGGAGCTCTTGAGTGAGAAGAAATTCTTGAAAAGGAAGAATATTGAATAAACAAGGCTGAACTACAGGAACTGAAAAGTTGGGGTTTTTTTTTACTTTTATTAAGGTGGGGAACAGGAAAAGGGGCAAAGAGAAGAAAAACAGAGTTAGGGACAATTTTAATGCAGTTTTTAGAACAAAATAAATAAAACAGTTCTTCAGTAGATTTGTTTAATTTAATTCTCTACTATCCAAAATTATTTTCTCTCAACAACGTTTACAAGGTGAACCCTAGAGGCCGTTGTATCCAAAGCGCTAATTTTGGATTTGTCGAACTCGACTTTTATCATAAAAGTAAAGTCAAACTCAGAGAGTTATTTAAAGAACTCCTTGTCACTAATTTATCCTGTAGAGGCTTTGCCTCAAATATTAAAATTTACATTATTTTCTTTATTTTTTTGATTATTGTTACTGATTTTTAAATATTCATCCTTTTACTACTCTCAAATTATGTATTTATTATTTTTATCATTAATTTGTCCTATTTTTTTTGTAACTATTCATCTGTATGTATCATTATTTAGCTATTATTGTTTATTTTACTTTGTTATTATACTTGCTTGTAAGGTACTTGTGTACTTTTCAGTGCTGGCCTGTCATAGGTCTCGTAACTGTTGGCCAGCAGTATAATAAAGGAAATTGAAATTGAAACATTATTATTATTATTTGTTCTGTCTTACGACAGATGTATTCCTTCTGTCAGTGAACTTAGACCGCCAATGCACCCTGTCCTCTGCTTCCTCCTCCTTCAGCTCCCAGAATGTTCCCCATTTTCTTCAATTTATCTAATATTTGAATCCCCATTTTTTCTAAGCTCCTCTTTCCCTCAACCTTTCCTTCTATAACGTCGTACAGAAGACAGTTTTTCCTAAGGATGTGCCCAACCCAGTTATCTTTGTTCCGAAGAATCACATCCAAAATGGTTCTCTTCTCACCCACTCATTTTAGGACTTCTTCATTTGTCACCCTGTCTGTTCTCGTGATCTTCTCAAGTCTTCTCCAGCACAACATTTCAAAGATCTCCAAGTATTTCTTTTCCATCTTACTGAGAGTCCAAGCTTCTGATCCAAACAACGCGATGTTCCAAATGTAACATTTCATCTGTGTCTTCCTAAGTTCCGAACTAAACTTGCTGGTCAGCAGTAACTTCTTCTCTTCCTTGGCCATGGCAATCCTCGACCTAGTTTCCTTGGTGCAGTAGGAGATCCTTTGTCAGTAGACTTCCCAGGTACTTGACCTTCTCTGTTTTCCAATTCCCGGTTTCAAATTTCGATTTTCAACGGTTCTTCATTTTTTGTACATATCCACATCACTTTTGACTTCTCATTGTTGATTCACTCTCTACACATGCTAATATCAAAAGTTCTTGAATATCTGTCACGAGCGTAGCGACATTATACGAAAGGCTTGGACTAGTACATAAGAGGGCAAGACGAGAAGGCGAGTTCTTTCATTTATTTTCTATGTCATATGAGTAATTTAATATTT
This sequence comes from Timema podura, assembly GCA_033556935.1. Classification (NCBI taxonomy): domain Eukaryota; kingdom Metazoa; phylum Arthropoda; class Insecta; order Phasmatodea; family Timematidae; genus Timema; species Timema podura. The sequence continues at coordinate 13,102,846 of JAVRXN010000004.1, read as the reverse complement.
TTTTACATCTATAAGCCTACACACTACAAAGAAAAAAGCAAATTTCCAATGATAGCAAAAATAATATCATTAAATAATTGTAGATGGTTTTAAAAAATTCAAAGACAGTAACTAGTTCAAGATATATCAGGACCCCGGAAATTCGTGAAAAAATATGTTGTTGACACCTGTGAGGTTAGGTTTGGTTCAGTTGGGATAGTCTATTATAGTATAGCTCCATGGCGTCATCCGAAATCGAGCCATACTGAACATTCAGCCACCGTCTTTTGGTGGAGATAGTGCCAGCTTCTGTGGGTATAGGGTGTCATGTGGACATCCCAACGAACTCTCCAGCCGTTAATCTCAGTTTTCTAGACCATGGCCGCTACTTTACCCGTTTAAGTAGCTCCTCATTTCTTCTCGCGAGTTTGAGATGACCTCGTTCCAGACGCACTGCTTCACAGCACCGGAGATCGAACTCGGAAACTCTGGATCCATAGCCAGGAACTCTGACCTCTAGATGACAAAGGCATTCAAAAATGTTAACTATTGCGCATTAAAATACTTTTGGTGCCAGGTTGTAAAATTCTTTTAAATAATTGCGTTCTAAATATAAACGTTCTTCTGTGATTAAGGATGAGATATTTTTAGAAATTTAAAAATTAAATAGATCTATTTTACAATATTAATTTTGTTATCATTAGAAATTTGATTTAATTTCCGTGTTCATGAATGGTAACAAATATTAAATTTTTCCAAATAGGAAATAGAAAAAAAAATTGAAGAACTCTCCCTCTTTTCGTAGGCGTACTATTTCAGAGAAGATTTTTAAATAAAAATAAAAAGTGTTTTTTTATCAAATAGCAGATGTTCAAGAACGGTTGATATTGCTGTGAGTAGAAAATGTATCTAAAATGTCTATATTGAAATTGTATTTTTTTTATTTTGGCCAAAAAATATTTTTTATGTAAAAACCTGCGAAAATACACGGGTTCCCTTCAATTCCACATCAAGTTCACACATTTTTTTACATAGCCTTATTTCCACTTTGCGTTTTGTTACACCTCCAAGTGATTTGTATTTAATCAAAATAAGGTGGTTAATAATGACGAAGGTTGAATCTAAAGGAGATGTCACCCCATTCCAGTGGAGGGAGATATGAAAATCCATTTAAGGAATAACCACATTCAGTACACTTGACCGATATTCAGGCCCTGACCTTCCGTTTAGCCTGACAATTTAGTCCGCGTGCCCACCGATGCGGGTTCAAACATTCCTAAATCAATAGTATGGAGTCTGGTTGTTTTGTTTCAATTCAAAAACAAGTGACAGGTATAATTAATTTTATTTTTATCACCGTGTCTTACTACCAGTTCAGGTTATACGAACATGTACTAACTAAATACGCTACTGGATTAGGGATGAGGAAGGTTAAATTTGGAAGAAGTGTACCCGAATTTGAGTTTAGGGAGCGTAGAATACCATTTTGTAAGAAACCACCATCAGAACGCCCAAATAGGAATTTTATACAGATTTAACTATCTCGCAGTTGGTAAAACTAAAAGCAGTTTTTTTCATCAAACCGAATAAAACTACTAAAGTTGGTTTTAATAAACTTTTATCAAATAAATAAAAACTCTAAACGACAGATATATTAAAAAATGTGATTTTAATGAAAATTATATTGTTAAAGAACAACTTACAGAAGATTAATATAAAGCTTGAGAAAATATAAAAATAAATGTTCAATTTTCTTTTTTTAATCAGTTTCTTTTTCTCCTTTAAATAAGACACTGTCTGCTACTAATAAATATCTTTCCCCATTGCAAAAAAATCTTTGAATGAGGGTTAAAGGGGGGAAAGGGGGAGAGTAGCTCGTGGGAAGAGAGGGGGCAGGGGGATTAGATCATTACCAAGTGGACAATAGGTCCTTACCCGAGGAAAAAAGATTCAACCGACATCCCCCAGACTGGTGGCAGATTTTATAAGAACGCTTCGAGCTTCTACGATCAAAAGATAAAAATATATAGATGTTTTCCACCGTCAACATGATCGTTAATTTATTGAAATTCAGATCACCTTCTAAGAGACTTTGGTTCGAATCCTGCTGAGGTAAAATTTGATACTTCTTGTGGGGTGAAAGTATACGGACTGAATTGGCGGTGATGTGAGAGGTCAAGGCTCAAATATTTGGTTTGGGTGCACGGGGGGGAGGGGGTGGGGGAGAGAGGGGTTTTTCTCCCAATTCAATTCATCACTTTGGTTTTTAAATCCTCTTTCCATGCTAATATGAACATGTTATAACTAATGTTTGTTAAGAGCCTGTGTGTATCAATTTTGACAGAAAAATCCGCCGAGAGGTTCAAAGGATTTTGGGCCAGTCTTACCCCCTCCCCCCCTTGAAGCAAAAATAAGCAAATACCTGTCCCCCTCTTGCTTACGTAAGATTTGTCTTTAATTTGTTCACAGGAATAACCATTCTTTTTCTCATATAATTTTGCCTATAGCCTCAACAGGCAGTAAGACGCGATGATTAAAAAAAAATTCATGCAAATTATAAATTGCTGACAGTTATTAACATAGTGGTGTAAATTAATATTGTGAAATAATTGACAGTTAACACTGGTATACAATGAATTTAAATTTATTGAACAGTCACGTCTTCCTTGTTTAGCCATTCAGCATCTTCATTCCTGCCCGAAGCTGCCTGAAATCCAAGCAGCTTGCGATGTACCCTCCCTCAATTTTGCCCGTCTTTTTCTGTTTTACGTAAGCATTGTTCTGAACCCCCTCCACCCTGTCAGCAAAAATAAGCAAAACTTGAACCCCCTATCTTCCTAAGGTGCTTACGTAATACATGAACGCATCCATACTTTTGTATGAGGTTTCATTGCTAATTATCTGGATAGGCTGACTATTGGTCTAGGTGAGTCAACTATCTCTTTCCGGATCATGACCTAAACAACGAACCCAACACCTCAACCTCGTTAGTTCATTCATTCATCAAAACACGGCCTAACAGGGAGCCTCCTGTTGCCCTTGAAATAATGGAGGATCTTCTCTTTTATGAGAAATATAAAACATGATACCTGTGGATTGTTCTCATCACTTAGTAGAACACACATTGACAGTGTCGTGTTGCGGAATGTTACCAGAGGAAGCAGAGTTAGTTTAAACTGTATCTGTGGATTGTTCTCATCACTTAGTAGAACACACATTGACAGTGTCGTGTTGCGGAATGTTACCAGAGGAAGCAGAGTTAGTTTAAACTGTATCTGTGGATTGTTATCATCACTTAGTAGAACACACATTGACAGTGTCGTGCCGTGGAGTGTTACCAGGGTAAGCAGAGTTAGTTTAAACTGTACCTGTGAATTGTTCTCATCACTCAGTATAACACTCATTGACAGTGTAGTGTCGTGGAGTGTTGCCAGGGTAAGCAGAGTTAGTTTAAACTGTACCTGTGAATTGTTCTCATCACTCAGTAGAACACTCATTGACAGTGTCGTGTCGTGGAGTGTTACCAGGGTAAGCAGAGTTAGTTTAAACTGTACCTGTGAATTGTTCTCATCACTCAGTAGAACACTCATTGGTCAGGTATCAACGAACATACATTCCCATGTGAGGTGTATAGATAAGAACCTATGTATGACTGGTCAAATGGGGACAGTTTTAACAAGCTCAGTTATCCTGGAAACACTACACGACACTGCACTGATGACTAGTAAGAGTTAAATGAAACATTGTATTGATTCCATAGACAGTTAGAGTATGTGATATTCAACTCTTATATTTTATGTATATTCCCGTCCCCGTACCCCCACCCCTCTTCTTAGTTGGTCTTAGATTCGTATATCTGTCGTAGCAGAGCAAAGTTTGAGTAGGAGACGCTTATCACCTGAAATTAAATTAAAAAAATGTTTCATTAGCAAACTACAAATGTTTTAAAAATGGTTTACTTTGTAAACTTTCACATGTGATATTTATATAAATATATATATATATATTTAAATACAGGCTGGTTCAAAAAAAGAAATAAGTGAAATTCTAATACATAATTTCATTCACGTTATGTTTGCAAATATCACTTCATTTCTGAGAAGGTAACAGTGTGAGTGCAGTTCCTAACCAAGGTGTTATTGACCCCTATTTCATTCAAGATGAAAATGGTAACACAACAACTGTAACTGCTAGAGTGTACAGAGAGCAACTCATCCACCGATTTCATAAAGATCTACAAACTTTTGTGAGCTGAATAATCTGGATTTTTATAAGCAAGTTTTTCAGCATGACGGAGCCACCCCACACATAGGACGTGGGAAAAGAAAACTGTTAGAGGAATTGTTACCACATCGACTTGTGTCAAGAGGGACAGACTTTCATTATCCACCTCCAAGTCCAGACCTCACTTTATGCTATGCGTTTCTGTGGAGAATCTTTGAAAGAAAACTGTTTCGCACCTGTTTCAAGAAATCTGCAACAGCTTCGTGAGAGCATTGAATCAGTGATCAGTGATGTAACACCCGTACAGTGCACTAGCATGGTTACCCGAATAATTGATCGCATGGAATCTGTCCTTTGCAATGGAGGACATGTAGAATATGTAATCATAGGATAAAGAGAACCTAACTGGTATATTAGTTCACTTACCTTTTTTTTACCACCCTGTATAATAACTGGTAATAAAAAAACTATATTCAACAAAGAAAATAAAAAAGTGGACCTGAGGCTAACTTATCTATCAAACCTTTATTAATTTGTAAAGTTCACCAACAATAAATAAATGATAATGACAATTTTGTTTATTTATTTATATTACCTAACTGGACTCGTTTTCACGCTGCCTAAGGAGTCAGGCTCGAGGTATATTATTGCCGGTGTTGGGTTGGTTAAAGTACGACTCCCAAAATTAATTCCTCAACCATGAATATACGTATATATATTTTTTATTTTTTTGCGGCAGCCTGTATAACAGATTGTTGCTCACCGCCTGAAAAGTCTCGTTGGTAAGTCCCCTGAGTTTCCCGATAGTGATGGAGGCCGGTTTCGAAGCCCGGGTCATGATCAGTCTAATGGACTTCTTGAAGGAGTTTGGAGCAGAGTACCAATGGCTTTCATAGGCGGCCTGTGACACAAGAAGACCCTGGAATACAAGAGTGACAAGTTGTGTACCAGTGGTTGTCACAGGCCACGTCTGATACAAGAAGAACCTGGAACACAAGAGTGACAAGTTGTGTACCAGTGGTTGTCGTAGGCTGTCTCTTACACAAGAAGACCCTGGAACATAAGAGTGACAAGTTTTGTACCAGTGGTTGTCACAGGCCACGTCTGACACAAGAAGAATCTGGAACACAAGAGTAACAAGTTGTGTACCAGTGGTTGTCACAGGCCACGTCTGATATAAGAAGAATCTGGAACACAAGAGTGACAAGTTGTGTACCAGTGGTTGTCGTAGGCTGTCTCTTACACAAGAAGACCCTGGAATACAAGAGTGACAAGTTGTGTACCAGTGGTTGTCACAGGCCACGTCTGATACAAGAAGAATCTGGAACACAAGAGTAACAAGTTGTGTACCAGTGGCTGTCATAGGTCCTAGGCCCCTCAGACACAAGAAGACTCTGTAACACAAGAGTGACAAGTTGTGTACCAGTGGTTGTCACAGGCCGCGTCTGATATAAGAAGAATCTGGAACACAAGAGTGACAAGTTGTGTACTAGTGGGTGTCATAGGCTGTCTCTTACACAAGAAGACTCTGGAACACAAGAGTGACAAGCTGTGTACCAGTGGGTGTCATAGGCTGTCTCTTACACAAGAATACTCTGGAACACAAGAGTGACAAGTTGTGTACCAGTGGGTGTCATAGGCTGTCTCTTACACAAGAAGACTCTGGAACACAAGAGTAACAAGTTGTGTACCAGTGGCTGTCATAGATCCTAGGCTCCTCTGACACAAGAAGACTCTGTAACACAAGATTTGAACTATTTGACCTTTAAAAAAAATAGGCGTGGCTATGTATAGCCCGACCATTATAAAAAAACTTATCTTACAGCTACTAGCGATATTATCATATATTCAAATTAAATCAACCAAACTCACAGTCATTATCTGATAGATTTTAACAAGTTGTATCTCAATAATGCATCATATTATTCACTATCCTAATAAATCATTCATACAACAAATATTATTTAAATTGATATCATCACAAACAATTAATTTTAAACAGCCCATACACACATGTATATCTCAACTACATAAAAATCCAAGACAAAAGATCAAAGTTGAGTTCTTATTTTATAAAATTATTTAATTATTTTTGAAACCATTTAGCGTGGTTAAATTTCTGATGATAGCAGGTATAGCTCATTTCATGCCCGATATGTCACTACAAGGCTACACTGGATATCACCTTTGAGGTAACTGCAGGTCTTTAGGAGAAAAGCTTTATCTTAACTCTCTCTCTCTCTGTTAGCTGTTGCCAAATCTCCTCTCTTCCAGTTAAGTCTGAAGGTGGCGTGCAGGGGTAAATAAAGCTCCTGCCAATATCAACGAACCGGCGTTGCAAAATTTATTTTATATCTTATATTAGGGCAGATTTACCACGGGAAATAAAGTGAATGACAACGCTGTTTGCCAATAATAACTAGCAGTTCCCTCAGAGATGATATCCAGTGTATACCTACATAGATTGGTTTTAGGAGCTCGTAGTTTGTCCCGATGTCTGAATTCCTCACCTGATTGGCCATCTCATCGCTGAACCAGCAATACAGGAGGAACTCACAAGCGCATGCCAGCAGAGACTGTACCAGCTTCGCGAACTCGAGACTCCTCAACGGAGTCTGCGCAAATAAATGAGACAATGAGCATACTATACACATAGGTTACCAAAAAAAGGGGGAAACATATCCCTCCATGCACCTAGAGTCAAACCTGATCCTCCTAATTACCAGCAGTACAGTACATTGCGATCTTGACAACTTATACCACGTGACCACCTATTCGGTTACCTAGAGCTGGTTCTTCAAAGCTTCAGGATTATTAGCAATACTAAATACTAGTGTCAATAATATAATAGTTGTTATTTAACGTGGGATCCAAACCACGGTGGAGGCCTGGCATCCACACATTCACAAGTTGTGACTAATATAATAGTTAAAACCCGCTTCTATGATCTAATGGTCTAAATTCTAAGGCGTCACTCTCGCAATAGGCTGGACAGTCGATGACGGGGAGATCGGGGTTTGATTCCGGTTGGGTGTATTAAGGGTGTGTTTTCCCTCAAAATGGTTTTCCACTCTACCTCCACGCAAAAGCGAGTACACTCCCTCTAAATTCAACCTTCCTCATTCCTAACACATTAGCATAGTTAGTACCCGAACCCGTAGTAAAACGCGATGCCAACGGGAATCAAACCCAAGAAACTTGGCTCAGAGAACCGATGCTATGTAATTGAGCTATCCAGAAATTGTCTAGGTCTTTGGGTCATTCTACATTAATAGTTTAAGATATAGAGGCCAGTTTCATAGTCAGACTTAGTACGCCTCAAGTGCAGTTCTAAAGTAAATCAGTGGCATATTGTGGAGTGTTGAAAGGGAAGCAGACCTTGTTAAAACTGTACCTGAGACATCTTCTCCCCTACTCTGTCTCCATTTGATCAATAATGCATTTGCTTTTCTCTGCATGCCTCACACGGGAATTATTCTCCTCGATATCTGACCAATGAGTATTCTACCGAAGGGTGTGACCAATTCAATGCTGCTTACCCTGGCAGCACTTCATGACACGCCACTTAACTAAATATAAGATAACACCTATATAAGCTCGAATGTAATAGGCCACTTTTGCATCCTATTCCATTCTGGTCTAGGTAGTTGTCGTCCTTTATTAATTAATAATAATTGAGGTACTCAATCTGACTAAAAAAATTGGCTCATAGTCTTGTAATATGCTAATTACTATTACCTGTAATTTAAAAAACTAATTAATGGCAAGTAAATACGTACAAGAATTAATGATTCCGAATTATATGTGGCAGATTCTTAACTCACTGTGTAATTGTGTACTTGAATACGGCCCGAAACACGTGAGTCCTGCCCGACTTGACGTCCAAAAAGAACTATCGGACTCTCCGCCACATCTGGTCAGCTATGCACGACTCGACAGAAATGAAGGCGCGCCCCATGATGCCTTGGACGGCGTCCAACTCAAGCTCTACTCGGTTCTCCCAGTACCTTCTAGTAACCCACCCACCTCTTTTCCCTCCACTTCTTACACGTCAGTTTCATTTCATATATAAAGCCTCGCCTCTCGCTTCATTATTGTATTCATTTTTAACTACGCGTTGAAAGGAGTATCCAATGAGATTCAAGAACTGGTTGACATTCAAGTGGTGGTCACGATGATTGACACGTCGGTCTCACCTCCTCGTCGCAGATGATGTAATATCTGTTAAAATCTAAATTCTTTAGTTTAAAAGTTAGTAATTTTTTGATAGGTTTTTTGGTACTGTTTCGCATGTCTAGATGACTTAGCCTTAAAGTATGTACTCTTCGATAGAGTTTGTATAATGTCACGCTATGTCCATATGACGCAGTTTTAAAGTTAGTATTCTTTGATAGAGTTTGTGTATTGTTCCGCTCTGTCCATTTGACATAGCCTTAAAGTTTCTACTCTTTAATAGAGGTAGTTTATTCTAAACAGAGTGTAGTCCCTATGACACACTTTTTTTTATAGTTTTTACTATGTCCTATATGAATAGTCTTAGTCTTTTAGATCGGGAAAAGGGGGGGATCAAGTTAATCCATGGCTTTGTTCCATGACCTAGTTAGGTCTTTGATTGCTATCAATCTGTAGTTTGCCTGTTGTTGTTCCTTCGTACGGTGTCACCTCGTGGGTATGCTTCTATTCTAAGGGGTGGTCCGCGTACTGTTGTTTATTTTGTCCGGCTCCCTTCAGGCACAACTTGGCCTTTTAAATATTGACTGTTTGCTATTGTTATAGTCTCTCTCCAGACTACTGTTGAGTATTAACTATACTATTGGATGACCAGGCAGTACTAATGAGGAATAGGCCTGCCATAGTATCTTTAGAGCCTAGGTTCCTGATAGCTCACTTATGACTATTTGTAAACCTATAGTTCCAGCTCTAGGAACTTAACTTTTGTATCATGTAACTCTTTCTAGAGTTAACACACGCTAGCTAGCTCAGATAACTTCCTTCGATGTAACTCCTTAAACAAGGACTTTCTAGTTTTAGATATTGTTTAGCAATCTTTCTGATCCAAGTTGATCTGGTTTATGACTTGTAGCCGTAAGGCTGGAGTTGAATTATGTATTGTAGCTTAACTACATCTTAAATTATTCCCCCGACCTAAATTAATGTAATATTCTGGTTACCACACTTTCGTTCTAGAATGTGTGCTTGTTCTTCTTAAATGAATTACATTCTTTTATAGCTTGGACCCAACCATAGGTGTATTGGTTATAAGTCAAGTTTGGTGCTTCTCACCTAACACGCCCGTTAGGGGCAACCATATTACTAGTTGCTCAAATGTTGCCTAACATTAAACATTGGAAAGATTTGTATACTGTGGTGTCTTTGAACATCTAATAATTCTACCAAATAGGAGGAGCGGCGATACAGTCTGCAGTACGTCATTTTTCAACTACATTTAATTTAATTTGGAGATGTCTACAGATACGTCTGTGTCTGTAAACTATGTTAATCTCCAACTTCATCGATAAAGCACACAAGTTTACCATTTGTTATGTTTCTTTGTTCATGCACTTCTGTGGACTGTGCCCATGGAAACCCTTGCCTGAATTTGCCAACACTTTACTTCACCCACTGACGTTTCTAATTTATTTATTTTTTCAAAGTGATCATATTGCTATAGCATTGTCTTTCAAATTGAGAAGTATTAGACAATGTTATAAAAATAAAAAATAGTGGTATGTTAATCAATTTACAAGGCGGATACAGATGGGAGGGGGATTCATCCCAAAGATGCAGCTGGTAAACTCACCTGGATCATCTGGAAGCTGCTCAAAATGAGAACGCTGAGAGTTGCCAGCGTTTGTATGAAAATCAGCGGATTGTAGAAATTCTCCATGTCATTCACCAAACTTCAACACACATTAACACAATAAATTGATCAAATGAGATTTCTCGCTATCCAGACCCATTTTCTTAGTTTCGTGTCGTGGAGTGTTGCCAGAATTAAAAAAAAAACTGTGGAAACTGTAGTCATGAATTGTTCTCATAGCTAAGGAGAACAGTCAGTGGCCAGTTATCGACGAACATACATTCCCATGTGAAGTGTGTGTATCAGAGACTATGTGTGATTGGTCAAATGGAGACAGAGTGGGAGAGAACATATCCCATTTACAGTATTAATAAACTCTGCTTACCCTGGCAACATTACGCGCCATGACACTGCTTTTTTAAAGAGTAATAGACTATGTTATTACTAATAATAACAGCACTAATGTACTGAGTTTAACTGTTTAAAGTTTCAAATAACACATGATTACCTGAGGATTTCTTGATGATGTTTAACGCAATCAATAAGGTGAAACTCCGACTCTTTGGAGAACTCCTCAGTCAAACGACCAAATTCATGGCCTCTTTCCAAAACACTTCTGCCATATTCGTATGTATCATCCGTTGATTTCTTTATAGTCGCATTATCTCTCTTGCTGGCAGATGGATCTAAAAACGTGTGTAAAGTTCATATTATCCTCATCAGATTCAACTAGATGATTTTATTTGTGGCTATCATGTCCTCGTTAACATAATTGTTCAGTGAATAATAAAACTGGTTTGTTCTGTAAAAAATATATACACATTTTAACTTTGTATCAAATAAAACTAAATGATCATAGCAAATGGATTCAAAGAAATCGATGACATGTGTTTTGAAGAATTTAAAAAATTTAAGTACTTGAAAGCTGTGCTAAAAGATATGAATGAAATCCAGGAGTTAAGAAACCGAATTCATACAGGAAATGCTTGCTACTGTTCAGTTTGTAAGTGGTAGTCGCCTCATAATCTATCTCAAATTATGTATATGAATATATGCAAGACTATAATTCCGCCAGTTGTTTTTTATGGGTGTGAAGTGTGCTGAGAAAGATATTTAGGCCTAAGAGGGTTGAACAAGCATGATAATGGATAAAGTTACATAATGAAGAACTTCGTGGCTTGTGTGAACTCCCAAACATATTAAGGATAATTAAGGCTCTCAAACTGAGGTGGGATGGTCATGTGGAGCATATGGGTGATGACAGACGTGTGAACAAAATTTTAGTTGAGAAACCTGAAGATACAAGAACCCTTGATAGGCCAAGACGTTGATGGGAGGATAATATTCAAATCTATTTGAAGGAGGTTTGGTGTGATGCTAGGGATTGGATGGGGAGGTGTGTAAGAATATGGTTGAATAGCGGGCTTACGTTCTGCTAGCCATGGACTTTCGAGCTCCTTAAGGCCGCAAAGTAAGTTAGTTACATCATAACATAAAGAAGATAACACGGACACACTAATCACTACTAGATAAAACGCTAATTAATTAACAGCTCCAATCAATAATCTTGTAGTTATGAAACAATTTTATCTAAGCTGGTGATTGTTCAATCGTACTTGACAACTAAATTACCGTACAATATTTTCTTTCCAAAATATCAGGGTGAAGACAATTATCAACTGGGGAAAAATATTGTCTCTCTTGACTGGTTAAATAGGATATTTGTATCTCCTGTTGTGAGATCACAAAATTTTGTGCAAGCTTAAGCTGTGAATGCATCAGTAGGCTCAATTTAAGTCCTTGCCAGACATTATCTGTTCTGGTTGTTCAGATGTGGATCACTCGCATGGGTACTATAATTACTCTGACTCTGGGATTTAATGATTAATTCATGACGGGATATATTTTGTTTTTTGATTTGTAGTTTAACGCTCTATCTCTCTCTCTCTCTAAACAAAATAATGTTGGTCCATCACCCAGTATCAGTGGTTCTTAAAGGGTATTCCGTAGCACACCCACTGTGCCTCCCTGTGGATGCCGAAAAAAATATGGGGAAATTTATACCTAATTTCACAACATGTTCCACCAAAAACTATTATTGTGTAGGTAAATATTAATTTAGTGTTCCTACAGTCGATTTATTTTCCATCACGAAAGAGTATCTTTATTTTAATTAAGTTATCCACCAAGGTTTTTCTTAGCTTATAAAGCTTGACAAAAAGATGTTAAATACAAATTGTTCCACGAAGCGTGTCATCTTGGTAAAAAAAACTTAGAAACACTGCCTTAGATAGTTTATACCTGTAAAGACTACCATTGGCTCTAGATAGGCCTTACTTACATAAATATGTGAGGTTCAGTTCTGATCTCACCCTGATTGGAAATCCCGATGTTCCTTAGGGAGTCCTGCAGGTTTGAGAATTGGCAGCAAATGTGCAGAGCTAGGGAGATGAAGAAGCTGTCCAGTACCAAGGTGGTCACGAAATAGAACAGGAAACCAACCGACTGCAGGAGGTATGTCAGCTCGTACATCGGACTATGAGTGGTGTCCCAAGGTAACCACGAGTTGTAAGGCAAGGGCATGCTGGGGGACAACAAGGGTACGGATATGTACGCCACCCACAAGGGCAGACTCACGCCTGACCATATCTGTAAGAAAATATCGCGGGTAATGCGGCAGGTTAGCATGGTGGCAGGCAGTCATCTCAAGGGTCCCTAATATATCTATCATTAGATCTACCGCAAAGTATAAATCGGAAAGCTACGATATATATACCAAATTATATCGATTTATCGTGTTGTTCCCGATATATTGAATTGCATTGTTTTGGGAAAACTGGAGCAAGCTGCTGTTCTGTTATGCTATTATTCGCCGCTTTTCTCTTTTTAATGTTTTAATTATCTGTTGAAAATACGGTAATACCTTGACTTTCGCCTCCACAAGTTTATTCTCTTTACTCTTTCGTCGGTTTCCAAATTTCGTCACTTGCTTCGCTCTTTCATCGCATTTCGTTACAGAAGCGTTGCTTTTCTGGCTAAGATAACCGCGTGATAATTTTTCCAAAAAAAATTACCGTCATAAGGTGAATGGTGCTATTAACGTCATTTCATGTTAGCAAACAAATCAACGCCCCTAAGTCCACTTTCACGGATTCGAAGGTGTTATGTATTTAGTAATCTACATTTTTTGGCAGTCCTGGTGAATTTGCAAGGCAAATAAAGGCTATTCTTCGACTTAAGTCAGTGCCCTGGTTCCGAATCCGTTGAAAGAGCGAGGTATGGCTTTAGCAGACATGTTATTAAAAATTAGGAAAAAATCTACTTTAATAAAAATAGTGTAACCGTCTCAGAAGTGTAAGCTGATAACTTATTCATCTTACTCGTTTTGTAATGTAATTATTGCCAAAGTAGACCATCAACTGTCAGCAACAACATTTATTTCCAAACCATAACAGTAATTCTAAACAGAATTCTCAATGTGTTTAGTTAATCAGTGCCTAGTAAGCTTCCTTTGGAAGTTAATAATCATTGCAACCCAAAAAGACGCAATTACGGTTTGATTGGTTCGGGACTATATACTGTTGAGGGATAATAGACCCCCTCCTGGTTATTAAATACTTTAGACTTTTGTCTTGCTTGAAAAGCTCAGGAGCATTAGAAACTCGGGATCTCAATATCATTACGCTTGATGATTTAATGGCGGAGACCAGATCTCGTGTAACCAACCTAGAGAATCACGACCAATAGTAGAATTAACTGACATACATATGAGCCGTATACGGAAGCCACCATGTAGCAACGTGAGAGGGCGTCAGTGGAGACGAATGGGCCTCCCGGGTGTTTTAAATATCTGTGCCGGAATCGAGGATTGAACCCCGGAGCCCCAGCACAGAAGTCTGACACCTTACCCCGAGACCACCATGTCACCGTTTTAAAATAAAATCCTTTTTATTTTGTTAACAGCGTAAGAACACAACCGCCTTGACGTTTTGTATGACGTCATCAACTGCCCTTGTTTCGGCTGGTTTACCATCTTGATTTCAGAGCAGCACGCGGCATTTTAGAAGCGCTCGTTTGAAAAGCATTTTTTTTAAAGAGAATCATGGGACGTCACTCACACCCAAAAAAAACCAGAGGGTTATTTTCATAAGTTCATGTTTCAATAAGCTAAAAAGTGTAATAATTTAAAACAAATTGTTTGTATGATGTGAATACTTTGACTAAGCTTACCAAAAGTAACAACACATGGTTTTGCAAATCATACGGTTTGGTGAATGGTTATATATGGTAATGTTTCCTAGCTGTCAGTTACCACCTCTACTATTGTGGATGCCCTATAGATGTTAGATAAGGCACTTCCAAATAAAATTCCACTGCACTTTTCCTTCTAAATTCTATCTTCCTCATCCTTACCCCATCCGTGTAAATATGCAAATAGTCAGAATGGACTACGCAGTGAACCAATAGAATATCCCTAAATTTGCAAATAAGATATTAAATACTAAACTAATGATAACATAGAAACTATTGAAATGCCAATAATGAGGCAGTTGTTATTTGATCTTGGTAAATCTCCTGGTTTTCCCCTTCGTGTTGACAATAATATATTGAAACTAATAATAACATAGAAACTATTTGAATGCCAATAATGAGGCAGTTGTTTGACCTGGGTAAATCTCCTGGTTTTCCCCTTCGTGTTGACAGTAATATATTAAAACTAATAATAACAGAGAAGCTATTGGAATGCCAATAATGAGGCAGTTGTTGTTTGACCTTGGTAAATCTCCGGGTTCTCCCCTTCGTGTTGACAATAATATATTGAAACTAATAATAACATAGAAACTATTGGAATGCCAATAATGAGGCAGTTGTTGTTTGACCTGGGTAAATCTCCTGGTTTTCCCCTTCGTGTTGACAGTAATATATTGAAACTAATAATAACAGAGAAGCTATTGGAATGCCAATAATGAGGCAGTTGTTGTTTGACCTGGGTAAATCTCCGGGTTCTCCCCTTCGTGTTGACAGTAATATATTGAAACTAATAATAACAGAGAAGCTATTGGAATGCCAATAATGAGGCAGTTGTTTTTGACCTTGGTAAATCTCCGGGTTTCCCCTTCGTGTTGACAATAATATATTGAAACTAATAATAACATAGAAACTATTTGAATGCCAATAATGAGGCAGTTGTTTTTGGACCTTGGTAAATCTCCTGGTTTTCCCCTTCGTGTTGACATAATATATTGAAACTAATAATAACATAGAAACTATTGGAATGCCAATAATGAGGCAGTTGTTGTTTGACCTGGGTAAATCTCCGGGTTCTCCCCTTCGTGTTGACAGTAATATATTGAAACTAATAATAACATAGAAACTATTGGAATGCCAATAATGAGGCAGTTGTTATTTGACCTGGGTAAATCTCCTGGTTTTCCCCGTCGTGTTGCAGCAATATATATTGAAACTAATAATAACATAGAAACTAATGGAATGCCAATAATGAGGCAGTTGTTATTTGACCTGGGTAAATCTCCTGGTTTTCCCCTTCGTGTTGACAATAATATATTGAAACTAATAATAACATAGAAACTATTGGAATGCCAATAATGAGGCAGTTGTTATTGGACCTTGGTAAATCTCCTGGTTTTCCCCTTCGTGTTGACAATAATATATTGAAACTAATAATAACATAGAAACTAATGGAATGCCAATAATGAGGCAGTTGTTATTTGACCTGGGTAAATCTCCTGGTTTTCCCCTCCATGTCGACAATAAGATCTCGCTGATGTGCTGGTAAGTTTCCCACCTTGGTGTGATTAGTTCTTGGTTCAAGACCTCCAGAAGAGCTCGGAACTGGTCGTTTTTAAGGAGAATTCGAACGCATTTGATAAGCGCGCTCATTTCACTCACCACTAGAAAAGCGCTCTCCCCTGAAAAATTGAATTTTTATTCATGTGGAAGGGAGATTAGGAAAAAGATGAATGTAACTGGTTGATGAGCTAATACAAGAAAATAAGATAAAGTTTCAAGAAATAGTAAAGGTAAGCTGCTGAAATGACATGCTGGAGGACTCAATTTGGACAAGGCGACGGACCTGTCGAAAGACAGAACCCATATACAAATATTCTAGGCTTACTGAACACTCGTTTATCGAAAGAGACTCGGGTGTTTTAAGGGAAAATTTTATAGATAATGACAGAAATTCGTCAAGGTTCTTCATTAAATTTAAAAACATTATTTTAAACTAAATTGGTACGCATGTGGGCTAAGGCTTTAGTCTCATCTTGTCTGTTTTGCCTGTCATGGGAATAGTGCCTTCATCTAATCTCTACGAACCTTTTAAATTATTAACATGCCATTTTTTTACCATAATTATATGAAACATTTTCTAATACTTCACATTCTGACTGCAACGGACTGGATAACAAAGCCGTACCTGTCTTCAGCAGCTGATGGGCGTTTTCCACGATGTAGAGGAAAGATCCCGTCAACATGATTGAGAGGAAGAACACCCCGATCCAAGGTAGGTAAACGCGCAGCATACGTAGCCATTCTGGACCAGTCTGTGATTTCCACAAGCCAAGGTGCGTCATCAACGCTATGTTAAGCGACATAACCATCGTCATGAATGGAGGTTGGCTGCGCTGTCCTATAACTTACAACTTGAATACTTATCTCCTGGCCACATATTTACGTTGCATGGTTAATGAGATATGTGTGGTTTATTAAATCTCTTAAGGCACTTGAATTGTCGAGCAAACCAGCACCGTCGTAGTCAGTGGACCTGGCCACGAGCCTGGGGCTCCCAGGTTCGATTCCCAGATGGTTTATTGGGTATCCTACTCCAACGGTCACCAAGGTTTGGTTAATTAGACTTAAGTTAGGTTTAAGTGTTTCCACTAGTCCCCACACCCTTCATAACTCACTCATTACCATCACCTCATCATCATCGGGACATGGAAAGAGCCTCCACGGAAGGATGTACGATTAGTACATTCGGGTGTCCCCTGGACAAAGGTACTCGGCTCAAGAGCGTGGAAAGCTAATCTTTCCAATAGGGGTCAGCTATAAAATTTTACTATACCTTTAATCAATAAAAATTTGTATACGTATATATGGACACCCTCCCCTCCCCCTAGTACGGGGTTCCATCAAATTTTAGGGAGTCGAACAACCCCCCTCCCCCAACCCCACCTTTCTACGCCCTTGGAACGGCTGTTTTGAGGCCTAAAAACCACTAAAACAATCCTCAATTATCTTATAAAGTTCTGTTGTAGCCTTATTAAAATCCCCTTCATATATATAAATTATATTAATAATTCAATCACTTCTTTTGTTTCTAACCATGTAGGGACATAATGGTACCTTTCGCCTACATTTAGGAATAAACTATATTTTTAAATAGCCAAACACTTCTGAAGTAACGTGTGATTTCCGGGCGTCTGCGACGCGTATTAACGCTTCGAAAGGCGGTCTCCTTAATAAAACATTTCACACTAAGATATTTGCTGGGACAAATTTGATTTAAATATTACTTAAAAGAAATTCAACTTAGATAGAGCCGACCTAATACTTTTCTTCAGAAACCACATATATCCGTTTGATCTAGGTGACTAATGTCACAAAACCTGCTTCAGTGGCCGAATGGTCTAAGATGTTATTGTTATACTGGCCTGCTGATGATAGGGATATTGGGATTCGAATCCCGGTCGTATCTACTGAGGATGGTTTTCCTAAATGGTTTCCCACTCTCCTTCCAAGCAAATGTGGGTAATTACCTCTAAAATGCTTCCTTCCTCATCCCTACCCCATTAGAATAAATATAATATTGTGTATAACCCTGAACAGATAATAAGACTCAGTGATAAAAACTCTAATAATCTATAAAAAATATATATTTACCTAATTTGAACCCCTACAACGGCATTTCCATGAAAACTTTATTTAAAGAAAACAGTACTCAGCCAATAATGATTTAATTCAATTTTTGACAGCAAAATGTAAATTTGAAAAACCACACCCTTGTGTAGTATAATATTTTTTGTATCGACTTAAACTAAAAGAATAGCCCACCTGATAATTGTTAGATCTTAATGTAATATAATTTCAGTTTACAAAAGCCATTTATATATGAATCATATATATGTTTTTTATAAAGACATTCTTATTGGTGCTGGGGAGTATAATTTAATAAGGGCTAAATTGTTTTTTGGAGTGGCGTAGCTAGTCATTACTTCATCAGGACTATTTTAATAATTTCTTCACAAAAATTGTTTAAAAACTTTATTGTTACGAATCCCGAGAAAAGTGTCAGTGAAAGTGTGAATATTTTATCATAATGAACGGCAGCTGTCAATTCTAAACAGGTGCTTGAAGGAAGGAATAAACTTGGAACCTAGGAAATAAACTCTTTTCTTTTTTTCTCTTAGTTTTTAAGATCAAATTTGTTTCCGGTGTCACGTGTTTTATGAGAAATTTAGTTGAAAAAGTAAAAAAAAGTTTAACTTATTAATTTGCTGTCATCTCTTCGAGTTTAAGCTTTTTTTAATGATTTTTTTTTTCAACTGACGTGACTACGCTTATTATCCTGTCAAAGCGCACTTGATTATTTTTTTTGTTCCCCACGCCTTACGATCCATTACTTAACGTTTTTTATTTGAGGTATTTAATGTGCACTTTCTGAACCGACTGGTTATATCAGCCCACGAGAATTTCTATGAGCGAGCGCTAAAAGGCTTACCAATTTTGCCGGTGGAGGTATTTCCACATACCTTCCAGGGTTATTTTACATGCCATAATCGACATGGGGCCCAATAGCTTTGCTTCCCCTACGAAGGAAGTTGTGCTACAGATATTTATTGCTTAAGAAACATTCGTCGACCTCAGTAGGGTTTGAACCCACGAACATCGGATCCTGAGGCAACACGTTACCCCAAACCATCGAGGTCAACAAGTCAATTAATTATAAATTGGTAAAAACATCTGTTTAAGATTATTTTAAGACCAAATTTAGATCCAGTTGGTCGTAACAATTTTGTCCTTTCAAACTTATATAATACACTTCGCTGGCTCTCACTAACATTTTGTTAATCAGCAAACTTGCCTTACTTGAGGTTTACCCTTCCCTACTTCGCTTTTTTAATGAATAGCGAAGTAAGAAAACCGAAGCATTAATTAAAACAAATATTAACTCCTCAATAATAGTACCCAATTTATTTTTTTTTCTTTTGAGCCAGAAATATCCTTAAGTTACAATATATCAGCCCAAATAAAGTGTTTCGTGGCGCGTTCGGAGATTGAGGAGATAAGAGGAGGGAGGATGAAATAAAATAAAAGAACCACGGAAAACTAATTATTTGTCTATAATTAACTTGGTGCCAATTAAATTCTGCCGCCAAGAGGAGGCGGTCCCGTTCTTCCGCAGTCTTGCTTCTCGAATTCTTGACTTTTTTGGTTGTGTAAGTCTCACGCGTTACGTCACAAGGTTTCAGATGACGTCACTTTGGGCAGAAACCGTTCAAGTCTCATAACAGAGACAATAAATTAAAAAGGTGTACTTTTCACTTTGCCAGCTTTTGTTTTTTCACCGCGTCTTACTATTAATTCGGGTTGTACGTCTATATACTTACTACGCTAATGTGTTAGGGATGAGCAAGGCTGAATTTAAAGGAATGTACCTAGATTTGCACGGAGGGAGAGTGTAAAGCCATTATTTAGGAAAAAACACGCTCAGTATACCCGACAGAGATTCGAACCCCAATCTCCCCGTCATCAACAGTCCGATCTATTGCGAGAGTGACGCGTTACACCATTCGACAACAGAAGTGGGTATTTACAAGTTTAGTTCAACAACAGCTCTCAATAATAGCCAAACAGATTTTATAAATGTAAACTTAAGGTTTAACATCATCCATTATACCATATTCAATACAGAAAATTTAATTTAAAATATATAATTTAAGTCAATTCAGTAGAACTGTGAGAAGAGTTTTCTTAAATCGTAGCTTAATATAAATGTCTAGTTAAACTAAATTTCAGCTCCTTACGTTAACCACTTTACCTTAACAATAGTAATATGAATATCATAAAATATCGAGTTTGACACCTTCTAACTAGTGAACTGTAGTGATTTTGAAATCATTGTTAACACTATTTATAGCTTATAATTATACACTTGTTAAAATTGTGAATTAAATGTGTATTGTCGAATGACCTTAAAAGTCGTATACGATAGGCTAATTGAAGAATAAGGCCCTGGTGGGAGAAACTGGGGGGAACTGACTCCTGTGAACAATGCACCATGAAGGCTCAAATAACAAGACGATGAAAAGAAATTATGTTTTATCAGTAAGATATGTTATTATGTTTTATTTTAACACATCACATTACATCAAAAATTTTTAAAAAGTTATTTGATTTTTTTTAGCATCACGTCTTACTACTTGTTTAATACGCCTATGTACCAATTACGTTAATAGTTTTAGGTATTAGGAAGGTTATATTTAGAGGTGTGTACCCGCATTTGCGTGGAGGGAGTGTGTAATTTTTTTAAACACCCCAGTACTCCCGACCTAGGTTTGAACCTCGATCTCCCTGTCATCGAAGGTCTATTCTAATATACGAGTAGCGCCTTAAACCATGCGGCCACTCAAGTGGGTTATTCGAAATGAAAAGTACATGTATCGAAATATAATTAAAAAAATGATATAGCTTTAAAAATTAATGGCAGTTTTCTCCCCATGTTTAAATTGAGATATTTATATATTATAAAATATGTGAATCGAAATAATATACATTAGCAAACCGAGCAAAAATTGCGTTATATTTACATTAAGCATTTTTTTTGACTCCCGGATTTAAATTTTATGATTGGTTTTTTAAATAATTAAAGTCCTCACTAGTATATTTGGTCAAAAAAAAGATCGATATTGGATTTACAAGGGTCAATACTTCGTATTAAAATTTGACTTTCGGTTAAAATTTTCGAAATTTTATTAGGGGTTGCACATCTTATGGTTATCGCGTTTTTATTAAATTCCACATGTATAAATTTAGACCAATAAAAAAGGTAAATATTGACTATTGAGTCTAGACAGATAGAGATAGATCATTGCTGTACAAACATTTCCCCTAAGAGGTTAAAGAAAAAAGAACAAACTTTTGACTTACTTATCTACTTACTCTATGGAATTAGATAATTATTGCGTTAAAACGTAAGTAGTGTCTGTACAACTAAAGCCCACAAAATTGTAATAATATTATATTGCCAATATTTCCGAAACTATTGGTTTTATACAAATATATTTCAAATAAAAGTTTTTTATCTTTAATAGTACTACAATTTTGCAATGATGAGTTATCTAGTATCACAAATAGTTGCGGAGATAAGGAAATTTCCACTTCCGTAAAGTACCTTAAAAGTCATTTTCATAGAAAAATGAAAATAGCCATTTTGTTTATAATCTTAATCAACGTCTAGATACGAATTTTAAACAAAATCGTTATAGATGATTTTGAGAAAAATCGATTTTTTTCTCTTTTCACCCTTTATTAAATTACTCTTAATTTTAGGGTTAAACAGACACAAAGGTCTACATCCATAACATATCGGGTTATATTTATTTTGGTGGTCGCAATACTTTACCTCAAGTGTTCGAAAAGTTAAAAAAATATATATATTGAGTTTAGCTTGAAATTTATTGGTTTTGTAAAAATATGTTTCAGATATAATATTTGTATCATAAATAGACTAAATATTTGCATTTATAAGTAATTTCATATCTCAAATAGTTTCGGAGATATGATAAAAAATGAGAATTTACGCATCATACTGGAACCCTTAAGTCATTTTGCCTAAATATTGAGAGTAGCCATTTTTTTAAATATTGATCAATGCTTATAATGAAATTAATCAAAATCATTAGAGCCGAGTTAGAGAAAACCGATATTTTGTCTTTTTTCCGTTCGGTAAACTACCCTTAATTTTAGGGTTGGATATTCAATTCCTAAAACCCCTCGAGGCAGCTCTATGAAAATCCTGGATACCAAGTTTTAGCCCGATCGGTAAAATAGTTTAGGCCTCTACTCCGAGTTACAGACAGACGGAATTCAAAAACAACTTTTTCGGATTCGGGGGGGTCATGAAACTTCAAAATTCATCAAAATCTCGAATTCGATTTTTTTTTACGATCATAATACTTTCTTTACTTTTAAGATAGCGAGAAAGTAAAAATGACAACTTAATTTTTTAGATACTTTCGATTCCTAGCCCCTTTGACCCAATTCATTCTGTGACTAACGTAACGACTAGAACCCAAGTCTTTGATTTAAAATGTAGTTAAAGGTACAAACCTAATGTCACGATTATATATTTAACGTCTTGTCGCAAACCGTACAGACTTAGACCTAGGTCTGTTGGCAAGGGATCTTGGAGGCGTCAGGTAATGAAAGACTGGACCCCGGCGTTGAATGGCGTCATGACGGCCAGAACTAGGGGAACGGTTAGCACACCTGTATTTTACCCTTGATCAGGACTGTGATTTGGTTTGCATTCATATACCCTAATTTTGGTAGGAAAAACAGTAGCTGATAGTAACTAAAGTTACTAAAACAATCTTAATATATTCATGCACCAAGTCATGTTATCTGCAGCTGTCACGGTACATTGCGAGAGGGTGTGTGTGTGGAACGTATTTTTTTGAAAGAGAAAGCTATCTCTATAACAATGGAATTAATTTTTGTTAATATGTTTGAAAAAACGTGCACTTAAGTGGTTTGTCTTGCGAGGCTTTCATACTCTTAAACCAACCATTCTGACGTTCCGCTTTCCTATAGATTTACCGCTCCTCCAGCAGACCCCCCCCCCCCCATCGCCATCCTCTCGCTCCAATCATCGTCAGTTTCAAGCTGGATGAAAGATTACTGTGCATCAATCATTTCCCTGGCAAATATGGAATAGTATTTGAAAGAAAGAAGTGGATGTAGGTGGTGGTTGGGGGGGGGAGTTTAAAGGGGGGGTACATCATTTTCATTTCAACAATCTTTCAGAACAGATTTTTCGGCAAATAAAAAATAGGTTTATTATACTCATATATATATAAGGGCAATCATGCTTCATGCATGTTGAAAAATAAAAATATTGAAAGGAACGTAATGGATTGCTTTTTTTTTTTTGTATGAGGGGGATAGGATTTTGAGGTGGGAGAGGTAAACCTTGTAATTAAAAATCTGACTTGTTTGTATGAGTTGAGTAAACAAGTGTTTATGAAGAGTGGTTTTATTTGTAAGAATAATCAATGTGTTCAGTTTATAAGCCTAACTTTTCAACACATATATTAGTAAGGTGTGGCAGAAGGGAGCGCGAGTAATTTTTAGTTTTTATAGCATTAAATTTTTTGCACTAAAATTAATAAAACATTTCTCCAATAGCAACTTAGAGATTAGTTTTCTGCACATAGTAATATCAACAGATCTTGAATATCTGTCAAGGATGTCCTGGAATTTTGTCAGAAGTTTTAAATAAAGAAAAAAAGTTTTGACAAAACTCCAGGGCACATAAAACCTACGATTTAATCATAAATTTTGAGGTCGAAGAATTTTCACTACTGCAACACCCACTTAAATTGTCTCTATCGAAAGGAATCGCTTCAAGTTTTAAAAATAATATTTCACTTCAGTTAAAACCCCGTGAGAGAGCTATACATACTATTCTTCA
Organism: Timema podura; assembly: GCA_033556935.1. NCBI lineage: Eukaryota > Metazoa > Arthropoda > Insecta > Phasmatodea > Timematidae > Timema > Timema podura. Next base: position 13,079,129 of record JAVRXN010000004.1, on the reverse strand, counting down.
TACAGATCTATGAACGCGGAGCAGTATCGGAAAATCAAGGCGCTTATACATATTGAGAACGTAAGCTATACGCCGTGAGATAAGATTCAAACACTACATCTCTTACATAAATGTTGTACGGGATAGTATTATACAAATATAAGGGGTCACTCTCGTTTCACACAAAGTTAAATGTAACGTTAATATTAAGTCGGGTCGAAGCTACGGTTTAACGAATCTGAATCTTTATTTTATCTACGAATCCTAAATATTGAATTAGAATCCTAATATTGGGGGAAAGTATTGACAAAAGAGGAAATCACATAATGGAGTGATATAAGATACAAACAATAGGCCTAACTAATTCTAACTTTTTTTACTAAAAGCCATTAATTATAATGTTCAACATTGAGCTAACTGCTAAATTAACGTCTGAGGACTGGTTGTTAAATCGTACTATAATAATTATACTGAGTGTCTAAACAACAATACGGTGTATTAAAGTTATAAAACAAATTACAATTAAAATTTTAAGACCCGCTTCGGTGGGCATGGTCTAACGCGACTACTATCGCAGTAGACTGGACTGCAGATGACGGGGAGCTCGAAGTTCGAATCTCTATCGGTTGTAGCGAAGGTGATTTTTCTTTAATTATTTTCCACTCTTCCTCCAAGCAAATGCGGGTACAATTCATATAAATATAATCTTCCTCATCCCTAGAACCATTAGCGCAATTAGTGCATAAGCGTATAACCCGAACGGGTTAGTAAGGACCGTCACTAAAATATATATTTATAATATATTTTTTAGTGAATAACATAAATTTCAGAAATTTAATAAAATTCTCTGACATTTCCCTGTTTTAGGTCACTGTATCATCCTGATTAAGCTATATTTAATCTCAATTCTACCAACATTCCTATTTTATTAGTGCAGTTTAACGTGGATGGACCGAATGAGTAAAAAACGTATGAAAAAAAAATTAGCTATGAACTAGAGTGGGAGGGGGAAGTTGACATAAAAATGTCCTCAGCAAAACCAATCAGCATCCAACGGTGAACTCCCGGGAAGGAAATCGGACCTGACGTCAACCCACCAGCTATGCTATAATTTTATGAAATAATACTAAATTCAACCTCGGTGTGAGAACGTAACACGCCCCCTCAGACTCCCCTTACGCTCATTCATTTTAAAAAAAAAAAGCTTCATTCTGGTCCGTAATTTCACTCCTCTTACCACTTGTCGTTCGGGCAATTTAATTACAATCTACAAGGCTTGTGTCATCCACCGTAGTCGAGTGATTTAGTTGTCAACTTCCGACGCTGCGAGCACTCGCGTCACACGCTTGTAACAAGGTTCATCTAGCGAGCAGGTTAAACCCCCGGCAGCCATTGTTGGTTCGACGCATTTCTCCGTAAAAAAACTGATTGTTTAAAGAACTTCTTACTCTTGGGAAATACCTTGTTTGCAACAATGCACTTCGACGTCAGGGAGAAGGAATAATTGAACACTAGCTGCAAGTGCACGGGTGGTTGGCGGTCTTGTTGAAATTAATCAATAATAGGGAATAATTTCCCGGAAACAAATCACTAATATATTCGACATATTAGTGGATCGTTGCACCATACCACTTAAGAATTAAGTTATTTTTAACAAAACAAAAAAGTACTTACCTATTTACAATCATGAAGGGCTTCCAGGGTGATGGAACTAAAAGAATAATTTTACAAATGAACCACTGCATACACAGCAGAAAAGTTGAACATTTCAGGTTTAAGTTGTAAGAATTTTTTGCGACATTCTAGAACTCTTAACATTTAAATTGAGTGGTCATTTGTCTTAATAATTTAAGACCCTTTCTCAAAATTTCAACTGTCAGTAATAGACTTATAAAATTATTTATTTAGATACCGACAGAGAGCAGTTATTGAATACCTGATCAAAGCACACATCGGTGATCAAGCGATTCAGAGTATTAGCTGCCTTTTAGTGATGAGGTTGTTTGTCTTGAATACATATTCATCAATGCAAATTTAGACACTATCAGATAAAGATGTGGAATTCCTGTGTAATTTATATTTGACAAAGAAACGCTCTTTACCTACTAATGTGAAACACAAAACGACAATCTGAAACCCGCGCCGATAGTCTAACGCGCTAATCTCGTAGTGGACAAGACTGCCGATGTTGGAGAGATAGAGGTTCAAATCTCAATCGAAAAGGGGTTTTTCCAAACTGGTTTTCCACTCTCTCCCCACACAGATACGGTACATTCCCTATAAATATAATCTACCTAATCCCTAAAACCACTAACGTAATTATCACACAAGTGCATAAACCTCAACAGGTAGTAAGACGCGGTGCTATAAAAAATTGAAATATTTATCTTTGAATTTAAATTTGAAAGTTCTTATTTAACTTATTTGGAGTCGATATTTTCTCGAAGTCAATTTGAATTTCTCTGACTTTGTTAGAAATTAAATTAACATACATATATGCCTATATATATTCACCACATCTAAAGTAGCCCCATGGCGTCTTAGGTGCTGACTGATGCCTCACAGCTGACGGCTTTGAAAAGCTACCAGACCAAATTATGTATTCTTACGCCGAACCATATGATATGCAAAAAAACATGTGTTTAGCAGCTGTCACTTCCGAGAGTCAAAATGTAGGTATATACCTAAATGTTGACTGTCAAAGTCAGCTAACCTAGAAGAAGCCATGGGGCTACTGTAAGTGTCCATGATAGTTATGCTGGTACATTAATTATGCTGAGTAGGAATTAGTAAGGTTAAGTATAGGTAATGTAGTCAGTCACCCTTGCAGGGAAACCACTTGGTAAAAACAAAACCAACTCAATACACACGACCGAGATTCAAAATCTGATCCCCCAGTCACCAGCAATCCAATCCAACACAAGAATCACATGTTAGACCTTGTGACCACCACTTATGTTAATTCTTTTATTAATACAAATTAATGATGTTATTGTAATGAACATAACATTCCTGTGGTTTGAGGCGTTAGGTTTGTAATCAAGTGTAAAAAACGTGTCTCAAGTGCACACCCTCAGGTTAGGGGCGGAGATTTAGGATTTACCCAACCTCTGCACCTAAAACTTAAGGGTTTCTGGGGGAGGGAGGGCTTAACCCAACCTGGAGTCAAGAAAATTTTCGACTATAAATACATCTATAAGCTATTTCGAAGGTTTTTTTTAATTGAATAATTGTAGACTTGGGTTAAATATTTTTTAAACTTAGTCACTAGCATTAAAAATACTAAAAGCCTAGCCTTGGCTCAAAAAAATTGTTTTAAACATCTTCTAAAACCATGTTTAATAAACTACAACTTTATCAAAAAACTTCAAGAGTTACTTTTGAATTAATACTTTAATTTCATTCCAAACCACTCTATAGTTTTAATCAGGTACTGGTTTTGACAACACCTTTATAGTCAACCTGTAGATTGTTCTGGGAAATAACTGAAGATAAGGATAATGCAGACAGAAAAGACTAATACTATTAATATTGGATTACTTATGTGCTTGTGAGAAGACCTGCAGCCTTCGATTGTACAAACACCAACTATCCAACCTAAACATGCAAATTAGCAAAGGGAATAATTTCTACACTGCCATTAATGTTTCAAAATAGTTACATTCAGATTTTGTATGTAATTTTTTTTAATGTGGTTTAGCAATTCTGTCTCATCTAATCTAAAAGTAATTATGGATAAATTTAATATTTACGATAACTTAAGCAAATGTGCAAGTAATTTAATATTTTACCTCTGACCCCTGCAAAACAGGCCTGCAGCAGTCTGTTCTCTGCCAGTGCCTCAGGTCACTAGTATAACCCGATTTTCTGCCAAATCTTTTAAAAGCCCTTTCTCTTATTCCTACCTGAATTATAAAAAAAAGGCTTTAGATTTTGTCAAATTTTGCTTCCTAGAGTTCAAGTATTAACATACATGCACACAAGGAGTTTCAATTATACGGAGGAAAATTGTTCCTGTTAAATTGAAGCCAAATTGGACAGGCTAGTCGTGCAGAGGTACATGATAGTATTTAGTAGTAGTTTGTTACACCTCCATAACAATGGTTTTAAGATTAAAAACAATGTATTCTCCAACATGTGTAGATTCAAGTTAAATTAGTTAATATATTAATTTACATACTGGTAAATATTTATTTTTGGTTCAGTTCTGTTGTAGAATAGAGAAATGTGAAATTAATATTTTTTATGTTTTTGTCAAAGTATCAGACTGGGAAAATATCAACATGTGATGAAGGAACTTTTCTTTCTACTAAATTTTTTCCAGGACATTTCAAGGAATTTCTACACTTCCTCCAGGACAAGTGTATAAAGTAATCTTGGAAATATACAATTAGTGCATAGCTTATTTTATGTATATTTTCAATGCAAGCTCAGAACTCTACTAAGCCTGCACCTTTCCAAACTTTTGTTGAGAAATGTTTTTGTTATTCGTATGGACCAGTATTTATTCAGGTTAGTATAATATTCTGATGTTTTACTGTTTGTGTATTTCTTAAAATTTATGCCATGGAGTGTTTATTTAAAATACTGTTTTATAAATCTTGAAATTTACCTATTATATTTAAACTTTATTTAAAATACTATTTAGTAAATCTTAAATACTAGAGATGATCAAAATATTTAGTTTTTATTTAGAAAACTTACAATTTAAAAATGAATATCAATATACAATTATAAGTCAGCATATTTTATCCTTTTTTTTTTTTGCAAGATTATAGAAGGTAAATGTATTGGTCATACCAATAACTTCAACCGAATCCGAGTTTTTGTCCTTTTTCCTGAATATTCAAAATATTGCTGACATCTACCACTATTTAACTAAATTGAATCAAACTACGTAATCTTTTATTTGAAATGAATGGGAAAGCTTAAGTTAAATCACTTATGGTTAAAACTATAAAACTTGTTAAAAAAGGAAGAAATATTAACATTAAACTCAGACCATAAAAAAAATACTAAATTTGAAGTGGGGAAAATCATTTAAATACATTAAAAAGCAGAAGTCCCCTAACATTTTTTTTATTTTAACCTTCTAACTCTGGATGTGTTCCCTCCTAATTATTTCTGATTTCATCGAGAGAGACTTGTTCCCCACTTTTTCTTAAGAGGCAAGATTTGGTTTATTTCACTAGTGTTAGGAGATATTGAGTATTTATCTGAACAAGTTATTGTTCGATTTATTTAGGATTGATAGATTAATAAATTTGATTTTTACCACCTACCGGCGGTTCTGGAGGTGTATTTCCCTCTTCCTTAACGTAACTTACGAGATATCTAGTTTTTGTAAATCATAGCACAGGAACTGAGGGATTAAATACTTAAAATTTATTACTTAAGGGGATGGCTCATACTAGTTGGACTATAACCCCCTCTAAAAAAAAGCACAATATTTTTTTTTACTAAGCTTCATCCCTTTTAATGTCTTTTACAAAATTTTATATATTTTTAAATATTTTTTAAAATAATTTTCCAATATAAATTTTCTTTTTCCTCTTGGCGGAGGGAGGGTGAAGCTTGGTATCTGGAAATAAAAAGTTACAAATAATGTACAACATAGTTTATTTTTCTCATGTTTCAAATAATAATGGAAATATGATTTCACAACATAAAAATGTGAGTATTATTGCTTTGTAAAGTTAAGATAAGAATTTTTTTATTTTCTAAACTATATATTTGTTTACCTCTTCACCCCCACTCTGGCACTTTGTGACATTTACGGAGGTGGCGCGCCGTGGCAGCGCTCCCTCTCCCTCCCCAGATTGTTCGGGAGGGGGCGTCGTCCATCCTATCCTCTACCTAGATAGTCCAGGAGGGGGCATCCCAGGTCCTCCCCTCCCTTGACGAAGAAGAGGGTGATAAGCTGTCCATGCAGGGCAGAAGCCTCACCCTAAGTGAGCACCTGGTCAGACTGGAAAATATGAATTTCATTGAAAAGCCTCATCTTAAATGATTACATATCAAAATGAAAGATATACAGAAAGTGATAAGAGATGAAGAATAAAATATATTTTTTTACTCACTCTCGATCCAAGCACCATCGGCGTTCCTCCGACACTCGCATCGACAACTCTCCCCCCACCCTCAGCTTGAGGGAGAGAAACCCCAAAATGTTTGGCTCAGGTCGTCGCTTCAGCTTGGGGAAGGACGCCATACGAAAAAATGGCTCCCCCCTCCCAGGAATCCTGATCTTCGAGAAACCTGGAGAGTTTGGCCCAGAACCACGATGCACTGGATGACCTCACAATCCCTAAAAAGGTTTCTGGAAATCCTGGCAGGGTCTAGAAGTAACAAAGAATCCAAGGCTATTCTATTACAATAAACTAGAATGCTATAAGGAAAATATAGAAAAAGTAGCATTTTGAATTCAATTCTGGTTTCAAATTATAAGTATTGACTAAATTACCTATATAAATGTATTTTTAAGGGTATAAATATGTTGATGTGGCTAAACACTTAGTATATTTATGCCAACTAATGTGATTCAAACACTTAAATATTTTTGCCCGCCAAAACAGAAAAAGGTCACAGGTCTATTCGAATGTAATAAATACAAAATTATAGCTAACAGTGGAAACAATGTCAGAACATTTTAATTACTTATAAATATTTATTGGTTACTCTATGCCCCGTTGCCAAGGCGTTGAGGCTCCGTGGAGGGGTTTTTTCACCCTTCCTCGAGCCACGTCTCTTCAATTGCGCTGGCCAATAATGGTAACACCACGCACCCTTTGGTGGAGGAGATTGTGTTCCCTTTCAATTACATTGCCCAATAGGAGGCGAACATGTGCTATTTGATGAAAAGGTGTCCCTTCTTTCTGACGACACCTTTTCCTGACAGTTGTTTGTTCAGAATTTAAAGATGAGTTGTGATTCGCGCAGAGGTAGTTTGTCGAGATTTTTGTCGTTTTCATATATGTTTTTTTTCTAAACCAGAAAAATTGAAAGAATTTGTGACAGGTCTAACAGTCCAACACCTATCTGATAATGAGTATTATATAAATATTTACCCACTAAGAATGGTTTGTTGTTCAAACACATGTAAATAATTTTGAGGTAAATGCAAGTTTATTATAGCACAATTACCAACTAGCCTGACTTCACCCGCCTCCTAAAGAAATTAGCCATGAAGAAACAGTAAAGATGTCATATCTTTCTATACATGACTGCCGGATATTCCCTACAGGGTGAAATGGATTTCCGGCCAAAGGGCCCAATGATAACAACTTTCATACTCTCAGTTCCCCCCACACCTCTTTTCCTAAGAGGTAAAAGGTTTAAATAACCATAAATTTAGAAAAATTATAGAACAAATATGTTGCATAAGTTACATAGAAACATACCATACAGAACAGGGTTTTTTCTTCCAATATAGTTTTTTTTAATTAAATAAATCCTGACCAGATTTAAACACAATATTTATACCAATTACCAGCCACCTCACCACCCCTCTGCCCTTTACATAACCACCTTCCACCTTAAGGCAATGACTGATGCTGGTGGTCAGCACCAGGGTAGGGTGGGGTGTAGTGAGGCACCAGCCTCTACGAAAACTCCCCCATCCCTTGACGGTTATATGTATGCTTCCAGAGCCTATGAACATTAGTATTATACCCATCATATACCCAGTTGCTTTAATCTACCAATAATATTTAGAGATGTTTTAATTCTAGTGGCTACATTCCTAGATGGTTTAATTGTCTCAAACATTTTGCAAGCAGAAACCATACTATATTTCTACACAGTACATGAATGAGTGTTAATCTACTTCCTTTAGAGCAGCGACATCTTCAATAATACATCGTGCTTGTCGTTGGAAGATTAAACATTACAACAGTTAATGATAGAATTTGTCCAAAAATAGAACACCCTCTCATACCAAACACACTCACCATAAAATAAAATCATACTTAATTTATTACCATCTTTGCAAACTGCACAAGTTTTATTTTTATAGTTTATAGATGGCTCAATCAAAGTATACTTGTTAGAGCCTGCACCATACATAAACCAAAAAAAATCATTCTCTAGCGACACAAATAATTATTTCTTCTTCAATTTTTCAAGTGAAATTTGTTTTGGAGCTTTAATAATGCTTATCAGTGGATCAGAACCAATTATATATAGGATGAACTTAACAACCAGGCCCCAGGCCAATAATTTAACACAAATGTATATTTTTCCAGCCTTTTATTCATAGAACACAATGAATCAAAACCAAATTATTTTTCTAGTAAAGTGTCCCTTAGATTTAATAAAGGAGATTCCCGGATTAGTGGCCACGTCATCTAAAGGGTCACTAGTGTTTCAGTGGATTGCCAATGACAGATTGAGGTTCAAATCCCAATTGGGTGTAAAGAAGGTGTTTATTTTCCACAAAGATTTCCTAATTTTCCTCCACTCAAATACTTTTTTTAAACCACCCTAAGAACAACAGACCAGGATCGAACCATTATCTCCCCATCACCAGCAGTCTAGTTATCACGAGAGTAGCACTTCAAACCTGAAGCCACGAAATACTGATGCATTTCATCAGTGTAATTAATGTATATGTATATAACCCTAATGAATACCCTTTTTCCCAGGTGTACTGGGGGCATTCCATGTCAATTCATGCAGCTAGGACATCCACAACCCAGGTTTCATGAACTTTTTTTTACATGTTATTACCAACAAAATTTTCATCCCTAGGCCACATAATTTCAAAGATATAAATTGTAACTTTCGGAAAATTGTTTGTAAATATTGTTAATGAGCTCTGTGAAAGGAGTGCAGTATTTAAGGAAAAAATGCATAGTTCTGTGTGTAATCAACATATTACTGTCAAAATTTTAACTCATGTCATAAAAGTGTGTATATTTAAGAAAAAAATTATGTATAAACATTGCTTATCTCTGAAAGACACTAATATTAAATTATTTTGGATTATTATCGCATTTTAAGTGTAACCATTTCTTTAATAAGGTGAAGCATTATGGCTCAAGGCAGAGGAGCTACCAAGGCTCTCTTTTTTTAACTAAACCTCGAAGTATGGTCTAAAATACTGTGAAAGAAAAATGATGGCAATTTAACTGCTAGACTACTTATTTAAATGTGTAGTATAGGTCAAGAATCCAAAAAACTGCGGAGAAAAAATAGGAATAAAATTGCTGGCAAAAACATGAACTGAATGTCAAAAATGGGGTCAGGTCCCCCAATCTACGGTACATCCCTCCAGAACCCTTTGTGATGGGATGGACTAACACAAGAAATCATGTTACACATTGATCATGTATTACTGTACATTTGTTGGTTTTATTGAAACAGGTAGTTACAGCATGTAGCAAAAAAAAAATTACATTTTTGGAATAAGTGATCTGCCCTACCTTTAAGGCAAAGTTATGTTTGTATGTCAGACCATAAAAAGGGGTTAAAATAATGAGCCTGACAGTTTCATTTCCTTCGTTTCCACACCACCAGTGCCACAGAGGGCAAGATGGTACTTGTCAGAAGTGTCATAAGGAGGCACCATGGTATTAGTAATCACAGAACATACCTGTTGATTGGAGTGTGTAATGGAGGAAGCCATCTTTGGTTACATTCAGGTGATACTGTGTACACTCTGTTTCAGCTTAGGTGCAGGCTTTTCCAGGACCAAGCCAAAAACCTTTGTGTAGCCTCATGTCCAAGTTGTCCACTGACGCGAGAGTTTTTACAAACATCGCCATGTTCTTGACGGACACTCTCAAAGGGTCCTGGATAATAAGACACTATATTAAAACCAATGTGACGGCTTTAATTATTCTGGTAGAATTGTGAAAACTATTTATTTTCAAGACACAAATATTTTCAAACTGTAAATGTATTTTTAATATTAATATAGTAATGAACCAGCTGGCTTTCATGGCAGCTACATCTGTTTTCATCTTCGTGGTATTACATAGTAATCAGATGAAGACAGCAGAAACTAGTTGTAAAACAATTACACATAATTAGAATGGTTTAAAATAGACAAAAATCAATAACTGTTCCAAAATTCAACCAGTCAGTGAATTATGAAAAAATTCCCTAACTTTCTTAAATTTGGGTTACTGTTGTCCACCAGCGAAACCTGCAGCTCACAACAAGAACCTGCTTGTATTAGTGTGGACTATTATATAAGAACGCTTACTTTTGTGACATGTATTTTCACAAAATAGGCTAAGTGATTACATTTGAAAGCACAGTAATTGTTTCTACTTCTAAGTTTTCTTTCTTACAGTTTCCTATAAGTTTCTTAATTTCATCGCTAGATTGCAGGGCCATCGATATTTACATACTTTGATAACCTATATAGCCAGTTGGATCCAATAAGTTCTTGTCGCAGAATAGCACCAGCGCAAATCAAATGTTGTCGACATTTGAACAATTAAACGTCAGTAATTTTAAGTACCTAGCCAGATTATTAGTAGGCCTAAAGCCTCAAGCCCTAAAAAAAAAATCAACATTAAACTCAGATTTTCCTGGGAAAAAAATCTTATTCTTTTAAAGGTTTTTCCTCAGTTTGAGGGACTATAAACATGATTCTGAATTAAAATGTTAGGTAAAAGGTTTGTTGAACATGCCACCAGATTTTAGTAATAGATAAAATAAATTGTTACTACTCAACACGGTTAACATTGCAATAATTGATAATAGTGATAATATTTAGGGAATCTGTGTGCCAATAATGTGGCCAAAATATAATAAAAGTTGTAACGTGTGTGTATAAGGCTTAAGACTTTTACCAGTTCTACGAGACTTTTATCCTTGGCATTAACCCTTTTGCTGCATTAATTGAATATATCAGATCTCAGCAATATAGCCATTGACTGCGGAAATCGACTACCCCACGACGTGTAAACTTTATCTACCCTTACTGCAACAGTCGGAAATAGCCACAGGAGTGTTAGAACACTGAATTATTCATACTAGCATGCACGTGCACCTCTGAAATCTGGTTTTTAATTTCGAGAACGGTCAGTTACCGGCTGCTAAATCATAACAGTAGTACCGCTTGTTTACTTCCGCATTTAATTACTTGTAGCACACGTGCAGTATTTATGTGATGGAAAACATTATCGAGGGATTAATGGATTGCTATTTTATTTTTGTTCTTGACCTAATTCCTATTTTGAAATCATTCCCAAGACAAATATATAATTTTATAGACTACAGTAGCCCCATGGCTTCTTTGGTGCCGACTGACAGCTGACAGCTTTGAAAAGCTACCGGGACCAAATTATGTATCCCTACGCTGAACCATATGATCTGCAAAAAACATGTATTTAGCAGCTGTCACTTCTGACAGTCAAAATTTAGGTATATACCTAAATATTGACTGTCGGAAGTCATCTGTGAACTGTCAATCAGCAACAAAGCACCCATGGGGCTACTGTACACTACACCGAGAAAAGCACCAATGTAGCACAAAATTGTTCAAGTTGTGTTGATATAACCTAATTTTCAAAAAATTTCTTTTTATTACATCTGGCCCATAGTAAGCCTGTAAAATCCTTATTTAGCAATTAATTTGACACTATTGTGGGTTGCAAGTAAAATAAAGAATGATTCTGATATCGATTATCGATATAAAATATATATTGTGCAATTTATAGACAACGTGGTGCTAAATTTCATATTTAAAATGCATTACTAGTTGAAAATGACATTATTTAATCATAATCATGATCATGCAAATTTACTGATTTTGAATTTTTGACCTATAATTAGCATTTCTGAAGATAAGTAAAAATTAAATATGCAGCTAACGAGTTAAAGAGTTTTAAGAATTAAATTCGTTATTGTCACTAGTTTAGTGAATAGAAGCATTAATTTATCTGAATTGTCAAATGTATTAAATTGAAAAGTTCTAGCCATGCTTCAAAATTATCCAACGGGTCAACCCTATTTTCTCTGAAAAAAGTTTTAAGCTTAAAGGAACATATATTCCAGAACTCATTTGTTTAATTTAAACATACCCAGAAAATAATATATAATTTAGACACGTACGTACCATACGATCCAGGATTGACGTGATTTCGTACAATCTAACACCTAAACCCAAACCTGTATAAGACATAAGAGACGCTTGTAGATTGTCGACACCGACAGGCAGGTTAGGTTAAACGACTTCCGGGAAGCAGCTCGCTATTGACGAACGGAACACGTACTTATTAAACGAGCGAGACATCTAGCGGGGTTAGAGCGCGTTACTAACCAGACTATAAACTAGATTTGTTACTAGCATTCTAGTGGACAGATGTTCAACTAGTAATGCAATTGCTCTTCCAGTCATGTGGTAAAATTTGGCCTCGTTTTATATCAACAGGAAACTTGAGTCCAATAATTTGAAAATTTATTATAACTCCAATAATGTATGATATTGTGTACAAACCGGCCTTTGCATCATTAATTGAGAATTCAAGGATAAGCTCTGACCAATTAAATACCAGTATACACAGCAGACGAAAATTAGCATCTGTGTCGATGTTTGAAATACTTTGAATACCTACTAGTTTGCTATTAACCAAATTTATTTGTTATAGAAGCAATAACTACGATTGTATAGTATATGATTGATGTAACGTTGGGTTATGGCTCATCTACATAGAGTCGTACCCGCTTATCGGGAGTCAGAGTCGTAATATTGACTGTCTACATTGAATGTCGCAATCCCAGTTGTAAGTCGGAATTTTCAGAAGGAGATGAACATTGTCCATCTCTTGCGTTGTGACACGTTGCGTTCAGCCAATTGAAAACAAATATGGTTGCACTGAATCCTCACTTTTCCTATCATGTAGAGGAAGTGACGATTACTATTACAACAAAATAACAGGAAGGTTTGGGAAAGATGAAACATAAGAGAAATATACAAGTTTAACAAATCAGTTTATTTAAATCCAAACAAGTCAATAGTATTACATCTGGTTTATGTAGATCTTAGATTAAACAGTCCTTTATCAAATAAGAGATGTTAAATCAGTTACCATAGACTTATTTGCCATATTTGCTTTTAAAGTTGACCGGAAATTAGTACACAATAATACAGTTTTTACTAGGGATGGGAAAAAACTGCTCCTTTAGTGGAACAGGAGCAATCTACTACTGTCACTATAAACGGGCCTACTCCCAACATAGTTTTCTATATGGATATGTACTAATTACGCCAATGTGTTAGGGATATGAATGGTTAATTTGAAAGGAAGTGCACCCGCATTTTCTGAAATTAGAATGGAAAACATTGAGGAAAAAACCCCTTAGAGCACCCAAATGGGATCAAACCCCAATCTCCCTGCCAGGGATGTGTCCTCCCTGGTAACTACGTCCCTGATGTCAGCACACTTTATTTTATACCATACTACCAGATAAGTGTTTCCAATCCCACTCCATCAATATTTTAAGCACCACGTCTTACCACCCGCTTGGGTTCTACGCTGCTGACTATTGCCTTAAATAATTTGATCACCAAGCTGGTCCCTTCAATGTTCATGATCAACGTATGCAAATTTATTGTGAGAATAAATTACATACTGTGTTTGTATTGTGGAAATAGTGTTTTGTACTAAGAAAGGTTTCCCCTTCAAAACTCATTTGTGACTCACCAAAGCAACTCTAAATTAGGCTTATAATAAATAAGTAAGGCTGCCCTATGAAAAGAACACAAAGTATCCACGTCCTTTCCACTGTACGACTGCTCCAAAATATCTCTGGCAGCACAAAGGAACAAGATTGCTCCGGACCTGTTACAGCGCTGCCTGTGACAGAGAGATGAGGAGCCAGGTTACATCGGACCTGTTTCAGTGCTGGCTGTGACAAAGAGGAGTAGCGTTCTTCTGGACCTGTTCCAGCGCTGCCTGTTACAAAGAGACGAGGAACACCGGACAAAGCCAAACGTTTATAAACACTTCTAATAGGTACCTAACTGTTTTGTACTGCCATCTACGGTACAATGTTGTAACGATGCCACCTTGACCGAGAGAAAACAGTAGAAGCTCAGAAAAAAAAATGGACATACAATAAACGTAAATTCACATGTACGCTGAAATTTGAGAGCAGTACAGTAAGTCCACACCTCTTAGTAGTGCAGATGTTCACGCACGCCACATAACTCTCTTGGACATAAAATGCTAATAAATACCTAATGGGAAAAAAAGTTTTAGCATAATATTAAAGACAATAATCAAAACAGAGCCAAATAAAATCAAGTTTAATTTAATAGTTTAGGTACCATTTAAATTAGGTTCATTTCATGTTTAAAAAGATCCAGTTTAATTAACTTTTTTTTAGTGCAACCTTTATTGTAGTTTATATTATAGATACTCTATTTACTATAATATACTATACAATATGCATGAATATATCCCCAGTTTAATATTTTAATCACTGAAACATAAGCTGTGGGGTAATAACTACCGATTATTTGCGTTACAATTTGTTAAAGAAACATGAAAAAAAGAATAGGTTTGGCCAATGAATTACTGGCCTCTTAAACTATTTAAAAAGTCGATTAGTAGCTGAAAAATAATCGATGATCTGATAGATCGACTACAAACGCCCATCCCTCCTTCTGATCATATGATCAAACGAAGACAGAACTCAGCAACATAAGTTTCGTTGAATTCAATTATAACATAAAATTTAAAATTTCTATAATCGCTTTGTTAAAAGTGTTAATTTAAACAGTTACAAAAATGGCACTCAGTGATGCAGATGTTCAAAAACAGGTAAAAGTTTCAAATTATATTTTAATCTTAACTTTTTGCCTTGATCTTCTTTCTTGCTGACCTATTTCTGCAGTTTATTTAATTGTCCTCAAATTATCATACAAAGCATATTTTTGCAACCAGTATTTTGGTGTAGGAACATTTATCACTCTTAAATATAAAACTATAGTTTGTTTTTAAGTTGAACACACATGCATCAGTGGGGCACTTCTCAGGATGGATAGGCCAAACTTTAGAGGCAACAAAATAACTTAAAAATGCTTAAACCCTTTTTCTAACTCCTTCATATATGGTTAATGTTTATTAATTATTTATAACAAATTTACTGCAAAATGCTCCAATACAGCTTATTTCATGGGAAGCTTCTTTGGCACTGTGAGTTTTGATTTGAATACATTTGTTGAACCAAATTACAAATATTGGTCCTGAGTAATAAAAAAAAATACTGTTATAATATTATAGGCCTAAGTTTTTAATTTGAAGCTGGCTCTGAGCTAGTACATTTTTACTGACGGACTCCACAGGTCTGCAAGGAAGTTTAGGTTCTTTTTGACTGGAATACTTTATAATAATAAAAATGTTAGCTATCACACATTAAAATACTTTAAGTGCGAGGTTGTGATGTTCTTTTAAATATTTATGTTTCTCTGTGAGGGTTCTAATATCTTAGGTTATATAATTTTTTTACTAGAATATTAATTTTCTTATTATTTAAAATGAGCTTTTGTTGTGTGTTAAGATGGTAATTCCATAATAGGCCTCTGACAGAAAAATATTAAAGTATCCCACCCTCTTTGCGTACGGTTCCCAGGATCTCCCATATTTATAGAGATAAAAAATACTTTTTAAAACCACCACATTTTACTTTATTCTATAATAAAATATATCCTGACCTAACCTTCCATACATCAATAAATATAAAAGTCAAGTGGAATGGGCAGTATTGTTAATTTCAATTTCATTTATTATAGTGCTGATGAACAGTTGTGAGACCAATGACAGGCCAGCACTTAAAAGTACACATATATGTATATAGACATACATATATATATATATATATATATATATATATATATATATATATATATATATATATATATATATACATAATATTTTTGATGAAAAGGAATCGAATTTGATGGCGTGTTCATGAATAGAATGACTTGTTTGTGGGTAATATGGCTTGTTCGTGAATAGAATGACTCTAAAGAACAGACACAAGCATCCTCCCGCTTAGCCAGCCTTACATTATCACTGATTATGTGCATCCTACAGACTTCCTGATGAGCCAACATGTAATGCAGCCATATTCTTTTTATAATTGTCATAGTTGCATTTGGGAATTTGGCATAATTTGAGGAAATCAACAATGTGAGGTTGGTTTACCAAATTTGTATAGGCCTATATATTTTTTCCTATTTTCAACAAGAATAAATCCCCAAAAGTTGTTGAATTTGTGCATCAAATATGTGCAATGTTAGGAAGCACACGTAAGGTCACATTTTTCTCTCAATAAAAGGTACCAAAAAAAAGTATCTGCTTAGTGAGACACATTTGTCAACGATTATGATAGTGACTTTGGCACAAGACTTAAAGAGTGACATTTACATCATTGCTGCAAATAAAAGGTTTTAAGTTTCTAATATAAAAAAGTATATTATTTTATATCTAGCGGACTAATCTTTTATTTTTGTAGTAATAAGGTACCAAGGTTGAATCTTTTGAGTCAAGAATATGAAAATATTTAATTATTTTACAATCACAACTTGTGAATGTGTGGAATGCCAGGCCTCCACCGTGGTTCGGATCCCACGTTAAACTGTAGGTCCTCCAGTTCATCTCACAATCACCCTACCATTGCACATTAGCGTAAGTGCGTATAACCCGAACGGGTAGTAAGACGCGGTGCTAATAATAATATTTTACAATGGGATCCCCTCAATATTTTTAATTTCCAATGTGGCTGATATCAAACGACATTGACATGCCTGCTCTAAACAATACCTCAGTCAGAGCTAAACAAGCTCAAGGGCATATTCACTTTGGTTGATTTATTATGCTATCTTTACATGTACTGTTCAAGTCCTCGTGGAAAATAATACACAACATTTTTTTAGTACCGTAGCTTAGGTACTACCCATTTGGGTTATATGCTTATGTACTAATTATGCTAATGGTTTTTAGGGATTAGGAGAGTTATATTTATAGGAAGTGTACCCTCATTTTTGTGGAGGGGGAGTGAAAAACCCTTTTGAAACAAAACCACTCAGTGTATCAAACCAAGATTCAAACCTCGGTCTCCCTATCATGGGCACTCTGGTCTAACACAAGAGTAGCAACCACTGAAGCGGGACACAATTTTTTATTGATCTCTCAAATTTTGGTTGATTTAATCCTAGTTCCGTCTTGTTTGTTGATGCAGCCCATTATCTCCATCATTCAGTTCTCTTACGGGGGAATAAGAAAACTGAACGGGTTAAACACGAGCTGTGACAAGTGTTTTGTTCAGAGCACGTCCAGACATGTCGTAACCTCCCCTTGTGAGATGCGACAGTGAACTATTGTCTAGAAGCAGGACCCAGCAATCTGATACTCGTATTGATCTCATGGTTTTACAGAGCATACAGGGTCTTGTTTAAACTAGCATTTAAATATGAATTATTATTTCAGACTTTTTCAAAATTAATTTTTGATGCTTGCTCTTTTGATAATATGAAAATGAATGTTTGTCGTAGATCAAGCATATGATGGCGTTCATCGAGCAGGAAGCCAATGAGAAGGCCGAGGAGATTGACGCAAAGGCCGAGGAAGAATTTAACATCGAAAAGGGTCGTCTTGTCCAGCAACAGAGGCTGAAGATCATGGAGTATTATGAGAGGAAGGAGAAGCAAGTGGAGCTGCAGAAGAAGATGTATGTAACACATTAAACTAAGGTTACACTGGTTTTTTTCTAAATTTGCACATGTAATAACGAGGTTTCAATCCCAACAGCCAATCGTCCAACATGCTGAACCAGGCCCGACTCAAGGTGTTGAAGGTGCGAGAGGATCATGTCCGCAACGTTCTAGACGAGGCCAGGAGAAGACTGGGAGAGGTCACCAAAAACCCGACTCGTTATGGGCAGATCCTCCAGGCCCTCACAGTACAGGGACTTTTGCAGGTCAGTTATAGCACTGATGCTTGTCTGCTGTCCTGTTTAGGCTGCAGGTCAGTTATAACGCTGAGTCTTGTCTGCTGTCCTGTCTAGGCTGCAGTACAATTATAGCGCTGGGGCTTGTATGCTGTCCTGTCGAGTCTGTAGGTCAATTATAGCGCTGGTGTTTGTCTGCTGTCCTGTCTAGGCTGCAGTACAATTATAGCGCTGGTGCTTGTCTGCTGTCCTGTCGAGTCTGTAGGTCAATTTTAGCGCTGGTGTTTGTCTGCTGTCCTGTTGAGTCTGCAGGTCAATTATAGTGCTGGTGCTTGTCTGCTGTCCTGTCTAGGCTGCAGTACAATTATAGCGCTGGGGCTTGTATGCTGTCCTGTCGAGTCTGTAGGTCAATTTTAGCGCTGGTGTTTGTCTGCTGTCCTGTTGAGTCTGCAGGTCAATTATAGTGCTGGTGCTTGTCTGCTGTCCTGTCTAGGCTGCAGGTCAATTATAGCGCTGGTGCTTGTCTGCTGTCCTGTCTAGGCTGCAGTACAATTATAGCGCTGGGGCTTGTATGCTGTCCTGTCGAGTCTGTAGGTCAATTTTAGCGCTGGTGTTTGTCTGCTGTCCTGTTGAGTCTGCAGGTCAATTATAGTGCTGGTGCTTGTCTGCTGTCCTGTCTAGGCTGCAGGTCAATTATATAATGTTAGTGCTTGTCCACGGCCCTGTCTAGGCTGCAGGTCAGTTATAGTGCTGGTGCTTGTCCGTTCTCTTGTTAAGGCTGCAGGTCAGTTTTAGTGCGGATGCTTGTCCGCTCTCCTGTCCAAGCAGCAGGTCAATTAAAGTGCTGGTGTTTGTCTGTTTTCTGGTCTAGGCTGCAGGTCAGTTATAGCTCTGGTGCTTGTCCTATTTAGGACGAGACAAACCACTATATATATTATTATATTATTTTGTTAATTATGGTTATAGCCTCATCTAAGTAAATTTTGTTCAGAATTTTAATTCCCGTCTCAAGTTGTCATATTTTAATCCACACCAATATGTTTTGTCATGTTGCAGCTGCTAGAACCCAATGTGGTCCTGCGTGTGCGGGACATCGATGCTAGTCTGCAGCAGACTGTTCTGTCCGCTGTGGTGCAGGAGTACAAGAAAGTGACCGGAAAGGAACGGGAAGTTAACCTCAAGCTGGACACTGAATCCTTCCTGCCGCCAGACACCACCGGGGGAGTGGAACTCCAAGCCCAACAAGGGCGTATCAAGATCAGCAATACCCTAGAGGCGCGGCTGGAGCTTATAGCGCAGCAGCTTGTCCCTGAGATCAGAAATGCTTTATTTGGACGTAATCCCAACCGCAAGTTTTCGGACTAGATCCAATGTTTAGGTTTAGTAATAGTATAGCCCTTTTCCCCCCGAGATACAAGTACCAGGCTATTTGGACATAACAGATGGTTAAAATTTCATTTCTCAAATAATCTTTATAGTGAGCCTTTATTTTAAATATTGATGGTTTCAGTGAAGTTGTTTATGGATCTACCATTTTTACTTTCTTACTGTTATAATGGTAACCACGAAACACTCCAAAAGATCCACACACCTCATAACTTTTCTGTTGTGTTGGTAACCATGTAACACCCCGAAACATCCTCACCCCTTATAACTAAATTATGTTTTGTTGGTAACCATGTAACACCTCGAAACATCCACACCCTTTATAACTAAATTATGTTGTGTTGGTAACCATGTAACACCTCGAAACATCTACAACCCTTATAACTAAATTATGTTGTGTTGGTAAACATGTTACACCCCGAAACATCTACACCCCTTATAACTAAATTATGTTGTATTGGTAACCATATAACACACTGAAACATCACACCCCACAATGTATTACTGTACAACAATCAACATTATTTTAATACAAACAAAATATTTCTTTAAATCACAAACATTTACTTTCCTGTGACACTAACAACACACTCACACATCCTTCATGTGGATACCAGGGAACAACGGCTGTCACAGTATCAAGCCTGTATAAAGTTACAGTTGTATGGTGTGTGTTTTAAGTTGTACCCTGGGCTTTATTACATGCAATTCAAGTGGATTAAGTAATGTTCCCAGAGAAAGGTGTACTTGTATTGGGTGTTCCCACATCATGAGGGCAGGTAGTGTACTTACAATGGGTAGCAGCTTGAATTTCGGTGTCATTTTATTGTTTAATGTGTCTAGAACTAATAAACAATTTAGTGGTCTTGTCTATCACAGAAATTATTTGATCTAAAATGTTAGATTTTTGTGTTTTTTATCTGTTCATTGGTATTATAACTTTGTAAATACATTCCTTGATTGACTTGTATGAATATATGGTCGATTTTATTTTACTTATTTTGGCTTGACTTATTGTGGTACTTATATATTTGGTAAAGCATGTGGTTGATTGTGTTTCATGATTTTTGCTTGACTTTTTGTGGTACTTATATAATTATTTTAAAACATGTGTATGTATAAATTTACACTACTTTATTTTGAAATTAATTAAACATCTTGCCTTGAAGCACGATCACAGATTGATAAAACCGAATTGTCTGAACTCTTCTCAGTGTTTTAAACAGCAACTACTAATTCATTAGTAGGAATTTGAACATGAATACAAAGGCCAGAATGACACCCTAAATTGATTATGAGCATGCTATTTACATATGATATAGTTGAAACAAAATTTATCCTCAATTCAGAATAGTGGTTTTAACATTTGTTAGCAATTCTCCTGTACTTTATTGTTTGTGCATTGAGTACAATTTCAACAAAATCGTGTTAATATGGTTCAAACAGTGACCAACTTGTTAACTTAAATTGCAGCAGTATTTTAATACACTTTAGTAGCATTTAAAGTTTATTTGTATGAAATGTATATATTGCCTATGTATGATAAGTTTAAAGTCACATCATAGAAACTTTATCCTTCCCAATTAAATGGTATTTTACATAACATTTGGAATTGAAACATTGATTTGTGAATTATGATATCTACTTATACCATATTTCTAGTAATTTTTACAGTAGTATGTATCCTTGTATATATTATTTCAAACATGCATATTCTATTTGGGTTTTTTTTTCCTCTCAAATAAGTCTTCCTTACACATATTATAATTTCATTCAATTAAAGTTGTGTTTTTCTTCGACTGGATTTTTGACTATATATTATTAAATGTTTTATTTTTGCTATCTATGAAAACGATGTGAAAACATTGTCAAATATTCTAATGTAAGTTATAGGGAAAGAAAGTGAGCTAGAAACTTCCCTCTTCCTTTTGACATACATTCTTAACTTTCCCAACTTCTCATCACTTACATTGGTTACATACAATAATCATTTTTTTTTGGGGGGGGGGGGGGGGGGGTAATATTAATTTTTCATATCAAGAAAGAAGACAATAAAAAATTGGAGAGTAGCTGAAACATGCACTGTTGCAATATTGGTACTGCTGGATGGAGTGTTGAATATATAGATAGCTTGATAAAAAATAAATATTTGTGCATTATGAAAATAATTAGGCATATTTTGTCTTTTTGAGTCAAGTTAAAGGGAAAATTACTATTCAAAGTTTAATGCATTATTTTTACTACAAATATGTATGCTTAAAATATGGATACAAAAACAGTTTTGTGTGATATAAAAAAAAATTATAAATAAATCTAATATAGTTGTAAAAATTATTTTTAAATCGGGGGGGGGGGGGGGGGGGGAAGGAACTATGAGACTTAATTCGATATGAAATAAACCTTGGAATTGAATCAAGTTGACCAAACTTTGGACTTAGTCTAAAATCTAAAATTCTGAGTAACTTGTTCAAATTTTTGAAGTTTAGTAAAAAAAATTAACATTTTGAATATCTTAAAAGTAACTTGGTGCCTAATGGCTTGTAAATGTATAATAAGACATTGTAGAAACACTGTACAATGATGTAAACTAATTATAGTGAAGGAAGCAATTTGAAAGGATAGTTGGGTCAGGCCTAGATAGAAAAAAACTCTTTCATATCAATACATATCTTTTTTTTATATATATAATTCACAAAATATTCCTAATTGGAGTTGTATAATTTGAAGCTTTTAGTTTTGATGGATCATATCACATCCCATAAAAAAATACTGATCAATGATGACCACAAAAGGTTTTTTTTTTCTTTAAAAGTTTCCTTCCACCAGAATCCTCTAGTTCAAAGGTTCCCAGACTGTGGAATGCTGTGAGAAGCGAAACAAATTAAAGCTGGACAAAAATATGGTCTCATCAAATCTTATAAATATATATTCGGACAGTATAGCAAAAAGTAAAACGGATTCAAACAGTGGTTGGAGGGGTGGCAGCATTGATTCTATACTCTGATTTTGGTAGGGAAAACAGTAGAAATTAGTTACTAAAACCATTTTAATATATTCATACATAGTCATATTATCTGCAGCTGTCACTTTTGATAGATATTATTAATACCTATAAAATAACACAATTAGTATAAAGAAATGTTATCAATGTCCGCCGCAAAGAAATATGTTTGAATTCTCTCTACTGTTCTTCCAACCAAAATCGGAGTATAGCTCAGGGACTTGCAAAATCTGTGTCGCTGCTCTAATGTTTGTGTTGCCATGGTGATATTTAGAATATGAGAGTGAAAAACCTTTTAACATATAGGCCTGCTTCTGTTATTAAGAAGAACACTGAATTTCTGATCCAGACTTTAAAAAGTGTTTCTTAAGGATGTCCCCCTCCCAGAATTTTTTTTTTTTTTAGGAGGACATGTGGTGGCTTGTGGCAAGGTGTCTCAACAGGAGAGGGCTAGAATTTCTTTATTTTAACATTTTAAGTTCCTCTTGAATTAATTTAAATAGTCAAAACTTAATATTGTGGTTATAGGTGGTATGAAATTGTATAAGACTTCGATAATCTACTAACTTGGGCACTAGGTAGAAATCCTTACTAATAATTGGGGCCCAGAATGTCTTCACATTTATTAAATGTGGACGAACAAAACTTGTAATGAATACACGACCAAATCAAACATGCAACATAAATGGAAAGAAATTATATATTCTTGTTTATATATATGTGGGGGGGGGGGGTGACGGGGTGTTAAAATATTATGTAAGCACCTTAAGAGGTTTCAAGCGGTTCTTATTTTTGTTGACAAGGGAGAAAGGGTAGTTAGAACAATGCTTATATAAGACAGAAAGAGATAGGCAAGAATTCGCAGTGAACTCAAATGAACACAATCATAATAATTAAAAGTGTCGACAAGTGAATTCAAGGACCTTGCCCAACAGAGTAAAAGTAACTTTTTTTATAACTATAGTAATTATTTATGTATTCAATTATAATACTATTTTTATAGTTTAAATTAGTTTTATAAGTGTTTATTGTGAATACTTTGGACCATTAATTTACACCTTTATGTTCATAATTAGAAGAAATTTATAAATTGCATAAAAAATAATGGTATATAAACTACAAAAATGTTGACAGAAAATAACTTAAGCAATACAAGGAGGGGGGGGGAGTCCAAAACGGCGCTTACGTAATACTTGAATGCCTCCTGTAAAATAAAATACCGTAAGGTACTTTTAATAGCTAAGTGCTTTGTGCCAAATATAAAGTGGGTTTTTTTTCTTCAAATACTCAATTCAGAAGCTTTTCCCTTCAGTCTGCTGTGCATTCTGGCCTTTATTGGCTAGCCGCTAGAGCCTTTCCTCGCATTCTAATCGGTTGATACATCTCAAGTTCAAGGGTCACTTATGCTCATTAATCTATGAAGAGTTTGTATGTTATGAGTATAGCACCAAGCAAAGGACTGAAATTTAAAAATTAGTAGTTCCTGTGCACCTTGCAGCAGGATTTTTTTTTTATGTTTGAAACAAAGAAATGCGAGCGGACTGAAGGAGCTTTTCAGCTCGCTAGAAAAGCGTTGCCTGGGTTGGCCAAGCATTGCATGCTAACACCGGGTAGGCCTACTTCTTCTGGTAGGTAAAGCCATCAAATACATTTAAGTATAACCACTTTCATGAAAAAGTATTGTAAAACAAATATTTTTCTTTGGTTTGAGAGTCACATGTCTCTAAAATTTGTTACATAAAAAACTATTAGTATTATATTTGCATGTACGTCTATATTTAAATATTGTTTAAAACGATGACTTGCGCTATCAGCAAATTATGCAGAAGTTTCTATAATTGCTAGGTACTTATTTTTCTAACAGTTGGTGCACGTGGCTGGAACGAGCTAGAGATCAATACTAGTAATCTCTATAGGCTATGTGCGCCAGTACTGGTGGCGCGACTTGTGATAACTTTGTAAGTTCTTGCAGGGAGAATCTGAGCGGCATCATGTTTATCGCTATCAAATACTCGAAAATCCTAAAACATAAATTACCCTTTCTCGTAAACTACTTGGACAATCACAGTAGTTTTTTCTTAATTTGTTATAAAAATCTTAAAAAAACATGAGGATATTATTAAAATTCCCATTTTCCAATTGGCTTGCTTTTGAAAAATTGTTTTCTAATGAAAGAACTATAATGAGGTTTTTAGTGCAGACATGTTTTCACTCTGTGTAGAAGTTTTTTCCTATTTGAGATAGATGGATAGTATGATTTTACGAAATGATCATCATGAACTGAATTTTATTTTGAAATCTCAATTTTTTAGCGTATTAGCATATTATTAATGTTTGAAAATAAATGATGAATATTACACTTTTCGTTTTGTTATTGAGTTCTACTATAATATTTACGATGGTAATATCATCGCAACCAAATAAGAATAGAATTTGATTTAATGGTACAAACAAATCTTAAATTTAGTTAAATTCAAAATACACAATTTAATAATATTGAAGTAATTTTAAAGACATTACTAGAAGTGAAAGAGGTTATGCCATTTTCTATCAATAAAGAACAATCGATTTAAGTTAAACTTTATACACTATGTTTCATAGAAGTGAATGAGTTTAAACTCTAAAACGCCCTTAAATTTAAGGTGCTTTAGCTTCGGTTTCCATAAATTCGTAGTAAACCTGTTTTATAATTATTAAGAGAACTATTATAATATATAGTCTTACTTTGAAGTAGGCCTAGCGCCAGAGTCTAAGATATAGCGCTTATGGTAGAAAACTAATTTACTAAAATTCTTCATTCTTCGTAGTAAGTGTATTTGCTACTACAAGCGCTGCTCGGTTTTCAGTAATGGAAGTTGCTACTAGGGTTAGTAATAACTAGTAGGATCACTGGCTACTAGGTGGAATGTATTCGTGTATTGATTGATTGTTATTTATTATATATTGAAAATTGTTTAAGTCGTCCGCTCAGCACCTGCAAACCTCCACAAGTGCCGGGAAGTTGCTATAACCAGGTTTTAGGGTAAACTAAGGCTTTTACACATTTAAACATAGTCTCGAAATATTAATTTTTTAATGATATCTTGATGCAATTAAGTGTGATTCATGAGAGACTATTAATGTTTCATCAAAGTAGTTTGATTTAAATTGTGGTGATTGGTTATTTGGTTTTACTGACATTTCAAGTGAACCCTTTTTGGTTAATTATCTTGGGTCTGCAGATGTTAATAAAACACAAGCATTTAAAATTTTACAACTAGATTTTAGTCTACAGTGGTGAACTCTATAAATAAAAAAACAGTAATCTATTTTAATATTTCATCTTGCAGCTGGCCAAATGGGAGTCAAAAGTGAACAGGATTTCAAGTTAGTATTTTGAGGTCGGGTGTAACTAGGTGTTAGGTTTTTTTTAGTATTTTGAGGTCGGGTGTAACTAGGTGTTAGGTTTATTTCTCAAAAACTATGCCTTGATGTAGGATAATGTTGAAAGTGACACTTGTAAAGTTAAGGCGCCAGCAGCCTTTTGTGCATTATTATGATTGATGGATTAACTTTTCTACCTTTCACTTTTCATTAATATGAGAAATATAATAAGTTGTATGAACAAAATCATCACATTGAGATATTTTATCAACATTCACAGTGCAAAATAAAAAATACCTAATAGTTCATTAACACAGCTTGAGTTAGGGCTGAGGAAGGTTGAATTTAGATTAAGTACACCCACATTTGCATGAAGGAATAGTGTAAACCCATTCATGAAAAACCATCCTCAGTACACCCGACCGAGATTCGAACCCCAAACACCTTGTCATCGGCAGTATTTATAATCTATTGCAAGAGTACTGCCTTATACCATGTGTCCACCGAAGCAGTTTTTTTGATATAACCAAGCCTTTTTTTTTTTTTTTACTTTTAGAACATTACAGCATACACAAGGAATTTTACAAATTCCCTTTAACCCACATCTAATAGGCCAAAATAAAATACAAATTGTCATTGAAAGATAGATAATGTAAGAGTTAAGTAACAATTTACAAGTGTTAACAAAGTAGCTACAAAATTACCTTAATATGTGGCGGAGACAGTCCACATCTTTGAACAAGAATAAATGCCGAGTAAATTATACAACATTTACATTTAAAATAACTTTCAAATTGTGTTCTAAGTTGACTTCAGGTTTCCAGCTTTGTAAATCTCTAACTTAGCAAACTGAGTAAACTTTGTTTTATATTTAAAAAAAGAATGTGTGTGTGTGTTAAACCATTTTGTATTAGTTTCTTGCTATTTATTTTATAATACAAAAGTTTTTTTCTAGATCCATAGTTATATGACTTCTGTTAACATTTTACCTTTATAAAATATCACTTAAATGTTTGGAGGGCGTCTGTCAAAATGTTGAAAAATTTAAGTAAATTTTACCTCTTTATGGGAAGTAATTTAGTACCTTTAATAGTATTTACTCTGTACCAAGATTGTACCGCTTAATATGGTAGGATCTAGCTTTGTCCCAGTAATGTAACACTTTATAGTATAGCTCTGTCCCAGTATTGAAATATTTCAATATGGTATTATTTAGCTTTGTCCCAGTATTTCAACGCTTCACTATTGCAGTAGTTAGCTCTGGCCCAGTATTGTAACTCTTCATCATGGTATTATTTTCCTCTGTCCCAATATTGTAACACTTCATTATGGTAATATTTAGCTTTGTCCCAGTATTGTAACATTCAATATGGTATATTTAGCTTTGTCCCAGTATTGTAATATTCATATGATAGTATTTAGCTTTGTCCCATTATTTTAAACTTAAATATGGTAGTATTAGTTTTCCACATTATTTTACACTTCAATATGGTAGCATTTAACTGTGTCCAGTGTTGTAACTATTCAATATGATAGTATTTAGCTTTGTCCCATTATCTTAATACTTCATTATGGTAGTATTTAGTGCTGTCCCAATATTGTAACACTTCAATATGGTAGTATTTAGCTTTGTCCCATTATCTTAATACTTCATTATGGTAGTATTTAGTGCTGTCCCAATATTGTAACACTTCAATATGGTAGTATTTAGCTCTGTCCCAGTATTGTAACTCTTCAATATGGTAGTATTTAGCTTTGTCCCATTATCTTAATACTTCATTATGGTAGTATTTAGTGCTGTCCCAGTATTGTAACACTTCAATATGGTAGTATTTAGCTCTGTCCCAGTATTGTAACTCTTCAGTATGGTAGTATTTAGCTTTGTACTATTATTGTAACACTTAAATATGTTAGTATTTAGCTTTGTCCCAGTATTGTAACACTTATATATGTTAGTATTTAGAATATATTTATGGTACTGGTCATAGGCTCAGGTCTGCCCTTAACAGTGTAATGTTATTTTTGCTAAAAGAATTACTTATAATATAAATTTAATAGTTAGTTGACTCAATTTTTCAAATATGTAATAACATTGGCAACTTAACTGTTTCAATCACAATTCCTAAAGTTTTGAATATTAATTATTTATTTTTATTTGTCAAATTATAATATTAAGTAATTTTTATAATAATACTTTCACTGTTTAAAGAGTTAGTTTTTTTTTTGTTTGTTATAAATCTCTGCAACTATTTTTCTCCTAGGCTGGAAATTATTTAAAAAGAAAGAAAGAACCTGTTTGTGTATTGTTGAGGTTTTTGTTTTGTTGACTTAGAAAAATTGTTAAAAAAGATAAGGATGGACTCCATTTGGGTCATATTAAATATATTAATTTTCCATAATTAAGCATCATTTTGGCAGCAAACCCTTATTTAAGAGTAAGGACTAACCTTCAAGGAAGGGCAGGAGATAGTTTGAGAAGAATATGTGAGGTATAAAACAGAGTGTATATAATAGTTAGCAGCCTGAGATTACCAAGCTACATTATTGGGTGGGACAAAATAATTCATCCATCGTCATCCAACTATTCGAATTGTCAAGCTATATTTTATCTTTTAAACATTGTAACCCAGGTATAAATATTTTCTGTTGGTTGGTTGTCCAAGCCAGGAATAATAATCTGCTCCAGGGAGTCCTTTGGTGTAAGTGTCCAATAATTATTTTTAAAAAACTTTAGGTAAAGTCCAGGGGTCCTGAGAGAAGGGGTTTTCATATCATCGTTGAGCAATTTCTGGGGATTTACTTATTAAATAAAAATCTACCTACCTCAAGATAAAAAGGGTTGGTAGTTGGCACCCAACAATATAAATATATATATAATTATAAATTAAATTATATTCATATATACATTATATTATTTTTTTCACCACAGCAGACCTGGAACCTTGGACAAACTTCATTTACAGGGCCCCTAGTTACCTGCCTGAACATTACCCCTTCCCCCCTCACCCCAAAATTGTTGAAAACTTAATTTTTGTTTGATGTAATTAAATTAGTTGGCACCTATACTCCAATTTTCATCCAAATAAGGTACCTATCAAGAAATGACCTGAAAGAAATACAGGTAATCATTAATGCTAGAAGCCGTGTTTTTATACATATAAGTGTTGATTTGCCCCAACCCTTTGTTTGATTTTCTTCCTCAACATACTTGATATGTATAAAGGTACTAATAACAACTGTTCCAAGTTTGAATCAAATCGATTAATTTGCTTAAAAGTTATCATGAGACATATCCACCAAAGAAAGACAAATGCAAATCGGTGGAGTAGATTGGAGAACTCGCTTCACTCGTTCACTAAATCAAACCACATGGTTATGTATTTGTTTGTTTTTCTGAAAATATTTGATATATCTTATACGAGATTGTTTGTTTTTCAGAAAATATTTGTTATATCTTTTACAGGAAGCCTACTATGCCAGCACGCACTTAAACATTTCCTACCCCAACTGGTTTTACCCCCACTCCCCCATCAGTCACCTAAGGAAGCGCAGGACCCTGTGTGGCCACAATGTTCCCAACCCCTAAGGGCAGCCCAGCATGGGTTTGGTTACCATCTACTGATTGTAGAAGAAAGTGAGGGGGTAGATAATATATGTACATTTAAGATGACTAGTTGAGGGACAACCACTGCATATCAAAATTCACAAGTTTAAGTTAATCAATCTGGATCTCTGTATTTTTTAAAGTGTGTCTTTAACAAATCACTACATTGTCTACCATACTTTTTTTTCCCCTAGCTTGTAGATATCAACAAAGCCTAGTTCAACATTATCTGTTGACTTTTCTTATCTTTATTTGCTGCTATGTTAACTTGTTGATACCTTGGGCTCAAATTGAACTAATCTTAGTTTTATGATTAAACTTGAAGTGTAATGTTTGGCAAACCTATACTCACTTATCGATTAGTCCCTGCAAAGTAAATAGTACTGCTACCAACAAATCTTATTGCAGCATAGAGATAATGGTCCTATTCGCTTGCCAGATAGATTATCATTTTATAGGTAACATGTAGCGAGTCAGTGGCACAGCATATTTCACTACCTATTTAGGCTATACGCTTAATTATGTACAAAATATGCTAATGTGATATGGATGAGGAAGCTCTAGATTAGAGTAAGTGTACTCGCATTTGTGTGTGGGGCAGACTGAAAAACCATTTAGCAAAAACCACCCTTGGTACACTGGACCGAGATTCAAACTCTGATCTACCCGTTACCGGCAGTTTAATTTATTGTGAGAGAAATACCTTAGAGACTTAGACCATGTGGCCACCCAAACAGGTAGTGGTGCACCTAGGATTTTTGGGGGGGGAGGGGGAAGTAAAGGCATAATATCAAGGCTGTAACAAGAATTAAATTTGGGGGCTTTAGGGGCCTCACCCCCTAACTGCCGTGGTTAAAAGAAATCTATGAAAATTAATTGCCTCTAAAATATATTTTGAGTTTTTCTTATGTTAGCTCAGAGCTGCTATTAAAATATAGTTTGTACTGAAAATGTCATTTTTTAGTTTATTGTATGTGGTAATGAAAATCACTCAACTCTGCTAAATTTATAAACTACTCTTTGGTTAGTGAATAAAGGCTTAAGAAAATTTGAATTTATCAAAAAATAGTTTAATTTCAAACTAGAACTATTTTAACTACATCTACTCTTTGTAATTGAGCTAGTTACATTTTTCAAATGTGTACAAGAATTTATAAATTAAATCAGGATATAAGGTTGTATTGTTGTTCTAGACTACCTAAGATTATCAATGGCAGTAGTGATGATAGTATAAGGGTGTATTATTGTTCTAGACTACTACCTAAGATCACCAATGGCAATATTGCTGATAGTATAAGGGTGTATTGTTGTTCTAGACTACTACCTAAGATTATCAATGGCAATATTGCTGATAGTATAAGGGTGTATTGTTGTTCTAGACTACTACCTAAGATCACCAATGGCAATATTGCTGATAGTATAAGGGTGTATTGTTGTTCTAGACTACTACCTAAGATTACCAATGGCAATATTGCTGATAGTATAAGGGTGTATTGTTGTTCTAGACTACTACCTAAGATTATCAATGGCAATATTGCTGATAGTATAAGGGTGTATTGTTGTTCTAGACTACTACCTAAGATTATCAATGGCGGTATTGCTGGTATTATCGGCGTGTCATGTGTGTTTCCCCTGGATCTTGTCAAGACTCGACTCCAAAATCAACAAATTGGCCCAGATGGTCAGAAACAGTATTCTTCTATGTGAGTATACTTAAATACATGTACTCTTATATGTGAGTATACTTGCATACATGTACTGCTGATGAGGTTTAACATGGAACTGTTACAGTTGCGCAGTGGCAAAACTGCATGTATGCATGGGCCAGCTAGTTCAAGGACAAGCCAATAATATCAATAACATAGTGGAGTAGTGAGCAGCCATGTGGTGCTTACTGTCTTTTTTTTAAGCACTTTTATTCTATGAAAAATGTATAGCAAACAAAATGATCTCCAACTTGCCACCTGACAGTATACTAGATATTGATAATGTGACCTATCACAACATTCAATTAGACCCACCACTGATATCTTTGTGTAAAATAGTCATAAGGATAGATACATGGCTAGCAAAGTATGGACATTCTATTCTACGTCCACCCCCATTCAATCCTGAACTCAACCTTATAGAATATATAGGTATTGGTAAAGGACTACATTTATAATAAGAACATTACATTCAATGTAAACACCATTATGAGCCTAGCGATGAAAATTTCAACTCTCTAGTAAAAGGTAAATGCTTATCGCAATGCACACTCACAAAGAAAATTTAAGAATACTACTTGAAATCAGAGAAATGGATTAGTGAGGTATCTGAAGTATTATCATCAGTTTGAAGGATGATTCGTCAGACAACAGCCTCAGCAATAACATTTCAGTTGATGATGGCAATAATATGAGTGG
Source organism: Timema podura (assembly GCA_033556935.1). Lineage (NCBI taxonomy): Eukaryota > Metazoa > Arthropoda > Insecta > Phasmatodea > Timematidae > Timema > Timema podura. The sequence goes on along the minus strand of JAVRXN010000004.1, from coordinate 13,047,481 downwards.
TGTGTGAAAGTTTTTGAAGATGCATGTGGTAAGTAAAACATGTTTATGTCTGGGATAGTAGCGGAAAATATCTCATACCTAAGAGAGAGAAAGAAATATTCTTTACTACCCCCACCATATCCCACTCTCGTACTTTCCACCCCTACTAGCGGGGTCGAGTTCCTTGTTAAACCTTACCAGTAGTACTCTTCTATATGAGTACACTTAAAGATATGCACTATTCTATGTGAGTATACTTATAGATAATATGTACTCTTCAATGTGAGTGTTCCTACAGACATGTACTACTGTATTCTCTGTGAGTATACTTATAGGCATGTACTCTTCAATGTGAGTTCCTACAGACATGTACTACTGTATTCTCTGTGAGTATACTTATAGACATGTACTCTTCAATGTGAGTGTTACTACAGACATGTACTACTGTATTCTCTGTGAGTATACTTATAGACATGTACTCTTCAATGTGAGTTCCTACAGACATGTACTACTGTATTCTATGTGAGTATACTTATAAATATGTAGGGGAAGATGGGGTACAGTGGTATACAGGATACAGTGATAATATCTCCTATCTATAAAGTAGGGAAATTTTTATTTATCAACTCAAGGTTGCCAAGTCTGTTATCTTTCTTCTCATGTTTTTTGTTTTTAATTCAGGCCCAACACTTCCAAATAATAAAATTGTAATTTTTACACCTCAAGTTAAATAATCGAACTTCTATAAAAAAAAAATATTTAATTAGTCTTTTTAAATTGCTGATTGGATTACTATACCAATGATTCTGCTTTCCTCAAGGAATCTATTGGTATTGCCACATAACCTACAAATACACATGCATTTTCAATATAAGTTTTCTTCTTCAAAGCCACAGGATAGGTAACAGTGGTACACCTATTCCTTTGCACATTTTCAACAATATATCGACAGTTCATATGAAATATGAATAATTTACTTAAGACAAAACATGTATGCCTACTCTAATATTTAATGTACTTTTTTCAATCATTTAAATACCCCTTTTTTTATTATTTTAAGCTCATTTGGGTTTCTTATATATATATTTTTTGAATTGTTGCTTATTTAATAAACAAAATATTTTGGAGTGGATTAAACAAAAAAAATAAAACAAGTATTTTTTATTTGAAGTGTTTAGCATGCACTTTCTGAACCTACTGATTATATCAGCATACAAAAATTTCAATGAGAAAAAGCGAAAAGACCTACCAATTTTGACGAGAAAGGTATTTTCACATACCTTCCAGGGTTCTTTTACACCCCACAATTGAGATGGGACCGACTGCTTTACTCCCCCTTTGAAGGACGCTGTGCTTCGAGTCAAGAAAAATTTGCCGACCCCAGCTGGGTTTGAACCCACGAACATCGGGTCTTGAGGCGAGCACTTTACCCAAGACCACTGAGATCGACTAAAACAAGTAAAACATGGGAGGTTTGAGCATAGCTGTCGTGGATGTGTTGGACTGACTTATTAAATATTACAATATTTACTAATTTTCTTATATAATTTACTCCATTATTTCTCTGTTTCTATACCTTTTTTTGCTCTGTACACATCAGTTCACTGCATTCTCAATTATTTTCTCTTATAACTTATAAAGTAGGAGAGACAGTTTAGACATATCTGCTATATGGGGGTGGGGGCAAGGCTTGTTTTACTTGTATACTTTAATTTGGTAAGCGTATAACCGAACGGGTAGTAAGACGCGGTGCTAAATAATAATAATAATAATAGTTTAATTTGGTAATTTCCAATCATTGTAGTGTATTGTAAGGCCCCTTTCAGACAAGCTTGCATGAGCTGGTTCACGAGAACTTAAGATATCAGTAGGGCATTGTGTCTAATGTATACATTTACACGAGCACGCGTAAGCGAGTTGTTGGCTCTAGTGAGAGTCGCTGGATCTCCAGAACCAGCTCCCTACCACTATCAGGGTATTGAGTCTTATGTAGCTTTTCACATGCGCGCATGTGAGCTAAAGTTCACTACAGAAAAGCTGTGTTTCAAGATACACCTCATGTTAACATTGTAGACATCAGCTGCAATGACTATAGTAATCGGCTGGCTTAAAATGTTAGTGTCTTTTTTATGGAGCAAACAATTAAAAATAATATACAGCTCATCAAAAGCTGACACATGGAAATAATTAAAAAAAAACTACATCGGCTTCTCTAATCTATCTGAAACAGTGTGTCAAAAGAGCCATTAACATCCTTGAAATCATTATTGGATGCACCCACAATTTTTTATTTTTTATTTAAGCTGCAAACGTTAAAACATTAACCTAAATTATAGTTTGTGTTTTGTAGAATACCAAAAATAATTTTTTTTCTTAAAAACTCAAGTCAGCGGCTCTAGTGAACTTCATCACTGCTCAAGGTTTCAGGAGGGGGGCTTGTTGAAAATGACCTATACATTTTACAAATATGTCATATTTTTGTATCCTAAGGGTGGGAACTCTGTATCACTATAATTAATTAATTATTTATTTTACTGAGTTTCAAGCCCATAAGGCATTTTCATAAGTAAATTCAAATATATTACATATTAAACTTTTCTTTGTTTAAATACTTTTTTTGTTCCATTTAAAAGTGTGGTGATGAATTGGCCACCTTTTAGGTCAAACAGTATTGGGACAACCAATAAGAAGCTAGCCTTCATAACATCAGACTGCCAAGAGCTCTCTTATTGATTGGTTTTAACACTAAAGACAAGGGGTCCAAGAAGCAAGGGTTAGGTCATATATAAAAGGCTGGAGCAGCTTCTGCGTTACTCTGGCTCTCTGCGTCGGTTGGTTATACGAGTAAAATCTGTGTCAATACAATATAAAATTTTCAATTATAAAAGTGTGATTCCAACTTAATAAATAATGCACTCGGGTTGAACTCAACTAGCTTGGGGACTTATTGAACCAATTCCCTACAAAACTATAGTGGATGAGATATAACAATAATTACAATTATCACACAGCCATGTGCTAACTGTGCAGTGTAATAATCAGTAATCAGCACTCCAGGATGGACGAATAGGGCATGTTAGGCGTAATCACAGTATCGGCACACATTATTTTTGAGCACCTAGTTTTACAACAAATCACAATAGTAATTACATTTCAGGATATAGCTCAAAAACAACTTCGTACTTAATTCATTCTTACTAACTTTCTCCACACTTCTCTATCCTTGCATATTTCCTTGACTTCATCAACATCCATACACAAAGTAATACATGCTACATGCTCTTTTATTTTTCCAGTTTGTCAACCTATGGGCCCTTCAGTTTTAACCTCAGCTGCCCATCATAGCTTTGGTCATCTGAAAATATTCTTTCACAATTTCTTGTAGTAGTTTTAAATAGAGTAGACCAGGTTACTAGCCTTGATCGTACCTGCACCCATGACAGTATTTGCTGCTTACGATTTATCATTAACATTTCTTTATCTCCCAGGTTGCACTGCTTCCGCCAGACTTACCGAGCCGAGGGCTATTTCGGGATGTACCGTGGTAAGTGTCTAATACTTATTTTCCTTATTGTGTCATTTTCTTGTTTATCTATCTGTCAGGGAATTGAACCAAATTACTTAGGGTTAACAAACTTGGAGCTATATCGATAAACCATACCTACCTCCTTGTCATATCCATCGCTTAGGTACCTGACCCATTCAATTTATATGACATAGCTAAGTTACAGATATGGTTTATCTTTATGGCTTTAAGTACTCACTCGACATACATATTTGAGCGATGGGATTTGAAGAAATGCAGTTGTAGTACTTTCACTTAAAGCTAGGAGCATCATCTATCGCCTATATAATCTTAATAGATGCTTTTTTCTGCAATATGACGCTCAACTTATAGTGTCATCGCCATTTTATTTGTTTCTACCTTCAGCTGAGGTTATGTCTTGCTGGTGCACCTATATACAGTATTTAGTAGTTTTCTTTTCATAAACAGGACTTGATTAGCTTTAATTATCCATTTCTAAAAAATGTAAAAATACATTGTATTTAGGCACCATTCGAATTTATGCGGTTTATCAACTTGAGCTGAAACCTTTAGAACAAACTAGCTGTGTAAGTTGAGGACTTAATAGATCAAAGAATTTATTTCACTTTTTTTTAAAAAGAGTATTCTTACTTTGAAGTGTGTATGTTGCAATTTACCAACCTAATATACATGGGGTTTTAAGTCTACATTTGGCCAGAAAGACATTTTGAGGAAAATGAAAAATGATGTCTTGGAAACGAAAATAGGAAAATATTGAAATAAAATTACTAAAAATATAATTTATAATGATTTGTGTATAGTGCAAAAAAAAATTTAATTATGATGAAAATATTAATTGTTAAGTAGCTAATGTTATTTCTAATTAATAACCTTCTCCAACTACTCTTGTCATATTATTCTATAAGCTATATCAATTCTCTATGGTGTATCCAGGTTCTGGGGTGAATATTCTTCTGATTACTCCGGAGAAGGCCATTAAACTTACAGCCAATGACTTCTTTAGGCATCATCTAGCACCGTCACCAGGGTAAGTATTATATTTTATTTAGTGCGAAAGGAAAGACACACATTGCCTCTACTCTATGTATACATAATTATATAATAATATTATATATATATATATATTTTATATTATATAAAAATATATACAACCCACTATGATTTCCAGCCTGTGCCCTGGGTCAGTTTTTTATTCAAGCCATATATATTAATCTTCTTGGAATCTTCTTTTCCCTCATATATATATATATATATATATATATATAAGATAGATAGCAGAAAGATGGGCAAGTGAGGTGAGAAGAGCTAGGAGAAAGAATGGCGAAAGGACAGGGAGAGGGGGCATTTTACTAAACGAACCCGGCCACAGGCTGGAAACCTTTCATGATGATATAGATAGATAACTATTTTATTGAATTTAGGTTTATTGGTTTTTGAGTTGTTTCTTCTTTTATTTGCAGGAGTCTCACCCTTGTCAGCTTCTGTCACTGTATGTAGTTCAGGTTTAGGGGATATTAAGATTGTGGTTCAAGGAAACATACATCACTGTATCACTGTGATGTAGTGGGTGATATTAGGATTGTTGATACAGTAGAGTGGCATGCTATGACGGAGGTCACTGTTGTTGTTTCAGTGGTAAACTTCCGCTGCCCAGGGAAATGTTGGCAGGAGGTTTAGCGGGCTTGTGTCAGATCATAATCACCACACCCATGGAACTGCTCAAGATTCAACTTCAAGATGCAGGCAGGGTGGCTGCCGTCGGGACTGAGGGTAACATCTTAACTTCATTTACAAAGATAAGACAATTTAAAGTCTTAGTTTAAATTTGACTCGCAAAAGGTATAATGGCGCAACAAGATTGGATCCTTTCTTCTTGGTTTATATGAAATCTTAGATAAATATAAATTGAACCATTCTCTAGGTGACAAATAGAATCTCCCTTAACAACACCTCTGAACAGCGGATTCTTATGTATAGCGGACAGTTTAAATTTCCCTGGCAAAATAACATTTTCTCTTACGGTGAAACAACTTTTCAACAGTGAACTTTCTTAATAATGAACAAAAACACGCTAGAAACACAATTTATGCATAACAATTTCTAGAATAGCCTACGGAGTAATGGCTATAGTACCTTTCACCCCTTCTGAGCCACAAGAAGGGCTGGTTCTAACAGTTTAGTCTGTGCTCGTATAGAAGGCCTACTCCTCACATTTAACTTTATCATTTTATTTGTATATTCTTTGTATTATGTACCAGTAAGCTACATAAAATTTGTGTTCATTCGTCTTAATACTGCAAATAATAGGCTACTGCACACTGTATTAATTGGATTGGTATAGTAAATATTACAATATATAGCTCATTATTGATTAAACTGTGTTAGGCAGTCTGATTTTTAAAATAATTTATTTTAAATAACAGGTACTTATTAGTAATAGACATTATTTTGATCCATGGATTTCACTCTATACGCCCCTTGCACACATTCATGTGTGTGTGTGTATTATGTTTGGGCATATGACGATAAATATTAAGATTATTATAGAGACAACTATAGGGTCATATGATTATACAGTTTGACAGAGATTACATGTAAGAGGGACCAATATAAGGATTCATTAGATTGTTAGGAATAGTCGCATGATAGTGAAAGAGTTGTAGTTTTCAAAGGTCATTCATAATTCTTCCACTCTCCTTTTTTTTTTAGCACATCGTATTTTTACTCCTTGAATTAAATCTTTCCTCAAATACTTGTATCCCCAGTCGTTATAGAAACTGTAGAATAAATTCATGAAGTATACATTTTCTGTTAGTTTTCCCTCCTATAAATTATCTATTATGACCGATCAAGGTCATTTTGGTCACACACAAATATTATATTTCACTATTTGATGTATTATTTGTAAGTCTAAAAGACTCAAATATCAACTTTTAATGACAGAATAGTTTTCTTGTGTGATCGACTGAGAATTGCCGCAAAATCGACTGGACGAGCGACCCCTGGTCTACTTTTCTAAAAGGGTGGAACTTTCCTAAGCTACTAGTTTTAAGATTAAATTCAAAATGCCTGATTAACCTAATACCTAATTATATTACTTAGTGTTTATTTTAAAGAGTAAGACTTTTGTTTCAGGTGTTAAAGTTGCTCCCAAGACCTCGGCCACTGCCATAACTCTAGAACTTCTCCGAACCAAGGGAATCCTCGGGCTATACAAAGGAATTGGAGCCACAATGTTAAGAGATGTTTCCTTCTCTGTCATCTACTTCCCATTGTTTGCGCGCCTCAATGCTCTCGGACCAAGACGGAAGGATAACTCGGGTGAATACATACACACTTGTTGTTACAAACTGTCTGGTTGACTCTTGTCTACAATCCTAATACTCACAGTGATTGTCTTTTAACAAACACATCTCTTGTTTGGTATTGATTCAGGGGAGGCAGTCTTCTGGTGCTCCCTTCTATCCGGCTGCACCTCGGGCGCAATCACTGCGTTACTCGTCAACCCATTTGACGTTGTGAAGACACGTCTTCAGCTTCTCAAGAGAGCAGAGGGAGAGATAGCTTACACCAGCATTGCCGACGCTTTCATGTAGGCTAACTACTGTAATACTCCATATTTGTCTCATGTAACTGTATTTTTGTAAGATTTCAGAAGTTCATTGGAAGTATTGTTATTCTTAATGTTGCAGTAAGATCTGGAAGAATGAAGGCTTTAAGGCGTTCTTCAAGGGTGGAGCTTGTCGGATGATTGTTATCGCTCCATTGTTTGGAATAGCCCAAATGGTTTATTACCTTGGAGTTGCTGAGATGCTGCTTGGTGTAAAAAAAAGCTAACCAGGCAACACCGAACTTAGCTTGACATATACCCCTACTAGGAGTAGATTTACGTAACGTCGACAAACCCAACTTGGCCTGGCTCCTTTCTTATAGGAAACTTCATTTAGATTAGGTTGTACAGTAGGGCTCACGTATCCGCTGATTCAGTATCCGCGGTTTAGCATTGCCCAATTTTATTTACTTTTAATTAAAGAAAAAAATTGTTTTATAAATCACAATGCCTACATCATCACCCCACTTCATCTCATCGTGGAAATAGTTATATCATATCACCATCATCATTAGTGATAATTGCAACAAGAAGAACAAAGAATAGTAAGTACACATTATTATGTAGGTACTTTATTTAATGTTGGTAATGTCTTAATGTGAAATAATTTATCAACGAAACTCTAACATATTTATGTATGTTGAAACGTTCTTGAATTGATTGTGAAATAATTGGTATTTACAGCCCCGTGATCGAGTGTCAATTATGATTATACAGAATTATTATTATTATGCCCCACGTTGGGCACCAATTGAAACGTTCTTGAATTAATTGTGAGATAATTGGTATTTATAGCCCAGTGATCGAGCGCCAATTATGATGATACAGAATTATTATTACGCCCCACGTTTGCTTGGGGCGCCGGTTAAAGTTTGACCATTTAATCAGCTGATAATTGCCCCATGATCGAGCACTAATTAAAGCGATACAGAATGTTTGTGAGATAATTTAATTAAATAAATAAAACCTTTAATATTTCACACGATTTATTTAGATCATGGCAACTGGTTTATTACAACGTTCTGTAGATTTGTGTTGCCGGCACTGTTAATATTTTTCTCTGTTGAGTTAAATTACTACTATTTTTCCTACCTGCATTGCGTAGATTTATGTTCATACCACAAGCAGCTTATATATGACCTACCCCTTTCCCCTTGGACCTCTCGTGACCAGTGTCAAAAAAAAAAATTGAAAGCGTCCTGGAAACAGGTGTCATGAAGGCTAGCTTCCTATTGGGTATAGGGAGCTAACGTCACTTGCTTGTTTGTAATCACTACGGAGCTACTTTTTGAAAGAAAAAAATAAGTTTTAATGATTCAATCCTTCGACATTATTTCTGAAAAGCGCATTTTTCTCCATGGATGAAGTCTTAAAAGGATAATTTACATACAGTTTATCGAAGAAAAATAGCTTCATCCGTGACTTTTTTTTACATATATATGAGAGGGGTCCAAATCATTATCATTACAATGTTACATGAATGTCACGTTATATAATAAAACGGTATTATCCATGTTTTCACTTAATTGCGATGGATATGGGGGCCCTACTGTACTTAGTTTTGCTAGTCCCTTGATCCATAATCCATTAGTGCTATCAACTCTTGATAGCAATGGATTCTAAACCAGTGCCCTGCATTTGATGTCCCCAGCCAGGATTCCAACTAGCGAAACTGTGTCTTGACAAAATTTTGTTGAATCTATAAAAGTAATTCTGGTCTTGAAATATATGTTTATTTTTTTTGGGCAAGTTTATTAGCAATTTTAGAGCTCGAATTTTCCCCATTTGAATCAAATTCAAGCAACCTTATCAGAAATCTCCCAAGAATCAAAGCAAAGTTCAGTTCATCAACTATATTAAAACTTTGTTATGTACATACAAATCAAATATGTGTTTATATGGCGCCAGGAACTGATTACATTTTTTAATAGTCACTGCCACACTCCTAGGAAACCCTCCAACAATCAACTTTTGTCAGGCTCTCGGAGATATCCAGCCCCTTCACCGTTGCTTTCCTTTTTAGTCCTGGGTTCATTCTCCTAATAGGTTGTTCAGGCGGTAGGGTAAATGTCGGCTGGATGGGAGCCATAGAAAGACCTGCTGTAGCATCGTCTGTCGTGGCAGCCGCTGGTGTTGTGCTAAACCGGGACATGATGTCCCGGAATCTTTTCTCCGTGGTTGTCATGGACTCCTAGAGTGACTGCATTTGCAGTGCAATACCGTCCTGGACTGTCATGGTATCTTGCGAGGAGGTCTCTTTGATCTTCACCCAATGGCGACATGTGGTCCTCTGATCTTGAGTCCCTAGTCTTGTTATGTATCTAAAGTCTGGTTGGGCGAGGATATCTGATGTTGAGAGGTGGCTGGTGTCAACAGCGTTGTCTGCGGCATAGGTTTTCTAGGGTGTCTCCAAAGAAAAGGCTCCCTTCCGGTGCGCTCTGGTGAGGAGAAGTTGTAGATGATCGGGTCCTGTTTGGATGAACTATCGTCCGAGGTGTGTTGACTCAACGTGGTTGGTAAGTCGACTTTCTCGATGTTGAGTTGGATTTCAATCTTCCTTGACATATGTTGCTGGCTCCCTCTTTCGCCTCACAACAGGTAGACCAGCATGTAGATTGTTTGCCAAGTGAGGAAGAGATATAAGGATTGACCCTTATAATATTATGGGGTGTTAGAATGGAAGCAAATCAAATTTTATCAAAGACGAAATAATGTTTAAAAATGAGGCAGCCCAATGGCTAAATAATTTTATTATAATGGAAATTGCTAAAAATAAAGAACAAGGGAAAATAAACTAATAAGAGTAATTTAATGAAGAAAGCCCACGTAGGCAAAGAGGAAAATGTGGAAAGAATCCAATGTACAAAGGTGACACCTTTTTCTTTTCTTCTGTCTTCTTTAGTAGAAGTAGTTACACACACATTTAAATACAAATAGAGTAATATTTCGGCGTTGTTGCCTTTATCAAACACACAGAGATAAGAGGGAATACACTTAACACAAACACTGGATTGCTCCATCTTGAATTAAACAAAGAAACTCTTAGGAAAACACTGTGCCAACTGTTTTTAGGAGTAAAGAAAAATATCTCAAAGCCTGGCTATGGTTAATATTTTATATAATATATAATAAATAAAGTAATCAAGAGTAATACTTCAGCATTGATAAAGGTAACAATGCTGAAATATTACTCTACTTGTGTTTAAATGTGTGTGTGAATACTTCTAAACTAGAAGACAGAAGAAAGAAAGATGAAGTTCAATGATAAAAAAAAAATTTACCCTAATAAATGATAATAATTATGTAAAATTTAACCCATGATAGGTAGTAACTCAAAGATTAATTTCGATTTAATTTATTTCTTATGTTCATTTAAAGTAAATGGAACACTTTATGGCTTTTACAATGAAAAGAACCCCTCAGTTCACACTTTCCATTTCTGCCACATTTCCTGTGTTTGTCCTTTATGTTATATTTTTCCTTTTACATGTTCCTAAATAAGTGTCCTATTATGCTTTACCAGTTTCCTTTTACTCCCTTTTGTGTTATTTGGTTTCCTCTTTTAGGAAGTTGTGTTGCGCATTTCACACTCCCTCCTGATGAGTTCCGATAGAATGAAACCTAGGCTGGGGGATTGGGCAGTTAACAATTGATTTTCTTCAAGAGGCAATCACTAACTCTTTGTCCAGTAGCAGCACTGTAAAGTGTGAACTGCGTTCCTATTTTTATTGTAAAAGCCATGTTGTGTTCAATGTTTTCTATATATATCTTTTCCGTACTTTCTTCCAAATATATATTAAAAACAACCAAAAAAGAGAAAAGAGGTTTGCCTTAAAGAGATATATTAAGTGCAGTTAGGAAAGAAGATGTTTGATCTCCAAACAACCCCTTCACTTTCCTGCCCAATAGGAGCAATGAGCATAGTTCTCCACTTAGTGCTCATCTTGATACACCTCACCCATTTACCATAGAGAGAAGCTGAGGCATTGATTATCACTACCTCCCTTGGTGGTGTAGTTAGCTGAGCTAGACTGCCGAGGACGGGTGAACTGGGGTAGTTTTACCTAATGTTTTTCCACTCTCTCCCCACACAAATGTGGGTTTACTTCCTCTATATTCAACTTTCCCAATTCCTAACCCATTAGTGTAATTATTACTTAAGCGTCTAACCTAAACAGGTAGTAAGACGCGGTGCTAAGTATTATTATTATAACTATAGTTGTAAATAGTACACTTTTGCATCAGTATGTACCATCTCTACAGAGAAATGTTCTCACTACTAGAGATGTGGTGTCAAAAGAAAAGTATCTATACCGTACTAGTATTGAAAGAAAAGTATCAGTAACATTAAGTATCGATATCAAAATTTTAATCTGGAAAAAGTTTTTTTTTTAGTAATAATAATTTCAATTTTTACATCATAATTGTATTTTCGTATTTACTTAAACACTGAAAGTTATATTGGTTTATAATACGTTAAAACAAATTTTAAAAGATGCTTTTTCGCTATCCAACTTCTTAAAAAACTTCCATAATTCACTTCTTAAAGGTGCCATTTTTAAACTACATTCGTCGTTTATATACTCGATTAAGATAATATTGATAAACAATAGAAGAAACCTGCCCTGCTTCATCTGCTTAAACAACGCACATAAAATTTTCTGCTTCGTTTGCTTGGGGCAACCTTAAGTTGAGAGTTCATTGAGCTCTACAAAAGCTTGTTATGTTTAGTTTGTGATGATATTGGTCATTGATAAAGGTAGGGGTGGTTGCCTGGTCAGCCATCAGGCTGTATTGATAAACAGAATTATGATGAGCTAAAAGAGATTGAATGCTAGAGATGCAGAAAATGAGTGAGAATTGAGAAATAGTGTCATTTGTTCTTTCTCCACAGTCCACCCTAGTAAACGTTTAATCCTAGCATGAGTGGATGTGACAAAAAAATCTTTTCTTATAATACCGATCCATTATCAGAGTGAGTGCTGATATCATTAAAGTATCGAGGGGGGGGGGGTGGAGTATTGAGTAAAAAAACTAGTACTGAAAGGAAAATATCGATATCTCGCATTTGCATAAAATGAAGTTTTTGAATTAGTTGAAGACAATTAGCTTAAACAATATACTTGGAAATGAAATTCAAGAGGCGGTCAGAAACAGAATTCTTGTAGGCATTGCTTGTTGTTGCTATGTTTGTAAGTTGTTGTCATTTATCTTCTGTCTCGAAATATTAAACCAAGAACGCTTTACTCAACTTTGCCAGTTAGGTATTGCTTCCACTTTTAAAAGTAATTTTTGTTTTGTTTAGAATACAACATTTTATACAGCATTGTTATTTTTAAATAAAATGTTTATTTTTAGAAGAATATTTACAGTTAAAAAATATTTTTAATGTAAGAATTAGTTTGTTTTTAACACCCTAATGCGCATTTTGTTGAGTTTTTTTCCCATTAAAATCTCTACGAAGAGGTCATCCATTAACAACGTAACATTATTTTCTTACCTCTTTTGACTCCCTCTTTTATGTACTTAACACTGCACTGTGTAAACACCATGTAGACGTTAGAGCTCTCCGCATGTAACACCTTGTAGATATTAGAGCTTCCTCCATGTAAAACCATATAGACATTAGAAGCTCCCCCCCATGTAAAACCATGTAGACATTAGAGGCCCCCCATGTAACACTATGTAGACATTAGAGCTCCCCCATGTAACACCTTGTAGACAATAGATCTTTCCCTTTTTCAACGGTTTTTGGATGACCCAGACATTTTAATATTTTACAAATAAATGTAGGCTACGCATAAATTAAATTACAATAGTAAGTTATCTCTTTATGCTTTAACCTTGTTGTTTTAAACTGTCTGTAACGTTTGTCTGTTCTTGAAAATACAATTAACTTAACCTTCGTTATGGGTCAGCCTGTAATGATCAACATCAAAGTGGAATGCGATGATTTAGTATATTGTGTTTTCTTTTGTTTGTTCTTGATCAAATGTGTTTCAGACAGCTAAACCATTTTTTAAATCCCATGACACACTTTTAGTTTGTAATAATAATAGTTGTAGATAGTGAACAATATGTATTATTATAAAACAGATTGTTCAATCAAAGACAATAATGTATGTCAATTGAAAGTGTAAATAAATATATCCATTTCATCCAATCCTAATAAAGCAGATAGTACCTGTGCTTTATTGTTAAATAAACTCAATGATATAAAGATTTTTGTGTTTGATATTGTTTACAAAATTGTTGGAATATTTATAATAACTAGATTTTGACTATATTTTAGAACCACATCATACATCTATTTAAGGCTATATGCAGATGTATGAATTATGCTACTGTTTTAGGTATGAGTAAGGTTGAATATCAAAGTGTACCCACATTTGCATGGAGGTAGAGGGAAAGATCGTTTAGGACAAACCACCATCAGTATATCGGATTAGGATTAGAGCCAATCTCATCAGCATTCCAGTTTATTGGGAAAGTACCACCTTACCATGCAGCAATCAAAGTGGGTAGGCCTAATTATCAGACTATATAATAGTAAATAAGTATATTCTTTGAAAAAACACAGTGAGACCAAAAAAATGTTTTTACTGTAAGGTATTTCAAGTTATCTTATTTGACAGCAATGTATGCACTGGAAATTAAAATCAAGATTAAGAAAATATACACATATATATTAATATACATGTAGGCCTGGGTTCGACTATAACAAGTTTACTTTGGATTTTGGGACTTTAAATACTTCAATGCAGCAAATGAATCTATAATCTGTTTCTCGAGCTGTTTCATTTTCAATAATCGAAATAGAAAGTCCATTAAGTCTTTCCTGTGACATTGTACAAATAGCTTTTAATTAGCTTCAGTTTTAAAAAGGATCTAGTAGTTGTCATGGACGATATGTGAGTTGAATGAAACTTTGCAAACCCTGAGGCAGTTAAAGTTGAATTTTGATAAATAATGGCTTTAGCCAGTTGTCTAATATTATTAGCGTTTTTTTCTGCTGAAGGAATCAAAAATGTTATCTCATTCTGGAAATTAGAATGTCCAATATTTTTATAATAAACCTCTATTATTTACAGAACTCTAGTAAAAGTTGATTTTTACTCTTTGAAGTGCTGTGAAATTTTGAGGGGAGAAAATAGAAAAATTACCTAACATTAAGTAATAATAATAAATCAAAGAAATGTGTGTTTTAGTATTTCTCTTAATAGCACCTAGTTCGAAACACTATGCTAAGGATGTATCCTAATAGTCTTGAGCAGGAGTCGGCAAACATATTTTGTAAAGGGCTAAATGGTAAATATTTTAGGCTCTGCAGGTCAAGAGGCAAACTTGAGAATATTTATATAAGCTGGCCTACTTAAATAACAAGGGGGGGGGGGAAACAAGTTTTCACAAATGTATTGAACAAAATGTAACGTAGTAGTAGTAATAAGTAAACTACAAATGTTTGAAATACAGCTCTATTAATGAGAAGAATGGAATTGCGTTTTTAAAGATAACATTTCACCAAATTGGGGTCCAAAGTTAGTGCTCCCTATCATCAAAATTGATTTCAAGTGTTCATCTGTTAATACTGACCTGTATTGAGATTTTATGTATTTCATCTTTGAAAATGTCTTTTAACAAAGGTTGATGCTGCCAAATACAGATATAAAACCCCGAGCATATGATCTTAATTGACCATATTCATCGCTTGGAAGACATTTATATGATTCTGTTAAGATTCTTTTTTTGAAATTTGCATTTTAGCATGTCAGCATACTGCAGATTAATCACTTCCAATAGAAGGGTAGGTGGAATCTTCTCAATTATACAGTCAATTGGATTTTGAAATATGGAAATGTTATTTGCACTTGCATCAATATTCGAAAAACACTGTTGGAACTGTAGTTTGAGCTCAGAAAATATATCCGCTGCAAATTTGTGTAGGAATGAAGACTTCACTTTTTCTTTTAATTCTTGACAGTGCAAAACCCTCCCTTTTCACACGGCAGCTTGATATTGTCCACACATAGCAGTTTGACATGATTTGTGACTCAATCATCACCAGTTGTTGTCGAAATGACCTTACCACAATATAAGTTTCACATATGAGCCCTATTATGCCTTGTAGTTTTAAGTTGAATCCATTAAGAAATCCTATATCTGCAGCAAAAGCTAATTTACAAAGCCATTCATTTTTCGATAATAGTGGTTGAGGGAGGTTTTCCTTGTTGAGAAAAATTTCAATCTCTCCTCTGAGTTCAAAAAATCTCAACCACTCTCTATCACTGATGAACCATTAAACTGTAGTTTGGTAGGGAAAGTTAGTATATTTTGCTTCCATTTCTGACAAAAAAATCACAGAAATGATACTGGTTAAGTCCACGGGAACGAATTGAGATTCACCGTTGACACATCTGGTTCAAGAACACATAATAGGTTAAAATATTTCCCACAAAGTACCTGCTGGTGAATAATACATTGAATAACCATAGGCTTTGAACACTTTGCATTTTCACAAGCCTTATAAATGTAACCAACTAAACCTTTCTCTGTACCACATCATCAGTTGGTACACATTAAAATGTCCATTGATTCCACTTAAGATTGTATTTTATTAATGTTTTCTCAACTTCCTTGAAAATATTTTCGCCTGTAGTAATTCCACGAAGACTATTCAATGAAGCTAATTCTTCAGTCATTTCAAACTAGAGATGGGCTAAACAGTGATTTTGATTTTTAAAAATCGGTGATTTATACCAGTGATTTTTCACTGTGACTGGTATTCACAGTGTCTTGATGGACCAATATTTTTTAACTTTCACAGTTTGTTGCTAGGTAGTAAGTACCTAGTAGGTCGATATTCTGTCTGTCTATACTTTAGAAAATGTAAATTATCATATGTTTATTTTGGTTGTGGTTTATCAAAACAAAGACCACCCCTGCTGGCCACCATATTGTCAACAGAATGAAGTGTGAACGTGAACTGATATTTTGTCAACCACAGTCAAAGTTAGTTTTTAGCTGCTGTCTGAGTAGGTGAGTACTATCGAGTATTTCTGAATGTCAATGGATAATTACTCGAATAGTCCCATGACAATCGGTTGTAAGAAAAACTAATTACTTGGGAGTTTGGCAGTTTGCGATGGAACGATACTTAAAGGCCTAACATAAGCTCTTCCTGTAGGCATTGACAATTGACAATTGACATACAGCTACCTAATCTTCAGGTTTCATCTGGGTTTCATGTTGCCTGACTAATGTACAGTCAATACAAATGTGTTTTAAGAAGTTTCAAACAATTGAAAAAAAAAGAGAAAGCATAAAATGTTATTTAATATTTTATAGTGAAATGTATAAATTTGCCAAGATTAGTGGTCCAACAAACATGTTAAACCTGAGTATCAATATTAAAACTTATTTGACGTAATATGAGAAACTCTTGTAATTGTGTAATTTATTTAGTGGTCTGTTTTACTGCAATTCAAATTTATGTGAGATTAAAAATGAGCATAACATAATGGTGATTGGTTTAGAAAATGTTGTTTGGAATGCAGGTCATATATTATATTATTGTAGTGTTATTTTATTTTAAATACCGTACATCTAATAGTGGATGAACTATACATCTATTAAAAGCAAATAAACTAATTTAAATATAAATAAATAAAAATCATAACCACAGCAATGAGACTTAGCATTAAATTAAGAGATGCTAGAAAATATTTAATCAATTACTATATACACACACTTTAGATTAGACTATAGGTTGATTAGGATCATCAACGCATAGTAAATATTAAGGTTTATTTATATTTTTTTTATTTGTTACTTATTTCAATGTATTATTTGCGATTTTGGGGATAGGATCACCGAAAAAAAGAATATTTTTTTTTCTTCCTAACCTACCATACTTTTAAAAAGAATCTGAAATGTGATTTGCTTAGTGAACTCACTTTTTTATTTTGTTCTTAACCAATATTTTGTATTGAAAACGCATGTGAATGAAACATTTAAACCATTAAAGTAATTTTTACGTAACAATCTGATACTGTTTTTGAAAAATGAGCTCTGCGAGATCAAGTGTTTTAAATAGAAATAACACGTAAAACATGCCAGTCAATAAGGTTGATTCTCAATTAGATGGTAGAAAATAAAAGAATAGCAAGGACCGCGAAGCGAGTATTTACTCGAGTGTCTAGAAGAAGCAATACTAGCTCCGTAGCTCGAGTAACTGTTGCCATCTGATGCGATTATCTCCGATTACTGATATCTCATTCATGGATACTTTTGAGATCGAGTAACGGTGATCAAATGGTATCAGTGAAAAAAATCACAGTCAGTGATTTATCGCACATCTCTATTTCAAACTCTTCAAATAAACAGCATCAACCCGGCACTATCAGTAACATCTCTTGACTCATCAATTTAATTGGCTATTGATGTTGCTCTCAATTTCCTCAACTCTTCAAGCAGCTGTTTTGCCAAAGGTCTGATAGAATGAAATTAATCCATTTTCCCTGGACACATTTCTTCGGCTGCTACAATCAAACATTATTTAATTAGCTCACCATCAGTAAACGGCTTTCCTGCCTTAGCTAACAAATGAGCTACTCGTAAACTTAATTTAGTTGCAGCCTCATTCTCACTTTCATTGTCGTAAAGAAATTGCGTAGTGATGAAATATTCCGTTTTAAAGTTTCCAACTTTTCTGATAATTGCTTTCCTGAGAGTTTGCAACATTGTATCGAGTGCTTAGTGTGGTAATGAAGTATATTGTACTCTTTTAGTACATCTATGGTGTCAATGCACAACACACTGTTTTGTCATCTAATTCGGTGTCAAAATCATTCAGACTTCATTCACTCTGCCTTAAAAGCACAAAATTCGAAGTCCAATTTCCTCTTCTTTACTGGTTTTGAGAGTGACGTGATGAATATGCACGGGCAATAAAACTAAAACAAAATTCCGCAGGACAGCGATACATAGCACTGGAAACTCTGTTTTCTTTAATGTAAATGTGTCTTCAGTCAAGTATGGTATAATATTTCAATATTTAAAAAAAAATCATTAACCAGACACACCTTTTTGCACAAGAACATTGAAAGAAACCGTTAAATCTGTCCCCTCGCTAGCAAGCAGAGCGTTACGATTTAGTTCGTTGCAAGGGGTATGTTTATGTCCATACCCGCCCCGGTGGCGTAGTTGGCTAACGCGCTAGTCGTGTTGAGCTCGACCACTGAGGACGGGAGATCAAGGTTCGAATCTCGGTCAGGTGAACTGGGGGTGGTTTTTCCTAAATGGTTTTCCACTCTCCCTCCACGCAAATGCGGGTTCATTTCCTCTAAATTCAACCCTCCCCCATTCCTAATCCATTAGCGTAATTAGTACTTAAGCGTATAACCCGAACGGGTAGTAAGACGCGGTGCTAAATATTATAATTATTATTATTTATGTTCATCCAGTAAAGTAGAGAGATCACTGGCAGTAAGTTATGTCAACATGGCCAAATGCCTCGTAAATTTCTTGACACTCAAATCTCACTTGAAGTGGTCGCAAATTCATAGCACTTAATCTGTAATCTTTTCTACTTCCCTATTCAATGACTTTAAGAGAAAATTCTCAATTTCCTTAGTAAGATCTACACCTGAGTGTTGAAAACTTGTTTCGATTTCACCTTTAATGCTGTCAATAACTGCTCTGAGCTTTAATACTCTACTGGTGGTGATGCATTAATGTTGTATTCCAAGAGCTTTGATGGTTTTCGGACACGAGGGAAGCTAACTGGCTGAAAAGCTAGGTGTTAAGAACACAATACATATACCACCAGTATTCGAAGGTTCCACTATTATTTGCTTCCTATTACACTACCAATGTCTCTACAAAATATATAATTTGACACATTTTGTCTTGTTTTCTTTTAAACCATTTTTAAATCATCGCGATCACAGATAGGTACTATATCTAATTCTAATATTTCATCACCAGCAATACCATGTAGTGATGTGCGTCTCGTGAGCAAGTCATTCAAATAGAACGACTCTTGAATGAGAGCTGTGAACGAACGACTCTCGCTTCGCGAACGTGTCGTTTACGCCGCCATTACACACTACATTAAAAAGAGTCAGGAGAGTTTGTCATTCACGACTCTTCTGTCGTTCTTCGTTCGTTACTACAAAAAAAAAATCAACAATAGATGCTTACTATCGTTACTAGATTGCAGCACAGCCTACAATATTAAACTATTTTTTCTTAACATCAATAGACATAATTCTGTGAATTAGACACTAAAGGCTATATACTAAGGTTAATTATTATAAGTAATATGCGTAAGTAATAAAATTAAAGAATCAAACTCAATAGGCTTCGGATAAATTACACATAAATCTTTTAAGTCGTTTATAAGTTGAAAGGGAAGGGACAGATTTGCACGCTTGGAACGGGAATTGTGATAATTAGTTGGTGCTCACTCATCAAGTTAGGTAGGTTAAGGGGTGAAGGGATTGGGAGCGAGTGAGCCATGCGGTGAACGATATGACTCCTATGAACGACTCTCCATGAACGACTCTTTTGAGTGAGCGAGCTTATGTGAGTTAGCTCGCGTCAACGAGCTGGTTCGACCCATCACTAATACCATGACATAGCTTTGTCACCATAGAGCGTATTCAGCAACTTAACAATCATTATAAAAGATAAACAAAGCAAATAGGATGCGTTCACTACTCAACATTAGGTCTTCACTTCGTTTCTTAACTTCCTCTGTTCTAAGCCTAGTTAGAGGCCCTATAACTATTTCAGTTTGTCTCAAGGCCAATGCTAGGCTGATATCTGAGGTTTGCAGATTTTTTAGCAAGTTCTTCTGTAATATTAAAAATTATTATACACTTCGAGGTAAAATAAAATGCTGGTTTTCTCAATAAAAACAGACAATCCATTCGCTACAGACTTCGGATATCAAGCTGTCAAGTACACCCGGTATTGTTTCGTATTGAGTATTCACTTCGTTCAATGGTTTAGATCGCACAGTCCATCTCGTAAGGAACAAAGGTTTCAGTTTAGTTTTTTTTTTTGCCAAAGCTAGATTTTCATCTGCTTTTTAATTGAGAAAAATTCCAGTTCTTTTGGCAGATTCATTAAAAAATGTTGCAAGATTGTGGACATTTTACAAAATATTCAAAACTTCAGGTACGGTGCTAAAAGCATCTATGAGAGGTAATTTAAAGAGTACCTAGCTGAAGCAATGTAGGTAATCAGCTCTATTCTCTTTGGAACTAATTACAGCTTGGACGCCTTTCACGTGGCCGCACATATTCCTCGCACCATCATAACATTGCCCTCGACAGTCTTCTATAGGCAGGTCTAGTCTCAACAAAACAGCTTCAATAAGTGTCTCCTGTAGTTGAGGATGTTTCATACAACCCAATGAAATTTTCAAATACAATAAAATCACTATTCACATGTCGCAAGGAAATAGAAACTTGTTCGTTTGTAGAAATATAGATCGTCTCATCTACAATAAGAGCAAAGTACTTATTTTGTTTTATTTCTTTATTCAAATTGTGCACTACTGCTAAGGCCAATACTTGTAGTGTTGGCTTTTGGATATCATGGGAAAACGAGTTATGTCACTTGAGCAATCAATTTTTAATTCCAGGTATTTCATTTCCTCTTAATTCAAGAAATTCATACAAATTAACCTCCTTTTCTTGTTTGCCTCTGAAAACAAGACCACGAGTAGCTAAGAATTTTATACTTGAAACAATGCTAATAAGAGCTTTCTGAACTTTTTCCATTTCCTTGTTAACTTGGCCAGATAACCTGGATACAACTGGCTTTTGAATGAAAGCTAAATAAGCTTCATGGAAACTTTATGAGATTCACTACTTTCATGATATGAACATTTTTCGGAGGCTTTTTTCCAACGTGGAAAGTCCAGAAACAATGAAAGTTGGGTCAACTTTTGACCCGGTAATAACTTTTAAGTTAAGCTCTTTAGCTCGCAGACAAACAAAACTTTTACAGTTAATGAGGTAACATCTCAATGAAGCCAGGGTCATTTCTTGTACAGTTCTGTTTTAAAAGAACAAGCAATCCCACTTGTGATTTTTTTCATACTGTATATTTAAGGGTCTGGATAAAGTTGTTACACAGTAATGTTATTACTTACAATAGGTGAACTTGAAGTTCCAGATATGTCTGCGCTGGCTGAGTCTGATTTAGAATAACTTAGAAAACAGCATCCCTATCTTAACTAGACAAAGATGCCGATTCACGATCACGAATATTTACATCATTACTTTTCATATGGTTACTGCTAATGCTGGCTGAGTCCAATTGAGAATCAATTAGAACAGCACCCGTATCTTCACTGTACAAAGATTTAGATTCACAAATATTTACATCACTTTTCGAGCTATTACTACCAGTCCCATCGTCGCAAATTTCAATATATTTCGATTTTCTTTTAAATAAATCAGTTACCTGTTGTATTTTAATTGTATAATCAATGACTATTTTCGTATTAATGATACAAACACGCACAAGGGCTCGGAGATGTAAGAAAACATAATATAACAAACATTAACAGACACTGGCGGATGGCACGTACTCACAATGTTGACTACTAGTTCAACGCACTACTCTCGTGAGCGTGACCTCATTACAGGGTTGTCAGCTGCCGCGAACAAAAGGAAGAAAACAAAACAAAAATAAACAGATGGTCAGACACTGACGGATGGCTCACCTTTCGCCCACCTATTCCTTCTGTCCTGTGAGTATCTGACCTTTCTAACACTTACAGCAAATTATTAAGGGGCCATATGTTCCCCATGACCCACTGGTTCTGCCACCCTTGCCAAATATAATAGCACTCGCTTCCCACTCTATTTGAGCACAATTTTGTTCACTCTTTGTAAGTGTTCTCGAGTCAAAAACAATAGTGCTCTCCTCCCCATTCGGCAATACATGCGAAATTACTGCACTGACTCCAAAAGGTGAGCGCATCACATGCCATTATAATAGGCTTATAGAGGTCATAATGAGTAATCACCTGATAATAAAGAAACATCTCCTTTTCCTTTACAAATGCCCTTTTACAGTGCTCTGTCCACTTCCAAGGATGTTTCACCTCTAACAGCTCCGGCATTGGTTTTAGCACTGTGGACAAGTCTGGCAGGAATAATAACCAATAAATCCTAAAAATTATCTTAGCTGGGAAACTTTCATCGGCGTAGGAGCTTCTCTGACCACTTTGAGTTTAATTTCCATGGGATGTCTCCATTCTGCATCTACTTTGAACCCCAAGAACTCAATCTTCTCTAAACAAAATTAATTACATTAATTTTGATTCTATATTGGTTTATTCTTCTTAAAATACTTTTGGTATTTTCTTTATTTTCCTCTAGGGTTTACCAAAAAATGACCAAAGCATCTAAATATGATATGGTCTTAGAAAATACTAACAGATCTTGGTCCATGACAGACTGAAAAATAGCTGGCACCGAAACCATCCCAAAACTTAACCTTGTATAGTGGAACAACCCTACATGTGTATTGGTAGTAAGTAGTGGCATAGACTCCTGACTAAGTTCCAACTGTTGGCATGCATTTCTGAGATCTATCTTAGTATACCACTTGATTCCCGGAAACGATGCAAATATTTCTTAAATGTTGTGTAACGGATAATGATTGGCGTTAATGGTAATACTACAATCCCCACACAGCCTAATTCCCTTACTATCCTTTGGTGTGTCCCACTCACTTGAATTAAGATGTTTTCTTGTTGTAGTCTAGACATTTCCGATCCCACCAACTCCCTTTTAGTATAAGGAACTGACCTTGCATTACCAAATTTTAGGGTCACGCCTTGTTTCAAAGCAATCGACGCTTGAAAACCTTTAATGATAAGCATTGAGATTTAAAACATTTTGCAAAGTCCTCCTTTAATTCATTTACCCACTTTTAAATAGCTTGTTCTTTATTTAGTCCTAGGCCTTCTTGACCTTCCATCCCTCCTTGACCTATCATCTCCTGCCAATTTAATTTGATGCAGGTGAGCCAATCTTGACCTAATAATGATGCACTCTTGTTATCTTTGACAATCAGTATAGGTAAGCCTTTATTTAATACACTGTACCTTCGTACTCTCTGATACTATTTACCTTACCCAATATCGGCAAGGCCTCCCTATGTATGTGGAAATATTAACCTCACATGGTTTGTAATTCCTGTTTGAGAAATTATATTGAAAAGTTTTTTTAGACACTAAGCTGAACCCGTGTCAACCTCGAACTGGATTACTATCCCCTTTATTTTAATTCCCACCATGAAGTTGGATTTAATTGAATTCACCCCTTAACTCAAAGGGGCGTTTTGAGTACTATGATAAAAAAAAAGGGGGCCAAAGTCCTTGTGTGGTTTCTCCTCCCTCGACTCACCCTATCCTGAAACGAACTCACTTTCTTTGAGCACATCTTCTTCAAATGCCCCGTTTGATGATACACACACATTACACCTATATGCCTTAACTTTGCATTCTAACACTAGGTGATTTTTATACCCGCACACGAAACATTCCCTATCCCTCCTTGAAAAACCTTCCTTCTTCTCTATTCCCTTTCCTTTTGGGAACTTTTTGGAGATTTGTTGCATGTTTTCCTGTTTCTGCATCGGTCCCAACATCATAGATTTTTGTTTGCTGCCTCCAGGAAACTGCAAGCGCCACTGCCTGCTCATAGGTTAGTGTAATGTCACCGATTGGTCTTTCTCCTGTGCCATTATTGTTTAATCCCACAAATTAACAAATCATTTAAGTGGTCATTAAAATTTGCTCCAAAGTTGCAGGTACTGGTATTTTCATCAGTGTTGCAATATATTGTGAAATAGATTCTTCTGGAGCTTGCAATCACCTATGGAATTCAAAATGTTTGGACCTGTAAGAGGGCTTCAGAGAAAGATGATTTCCCACAAAATCCAATAGTTCATCAAATGTTAGTTCCGATGGTTTTCTAGGTGTACACAGTCTCGTAGTATGTCAAATATTTTGCGGCCTATTACCTTGATTAACGTACAAACTTTGCTTTTTTCCTCGATTTTATTGCACTTTATATAGTTTTCAAACCTTCCTATATATGCCAACCACGATTTTTCCTACACCCGCAATTCCTCTATTGAATTGACACCAATCACTCGCTTCACCATTTCAACCTTGTTTCTTATGGCCTCGTAGTTTTCCTTGTACTGTCACGTCACATGTGGTTCAGATCCTCGGCACCATTGTAGTTTCTAAAAGAGATATGCACAGGTTACTCGATTGGAGCAACACAATCTGTCTTTATTTAACAGAAATATACAGCATTCTACTGTTTACAAGTACTTGGGTCCAACAACCGATCGCACCACATTAACTTCCATTTTCAATACACTTTAACTCTATAGTCAACATACAACTGATACCATCCTCTCACTGACGTAGTCAAATCACAACATCCAACATATTGATACATTTTAAATTTTAACAAATTCCTTGCTTTCAAATAATAAACCCATTATCAATTCTATTTGGGGAAATTGCCATATTTAGTCAGTAGTGAACACGATTCATATACTCAACAATTATAATAGTTTATTTATTTAATCCACTATTTATAATGAAAATATGTCAACTTAGTTGCCCTCACTCAATAGCTGATCTTGTCCTAGTGCAAAATTTATTAAATTAATAATAGGATTTTGTCACACTACCAAGCAAATAAAAATATTAATCACTGTTATTTTAGTTACACAAGTATGAAAAGAACCTAGATTGTAGCACCTATATTAAAGATATCTAACCAATATTTTACCCCAGCCTTAACATAAAATAAGTGTTATATTAATCTATGGCTAATATCATATTTTCTATCGAAGTAATGTTGCACTTTTAATCACGAACATAGTACATTATTTTTTATTTTCTTATATAAATTCACTAATTTAATTAACTTGGCCTCTGGTATATTTATTCTGTGGTATTATGGCAGAAATTTGGTTATCCTGTTGTTTATACTCAAGAAATTTATAATAAAAGCATCATTTTTCTTGCTTTGGTATGTAACTTTCATTTAAAATTATTATCAATTAATCCTTTTGTATTGTTGACAAATCCATTATATTAATTCACTTATTTGTCATTACAACATGTATATTATATGTTGGTTAGATTTAAACTAATTTTTTCCCCCCATTTGTGGCTTTCTGAAAAGCAATATTGTATTAAGATTTTGTCAAAGCTCCTTCATTTATTCTCAACTTTAGAATTTGTTGGTCTTCAAGCTCAAATAACCTCTTTAAGATATTAAAAAAAAGTCCTATCAAGCCTGTTATTAATCACTTGAGACGCAGAATGACATCAAACGCACGAATAATATGACTTGGGGTAGCTACTGGCCTAGCAAATTATAGGTCTCTCATTACTTTGCGGGGTATCATTCAGCCATATTTATAAGCAGAGCTTTACGTATTTTATTTTATAACCAAGTTATAATTCGTCAAAGATAATAATATATAGGTTATGACTTTTAACTAACATAACATAACCTAACCTTCCATGTTTGAGACAGAGGTAGGTTATGTGATTACAGTAATGCTGTTCAGTAATTTTTTGGGGTATTTAATCCTGTTTACCAATTTTTTTGCTCTGAACCCAAAATTATATTAAAAATATTTAAGCAAGACATTAAGTAGGCCTACTAAGGTACTCTCCTGTAACTTTTAGCCTAATACATTTATGTAACATTTAGGTTATTTATGCAGAAAAACAATATGTTCTCATTGCAGCAGGCTTATGTATATTTCTAACGAGTAGACATTTTAATTTGGCGTGTAGTAGGCCAGTGTAGGCCTAGGCCCTATTAATTAATATCTTATATATCTAACCGACAATCTCATTTCAAGTGTTTTTATGTATCTTACTAAGTTAATTATGCTATTTGCCATTGTTTTAATTGTCACTAACCCTTTTTACCAAATAAATTATAAGAGCTGAAACGATAAACCATACCAAGTAACTCAGCTTGCTACATAGTAGTTACCTGTTAGGTGTTTAAGACACAAAT
Source organism: Timema podura (assembly GCA_033556935.1). Taxonomy (NCBI): domain Eukaryota; kingdom Metazoa; phylum Arthropoda; class Insecta; order Phasmatodea; family Timematidae; genus Timema; species Timema podura. The sequence continues at coordinate 13,021,254 of JAVRXN010000004.1, read as the reverse complement.
AGCGACAAATTGAGTTTTACAGATACAAGTAGTGACATGGATGTTCAAACATAGTTAATGACCTAGTTCTGTAAATCTTTCAGACACAGGTAGCGACATAATAACTCTTCCAGACACAAGTAGTGTCTAATAATTCTTCCAGACACGAGTAGTGACCTTTTGAGTCTTGTAGACACAAGTAGTGCCCTATTGGGTGTTGCAAACACAATTAGTGACATGTTGGGTGTTGCAGACACAAGTAGTGACATGTTGGGTGTTGCAGACACAAGTAGTGACATGTTGGGTGTTGCAGACACAAGTAGTGACATGTTGGGTGTTGCATACACAAGTAGTGACATGTTGGGTGTTGCAAACACAATTAGTGACATGTTGGGTGTTGCAGACACAAGTAAAGACCTAGCAACTCTTGCAGACACGAGTAGTGACCTAGCGACTCTTGCACACACAAGTAGTGTCCTAGCAACTCTTGGTGACACGAGTAGTGACCTAGCAACTCTTGGTGACACGAGTAGTGACCTAGCGACTCTTGCACACACAAGTAGTGACCTAGCAACTCTTGGTGACACGAGTAGTGACCTAGCAACTCTTGGTGACACGAGTAGTGACCTAGGGACTCTTGCAGACACAAGTAGTGACCTAGGGACTCTTGCAGACACGAGTAGTGACCTAGCAACTCTTGCACACACAAGTAGTGACCTAGGGACTCTTGCACACACAAGTAGTGACCTAGCAACTCTTGCAGACACGAGTAGTGACCTAGCAACTCTTGCAGACACAAGTAGTGACCTAGGGACTCTTGCAGACACGAGTAGTGACCTAGCGACTCTTGCACACACAAGTAGTGACCTAGCGACTCTTGCACACACAAGTAGTGACCTAGCAACTCTTGGTGACACGAGTAGTGACCTAGGGACTCTTGCAGACACGAGTAGTGACCTAGCGACTCTTGCACACACAAGTAGTGACCTAGCAACTCTTGCAGACACGAGTAGTGACCTAGGGACTCTTGCAGACACAAGTAGTGACCTAGCAACTCTTGCAGAGACAAGGAGTGACCTTGCAACTCTTGCAGACACGAGTAGTGACCTAGCGACTCTTGGTGACACGATTAGTGACCTAGCAACTCTTGCAGATGCAAGTAGTGACCTAGCGACTCTTGCACACACAAGTAGTGACCTAGCAACTCTTGCAGACACGATTAGTGACCTAGCAACTCTTGCAGATGCAAGTAGTGACCTAGCGACTCTTGCAGACACAAGTAGGGACCTAGCGACTCTTGCAGACACAAGTAAGGACTTAGCAACTCTTGCAGACACTAGTAATGATCTAGCGACTGTTTCATGTGAAAGGAGGCCATGGCCAACCTGAACTTCCAGCAGCCCCCACGAAACAACCCCACTCAAAGTGTGAGTCGAGGAGGGTTTGGTGGCAGTTCCTTATCTGGTCACGTTACACCCACGTCAGGAATGTTTCCTGGCTCTACTGGCTTGACATCCTTCACTCCCCAACAGCTGTCCCCCAACAGAAACCTGCCCCCCATGGGCAGTAGGGGCCTGTTCGGACAGCGTGCTTTCCCTGATCGCCGCTCTCTTACCACAGGATTGGGGTAGGTTCATTGATTCTGTTAACATTTACCTGTTGGTTATTTTGACACACTCGATAACTCCACTAGTGTATTAGTTCCTTATAGAGACTTGGAGGGGTGGGGGAACAAGATCAAGGTTCTTCCTGTGGAAAAAATTGATAAAATTAAATATTAACTTCAAAGAAATTGAAATAAAAAAAATAAGGGTTAGGGCCTAAGTTATATAAAATATAAGATATTGTATAGGATTGATATGCTGACACCCTAGCTCAGACAGTAGTTTAACTGTCTACTGAGCTAAGGGTACCCGGCTCGATTCCCGACAAGACCAAAAAAAGTATCATTAGGGAAATGTGGGTTTACCCTTTCACAGTGATAGATTAACAGTCAAGGACTGGATGTTGTGCCTGTCCTAGTCTTAAGAGAGATTATAAGACATATGAAGCTACGACAGGCCTAGCAAGCCAGTAGTAGAAAATATATGGCTTGGATAAAAAACTGACCCAGGCCACAGGCTGTAAACAGTAATGGATGTAAAGTAAAGAAGCAAGAGAATGGCAGTGTTTGGTTTTGTGGAAAGACTACTTTACGGGGTCAACCATGGATGACTGCTACCAAGTCCATAAAAAAAGTTTTAAAAAAACACGAGCCCCACGCTCAACAGAACTGAACTAATAAAGTAAGGTGGACTAAATGCACACAATGTTCAAAAGAACACAGCGAGAGGAATTAATGTATGAACAATGAAATGAAGTAGTCATTTGTTCAATACACACAAAAAAAAATCAAGTGTCAAAACTATAGGGGTTCATCAGTAGATTCAAAAAAGGATATATATACTGGGGAGGGTGGGAGGTTACATAATGATGAGCTACATACCATGTACTCATCACAAGATATTGTTAGAATAATCAAGTCTCACAAATTACAGTGGGCAGGATATGCACTACGAATGGGAGATTCTAGAACTGTGTTCAGGGTACTGACTGGCAAACCTAAAGGGAAAGAACATTAGGAACACCTTGATGCAGCTGGGAGGATAATATTAGAATGGACCTGAAATAGACAGGGTGTAATAAGAAGGACTGGATAGAACTAGCTCAAGATAGAGATGGGGTGTAATGAGAAGGACTGGATGGAACTATCTCAAGGTAGATATAGGGTGTAATGAGAAGAACTGGATGGAACTATCTCAAGGTAGATATAGGGTGTAATGAGAAGAACTGGATGGAACTAGCTCAAGATAGGAATAGGGTGTTATGAGGTGGACTGGATATAACTAGCTCAAGATAGAAATAGGGTGTAATGAGAAGAACTGGATAGAACTAGCTCAATTTAATTTAATTTAATTTAATTTATCACCGCGTCTTACTACCCGTTTGGGTTATATGCTTAAGTATTAATTACACTAGTGGATTAGGAATTGGGAAGGTTGAATTTATAGGAAGTGAACCCGCATTTGCGTGGAGGGAGAGTGGAAAACCATTTAGGGAAACCCCCCAGTTCACCCGACCGAGATTCGAACCTCGATCTCCCCGTCCTCGGTGGTCTAGCTCAACACGACTGGTGCGTTAGCCAACTACGCCACCGAGGCGGGTTTCTAGCTCAAGATAAGGATAGGGTGTAAGGAGGTGGACACCAAATGAAGAAAATATTTAAGAACACCAAGCAAGATTTGGTTGAGGAATGTCAATCAAAGAGCAGATTTTTATACTGTCTGCTTATAGATTTAAAAGAAAGCATATGACATTATAAACAGAAGTAAAATATGGGAAATTATGGAAGAATCAGAAATACCGCTAAAACTGATTAGACTAATCCGAATGCATAAGCGGATTCACATTATGGGCCCACTAGGCACAAGCCTAGGGGCGGCAGCTTTAGGGGGCAGCACATTTCGGATAACATTTTTTATTATAATATTTTGTTTTTAATAATTACGTTTAAAAATTATTGACTAACATTATCAAAATAGTTCAAGCTAAAGTCAGAACGGCAATATATTTTTTAAATAACTTTACTTCGCAATCGCTTTGTAACTGACATCAGTCTCTCCTTCTTCATTATGTTTAACTCAAGCTACTGTAGGGCATATACATTGTACATGCCTGCCCCCCCCCCTCCTCCACCCCTTTCCTCTGAAACTTCTTAAAGCCCTTGACAATAGTTAAATAGTAAGCCTGATTATCTTTCATAGAAATATTTTCTTGAATAGATCTTTCTTTCACCCCCCCCCCTCCCCCAACAACACCTCTTTCCTTTAAAACTTTCTAAAGACTTTGACAAAAAAAATATATATATATACACACATATTATACATTATTACATATTATAGCTGTGCCTAGGGGCACAATAATTTTAAATCCGCCACTCTCCGAATGTGTGTAGGTAGTTGTACTACAAAAAGTAAAGTGTGGGTTCAATGTAGAGATGAGGGTTAGGCAGGGAGAATGAATTTCACCCATTTGGTTTAGTTTAGTACCGGTACTAGAAAATGCACTGAAAAGAGTTTTCTCAATGAATAAAGGATTTTGGGCTGGTTTGAAAAATAAAAGTAGGACCTACTGGCTTTTGAGGGTAATATAATATCGGTAGGAGAAACAGGAGAAGATGAATTAAAAAGAGCAGCAGCTGCATTAATTAATAGACGCATGTAAAGTGTGAATGGTAATAAATCAAGAAAAAACAAAATACATGGTTATAAAGAGAGAACCTGAAGCTAGAATGAATCCAAAGAATAAAGTTTGAGAAAATAGGATCCTTCAAAGAGGAGGCTAGGCCCTTGCACTCAAAAAAAATGACATTTTAATTTATTAGGGCTTGCCTTAGATATTAACTAATTGTATATTGCCAATTCTTATCTCAAACAAAAATGTAACGATTTTAAAAATGTGCAAACCAGCCCAACTGTGGAGTGTCCTCGACCACTTATGTTTGCGACCTGTTCCAGGAGCTCGGGAAGTATGGGCAGCTTTGGTCTTCCAGCCAGCCGGGCGTACGGAGGCTCGCAAGGGGCCATCAACAACTTCCATTCAGTGTTTGGGGGAGGAGGAGACACAAGTACCCCTCCCCTCTTGGATCTCTCCGAATTCCCCTCCCTGACTAACCGGGGCCAGGGGGATTCCGCCACCACCGCTCCACAACCCGGTCCAATGACGGGCAAACAGCCGTACGGTGAGTGCGGCCCTGCACAGAGACAAGGTGTGGTCCGCCCCTAACACTTGCTGCTCGCTACCAACATAACTTGATCAAATTGTGCTCGCTCAAAGGCACCAACAACAGTAGCAATACCGGAGGAAGAATCAACCATTCTTCTCTGTAACTGGAGGAAATACTTTCACCGCTCTGATTGGTCCAGAACCTTGATAACAGAACTATACCAATGTGCACTTGGTTGATAAACCTCTACCCTAACAACTAGCTAGAAGCCATTCAACATAACTATTAACTTGGGGTCCTACAGCATAACAATTAGCTAGGAGCCATTTAACCTAAATATGGGACCTACAGCATAAAATTAACGAAGATCCATTCACCAACACATTTGACTAGTAGCTGTACAATACAAACTTTTAACTAGTAGCCATACAACATAATCATTAACTAGGAGCTGTACAACATAATTATTAGTTAATAATACAGTAAAAACATTTTCCAGGAATGTTTTTGTTTACTTTACCAAGTTAATTTGCTAATGTTGTTTATTTATTTGATCAACTTATGTTGTAGCCAGTGTAGCCTTTACTTGCAGTGATGGTTGTGGGGACATAGTATTACAATAATTGTGATGTCTAACTTGAAGATGTGTTTGTACTTTACTGCTAACAGATGGCAGGTAATGTCACGATACATAATAAGGTGTCATTTCAACTATACTGGAATGGAATATATTATCACTAACGTATTATAATATGTAATTTGAAACAGTTGTCTGGTTGACTAAATTTAATTAGTTAAATCGATAACAAAAATCAAATTTTGACTCCCAAATCTATGACACAGTCTATGAACATGGAACAGATATAAAATAAACTTGTAAGATACCAGAACTTTAGTCAACTGTGATAAGAGTTTGGTTTTTCTGTGAATCAGATTGGTTAGTAAGATGCGAAGTTAAAAAAAGATATTGTTTCCATCTTGGTGCCGGGTCAGTTTACTAAAATGCCTCCATCTTCTTCTATCTTTCCTCCATTCTTGTCCTCTCATTTAAAACACTTTATGTTATTTGCTCCTCCCATTTATTTCTGTGCTTCCCCTGTGGTCTTTTTTCCACATACTTCATTTCCATCATTCTCTTCGACATATTCTGTTTTTACATCCTCATTACATGACCATACCATCTCAGCCTTGCTTCCTCTACTATCTCATGTACTCAAATATCCTCATTACATGTCCATACCATCTCAGCCCTGCTTCCTCTACCACCTCATGTACTTCCTGTACTCCTACTCTTTCCCGGCTAACTTAACTCCTAATCTTGTTTCTCCTCGTGATAGCTAACAAGCTCCTTACAAACTTCATTCCCATGGGCTCCACTTTCTTAGTTTCTCTTGCATTCATTGTCCATGTTTCTGCTGCATGTGTGACAATGGGTACAAAATACGCCCTGTACAATATATCCTTACACTTCAAGGGCACTTCTGGGTGGGGAGTTTAAATTCACTTTTTATTTTTTCATTTTTTTAGCAAAATATGTTTCTTTCCATATTTTGTCTTGTGTGTTCCAAATGAATAAGTATTTATGTTCTACTTCCTCATAATATATGGAATGTTATTGACTAAATAAAAACTACTACAATGATATAATGGTGATGGTTATGGTTATGCTTATGGTTATGGTTATCTGTCCTCATAATCCTGTTTAGTAGTTAGTCATTAATCTTATGGTTTCATGATCACGGTTGGTGCTTGTTGCAGTGGGGATGGTGAAGCAACCCACCGCAGAAGCCAGTGAATTCACCATGAGCTCCGAGGACTTCCCCGCTCTCCCTGGTACCCAGAGTACAGAGGGACCCTCTCCGGGAGGAAGTGTGTCGGGTGACAAGGTGGGAGGAACAGAGTTGGGGCCAGAGCCATCCCCAGCCAACAGGGCGCCCGGGGCTGAGAAGAGTCAGGCGAGTAGACGAGGCATCCAGACCTCGCCTGATGGTTAGTATATCGGGTGGGGGTGGGGGGTGTTCCTGACTGACCTGTATACACCTGAAACTTGCTGACAGCTCTTAACTACCATTACACATTAGCGTCAGTACGTATAACCCCAACGGGCAGTAAAATGTGATGCTAATAATAAAACTTAAAATTAGGTTGAATATACTATTTTAAGAATCCGATTCTTTATATTATTTACAAATCCCAAATTTGAATCAAAATCTTGATAAAAAAATATGGACAAAAGAGTAAATATAAATATAATGGAATGATATAAATAGAAAAAATAATTAAATGTTGACTTTTTTTGATATAATCCATTAAATTATAACATTCATACATTCAGTTAAGTGTTAAATTAATGGTCTGGGGTCTGGTTATTAAGTTGGTCATGTAATTGTAATGAGTCAGAATCACCAATAAGGTGTATTAAAGCTATAAAACAACTAACTGTTCAAAAATTTGATTTTTTTTTAATGATTCAAGTCTCAAATCCAAACATTCTTTGACTCCTCGAACCTCCTTAAGGGTTCGAGGGTCCTACCACTATGTCAAATGACTTCACACAAGGCCTTCAAGATGAAAATGGGCTTCAAAATAGGGTTTTTTCATTACTTCAATAAATTGGAAGGTTTGGAATCATATGACTTAAAAGCTTTAGTGGCCATAATTTGAAATTCTTGTCAAATACTCTCCTACAAACTGTTACCAAGCAGTTAATCAAGCTTTGATAGCAAAATTCTAATAGTTGTGTTATTTCTAAATATAATGTTGATCATGGATCTAAAAATATTTATTTTTACTCCTAAATTTTTTGTCTCACTTCCTTTTCATCCTCCCTCAAACTCCTTCTGGTACTCCTTAACTGAATATTCGTGGCACAGTGGTTGTAAAACGGTGATCAAAGGGTCAACATAGTTTATGTAGAGATTAAATCAATTAAACTATATGAAGTATAACATTTAAATAGAGACGAGCACAGTCAATATTCAATTTAACCACAAAAGTTGGCAACAGTGACACGTGAGGGGTTGACTATGTTGGGTCAGGCTGTGGCACTATCATGTGGTTACCGCTGTTAGCTGGTAGCTGTGACACCATCATGTGGTTACCGCTGTTAGCTGGTAGCTGTGACACCATCATGTTGTTACCACTGTTACCTGGTAGCTGTGACACCATCATGTGGTTACCGCTGTTAGCTGGTAGCTGTGACACAATCATGTGGTTACTACTGTTACCTGGTAGCTGTGACACCATCATGTGGTTACCACTGTTACCTGGTAGCTGTGACACCATCATGTGGTTACTACTGTGAGCTGGTAGCTGTGACACCATCATGTGGTTACTACTGTGAGCTGGTAGCTGTGACACCATCATGTGGTTACCACTGTTACCTGGTAGCTGTGACACCATCATGTGGTTACTACTGTGAGCTGGTAGCTGTGACACCATCATGTGGTTACTACTGTGAGCTGGTAGCTGTGACACTATCATGTGGTTACTACTGTGAGCTGGTAGCTGTGACACTATAATGTGGTTACTACTGTGAGCTGGTAGCTGTGACACTATCATGTGGTTACTACTGTTAGCTGGTAGCTGTGACACCATCATGTGGTTACTACTGTTAGCTGGTAGCTGTGACACCATCATGTGGTTACTACTGTTACCTGGTAGCTGTGACGCCATCGTGGTTACTACTGTTAGCTGGTAGCTGTGACACCATCATGTGGTTACTACTGTGAGCTGGTAGCTGTGACACCATCATGTGGTTACTACTGTTAGCTGGTAGCTGTGACACCATCATGTGGTTACTACTGGTAGCTGTGACACCATCATGTGGTTACTACTGTTAGCTGGTAGCTGTGACACCATCATGTGGTTACTACTGTTAGCTGGTAGCTGTGACACCATCATGTGGTTACTACTGTTAGCTGGTAGCTGTGACGCCATGTAGTTGTATATATAATACTTCCCCTGTTCAGGTCAGGTAACCAACATACCGGGAAGTATGGTAAAGGACCAGTTTGGAATGGTCGGGCTCTTGACGTTCATCAGAGCAGCGGAAACTGACCCTAACCTTGTGTCCCTTGCACTGGGGCAGGACTTGACCGCCCTCGGACTCAATCTCAACTCACCGGAGAACTTGTATCCCAACTTTGCTGGACCTTGGGCTGAGACACCGTGTCGGCCTCAAGATATTGACTTTCATGTACCTCCCGAGTACCTCATCAACAGTTCTATCAGGTACACTACTGTATATACAGTACCTCTATCAGGTACACTACTGTATATACAGTACCACTATCAGGTACACTACTGTATATACAGTACCTCTATCAGGTACACTACTGTATATACAGTACCTCTATCAGGTACACTACTGTATATACAGTACCTCTATCAGGTACACTACTGTATATACAGTACCTCTATCATGTCCACTACTGTATATATATATATATATATATATATATATATATATATATATATATATATATATATATACAGTATATATATATATATGTGTATATATATATATACATATATATACATATATATATATATATATACAGTACCTCTATCAGATACACTACTGTATGAGTCATTTCATGCTAATTCCCCAGGCCATGATATCCTCCACCTCAGATTTTCATTGTTACATGTTACTACTACCAAGTTACTAATCCATGTAAAAAATTTTCCTCCCTAGGCCACATACTTTCTGAGATATAAAATGGTGCATAAACGTTGTTTCCGAGGCTCTGCGGAAGGAGTGCGGTATTTAAGGGGAAAAAATCCATAGCTCTTTTGTATAATCAACATATTACTGTCAAAATTTTACCACATATCAAAGTGTGTAGATTTAAGATAAAAAAAAGTATAAACCTTGCTTAACTCCAAGAGCCACTAAAATTAAATTAGTTTGGAATATTAGCAAATTTTAAGTGTGAAACCATTGCTTTATTAAGTGAGCATTATGGCCTGAGGCAGAGGGGCTACGGCTCTCTTTTTTTTTTAATTGATCCTCAAAGTATGGTTTAAAATGCTGTAAAAGAAAAATAATGGCAATCTAACTGCTAAACTACTTATTTACTTACTTATAAATTACAATAACACTGTTCTAGATCACTAAATACAACTGATGAATGAACTTGGGATTGAAAAAGTGGTTAAAAATTCTTGAATTTATTGATCAAAACAATATTTTAAATTAAGCTAGCATAGATTTACTTTACATCAGGCCTCATCATGCCATTAAGGTAATTATTTATTATGATACATAGCCTAATGTCTATATAATGTGTTTTAAATTAGCTGCACTATGCTAGATTTTTGTAATTTATAAATTTAATTAAGTACATTAGTAGTTAAAATGCCACTCTTTTTCTTTCACAGTATTTTAGACCATACTTTGAAGTTTAATTTTTTTAAAAGAGAGCCTTGGTAACTCCTCTGTACAACTAAAGCTCACAAAATTCTATCAATATATTTGCCAATATCTCAGATACAGAAATATACAGAAATTCCCGCTTCTGTAAATACCTTAAAAGTCATTTTCATGGTAAAATGGAAATAGCCGTTTTATTTATAATCTTAATAAACATCTTAGATATGAATTTTAATCAAAATCGTTAGAGCCAATTTTGAAAAAATCTTTTTTTCTCCCTTTTTGCCCTTTTTTTAAACTACTCTTGACTTTAGGCTTAAACAGACACACTGACAGATGGCATTGCAAAAACAATTTTTTAGGTCTTAGGGGGTCATGAAACGTCGAATTCTAACAACATCTCAGGTTAGATTTTTTTTTTTTACGGTCGCAATACTTTACCTTTATTGTTCGAAAAGTTAAAAAATATATATATTTGTGTATAGCTTGAAAATTATTGGTTTAAAAAAATATGTTTCAAATAAAAGATTTTGACTATAAATAGATCTACATAATTATTTGCAATGATAAGTAATTTCATATCTCAAAGAGTTACAAAGATATGATAAAAAATTGGAATTTACGCATTAGACCGGAACCCTTAAAGTCATTTTGATGAAAAATTGAGAGTAGGCCATTTTGTTTGTCATATTGATCAACTCTTAGAAATGAAATTTAATCAAAATCGTTAGAGCCAATTTTGATCAAATCAATTTTTTCTCTTTTCGCTCTTAAGGAAACTACCCTTAATTTTAGAATTAGATATCCAATTTTTAAAAAACCTGGGCAACCTTCTGAAAACCCTAGATATGAACTTTTAGCCCGATCGGTAAAATAGTTTAGGCTCATCTTCGAGGGACATACAGACGGCAATTCAAAAACAACTTTTTTTGATTCGGGGGGGGGGGGGGGTCATGAAACGTCAACATTCATCAAAATCTAGAGTTCGATTTTTTTGACGATCACAGTAATTTCTCTTTCTGTAAGGTAGCGAGAAAGTGAAAAGTTTAATGAAAATCCATGGTGATGGGTGTCATCAAATATAGCTGGGTGATTTAAATATGGAATGACCCATATTATAATGTAGTACCTCTATAAGATACACTAGTGTTGTGTGTGTGTGTGTGCGATGCGTGCGTGCGTGCGTGCCTCTCTCAGGTACACTATTGTATACATAGTACTAGCCACAGGTCCATCAGGTCACCAGAGAAGGTTGCGTATTTTCCAGGGAGAAGTTGGCACCTGTCAAGCTAAACCGTTATAAGGAGGATCTTCTTTTCTACATGTACTACACCAACTATGGAGATGTGCTACAGCTGGCAGCTGCAGCTGAACTGTAAGCATCACTATACAGCAACTGTTTCATAATTATTTCAAGGTTTTTAGGAGTAGTTCAAAATTGCATGATTTATTGACATAAAAACTCCCAAACCGGGAGTCACCAAATACATAGTGTATGAGAGTTGCTTTCAAAATTTCAGATTGTTTCGCTAGCTACCAGGTTAAACCATTTCCTAAATGTGTGCAGCAATTCTGTATGGAGTAGGTCAGCATGCTGGCATTATGGTCGTCTCTCATAACTAGCGCTTGGTTGCACATTTTGACGACAAGCCATAGGCTCATTGAATTTTAAAATCTATTCGTGGAGTGTTTGCTAGTGAAGATTACTGTAGTAAGAAACCGGTTTTGTAAAGTTTTAATCTTTAAGACACAAAGCAATGACACCAGTTCAATCTATGTTAACACCCAAAAGTTTGTATACAGGAAATTTCTGGCCGTAGGAGGGGGGGTGGGAGGGGGGGACACACATTATTAAGTACCTGGACAGAGGCAGTGGAATATTTTTCTGTTTCGGCTTTGGGAACATTTCATATACTCGATTCAAGTTTGCTTTGAATTTAAAATGTGTACTTTGCACATGTCTTAAACGTTACCAGATATGACCTTGACTCATCTCATCTCAAGGTAATGATGACAAAAGCCAAGTAGATTTTAGTGCATCACATTTTGTTCCTCTGTAGATGCAGGGGATTCACTCCTTAAACAATTACATATTGAAATTGTTCAGTGTCTTATTTGATATCATCAATTTTTTTTCTAAAGATAACGCCAATATTTTCTAGATTGTTGTATTACTTTAAACTAGGTCTCTCGCTTATCCTGACCCATTTGACACTTACACCTTGAACCTGTCAGGTAATTCCTCCTCATATAACCAGATCAACAAACATAGCCGGAGCGTTGATGATTACTAATCACGTGGGAAATAAATAAAACCATAGTGGATAAAGGCTGGGATAACCTGGAAATGTCAGGGAACTTAATGGATAGTCGGAGAATATAAATATTTGCTTTAAAAAATATTTTAATTTGGTACCTTAACTTAACAAAACTGAGAGATTTTTTTCTCTCTCATGTTAACAAAATGTATCGCCTAGATAAGTATTTTAACATGAAATGTTTGTAGTTTGTTTCACCTCACTTGGTCTATGTCGGTTTTGTGTGGCACTTGTCCTGTGTCCACTTTGTCTGCACCCTGTGTCTATATACATAACCAATGCTTGTTTATGGTCCATACTATACAACAGTGGTCACCAAACAGCGGACCGCAGAGACATTCTTAAGGACCTTGACGAGATAGTGATAAACAGAAGAAATGGTGCTATTTCAGTGGTGGGCAGGTAGCAGACATAGTGGCCAGCAATAATAAATAAGTAAAATAACTGAAAGGAAAGAAAATCACATTTTTGAATTAGCATAGTCCTATAGGGCTTGAACTTGAGTCACTGTTAAAGTTTTTCCGGACCGCAGAAGTATATCAAGTTTAAAACTGATCTCCATCAAAAATAATTGGGGACCCCTGCTATACAACTTTGTCCTAGACATTGCGTGTCCGTCTAATGAGCTAAGGGTCCCGAGTTCGATTTCCAGCTTGGTCAAAAAGTTTATCATTTGTGAAAAATGTGGGTTTTTCCCTTTCATAGTGATGAATTAACGGCTGGGGTTTGTATATTGTGTCTTAGATTAAATTAGTATATAAGTTGTGTGTTTTATAATCAGTTGGTTCAGAAAGTGCGCGTTAAATACCTCAAATAAATAAAATAATAAAAATTATAGATAAGTCTACAGATAGTATGTTAAAGAGCTATGATTGGCCCTGCGGCTGGCCGCACCTATATCTAGTGTTGTTTGTAGAGGTACAGAAGAGAATGTTGCTTTATTCATTGTTGTTTGTACAGGTACAGCATGGAATGTTATATTTAGTGTTGTTTGTACAGGTACAGCAGAGAATGGCGCTATCATATGGAAGAAAAAGTTTGGATTACACAAGTACCTGGAATGGTCATATTGGAAAAGACATCGACTTATGAGCGAGGCACATATTATTTCTTCGATGCTCAGAACTGGAGAAAGGTGGCCAAAGAGTTTCATTTAGACTATACAAAGTTGGAAGGTCGGCCGCACCTGCCACCTTCTTTGCACCAGCCACCTGCGCCTGCAGTGGCTTGACACTTAATAATGACTGATCAAACCATTAACGTTAATAGATAACTAATGTTCTATCATTTATTGGTAATAAATACATGTGTGTGATTGTTTCTCAAAGTTTTTGTGCGCGATTGTGTGACCATAATCTTTCCTGAGACTCGAAAATGTAAAAGAAAGTTTATATCTTCCAGATTGTTCCTCAACCTCCTAACCATCAAATAGAACTGTGGATTTCACTTGTATTCATTCTGGAAGGGATTAACAGATTAGTTTTCAACTTCAGATCAGTTGTTTTTTATGTGTAGTTGGAAAACAATAAGAGCGAGTTGAATCGAGTTGTGAAATAACGGATCATCGCCAATTTTTTTACCCAAGTTGGAATCTCGTTACATATTTAATATTTTATATATTTCTCTTTATTAAATGCATTTTCTATTTATCACAATAAATCTTCCTTTGGAACCATATATATGTATACACACACGGGGGTGAATTTAAGGGATGATAACCGCCAAGGGGTCCCCACAAATATTTGTAATAATAAAAAATCTCTTTTGGCTCACTAGATTGAAGTCATGGTAGAATATTTAAAAAAAATTATATCAATTTTTATTTATTTCTGACAGAATAATACTAATGGCCCATGAAGCAAACAAGTAATTTAGAGTGTGAGTTTCAAAACATGACAACATCCCTTGATTGCAGCGAATCTAGTGGGTTCATATAGAACTATAAAAAATTGCTTTATTAATTTAGTCGTCCCCACCACCAGAGTTTCCTGATCTGTTTATATGACCCTGGTGTAGACACATTTAAAGTACAACATTTTGCTATTTTTTCCTTGGTGTATTTTCCTAAGGTTTTGACAAGAATGAATTTTTTTTTAAACAAATCTAATTTATTATAATGACAATATTTCTTTATTCATATAATATATATATATATATATATATATATAAAAAACTGAGATTTTAACAGTTAATTTAGTAAAGAAAAAATGATGTTGAAAAGAAAAATTTTTGTTTAATGTTGGGGACTCTTTAATTATTTATCTTTCCGAGGCCTCCACAGCTCTAAATCTGGCCCTGCACACACACAAACGCAGATACGCAATGTGAGCCATAAAATGTGGCCCGATTTGTTTAAATGTTATTTAAAATGTGGCCCGATTTGTTTGGATGTTATTTAAAATGTGCCATTTCGATCGAAATTAAGGTTATATCAATAAATACACCAAACCATTTTATTTTAAAATAAGCTTTTTTTTTATGCCTTTAGCAAAACCTCTTCATTGAATTTAAAAATCTCAATTCTAAACATTTTCACTCTTTTGATTTCTTCTGATGCGATTTTCTTAAGTTTTTCTATTTAAAAATGCAACACAAATATCATCATCATCAACTGTTTCAAGCCTGTGGCCGGGTCAGTTTAGTAAAATGGCTCCATCTTCCTCTACCCCTACACCATTCTTCAGACTTTAATTATTTCCATTCTTCTCCTCTCACTTGCACACTTTCTGTTATCTGCTCCTCCCATCTCTTTTTTTGCCTCCCTTGCGGCCTTTTTCCTACATATTTCATAATTTCCAACATTTTCAAAAATATGCTTTTGTCATTGTTCAAGGTGTTTACTCGCCTGGAATTCTCAGGGAATTTTTCGTTGCATGGAAAATTTGGGAATTTTTGTAATTACTTTTACTAAACTAATTACATAGGTTAAATGCTCTATAGGTACAGTGAAATATCCCTTAATAGACGTCTCTGAAAAGTGGATTCTTTTTTATAAGGGACAGTTTGAATTTCCCCGGCAAAATAACATGGTCTCTTAGGGTGAAGCAACTTCCCAACAACGAACACACACACACACTTCTAGAGAAGCATATTTATACATAAAAATCTCTAGACAAATGTGAAAAATTAAAACAGCAGTTCATTTATGCTATTTTACTGTAGTAATGTCAGGAATGCCAATGTATCGCGTAAAGTGTGAGTAGTCCTGTTCTCCCCCTCTAGGGAAAGTTAAAATGATCAACATAATAATGACTACAATACTTCATAGTCATACCTCCCACCCCTATTGAGCCATCGGGGGTGGTATGTTCCAGCAGTTATCCATGCTTGTGCACATATACAGTATAGGAGACCTAATGTTCACATTATACTTGTGTATTGTTCTGTGTATAGTAAGCTATGTACATTATTTATCCACTTGGTCATAATTACCCTGACATAACATATTGCACAGAGCAGTAAGGGTCAGCGAACACGAAGACTAAACCATTGCCTGGCTTTCCTGTCTTTGTCGACCAAAGCACACGACAGTTCAGTGCGTGAGCATGCGTGTATGTACAATTAAACCGTTGTTCTCTTGTTCTCCAATCTTCTCTCTATGCTCGGCAATATGGAAGTGCAATGTTGCAAGACAAGAATATTGAACAGTTAATTCAAGAGATTTATGACAAAAAATTAAAAGATTATGTAATACAGCAATGTTAAAAGAAAACTTGCAAGAAATTGGTTCAGCTGTTACCAGGTTGGAGCAAAATGTCACCGAAAATAAAACTGAAGCAGGTTTGTTTATTTGTTTTTTATTTTATTTACAAATCAATCAAGCTTAACCTATAGTGAATACGCTTGACAGTTATTATGAACAGTTTATTTGCTCTCCCACCGTTGGATTATTAATTTAATTTTGTTTAGTTAATAAGTTAAAAATCTATCATTCTTTATTAAATGCTTGTTGTTTTCACATGACCCATCAAATACATTTTTTCATATTGATTTTGTGTTGATCCTTGAGGGGAAATGAAAAAATTAGACAAAAAACTCCTAATATTGGTTCCACAATATTGTGTACATTATTTTCAACAGTACTTTCAAGAGGACAATCATATTCAGTATCAACAAAACGTATGCCATCCTTAGAGCGAACACATTTTTGAAGTACACAAGTTTCCTTAATATGCAGTCGCAGAAGTTGATACTGACATCTAGTGGTCTGTGCAAAATCCTCCATTTGTTAACTAAAATGCTAAATGTGCACACCATCATTCAATGAGCTCTTGTATGTCGATAGTTATATATTCTTTTGAGCACTTTCAATTATTTATTTTTTTACATATGGCCTTAGATAACCCAAAAGCTTCGTCCGCCACAGCAAAGAATGGCAACGGTCGGTCGTCTTCATAGTCGGGCAAAGACCTTCCAGTCGGGATGTTTAGTCGATTTTGTTCCAACATTTTACCCATTTTCGAATTCTTAAAAATTGTTGAGTTGCTTGACGATCCGTTTGATCAAACCTCTATAAATAAATTTGTAATCTGCATCAGTCCATGCAATTAACACTTGCGAAAAATATTTTTTATAATTGTAAAATGTTAATCCACTTGCAGGAGGTTGAATGATGCAAATATGCTTTCCATCAATGGCACCTATTATTTTGGGAAAATTGGTTCTTTGGTAGAATTGATCAGCTATTCTTATCCATTCTTCTACTTTTATGTTTCCCGGTATATATATTCCTAACCCGGTAGAGTTAAAGGAATGAGAGTGAAAGAGAGGAGCAGGAAGAAATAGAAGAAGAGGAGGAAACAGGGCCAACATGGAAAGGGGTGGAGGATGAAACAATAAATCACTGAGTGTGGACGAACTGACTGTGAACATGATAAGGGCAGCAGGTAAAGTAGACAAACAATGGTTATACAGGATGCTGAGAGTGGTTTGGAAGCAGAACAAGGTAAGGAAGACTGTAAAAAGGAGTTATAATACCTATTTTCAAGAAAGAAGACAGAAAGAAGAAAGAGGTGTGCAAATTAAAAGGGGATAACGCTGATGTGTCGCTGTACAAAAATATATTAGAAGATTCTGGAAAAGAGAATAAGAAATACAATTAAAGGAAGGTGGAGAGAGGAACAGCATGGATTCAGGCAACAGAGGTCTACAACAGACTTAATCGTCGTCATATGTCAGCAGATGGAAAGAAGGTATGAATATGGGAAAGACTTAATAATTATATATATGGATGTGAAGAAGGCATAACTACAAGAATGGAATGAAGAAGTAAAGAGTGTGGAATGAAATTTAGCATGGCAAGTGTGAAGTGATGGTAATACAAGGAAGAGGGTAAGCGCCTAGTAAAGCTATAAGGTTGGATGGAGTAGAACTGAGAAAAGTAGAGAAGTTAAAATATCTTGGAAGCTGATTGAGGCGAAAGGTGAAAGTAGAGAGGATTTAATGAAAAGAGGACAGCAGGGAGAGTTGTTAAATAGGTGTAAAAGACCTGCTATGGATAAGAGAAGTCCCCTTGAAGTGTAAGGCAGTGTTGTACAGGGCGTACTTTGTACCT
The DNA here is from genome assembly GCA_033556935.1 of Timema podura. NCBI lineage: Eukaryota > Metazoa > Arthropoda > Insecta > Phasmatodea > Timematidae > Timema > Timema podura. The sequence continues at coordinate 13,003,261 of JAVRXN010000004.1, read as the reverse complement.
ATTGTCACATATGCAGCAGAAACATGGTCATGAATGCAAGAGAGAATAGGAAAGTGGAGGCCATGTTAGCCATCACAAGGAGAAACAAGATTAGGAATGTATTTATCCAGGGAAGAGTTGGGGTACAGAGAGAGAGTACATGAGATAGTAGAGGAAGTAAGACAGTGATGATATGGACATGTAATGAGGATGGAAAAAGAGAGGATGCCGAAGAAAATGTTGGAAATGAAGTATATGGGTAAACCAAGAAAGAGATGAGAATAGCGGATAACAGAAAGTGTTCAAAGAGAGAGATGAATGAAAGAAATTAAAGGAGGAAGGATAGAGGAAGATGGAGGCATTTTATAAAATTACCCGGCCACAGGCTGGAAACTTATGATGGTATATACAATGGTTGAAAATACTCCAGAAAGTTGTTTCAGGTGCATTTGATTATCATCCTTAGTGTTAAAGGTGCAATTAAAAAAAATCAAAGGAGAGCAAATTGAAGCTTGCGTGAGTTGCCAAACATCTTAAATAAAAATTTTAAAAATAAGGGACAAGCCTAGAATATGGTCAGACTATATCATATCACATCACAGAGCATGATAGGCATACAACATAGCATAAAATAGTATGAATGTATTATAAACTTATAATAAAGTTAAATACTGTCATTATTTCAAAGTCGAGACACACAAAAGAAGTGGCAAAATTTAAGATCTATTTTGAACAGCATAGAGCTCAGTGTTCAGAAAGAGACAAAGTCCGGTAAATCTACATCAAAGATGGGGAAGTATATATATTTTGAAATTTTTTTATTTTTACTTGGAATCTAGATCAATGGAAACAAATGTCATATCAGATGGCGATGGCAATGAATAAAATGGAATTGACCATGTAAATGAGGCTGAAAACAAATAAAAACACAGCTTTGTACAGAAAAAAGTCAGTCATAATTTTAATATTTTCAAATAATTAAAATATACATATGTTTAAAGACCAATTGTTTAAATTAAAAATGCAGTATGTATTTATATAGATTTCCATGAAATAGGTTACTATCTTAGATTAAATAAATATACACTTGAACTGATTTTAGAAGTAAAACCATATTTGCTTTTGATTGGCTGAACACAAGGTGTCACAACGAAATAGATGGACTATGTTTATCTATACTACTGCGATTGCGACATTCAAGGTAGACAATCAAAATTATGACTCCAACATAGGGATGAGTGACTTTAATCGATTAATTGATTAGTCAATTATTTTGATGTTACTAGTCGATTAATTTTACCGATTAATATAACTTTGATTAATCGAGTTAATCGATAACCTTTCTAATGATTATTGAGTAATCGAATCAAATAATCGTTATAAAATGTATTTTAATTTTTCAAAAACATTTCTTTTTTAATTTTACATATCAAGAGAAAGTATTGCAATCGTGAAAAGTTTTGATGTCAAGATCATTATGAATTTTGACATTTCATGTAAGTGACCCTGAACCTTAACACAGTGGATCTTAGTCAAATAATAATTAGTACTGACAGTTTACTATAGGGACTCGTAAATATAAAGTGGGCTACAGGTGATTTGACTTGTTGTCCTGACAGTGACAGTCAGCCTGAATTGATTAGGTGTTACCTACATATGGCCTGACTTAGCGCCAAATTTCATCAGTTGCGAAATGATTTGTTTGTGGTGGTCAGGTGGTTGGATGGGCTGGCCACTTGACATGCAACGGTAATTCACGTTAGATGACAACCCTACGCACGACCTGATATTGTGTCTGATCTTACCAAAACGGCCTGACCTGATCAAATCATATAGTATGTAGACTGCTTATGAAAGTAACTTTAATAACTGTCAAATGGCGTATATAGCCCAAACGGCTAGTAAAACAGATAACCATCGAGCCCTTTTCCACTGTATGAGAAACATGTTATTTTTAAAATATATTATTTAGCACCGCGTCCTACTATCTATTTGGGTCACACACTTAAGTACTATTTATGTTTATGTGTTAGGGATGAGGGAGGATATATATAGGAAGTGTACTCTACATTTGCATGAATGGAGAGTGGAAAACCATTTAAGAAAAACCAACCTGAGTACGGGGTACACCTGCCCGAGATTAAAACCTTGATCCCCCTGTCATCGGCAACCAAGGGCAGAAACAGGGGGGGGGGGGGTTGTCATTGGGAGTGATTTGTTTTCACGTCCATCAAGTACAAACCTATGTTTTAATTAGTAGTTAATACATTTTAATCAATAAAAATTACAATAACAATAATCTTAATATTACTTACTCTATAGCATTAGGTACTCGAAAGTTCATTGCCGCATTTACAAATGTATGCAATCGATCCCTATCTCAAGCCAGTTATATCCAGTCCACCTCATTACAACCTATCTCTTTCAGGTCCATCTTAATGTTATCCTCCCATCTGCGTCTACGCACGGCCGTGGTCTAGGTATTTCCAGTGGTCGCCTACCATCAGGCTTTCCAGTCAAAACCTTGAACGCGGTTCTAGTTGTTTCCTTTTGTGTTGCATGTCCCACCCTCCATAATCTGCGAGATTTGATCACCCTAACATCTGGTGAAGAGTACAATGTATATAACTAATCATTATGTAGTCTCCTCCACTCTCCACTATCTTCATCAAATTTTTTGTCCGTATATTTTCCGAAGCTCTTTGTTTTTGAACACCCTAAATTTCTTCTCGTCCTGTTAGGTAAGTCAGAATAAAGTTGTAAGACAGTGACAATACAGTATACAAACTTAGGACAGTGAAATGCTGACAAGGTTGCAGTGCTAAAAGCAGAAGAAGGTGCCTCTTTCATAAAGTGTTTTGCTGACAACGCTGAAAATAAAAAATAATATTGTATCATAGCACTGGTAAGCACACACACACCACATCACCCCTCAACCTCTTCCCCTAATCTTGCATTACACATAGTATGTAAATAATGGTAAGGCATTCCTCTTTCTTTTGAATTATTGAAAACGTTGCCAAAAAAGTTCTTTAAAAACTAAATGTTTTAATTAATGACATGGCGCTATAACGCTATTTAAGAAATCCGGTTTAAAAAAAATTAATGTAGATTTATTATATATACTCACTATTGTTAAAAATGTTCCTTAAAATTATCCTAAGCACAGTTAATTGTAGTTATTTCAATCTTTTACTTATCATTGCAAAAATGTATGACTAGTAAAAATAGAGATCTTTTATTTGAAATATATTTTAATAAAACAATTTGTTTTCAAGCTATAAGCAAATATTTACACTATTTATGTAGGACTTTGAAATCGAAAACTAATTGTTATGCTCTTTGGTAGACAGAGATGTACCTCCCTTCACATTGTTTTTTAAATCAGGATATGTATCATTTCATTTATGCTATTTTGTAAAATATGATGTACTAATGTCCGTTATTTTGTTTCACATATCTTACGAGTTTTAAGTAAATCAGTCAGTTTTTAGGTAAAAGAGGGAGAAAGTTTGTGCAGTACACAGTACACTGTACCTTTTTTTAAAAAAATACATTAAATTAATAATCGATTAGTTGCTGATCGAGTATTATTCTACCGATACATCGATAAATTGATTCATGGTTTTAATAATTAATCGATTATTGAACACTAATCGCCCATCTCTACTCCAATAAGCGGGTGCGACTTGATCTAGACGAGCCATTAGTTATACTTTATTATCTGTAGGCATTAGCGCTTGGATCTTGCTGTAAGTATGGCCGATTATAATCGATGCTTCGATTATTTTACTGTGGTTAATTGATTATTTTTAACGATTCAGAAGCTCGCTATTACTGATGTATCGATTCGTTTTTCCGCGTAGCAAACAAATCGAATGATCGCTTTAAAAAATCATTTTAATTTTTCAATAATTAAAAAAAATGCTTTACATATTGGATGAGCTACATAGAGAAATAAAATTGCGGGCTAAATACTGAAACTGTTGTAACAATGCTACAGTTGTAATATCAAAATTTATACAAGTATGCAATAAAGATGACACCAAAAATTGTTTTAGAGAAGCTATTCAAAATCATTTCCTTTAATGTGTAACAAACAAAGCTAAAATGATCACCACTACTGTAACTCGAATTTGACAAATTCAACGTTTGTGGGTCCCTTAAAACGTTTCAAAGACAACAGGAAGCTATGTTTTGACACTTTATCTTTGTTTATTTATATATGGGCCTTTTTACATTAGTAGAAGGTTTTTGTTTTAGTGATTTAGGTTGTTGTTTTTGGGTCACCTAATGTTGCCAACGCTAAATTTCAAACAGAACTAAATGTAAAATGTTAATTGTGATTATTGTGTCGAGAATGCCGAAAAAAAGTGGTGAGTTTTTGATAAAAGTTGTGATTAGATAAAACTTATTTATTCGAGTAATATTAAATCCATACATGACATTTCAACGAATAAGAACCCAAATTAACAGTACTAGTCAGTGACGTACTAGAAACAGGTAATCTAGATAACTATATAACATAACATTATTGTATCTACCTTTTTCTGAACTAGCTAACTACTACTACAATTTATTATTTAACATTACAAGGAGATAAGAACATAAAACATCACCATTTATCACAGTGAATATAATAATTATACTCTTATACATATTATAAATTCACATAAAATAATAAAGTAAGTCCAAATGTTTTATCGACTTAAATGTGTAAAACAGAGAAATAAATACCCGAAGGTTTCTTTCTTTCTCTCACGTATTGGTATACAGATGACAGTTCAAATATTTCAGCCACAGACGTCCACAGTCCAACAAAGTTATATCATAGTGACCACTGGAGTGACAGAAGACTTTTTATTTCCTAGTGAAAAATTGATCTGTGATTTCGAAAACATGATTCAGTTCGACTTGTTCAGTAGGACTAGAATATACTAATTAAATTGAACGATTCATTAGGCTGTCACTTATCTATAGACAACCCTTAAACACAACTCTCGTTAACAAGTTGACATTATATGAAAATAATTGCGTGCGTATTGCCAGAGATCTGACAACATTAAGACACTATTTATGATTTGTCGCACTGTGTAGTAATTTTGTTTAGAGGTAGAAATAGGATTAGGATAAAGCCAATTATGTGAGTATACCAACCACAGTTTTATACACATAAAATATAAACAAATATTAACATAATCACTAATGGGTGTGATATAGTTTCACAGTGATGCGCCAGTTTGAAAGAAATAATAACTATTTTTTTTAGTAGCCTAATTATTAATAAATGATTGGGAAAGAGTTTTTTTAATGTAAACATTGGTGTAGTGAGATGTGAATGAACTTAAATGCTGAATTTATACTATTGGAATATAAATAATGATGGTACTTGTATTTTTATAAAATAAATTAAGAACGTTAGCGAGGAAGTATCAGTATGAAGAAAACCTTTAAATTCTCCCTACAAGGTGTATAAGGATAGGACTCCACAGGGACAGATTGCTTATCCCCCCCCTACTCCCGCCCCGAGTCCTGTAAGGGGTGAAACATCCACCACTATCCATCTACAGACTCTGTATCCGTAAGGTGCATAGTAGTCTGTAAGTGATCGACTCCACACTAGCAGATTGTACTGTCCTTATCCTTAATTTTTTAGTTCTTATTTTTCCTAGGAGTTGATTCAACTTTAATTTTCTAGGGACTAATAAATACGGACTGCTAAGGTTTACCAATTGCAGCAAAGCAAGCGTGAGCCTGCATCGAAATGAAAGCACCAAATGGCATTATAATTACACTAACTAGCTCATGTTTTAAATATATTATTTGTGACTACACTTGACTTACTTTTCAAATGTAGCTATCATGGACGTTTTATCAAAATATGTTGTGTAGTTATGTGTGTATTGTATAGTTATTGAGCTGTGATATTGTCTGCTTGCGCCTAGCTCTAGAAAATTTCCTTTCGAAGAACAGCAAAGGATGTTGGTTGTTTTCCAACTTATTGATTGTCACTGTCAAGTGATTACGAATATGGACTGTGTGGATGGGGCCTAAGCCGCACACTGATGCTGTCATCATGAGGTCCATGCTTGTGTTGCAGGTATCATGGTGACCCCCATTGAGGGAATATGAACAGAAAACAAGTCCTGTCCAGTTGTAACATTGTTCAACTGGTAAAGCAGCGCGAGATCAAGGTTAGATGATTCTTTAGTTCAGCGTTAGGCTATAGTAAATTTAACAGTTTTTTTTTACTTGATATTGCATGCAACTAATTAGAGTTGTGCAAGATCCATAAACCTAATTAGGCTACCTGTACTTTTATCTACATTTAAAGGGCTGGAAATGATCAACATTCACTTTAGTGGAATTTTTTGGAAGGAGAGTGGATTTTTAAAAAATAGGATAGTTACATTAGTACAGCCGGTCAGGATTTGAGCCTTGACCTCTCACTAGATACCAGAGTAGGTGAACTTGCTGTTTAATCTGTGGGGCTCACCCATATGGCATAGAAGATAGATTAATTCCTGAAAAGATTCTAGATGGTCTCCCTCCTCCCCCCTCTATTATTCCCCCCCCCTCTCCTGTCTCCATTCCCCCTTCCTCTCCTTTTATCCCCCCTATCCCTCCCTCTAACTTTATTCCCCTTCATTCCTCCCTCTCTCCCCTCACTCATCTACCATCCTATCCCCTTTCACGATTAGAAATGGCTTTGGCTCTGGTAGTTCTTGTTTGTTGCGCTTACATATATAATTTTGTGCCGATTGTTAGTATTTCCATGTTGACAATTACTTCCTCTTGATTGATCAGCAACAATCACTTCTTACAAGTGGGACATTCACAAATAGATCGCCTTGACGAGATAATCTAAATGAGCTTGGATGTGAATGGACATGCACATGCTGCAGCTAATGCCGATTGTGTTGTTCAGGACTGTACTTCCTACAGACTTCAGCAAGGGCTCCATGTGACTGAGGACTATGTGAAGCGTCTGGGACTGGAGAAGGAACTGGAAGGTCATAATGGCTGTGTTAACTGTCTGGAGTGGAGTCAAGATGGTCGGTGAGTTAATAACACAATACTAGGTAATGTTTGTCTGGAGTGGAGTCAAGATGGTCGGTGAGTTAATAACACAATACTAGGTAATGTTTGTCTGGAGTGGAGTCAAGATGATCGGTGAGTTAATATCACAATACTAGGTAATGTTTGTCTGGAGTGGAGTCAAGATGGTCGGTGAGTTAATAACACAATACTAGGTAATGTTTGTCTGGAGTGGAGTCAAGATGATCGGTGAGTTAATATCACAATACTAGGTAATGTTTGTCTGGAGTGGAGTCAAGATGGTCGGTGAGTTAATATCACAATACTAGGTAATGTTTGTCTGGAGTGGAGTCAAGATGGTCGGTGAGTTAATAACACAATACTAGGTAATGTTTGTCTGGAGTGGAGTCAAGATGATCGGTGAGTTAATATCACAATACTAGGTAATGTTTGTCTGGAGTGGAGTCAAGATGGTCGGTGAGTTAATAACACAATACTAGGTAATGTTTGTCTGGAGTGGAGTCAAGATGATCGGTGAGTTAATATCACAATACTAGGTAATGTTTGTCTGGAGTGGAGTCAAGATGGTCGGTGAGTTAATAACACAATACTAGGTAATGTTTGTCTGGAGTGGAGTCAAGGTGGTCGGTGAGTTAATAATACAATACTAGGTAATGTTTGTCTGGAGTGGAGTCAAGATGGTCGGTGAGTTAATAACATGCCATGATTTAATAAGTTAATAACATGACACTAATGATGGACCAGAGGCAAATCTTTATTACTACTTCAACACTACAGTATAATTATTCTTAGCACCACTTCTTACTACCTGTTCAGGTTATACACATATGTATTAATTACGCTAATGTGTTAGGGATGATAAAGGTTGAATTTAGGAGAAGTTTACTCGAATTTTCATTGAGGGAAAGTGGAAAACCACTGAGATAAAACTACCCTCAGTACATGTGACCAGGATTTGAACCTCGATCTTTTCATCATCAGCAGTCTAGTTTATCGCAAGAGAGTATTAGCTTAGACCATGCGGCCAATGAAGCTATTATTATTAGTAAGTTATTAACTTATTACTAGAGCTTGGGTTTGTACACACAATCAAATAGTAAAACATGCATTCAAATATGCACAGTAAATTTAACAAATATGCACCCAAATCTGCCAAAACAAACAAAAATCAAATAAACTCTTTGTTTTGTGGAAAATCTTACCTTATTCATGGCTGTTACAGTATATATAAGGAAAGTCATACAAAGATTTTCTTCTGTGAAGCTCTTACCTTTGACACTGAAGAATGTTTTTTATACAATGAAAATGTCCTTTCGACATCGCATGATGTCATAGATACATGTGGAAAACACCATAATTCTTCTTTGGTGAATTTCTCTTGTACTTCAGTTTTTTCACCAGACAACTTTTTTCTAATTTGACAGATCGTTTTGTAACCAGGATTTTTTAATTAATACCTGACCAAGCTTATCGAATGCAATTTTAGCAACACCTTGAGTTTCTGAAGTCAATGGTACTGAAATTTGATCTATCAAAGAAAGTGAGAGCTTTAAGGAATTACTTAGAGCCTCCAACTGTGTTATAATACTTATACTTAGCATCGCATCTTACTACCTGTTCAGGCTATACGCTAAAGTACTAATTACGCTAATGGGCTAGGAATTGGGAAGTTTGAATATAGAGGAAGTAAACCCAAATTTGCATGAAGGGAGAGTGAAAAATCATTCAGGAAAAACCACCCTCAGTTCACCCGAGCGAGATTCGAACCTTGATCTCCCCGTCCACTGCAGTCTAGCTCAACACGAAACTAGCGCGTTAGCTAACTAAGCCACCAAGGCGGGTAACTGTGTTCTAATTTCAGGTACCTAATTTAGAGAAGCCGTTATGGATGTACTGGATCTTTTCCTTGATGTCGTCTTCAAAACACACACACACACATGCATGCACGCTAATTTTGTTTTATTTTATACCTAATTAACTGCATGGATTTTACTTATTAATTAATAACCAGCCGATGACAGAAAGGGGTCTAGCAATCATTTAATACAACAGTAATGAGTAAAATATGCATTTTTACCTTCAAAATTTAAATATTCATGAAAAAAAACTTCCCCAGAATATGCATTTATATACACTATCAAACACCCAGCCAAATTATTTATTAAGATGTGACTTAGAAAGTTTATTATTTCCGCATACCTTTAGATATGTAAAAAAAGAACATGCATTTTGCATACAAATCCGGGCTCTAATTATTACACTTCATATGAAACATAGATATGTACTATTAAAATAATGATGCATGAAAGTATTTCTGTGTAAGTTATTTATGAAATTAATTATTTGCAGTATCTTGGCTTCAGCCTCGGATGATGTTCAAGTCATACTTTGGGATCCTCTGTTGCACCGCAAGATCCATGCAATACAAACCGGACACCAGGGCAACATATTCTCAGTCAAGGTATGGATACTCTCACCATAGTAATTAAAATAAAATATAATTAGTGCAATATAAGGCTTTTAAGTTTATTAATATAGCCTAATTATAATATGTTTAAATTTATAATAACACATTAACTTATTTTTGTCTAGTTTTGCTTATTTTTATCTTGGATGAAATAACTACACAGTTAAAATTTTCCATGTGTCTTTCTAGTCGTTAAAGCTGTGGATGGAGATAGAATTTAAAGGAAATTCTCTCTCTGTACACCCAGTTGGGATTCAAACCTTAAGTTTCCCCTGCCCCACTCCCAAACTTCTCACCCCCTTTGGCACCAGAAAACCAGACCAAATGAGCCTGACATTTATTCAGGATGCTCGCTAATGTGGATTTCACAATCCCTATTATTACTTTGTACACTCTCTTCACCCTGAAAGGTATATCCTATCTACGGTGGGATTGTAGGTGACAGCTAGCAGAATGTTCTTTATCACAAAAATTCACTGAAAGTAACTAATATTAACCTATTTGAAATTAATTATTGATAAAATAGTATTGCTTACTCTATGACATTAGGAACTCGGAAATTCATTGCAGCACTTACAAGAGTACGCCACCTAGATCTTTCTTGATATAGTTCTTTCCAGTCCACCTCATTACACCCTATCACTATCTTGAGCCAGTTCTATCCAGTCCACCTCATTACACCTTATCACTATCTTGAGCCAGTTCTATCCAGTCCACCTCATTACACCCTATCACTATTTGAACTAGTTTAGCCATTCTACCTCATTACACCCTATCTCTTTCAGGTCCATTCTAATGTTATCCTCCCATCTGCGTCTAGGTCTTCCCAATGGTCTCTTCCCAGTGGGTTTACCATTCAATACCCTGAACATAGTTCTAGATTTTCCCACTCACACTTTATGTCCTGCCCACCCTAATCTACGAGAATTACTTATTCTAATAATGAGAGAATAATTTTACATCCATTACTGTTTCCAGCTGATGGTCTGGGTCACTTTTTTAATTCAAACCATGTATTTTCCACTACCAGCTGGCTAGGAATGTTGTAGCTTCATATGTCTTATCATTTATCTTAAGACTAGGACAGGCACAACATCCAGTCTCCAGCCATTAATTTATCAATGTGAAAGGGTAAACCCATATTTTCATCGATGATAAATTTTCATTCATTCTGGGAAACGAACCCGGGACCCTTAGCTCAATAAGCATAGCCTACACGCTACCGACTTAGCTAAGGTGTTGGACAATGAAAGACAAACAAAGTATAAAAAATTAAATTATATTATTTGATTTATTAGTAGCAATAAAACATAAAAATAAAATAAAATAAATAGGATTCTAGTCAATAGATGTCATACATAAAAACCGATGCAAATAAATGATAAAATAAAATTTTATCTTGAGAGAACTCTCAGAAATTTATTTTTATCGATATTCTTATAATTTAGTAAATAATATTTTTCCAAGATTTAATGTAAGCTTATTATTAAAATCCATGCGTATCAATTTTACAAAGTATAATAGCAAACCTTGCATTGTATACAAGCATTCTAGGGGTGTGCAAAACTTGGACTTGGCTTGTAGTAACCTTGTCTACCGTGTGCTCCTAGTTCCTGCCACAATCGGGGGACAGTGTCCTGCTGACAGGGGCTGGGGATTGTCGTATCAGAGTCCATGATGTTAACCTCAAAGAGACCACTCACATATGTAGCTGCCACACAGGCCGAGTGAAGAGGCTGGCCACCGCTCCTGATGTGCCTTATATGTTCTGGAGTGCTGCTGAGGATGGCACTGTGATGTGAGTATTATCTGATGTATGAGACAACTGCACGTGGTGTGCCTTGTATGTTCTGGAGTGCTGCTGAGGATGGCACTGTGATGTGAGTATTATCTGATGTATGAGACAACCACATGTGGTGTGCCTTATATGTTCTGGAGTGCTGCTGGGGACGGACTGTGATGTGAGTATTATCTGATGTATGAGACAACCACACGTGGTGTGCCTTGTATGTTCTGGAGTGCTGCTGAGGATGGCACTGTGATGTGAGTATTATCTGATGTATGAGACAACCACACGTGGTGTGCCTTGTATGTTCTGGAGTGCTGCTGAGGATGGCACTGTGATGTGAGTATTATCTGATGTATGAGACAACCACATGTGGTGTGCCTTGTATGTTCTGGAGTGCTGCTGGGGACGGGACTGTGATGTGAGTATTATCTGATGTATGAGACAACCACATGTGGTGTGCCTTGTATGTTCTGGAGTGCTGCTGGGGACGGGACTGTGATGTGAGTATTATCTGATGTATGAGACAACCACACGTGGTGTGCCTTGTATGTTCTGGAGTGCTGCTGGGGACGGGACAGCCAATCAGCCAGTAGTCCTCTGTCAACTAATATACACCCATACAAACAGCTGTCCTGTGTATTATAAAGGTGTGTGTGTTTGTTTGTGTTCCCCAGGCAGTTTGACCTGCGCACCCCCCACTCCTGCTCTCGGGAGGTGAACAACGTACTGGTTAACCTCCTGAGCCACCTGGGACGCTACGCTGAGGCCAAGTGTGTAGCTATCAACCCTCGCAGGCCAGAACTGCTGGCTGTTGGCGCTAATGACCCTTACATTCGGGTTTACGACAGGCGCATGATCACACCCACAACTATACAGGTCTAACAACATCTGTAACACCTCATGTAACTTTATAACACATTTAATAACTTTGTAACACCTCCTTTTACTTTGTAACACATTCTGTAACTTTGTAATAGTATGAAAGTGTTGACATAAGATTGTGGATTGTGTTGATGGACGTAGTATCCACCTGAGAATTCTCTACGATCCAATTGGGAACGACACCACTACATGGCAAGCAGAGCTGGAGAAGGGGAGTTGGAGGCGAACATGCCTTTAGGCTGTGTTCAGTACTATGTAGCAGGTAATATTCCTCCTGACTGTATATATTACTACTGTATGTAGAGCGGTGTTTTTCAACTGGTGTGCTGCGAAGGGTTATCGGATGTCTCTCAGGAGTTTGGGGGAAGATCATAAAGAAGCGAGATACAATTGGAGGCCAAAAAAATAAATCTTTGTAAATCCATGATCAACACTTTTTAAAAAAAATAATACCATTGAGAGGGATGGGACAAAATTATAATAACCCACATTTTATGAAAAAATGTGTTTTCAGTGATTTATGGTGGTTTAGTTCTTGAACAAGTTGTTTTTATAGTCAGCCAGACCTTGAGGAGAACTAATATTGACAAATTATTATATTTTTTTAAATAGCTCGATTCCAAGATTTCATAGAAATTTAAATATTGAATATATTCCATCTAAATCTGTGAGGGTTATCATGTTTTGGTCCTGACCCCTCAATTATTAGAATTTTAACTATTGAACTTTAAATACAATCCTAATAGGCTCTCATTATTTTAGTGATAAAACCTCTCCTTAAAAAAAATTATGGTGTGTGTATACAATTTTAGCGCCTTGTTGAATGTGCTGTGACCTGAAAACGGTTGAAAATTGCTGATGCATGGTATCATACTACGGTACTAGATGTAATCATGTTATCGCATTGTCTTAGATCCCCCAATAATCAGATAGTTAGAGTTCACAATGTCGAGTGTGTTATCCCAGGTCACCTCCCCGTGAAGCAACAAGACTACAAGAAGAAGTATCGTAACCTGGCGTCCACATATGTCACATTCAGTGCAGATGGAAATGAACTGTTGGTAAACCTGGGCGGTGAGCAGATCTATCTGTTTGACATTAACAGCAAGAGGAAGACAACCAAGTTTGATATACACGCTGAGCAAACAAACAAGGGTAAATATTAAACATCCACACTCGGCTCTATACATATCATCATCATCTTCCTCTTTCCTTCCTCCATTCTTATCCTCTCACTCACACACTTGCTGCTATCTGCTCCTCCCATCTCTTTCCTGGTCTGCCTTGAGGTCTTTTTCCTACATACTTCATCTCCTTCGTTCTCTTTGTTATTTTTTCCTTTTACATCCTCATTACATGGCACCTCAATACATACATTCAGTTAAATAGTAAATTAATGTTAATGGGCCTGGCATATGCTAATAACATCTGTGACATAAAAGCTCTAAAAAATTCAGATTTTAAATTTGAACGATAGCTTTTCTTTTTTTTTTTTATCTTTAATCACATGCATTATTTTTTTTCCTTTTTTCCTTTTTTGAATATTGCTGAGGATTCCAGGGATCTTACTTAGTGTTAGAATATTCAAATTTAAATAAATATATACTTAGAATAAATCAATACACCAAATTCGGTAGTTTGAAACTTCTGGATTCTACTGGCATTGAAAGAATCTAGAATGGATCCTAATATCACAATCTTCGCTACCTCGGATGTTTGGCTCTTAAATTCCATGAAATGAAAGGTCTGGGATTTGAACAAATGGCAACATTTATAATATGGCTACTTTTCATCGCGAGTATTATTATTATTAGTTATTTTGATGTTTCACTTTTGTGCCGGCGAATTGTAAATGTACCCAAAATGACCTTAGCCTTCCAGTAATCTTGAACAAACCAAACATGGTGTAGGCCTACTACATTTTTTTTCTAATATTTACACTTTTTAATTTTTGAAAATAGAAAATAGAATACGATACATAAATAAATAACAAACTGTTATTGTGAAGTTGAATGCATGAAAAAAATATTCATATTGTAAATTTTGAAGAGTTAGAATTAAGAATCTAAATAGAGATAGACAGAAATTGTGACTTATCTAGAAATAAAACTCTTACTGTCTACAGAGCACAGTGTTTCTTCCAACGGTTTCCGAAACATTGCTGATGGCTTTTCCGGTCCTTCGTCCTGTTCCAATGGCGTGTCCTTGTTCAGCGCATCCTTTCCTGTGACTGTAGCGGATAAGAAACAACCTCCATTGCTCCCAACTCGGGTCGAGATGCTCAGACTCAAGGTGAGTCCCCTCCCACTTGCTTGTCTAGACTCACCTATAGCTCCATACTCTACTCACTCTAACACTAGTCTATCAAGGTGAGTTACCTTCCCCTCACCTATAGATTCACACTCTACTCACTCTAACACTAGTCTATCAAGGTGAGTTACCTTCCCCTCACCTATAGATTCACACTCTACTCACTCTAACACTAGTCTATCAAGGTGAGTTACCTTCCCCTCACCTATAGATTCACACTCTACTCACTCTAACACTAGTCTATCAAGGTGAGTCACCTTCCCCTCACCTATAGATCCACACTCTACTCACTCTAACACTAGTCTATCAAGGTGAGTCACCTTCCCCTCACCTATAGATACACACTCTACTCACTCTAACACTAGTCTCTCAAGGTGAGTCACCTTCCCCTCACCTATAGATCCACACTCTACTCACTCTAACACTGGTCTAAACTGTTTCAGGCCAATCAAGCGTTTGATTTCCAACATTTCTCCACAGCCATTATGCTGTACAACAAAGCCATCAGCCTGAACGGCAACACGGCTCTACTGTACGGCAACAGAGCGGCTGCATACATGAAGAGGGCGTGGTATGTGTTTGAACATATGACAACAAAACTCCAACTAGTTTCAATCATGTGATGAGTGATGGGGGGTTAATAGGGGCTTTTAGCAGACACCATATAACTACTTGTAACTAATGGCTAGATTAGGTAAGATCCAATTTGGGGTTTATTTCTTTAGGGAACCAAAATCCTTTATTAAAAACACGAGAAAAATAAAAGGAGAACATTAACTTGCCTAGCAAACAGATAATCTGTGAAAATACCCAGTGACCGCATGGGCTAAGGTTCTAATCTTGCAATATACGGGACTGCCGATGATGAGAAACTTGTCATTTGATCCTGGTCGAGTGTACTGAGGGTGGTCTTGCCTAAAAGGTTTTCCACTCTTTCTCTCCACAAAAATACAGGTACACTTCCTCTAAATTCAATCTTACTCATCCATAACCCATTAGCTTAATTAGTACACACATGTATAATCTGAATGGAAAGTATGACTTAAAAATGAAAGAAAAAAAAAAGAAATCGTTAAAAATGGCCAAAATAGACCATTTTTTTTCATGACAAAGTTATTTCAAAAGTTGAAATCAAAAGAAATATTTCTACTTTAATTTTGATAATTTCTGGAAATTAATTCAAGGTTCAAAGAAAAAGTCTTAATTTTTTTTTTCAAGAGTTCAAAATCTTTGTTGCTCAAAAAATGTAGATGAACCACAAGAAAAACTAATTCCAAAATGAAGTCAAAAGTTGTCATTAAGTCTAAGACAAGCCCTTGAGAGCATTGCAGTGCTCAGAATAATTGTCACATGTCAGATTCACTTTATATTGACAACTGTATTAGTTTTATCTTTAAGGAGCTTCCCCCACTACTTTTTTTAAACCGAGCGACGCCTGTTTTCGACGTTAGAGGCCTCAAAAGGGTAGTAGTAAATATAACTGTTACTCTGGGACTACTTGGCCAACACTCGACTATGTTTAGACCCAACCAACACTACAAGTATTATTAATAGTACCGTCTCTTTCTTCTGTCCTGTAGTTGGACAAGATGCTGTTATGAGAATATACACCTAGTTGGACAGGGATGCTATTATGTTACAGGGATGGGGACATATATGCTGCTATGAGGGACTGCCACACAGCGCTTCATCTGGACCCAGCTTATGTAAAAGCTCATTTCAGGTAAAAGACGATCATCCAATGGGTTCAATGGTCATTATTTGAAATCTTACTAACTCTGAAACATGTGTCACTTTATATATAAAAAAAAGCTAAATCTATGTTGTGATTGTAGATTAGCGAGATGTCTGCTCGAACTCCAATGGGTCCAAGAAGCGGAGGAGTGTCTTCGATCCTTCAAGGAGAAGTTCCCTGGTCATGTCCATAGTCACGCATGCAAGGCTCTGTGCAAGGACATACAGGATGCTGTGACACCCTCCTGCGATGATGGTGAGCTGCCACAAGACACTCGGTATGTGTGTGAGTTGCCACGAGACGCTTGAGTTTTGTGTGAGTTGCCACGAGACGCTTGAGTTTTGTGTGAGTTGCCACAAGACACTTGGGCTGTGTGTGAGCTGCCACAAGACACTCGAGTTGTGTGTGAGTTGCCACAATGCACTTGAGTTTTTTGTGAGTTGCCACAAGACACTCGGGCTGTGTGTGAGTTGCCACAAGACACTTGGGCTGTGTGTGAGTTGCCACAAGACACTCTGGTTGTGTGTGAGTTGCCACAAGACACTCTGGTTGTGTGTGAGTTGCCACAAGACACTCTGGTTGTGTGTGAGTTGCCACAAGACACTTGGGCTGTATGTGAGCTGCCTCAAGACACTCGAGCTACATGTGAGCTGCCTCGAGACACTCGAGCTACATGTGAGCTGCCATGAGACACTCGAGCTATATGTGAGTGCCCAAGACACTGAGCTATATGTGAGTTGCCATGAGACACTCGAGCTATATGTGAGTTGCCACGAGACACTCGAGCTATATGTGAGTTGCCACGAGACACTCGAGCTATATGTGAGTTGCCACGAGACACTCGAGCTATATGTGAGTTGCCACGAGACACTCGAGCTATATGTGAGTTGCCATGAGACACTCGAGCTACATGTGAGTTGCCACGAGACACTCGAGCTACATTAAGTTGCCATGAGACACTCAAGAACAAGGATGGTATGTTACAGATGATGGTGAGCTGCCACGAGACTCCAGTGAGTGTGGAAGCAGTGACCTACAGTTCAAGGTTCAAGACTCCATATCTCAGCAAGAGAGAAGTTGGAGGGAAGCGGCTAGCGACTATAAAGTTCGTTTCTGTGGTCACTGTAACACCACAACCGACATCAAGAGAGCCAATTTCTTCGGCAGGTATATCTCATACCCACTACCTGTCAGTGTCTTACTACCCGTTCAGGTTATATCCTTATGTACTAATTATGCTTGTGGTTTTAGGGATGAGGTTATATTTATACAAAGTGTACCCGCATTTGCGTGATGGAAGCTTAGAAACCCATTTTGGAAAAACCTCCCTTAGTACATGCAACCGAGATTTGAACCTCGATCTCCCGTCATGGGCAGTCTAATCTACTGCGATAGTAGCGATTAGTCCTTGCAGCCACCGAAATGGGTGCACAGGAAAAGTTGTTTCTGATTTTTATGCTGAAGAAACTTATTTTTGAACTTTTCTGTTATTAAAATCTTCATTATTGTCTGTCTATTAACTCCAATCTTCAAAACAGTTGTTGATGGACTGTTGAGTCCTCCTCTGGTAAGATCATTGAAATAGTTAGCATCTGTATCATTCACAACTAAACTGTCAATGCAACAACTGCATTTCAAATGAACAGACAATTTGTATAAGTATAAACACAAATGTACACAACTGAGAATACTGAACTCATGGCAGCTGTTAGTTGAATATCACTAATCACATCCACAACATTTTCATCCATTGTATGTTTTACTATATGTCTCAAAATATATAATACAATATAAGTGTGACCAACTCAAAATTTAAAATCAAGTAAATTACACAAGAAACAAAATGAACTAAATCAGTAATAGTACATGTGGATGTGTTGTTGATCGGCCTCGACGCATTGTTGCCAGACTTAAGTATTCCGGCCTCTAATTAAAGATGGCCGTGGCCAAGTCCATTGTTTGGGTATGAATAGTATTATTTTTTTCATACTTTCCTCAAAATTACATAATTTCGGGGGACACTGACAGATGGGTTGAATCCACTATCTTCAAATCTGAACCATGGTACCTTGATGAGATCATAGAATAACACTTCTTTGAAAAAAATGAAGCCTTCAATTTATGAAAGCTCTGGTGACCTGCTTCAGCGGCAATGGTCTAAGGCGCTACTCTCGCATTAGACTAAGACTGCCAATTCGGTCGCGTGGTTTTTCCTAAATGGTGTCCTACTTTCTCTTCACACAAATGCTGGTACACTTCCTCTAAATTCAACCTTCCTAATCCCTAACACATTAGTGTTATAATTACATATGTGAATCTATATCACTTGATCGCAAGCCAAAAGTAGTAGCATCTGAGTGCATGGACTGGTTATGGGGAATGAATTGTGATTTCCCTAGGACATATTTTGTTTGCGTGTTTCTTTATTTTAAACTTTCATGCAACCCAAATTTGTCATTTTAACTTATTTTTTTCCTCGGAAGATTCATTATCTCTTTCATTAATGATTTGTCAAGTTTTATTTTCCTGAAACTATTGTGGTTTTTGGATATAAACTAGATTCTTATGGCACTTTTTCAAATCACTGGTTTCATCCAGATTCTTCAAGTCTCATGATCCTTTGTTTATCTTATTTGTTGTTTTCAGTCTTTTCTTGCACTCCAAACTGAGCTTCATCCAATCTAAAATGAATCTCTGGTACTCCATGTGTTCTTTTGGCGTTCTGTATTTTTTGGGTTGGGGTTTGTTCACCAACTTGTTGAGGCATTGGTGTACCCGTCAATAGCGCTGTGACCTATGTGGCATTTTTCGTGGCAATTTCAAATATCTGTGGAAATTGTTGAATCTTTGAGCAACTGCAATACAAAGTAGCTATGAAATTCCCATAGTTTTTCACGACTCGTGAGTTTCTTGAATGTTTCAACCAGCCTTTTTCAATTTTGTCAATCGGTTAGTACAGAAAGGCAGAGCATAGGTACATGAAGTCGAAGTTCCTCATTGTGGCTGTAGTCCATCGCCAGTCCAAGTTCATGTGAAGCATCGGGAACAAAGACTTCAAAGCCTCAATAGCTGCAACCTCATCAAATAAGTGTTTTCAATCTGAAATCTTATCCATAAACGTTTTAGAGAACCTGCTATAAGTATTCTTTATTTCATCCGGAAGACGAGCGTATGCCACCAGAATAACGTTGGTTTCTTGAACGAACTTCCAAGATTGGCAGTGGATGGTGTAGATTTGACCACACTGTTTGCTACAGCTTCTAAATGTTCCATCAACAAAAAATATGTATTTCTCCTTGAGTGCAGATTTTCCTTTGCTGCTTGAAAATAAAAAGATTCTTTCCTCTGGCACAAAAAAAAAAGTCATCAACCAGAATAAATTTTCTTCCGTCATTCCATTCTTTAGTAACTCGGGCGGTATATTGATGTCTTATGGTCTTGTTGGTTCATTCTGTGTGCCTTGGGATTTCCTCCTACTTGGTGTAAGATGATTTTAGCAACAGACTAAGAAGGTATTTCTGTTACCAGTTCATTGCCACGTTGAATAACGGCCCTACTTTTTTTTTGGGTATAAATTGTCATTATAGCTGTCTTTTCTTCTCTTGCCCCCCCTTTTTTTTCTGTTAGATAAGTTTGTCTGAAGTTGGTTGGTAGCAGTCTCTGTACAGAGGTGTGGTATTTCATTCAAAACAGTATTGTTTTTGGTAGTTATCACTGTTGACACTTCACCTTGTTGTAACATTAGCATTGCTAGCTAATGTTACATTATTACTTACCCGCCCCGAATAAATCCAATACATATAGACATACTGCAATATCAAACATTTACAACACCTTACTATATCTAAAATATATACTTTACTCACCCTATAGTCTTGGCCAACAACCATCGTACGACTGGTGCACATTAATTAATTAAAATAGAAGACTGACAAAGCTATGAAAGTTGCATCGCTGAATCACTTCAATGAGGTGATCTAGACCTATGCTGATTGGCCTAGCTGGCCGACAGACGAACCTCACGCGATCTAACTGCCAAATCACCAGAGTTCCGGTCTTCGTGTCAAGATGATGCCGGTTGTTAACAAGAGAAACCATGCTGCTAGCACGTGTTCGCAACGTGCATTATACTTTTAATATGAAGATTTCCATCAACTAGACCTATATAAAGCTGGTGCTCAGCTAACATGGTTGACTATTAAATCCGACACATCCACTGGAAGTCCTGGTCTGGACTTGGATATATAATTGTCCAGAATATCAAATATAAACTCTTTATATTATTAAATATTTAAATATAATCGACCTATGATGGTTTGGGTGTTATGAACACTTAGTTAATTATGTGATTAAAATCGTTCTATGTAGGCATCAGTAGTTTCTCACTAGAATATTTATTTTGAAAAGTAAAATTGTTTTATGGAACACTTAATGTTTCCTTTTGCCGCTTGGGCGCTTGTAAATCTGTCTTATATAAATTTTAGTTTAAATTAGTTAAAAAATTTTATTGCACTTGTGGTTACCAATAATTGTTTAATTAATAATTTGATAGTTTTTAATTTATAGATAGAATTTTGTAGATGTATTTTGTTTGAATAATTATAAGAGAATTTATTTTTGTTGGTTTATAAGTTATAACTTGAACAATACAGATTCGTTTAGTGAGAAATGACCTGGCATTCTATTGTAATATACTTTTTTTATAAATGTTAGATATTAACAAGTTGAAATCTTCTCTATTACTTCAAAGGTGGTGGAAGTAATTGTTCCACACAAGTTTTATTGTTTTCCATTGACACACACCAAGAAGTCAAAATTTTTCCTTGTTAAATCTGTCAACACGGTAACAGTATCTTTCGTAAAGGGCACAAGGCATCCTTCTGTTTGTTTAGATGAGTTCTATGTCAGTATTCCCAAGAAAATCAAAACTTTAAAAATCTTTAAACTCATTAAACTTTAAAACTAAATAATAAATACTTTTTATATACTCAATGGACTAAAATTAAGTTTACTATGCATATACTGATGAATATTAAGAAATGTTTAGAATTTAGGTGAAATTAGCAGCCAGGAAACCCTATTAAACTGTCTAATGTACTCGCATTCAATGTCTACAAGCCAACGAACACTATTCCCCCTCCCCCCCCCCCCCCCTTCCCCCAGCATTACGCATTTCTTTGCTTTCAACAGCTAATTCGCTCAAGTGCGTTTACTTTTGGCTTGCGCTCAAGTGTTTCATAACCTATAACCTAAATGAAAAATAAGACTTGTTGAAGGTCAATACATTATGTTTGGTTCAGATCATAGGACAATAATATAGACCAACTAGAGTTGATATAGTAAGTGATAAACCAACTAGAGTTGATGTAGTATCATGTTCTAGTGAAGGTCAATACATTGTGGCTGGTTCAGATGATGGCTCCTTCTTCATATGGGACCGTAAGACCACCAACATAGTCCGGGTATTGAAAGGAGACGACGCTATAGTCAACTGTTTACAGCCTCATCCATCCAGCTGTCTCCTGGCTACCAGCGGTATTGACCAAGTGGTCAGACTGTGGAGTCCTCGACCAATGGTAAGTACAACGATGACAACTAAACAACCTCGTACATTAGTATTTTGATACGAAAAGGCCTCCCAGAATGTTTTTCCTGTGAAAATGTTTGTGCGTGCGTGTGTGAGTGAAATCGTGAATCGAATCCCATTTGGGTGTAACAGTAGTGGTTTTCCTAAATTGTTTTACACTCTCCCTATACACAAATGTGGGCACACTTCTCTAAATTCAACCTTCTTCATCCCTAATTTCATTAGCTTAATTAGTACTTACACCTATAACCTGAGCGGGTGGGGAGACATGGTGCTAAAGGAAAAAAAACACATAAAAGTATACTTATTACAAATACACTTTATTTGATATAATTGCTATATAGCACAAGTAAGGATATTATAACATAATTTATGGGAGCATATAAGTTATTGATGTGTTTGTTTATTGAAATTAATAAACTCAACTTCCTATCAGCACACTTCATTTTCAATGTAACAACAATAATATATATATAACACAATTTCTAGTTTTCTAGCTATCTAGTCAAAGTAATGCCATCTATACAGTGAAATCCTAACTAAAAGATATCAGCTTTTGACTTTCAACCTTGCAGTCCAACAGAGAACATTGGTCTACTCTCTTAACCTTTAGAAGCTGTCTGTGACAGTAGCGTTTCTCCTTAAAATGTGTTTAAGTGTTTTTTAGTGTTCTCTCTAAACAATTTCTACTCCAGTATCACTTAGGTAAATGTGCTGGTTATCCCTCCTAATTGTAACCAAGATCTCTCCAAGTGTTATATTCCAAATAACCTTATTAAATAATATTTGAGTGATCACAATTAATGATTGGTCATAATTGATAATGTTTTATTAGAAAATTAATGAAAATATACTTTTATTTATTCTTTATTTAAGGTAGGGACATAATTATTTCATGAAAGATTGAATCTAAGCAATCTATAATTCATTCACGACCTTAGTTTACTTCAATGACAGCTCATAAAGTTACTAGAAATAGTCCCTAATGTATCCCTACGCCAACAGCTGACATCTTTCAGTTTGGATAACTGTAATGAAAACATATGGTAATGTATGAATGTGATAGTTAACCACAGTAATTTAGGTCAGTATTATTTATATTTATTTGAGGTTGGGCACAAAGCTTATTTAGCGTTTTATTCCACTTGAAAAAAAATTATTATTCACAGCACTTTCACAAAAACTTCTAAAGAATATTGCTTCAAAATGGCGACCGATGAATTTAAACCATGTTATTGAACATGATGTAAACAAGTTCTTTACGATACACCTACGCAGTGGATAAAAATATCTTATTCACTTAAATATTTTAAAATACAATAAAATAATCATAAAACAATTTGTTACATATAAAAAAATGACAAGTATTTTCTCTTTTCCAAGTAAATACGATGCTTGTATTAAAAGGTATTAATGTATGCACTATATTACACATTTTAGTTAACATTCCAAAACAAAGAATAAGTACTTTTAATTTTGTTTAAAATATTGTTTCGGATTGGGTAAAAAGAAATTATTAAAAGTAATAGTGTGAGAAAACTTAAGTTTACGTTATTTTAAATGTAAAATATAACATGTAATTAAAAAACTTAACATTTATAACAAAACAGTGATCCTTTACAAGTGTTGGCAACCCAAAATCTAAATATAAGATTTTTGAACGGTCATCCAGGTAAAAACCTATCATGAACAGACTCTGTAATAATTATGTATAGACAAAAATAAAACATAAACATAAGAATGGAGAAAAGATGGGTGATCACGAGACTTTTAATTTTTCATCATCATCAACTGTTTCCAGCCTGTGGCCGGGTCAATTAAGTAAAATGTCTCCATCTTACTCTATCCTTCCACCACTCTTCCTCCTTTAATTTCTTCCATTCTTCTACTCTCACTTGAACACTTTCTGTTATCTGCTCCTCCCACCTCTTTCTTGGCCTCCCCTGCTGTCCTTTTCCCCACATATTTCTTTTCCAACATTTTCTTCGGCATCCTCATTACATGCCCATACCTTCTCATCCTAGCTTCCTCTACTATCTCATGTACTCCCTGTACCCCCACTCTTTCATTGATAACTTCATTCCTAATCCTGTTTCTCCTCGTGAGAGCTAACAAACTTTATTCCCATGGCCTCCACTTTCCTAGTCTCTCTTGCATTCAATATCTATGTTTTTGCAGCATATGTGGCAAAAGGTGCAAAGAACGTCCTGTACAACACTACCTTACACTTCAAAGAGGCTTTTCTTCTCCATAGCAGGTCTCTTACGCATAGAACAACTCTCCCTGCTGTCATCTTCTCATTAAATCCTCTCTAATTTCCCTTTTCTCCTCAATCATGCTTCCAAGCTATTTCACTCTGTACTCTTCTCAGCTCTACTCCATCCAACCTTATAGCTCTATTAAACCTTATCCTTTTCCTTGTCATTACCATCACTTCACACTTTGCCTGCTAGATTTCATTCCACACTCTTTTACTTCCTTAATTCCATTCTTGTAGTTGTTCCTGTACTTCCTCTTCCTTCTCTTCCAATATGATCAAGTCATCAGCAAACATCATGTTTCCTCCCCTGAGTTTTCCTGCCACTTTGTTCATGACCATTTCCATTACCATTACAGATAGTAATGGTGAAAGGGCACTCCCCTGCTTCACTCCATTTTTTATTTGGAACCACTCTGTCCTTCCACTCTTCGTCTTAACACAACTCATGTTATCCTCATACATACTTTTCACTCTCATTACCACTCCTGGCTCCTCCATCATTTTTCAAACTTTATTCCTATCCACACTATTGTATGCCTTCTCCACAACCATAAATACCATTACCAAATCTTTCCCATATACATACCTTCTTTCCATCTGCTGACATATTGTACACCTCTATGCCCTAAATCCTTGTTGTTCCTCTCTCCATCTTCCTTTCATTTTATTTCTTATTCTCTCCTCCAGAATCTTCTAATATATTTTTACCTCCCTAGTGGGTATCTTAGCCTCTCCTACCCTATCTTGATCTCAATGCCAAGTGGTGTACCCCGGGATCTGAGTAACCTGGTGGAGGTTGAGTTGAACTCCGGCGGAAACCAGGTCAGGTGCAGACAAGAGACAGGAGACAGGTCAGGGCCAAAACCAACGAGCTTGGAACAGGGTTTGGCCAGTTGGCTGGAAATGAGAGGGTTGGTGATGGTGAGCTAGGTCATCATCAGCACCCATAGCCTCAGTTAGGGAAGATTACTACCAAGAGAAGGTCTACCTGCGGACCTGTAAGCGGCAGCCCCATTACTCAGGTGTAGGCCACCACAGGCTTAGTAAGCCGGTGGTCGAAACAAACTCATACTTGAGAAAATATAGTAAAATTCCAGGACTTTTAATATGTTTATAATTTGAACTGGGCCCAAAAAGGTTGCAGACTGCTCTTTTAGACAAAAGTATGTATTTACATAAAGACTTATGAATGCTCCATAGGATGGGTCGAAGAACGATCGCGAGGTATTGGATCTTGACGATGCAGCATCAGCCAACCAGAAGCGCATGAACGCAGACCCGTTCGAAGTGATGCTGATGAATATGGGTTATCGCATCACCTCCGTACATAGTGAAGAAGGGAGTGAAACTAGTGGAAGTGAAGATGCTGCGATCAACTGCAGAGCTAGTTAGCAATGTTCGTTACCGACAGTATCAAGGACACAAAGTAACATTGGTTAACCATTCACTATCGAAATTTAAATGTTTTACAATTTCTGATTTTAAAATAAAATATTGTTGAATATCACAAGTTGTCTTTGAGGATTCCCATACACCTGGAAAATTGGTAAAACACTGGGAAATTTGCAAAATAAATAATAACAGTGGAAGCGTGTGAATTTGGGGTATTTAATTACAAGCTTTAAATAGTATTTACTAGGGCTGGGCCAATATCAATCATTGCTTGATAACTGCAGTCAGATAAGCTGATGGTCGGCATTTGGCTTAATTATTCCTAACACTAATCTATTGAACCGAGTGTTACTGTACTGATCGTGGCAGTTACTGGTGACTCGTCATAGTTATGGCAGCTGACAGTCTTGTACTTTATTTTGTTGATATAAAGGAAGCGAGGGCCATGGCTGATAGTGTACTCTTAAGTTGACAGTTACTTTTCTTTCTTTAACAAGGGAGGAGGGTGCTGCTTATGTAGGTGTGTTATTTTGAGAATAGTAAGATCAGCGAGACAGGCTTGTTTGAATGAGAGAGAAGTTATTGCACCTGTTTTAATTAGGGGGAGAGGGGATGTATCTGTAAAGGTGGCAGTGTAAGAAACAAGATTTACGAGCCATAATATTGCAGTTTTTATATCAAAACTTTTTTTTACTAAAAATCAAATATTGCTTCAGTAGAAACCTATAGTTTAATTTTTGTCACATAGTGATATCAACAGTTGTTGAATATCTGTCGAAGCTGTCCTGGAATTTACTGAAAACTTTTTATCTTCATCTAAAAAAAAACTCATCTTATGCCGCTTTGTTCATGACAGATATTCAACAACTGTTGATATCACCATGTGAAGAAAATAAACTTCCACTGGAGAAATATTTTATTTATTTCAGTCAAAAACTGTTTTGCTATAAAAACTGCAAAAACGCTGCCCTTAGCTTTGTTCACTGTACTCCCACCTTAATAAGCACACGTCATGAGAAAGATTCAATGGCAGCTAAAACTAAAGAACTATTGGAAGTTTCAAAACATCATGGATGTTCAAATTTTAAATTTATTATCATTTGAATCATATAAAATTATAGTTTTTTCCGAATAGTCTGTTATTTCAATACATTATTTAAAGTATATGTTTCATGTAAAAGATTAAAATGAAACCCTTTGGTCCTGTAATTAACTTGTTGCTTGTTTTGTATTTATTGTTTACATTAATTATTATTGTTATTAATAATTTATGCTCACAGTTGAACATATTGAATTTGTAGCAGGAAATGAAACGCTATACTGTTGTTTCTTCTAATCAACCGTAATATTATTATGATCTGTAGGGGAATACGGAGTCCACACTTTCCCCAACTCAAATAATAATAATAATAATAATAATAATAATATTTAGCACCGCGTCTTACTACCCGTTCGGGTTATACGCTTAAGTACTAATTACGCTAATGGATTAGGAATTGGGAAGGTTGAATTTAGAGGAAGTGAACCCGCATTTGCGTGGAGGGAGAGTGGAAAACCATTTAGGAAAAACCACCCCCAGTTCACCCGACCGAGATTCGAACCTCGATCTCCCCGTCCTCGGCGGTCGAGCTCAACACGACTTGCGCGTTAGCCAACTACGCCACCGAGGCGGGTCCCAACTCAAATAGAAGTGCGAATATATTTTGTTAGTTTGATGCTTGAGAAAATATATGAAATACCTTCAAAGCCGAAATGAAGTTAGAATATTTTTGATTAGGTTGTTTTATGTTTTAAAAAAAAGTATTGTGTTTAGAATTATTGAACAATAATTTTTTGTAATATTTCACTCTAATTTGATAAATTAAATTATTATCACAAAATGCAATTCTATTACTTTAAATTCTTTCACATGAACATTAATTTGTAATGCATACAACATCTAAAAATGGCAGTAATTGAATATATATTGACTATCTTAGCTGCCACTATTTTTACTGACTAAGCTCTCTAATAGTCAAAGCGAAGTTTGAGCTAATATTTTATTCATACTCATCACAAACTGTTTCCAGCCTGTGGCTGGGTCAGTTAAATAAAATGTCATCTTCCTCTGTACTTCCACCATTCTTCTCCTCATACTTGTGCATTTTATCTGCTCCTCCAATCTATTTCTTGGCCTCCCTTGCAGTCTTTTTCCCAAATACTTCATCTCCATCATTATCTTTGGCATCCTCTCCTGAAACTAATTATCTTTAAAATGTGAAAGGTCCAGTGATAAATTTAAATTAATTCTACATACTATCTTGAACTATATAAAAATGACAAGTGTGAACACCTATCTTTGTAAAATGTTGAATTAAATAAACCAAATGATTGGCATCTGTAGAATAGCCAATCACCCCAGCTCTAGTATTTACCATATTGATCCAACATGACTACTGTAAAAACTCAAGTTCATTAACCCATTCCCTGTGTCACGAATCTGTGTAGGCCCTGTAACAATTTTTAAAATATCAATAATCGGTAAACTGCTCTAAATAGAATTTCTTGCCCAAAAAAAAACAAGTATATGTTTTTGTCATGTCATATACTCCACAGATATATATTTTAAACAAAATCGTTCAAGCCATTTTCAAAAAATTTGGAATTAATAATTATCTCTAATCAATAAACTAAGCTTAATTGAAGGATTAGGCTTAGAGTAAAAAAAACAAAAAAAAAACACTGTATGGACACCATTTAAATCGGTGCAGTTATAGTTCAGGGACAACTTTTAAAGCCCACTTTGAGTTCAGGGGCACAAAAAAAAATCTTAATCTCTTTTGAAAATTACCACAATACATTTTTTTATATGAAAAAGTATAAATATGTGTGTTTAGTTTTTATTTATTTGAAATATTTACTGTGCACTTTCCGAAACGACATATCAGCACACGAGAATTTATACTAGCGAGAGCGCCTACAATTTTGCCAGGGAAGCTATTTTCACAAACCTTTCACGCCACAATCGACGGCTTTAATTCCCCTCAGATGGAAGTTGTGCTATAGATTTTTTTTCGCTCAAGAAAAATCTGTTGACCCGGGCTGGGTTCAGACTCAACACCATTGAAGGTTGAGTGTTTAGTTATATACCTGAAGAGAAGGCATCAAAACCATGATCATGGTTTACAATATGCAAGACTGCCTCAAGACTACAAAGAAATACATTATTCAATAGACATTAAGGGCCAGTTTCATAGTCAGATTTAGTACGCCTAAAGTGCGAGTCGATACTAAATACAAGACGTCACCTACCTGAAATTGAATGGAATGGGCCAGTTTCGCATATGAGACTGGCCCATTCCATTCAATTTCAGGTAGGTGACGTCTTGTATTTAGTATAGCGCCGCACTTGAGGCGTACTAAATCTGACTATGAAACTGGGCCTAAGACTAAACAAGCACGATAGTTGAAACTAGATTAAGGTATTAAAATAAATTAACTTATTTATTGGTCATGACAATGAGTAAGAGAAATGAATTTATAGACAAACAAATTGGAACACTTTCATTTTAATTAAAATTAAGAGTTAACATACAAAATTGTTTCTACATTTGAATTATTTAATATATGAATAATTTGTTTGTAAAGCTACATATGTATTAAGAGTTATTACAAGCAAATTAGTTGCTGTGAGATTCAATGATGCAAAGTTACATGACTAGTTATCTTCTAACAAATCAGATCGTTTGATACAATTACACAAAACTAGATCTAACATAAATTTGACAGTTTAAGCTGACAAACGGAGTTGTTTGGACCGGATGTACATAGTCCAACCCAAACCTTTGGCACATTAAAAATAACAAATGTAAACCTGTGTACAGCTTCGAAATTTCAAATACGAAAATTGCCAAGATTCACATTCGATTTGAAGTTCTGGATCCAAACATTTTAACAAGGCCGGTGTGAAGTCTACCTTTTCAATTCGAACAAACTCAAATTGAATACATGAAATATTCTCAAAGTTTAAATGTTATTTTGGTTAATTTTTTTATGCTCGACAAAATATATTGTATTTCTTTATATAACTTTATGCATTAAAATCATTTAGAAATAATTTTTATTGTGCAATTGTTTGTAATATTTAATTATCTAAATGAATTAAATTATCAAAACATGTAGTTCATTTACTTCAGATTTTTCATGTGAATATTGATGTATACCTCAGTTTTAGCTTCTGTGGTGCTGACTGACAGCTCACAGCTGACTTCTGACGACTTTGAAAAGCTACCAGACCAAATTATGTATCCCTACGCCGAACCATATGATCTGCAAAAACCATGTCTTTATCAGTTGTCACTTCTGACAGTCAAAATTTAGGTATATACCTAACTGTTGACTTTCAGAAGTCAGCTGTGAGCTGTCAGTCAGCACCACAGAAGATAAAACTGAGGTATACATACCAGTTAATGATGGCACTAAGTGACCACAAAGTGAGTATCTTGGCTGTCATTATGGTATTTTTTTGAAGCGAAGATGCTTATATTTGTTTCGAAGCAAAGTCAAAGTTTTAAAACTACACTCACCTCTATTTTCAAATACAAAGAGATCCTAGATTTCGATTTGATGAAATGTAAATTTCAAATCAAAGTCAAAACTTAATAAAAAAACAAAAACATAGACACCAACTTTAATTTATTATTAAAATATAAAAACTGTTTGATAATAGCATTTTATGGGAGTCATGTGGCTGCTTATTATATTTTATTTTAAGGGTTTAAGTTTTAAAAGAGCTTTTTTTTTTAATGGTAAATAATTTATTGAATTTGTATTAAAAAATAATAATCTAGCTTATACTCAATTTGAAATTAAGTAGGGGGAAAGAAATTTTAAAGCCTGATATTTGATTAAAATTGGTATGCTAAGGTTGGCAATCGATTATAAAATTTACCATGGAGAAGAGTGCTCTATAAAATTATCAAAACTAGTTCACAACATATAAAGCACAAGAAACTAAAGATTATTTTAAATTTACACTCTTTGAATGATGTGGTTAGTAAAGTCTAGTGATAAATGTTAAGGTCATTCAACGAGAACAAAAATTTATTGCGCAATTTTAACAAGTGTCTAATAATAAGCTATAAAATTAAGTGATTCAATGATTTCAAATCATTACAGTGCATGAGTTATAAGGGATCAAACTTTATATTTTATCCTTCATACGTAGCTACCATTGTTAAGTTAAAGTAGTTTAACTAGACATTCATATGAGGTGTACAAAATGTTATGGACTCAAACAATCTTAGTAATTCTCAATGGTGAATGACCTTACCATAATTCAGGCAAATAATAATATTGGTACTTTGTGATTACAAGATGACCAAAAAAAATCAAAATAATCACAGGAATAAGGTGTCCTGTACTAACAAGATACAGAAGATAGTACAAGTTGGCCAAACATGCATAATTACATTAAACTAATACATTAGTAATTAAAAACTATTATAGTACACAATCATCAGGTTAAATAAATGTCAATGTTATTCAATTAAATATATAATATTAATATTTATACAATATTTGGCTTTTTTGTGTACTTTAAAGTCGAACTGTTTTCAATATTTAGTTAGAATATCAGCATCTCCAATGCAATCCTACTAGCAAAATTAGCTTAGCAGAGCACTCGTTATGGATAATTAAATTATCAGTAAATGTGACTAATTTATATATAAACTAACAAGACTAGGTGTAAATTTGAGACAAGAATGGGGTGAATTTATCAACATCATTAAAACTCTAACATATGGCAACCAAGATTGTTCTGTTAACAAAGGCGGATCTATATTTCCCTGGCTATTAGGAGAGCTCATCCCTCATGTCCCTGGCTATTAAGAGAGCTCTTCCCTCATGTCCCTGGCTATTAAGAGAGCTCTTCCCTTATGTCCCTGGCTATTGAGAGAGATCTTCCCTCATGTCCCTGGCTATTAAGAGAGCTCTTCCCTCATGTCCCTGGCTATTAAGAGAGCTCTTCCCTCATGTCCCTGGCTATTAAGAGAGCTCTTCCCTCATGTCCCTGGCTATTAAGAGAGCTCTTCCCTCATGTCCCTGGCTATTAAGAGAGCTCTTCCCTCATGTCCCTGGCTATTAAGAGAGCTCTTCCCTCATGTCCCTGGCTATTAAGAGAGCTCTTCCCTCATGTCCCTGGCTATTAAGAGAGCTCTTCCCTCATGTCCCTGGCTATTAAGAGAGCTCTTCCCTCATGTCCCTGGCTATTAAGAGAGCTCTTCCCTCATGTCCCTGGCTATTAAGAGAGCTCTTCCCTCATGTCCCTGGCTATTGAGAGAGCTCTTCCCTCATGTCCCTGGCTATTAAGAGAGCTCTTCCCTCATGTCCCTGGCTATTAAGAGAGCTCTTCCCTCATGTTACTGGCTATTAAGAGAGCATCCTACATATTTAGTTGGTTATTAAGCTAACATAAAACATATTTCTATGATTATTAAGGAGACACATAAAGTAACCTGAGAATATAATAATTCAATTTCAGTGAAATATTATACACACTCGTCTAGAACAAAATAAAAAACAAACACAGCTTATAAAAATGTTTGGAATAAAAATAATGGCAGGTCAATAAATGATCCAAATATGGATTAAGATATTAATATCCAGTGTTTGTTTCTCGGGATGAATTTAGTGCTAAAATTGTTAATTTATGTTGTCGGGTATTTGTGGGTTCTTGGTAGAAAGAGTAAAACACATCCAGCGCGCAGGGCATACAAGATGTATTGTGAACCATAATCAACATTAAGCTGCTTCAGTGTTTGAATGATCTACATTCCTCTTGCAAGACTGGATCTGGACCAGGAAGATCAGGGTTCGAATCTCACGTTGATGGTTTTCTACTCTCCTTCCACGAAAATGTGTATACACTTCCTCAAAACTCAACCCTTAACCCCAAAACATTAGTGTAGCTAGTTCATATGAGTATAACACAAACAGGTAGGAAGCCGCGGTGCTAAAAAACATTCCGTAAAGCGCTTGGCTTGGGAGATCCGTCCAATACAAGTCGTACAATACTGTCCTAAACAGAATATGGGGGGGGGGGACATAACATATTTTACTTTCTTGCTTTCCTAGAGTTTCAATATTTTTTTTTTCTTAATTTACTTCTTAACTACATGTATATTTTGGTCAAT
Organism: Timema podura; assembly: GCA_033556935.1. NCBI lineage: Eukaryota > Metazoa > Arthropoda > Insecta > Phasmatodea > Timematidae > Timema > Timema podura. Next base: position 12,970,626 of record JAVRXN010000004.1, on the reverse strand, counting down.
ACACTCTTTCACAACATGATCGACCAGGATGTGGTCATAAAACTTGTAAAAAAAAAAAAGTTTGGAATAAATGATAGATTATAGAAGGTTTGACCATGTCCACGTATTTTATACACACACACACACACACACACTTGTTACTGGTCACTAATAGTGGAATTATGTTTAAAAAATATGTTACCTTGTAAATTTTTAATAAAATATTGTGCGCTTTCTGCATCAAAATCTATCAAAGTTAGCAGGAAGTCAGCAAATCATGGCACATACCCAACCTGTTATTTCTTAATTCAAGACAGAGTAATTAGTATGTTCTATTTAAATGTGTCCAGCTAAACTATATTTTAAAAATTCCTCAACTTTTTCAGGTTTTCCATAGCTATGTGTTTTTACAGCATATATATACACACAATTAAGTATGTTACAAACATTATTTTATTAATATCGCAACACATCATGTAATTATATTTCTAAACAGGGCATTGAATGTAAGAGAGACTAGGAAAGTGGAGGCCATGGGAATGAAGTTTGTTAGCTCTCACGAGGAGAAACAGGATTAGGAATGAAGTTATCAATGAAAGAGTGGGGGTACAGGGAGTACATGAGATAGAAGAGGAAGCAAGACTGAGATGGTAATGGCATGTAGTGAGGATAGAAAAAGAGAGAATACCAAAGAAAATTATGGAAATGAAGTATGTAGGAAAATTACCGCAAGGGAGGCCATGAAAGAGATTGAAGGAGCAGATAACAAAAATTGTGCAAGTGAGATAAGAATGGAAGAAATTAAATGAAGAAGAATGGTGGAAGGAAGATGAAGGCATTTTACTAAATTGATCTGGCCACGAGCTGGAAACAGTTGACGATGACGATTTTATAAACATACTAATTGTGATGGGGTTAAAGGATTTCAGTCTAACGCGATGGTTTGATTAAAGTTAGATTTCAGTGAGATCATATCGAGACATTAAATGACCACCTCGCATCAGTACAGTTTAAAATTGTTGTGAGACAAAATCTTTTTAGTTTTGTCTTCTTATAACTTAATTGCATTCTCACGCACGTGCATATCCAAGTTTCAACTTTGGCTAAAGATGACACCAAAAATATGTTTGAATTGAGAACTGAAATTAGTATACTCAACAGGGACAACTGTATTAAAAGAGATTTGTGATGAGGGTTAACTGGAAGAAAAGTGTCATTTTTACTATTGTAAATAACAGTAGGTTTTTTAAATGAACTACCTGAATATCCCACAAATTTGATAAAATGCACCTATTTTTCCGTGACCAAACCAATTCCCTGACATTTCCATGTTATCCAGGTCGCTGGACACCCTGTTTAGCTGTATGATGAAATAAAAAGAAAAGTGAATGGTAAAGACGCACTTGAGTTAACTGCCATATATGTATGCATTAAAAGAGAAGCATTTCTTGTACTATTTGTCAAATGTATGCTTGAGACCAGCCGGCACGATTGAGAGCTTATTCAGGCCTTGTAGCGATGCTCAGTGTTGTGGATGGCACAGCAGAGAACCAGGGAAAAGACGAGGCCTAGTGCCTCGATGATGATGATACCAAGACCCACGCCAAGAACTATGCTCATGTGTTGGCGAAGGGTTTCTATCATCTTGTCGATACATCCCTGTATAATAACAAAGACTTGTTTAGTTTGGCGAGGAAACCATTTTAAGTTCATAGTCTAATCATGGTGAGCAGAACGCTATAGCTTCCCTGTCAGTACTACATGGAATTTGAGCCAGGTATGATGAGACTCACCTGTGAAGTACATGATTCCAGAGATTGATGCTCCGTACCTACTTCTTGTCCAGCAACACAAGCAACAGAGCTCTCGGCTACGGTACAGCAGCTAGCCGGTATACGGTACATTTGCACTAAGGATTTGAATGTTAGATCAATCCCGACTTGTCAGCGTTATTGTACCGGCTGCCAGACCAATCATTGGGGCCATTAGCTCCACAACATTGCAGCTGTAACCAATAAACATGTCAGCGTTATTAACCACAAGAGTGTGAAATTGTGTCAATACCAGAAGGAAGGTTTCTTATACTCACTCCCTTCTGAATAGCGTCAAAGGTGACAGTGCGAGTCTGTACTGTCCCATACTCCTCCTTGACCGTTGTGGTGATGCTGTCCCGTAGAGAATCTTCCAAGGGCGCTCTGTTGTTGTAGCCCCAAGCACCGGCAGCAATCTCGGCCACCACGATGATCAGCAGAAAACAGAAGAACTGTTTCATAGCAACAAAACATTAATGTCGAATACCCAATAGCAGGAAGAAAGAAAATGTATCTTTGTTGAAAATTCATCAATATATTTCTCAAGAATAAACTAGTCTCACACCCTCTTGTGTGATTGTCACAGTAAGTATTTTATTGCTGGTTATTGAATATCTTGTGTTAAGGTACTTTAACATCCTAGGAAGGTAAGGCTACCCGTAGGGCACATCCTAGGAAGGTAAGGCTACCCATAGGACACATCCTAGGAAGGTAAGGCTACCCATAGGGCACATCCTAGGAAGGTAAGGCTACCCATAGGGCACATCCTAGGAAGGTAAGGCTACCCATAGGACACATCCTAGGAAGGTAAGGCTACCATAGGGCACATCCTAGGAAGGTAAGGCTACCCAGAGGACACATCCTAGGAAGGTAAGGCTACCCATAGGGCACATCCTAGGAAGGTAAGGCTACCCAGAGGACACATCCTAGGAAGGTAAGGCTACCCAGAGGACACATCCTAGGAAGGTAAGGCTACCCATAGGGCACATCCTAGGAAGGTAAGGCTACCCAGAGGGCACATCCTAGGAAGGTAAGGCTACCCATAGGGCACATCCTAGGAAGGTAAGGCTACCCATAGGGCACATCCTAGGAAGGTAAGGCTACCCATAGGACACATCCTAGGAAGGTAAGGCTACCCATAGGGCACATCCTAGGAAGGTAAGGCTACCCATAGGGCACATCCTAGGAAGGTAAGGCTACCCATAGGCACATCCTAGGAAGGTAAGCTACCATAGGAACATCTAGATGTAAGGCTACCCATAGGCAATCTAAATGGTAGCTACAAAAATGACACATCTCAAGAAGGTAAGGCTACCCATAGGGCACATCAGAAGGTAAGCTACCAGAGACACATCCTAGGGAAAGGCAAGGTACCATAAGGAACATCCTAGGAAGGTAAAGCTACCCAAAGGACACATCCTAGGAAGTAAGCTACCCAAAGGACACATCAGAGGTAAAGCTACCCAAAGGACACATCCTAGGAAGGTAAAGCTACCCAAGACACCTAGGAAGTAAGCTACCCAAAGGCACATCCTAGAAGGTAAGTACCAGAGGACACATCTGAGGTAAGGCTACCCAAAGAACATCTAGGAAGGTAAGACCAAAGAACATCTAGAAGGTAAGCTACCCAAAGACATCTGGAAGGAAGCTACAAGGACACATCCTAGAAGGTAAGCCCAAGGACATCCTAGGAGGTAAGGCTACCCAAAGGACACATCCTAGGAAGGTAGACTACCAAAAAGAAGACACCCAAGACATTACAAGATATTTAAGCTACTCACGGAGACCAACATGCATGGGGACTCCTTGTAGGCCCCGCAGCATCCCAGGAAGGCCACCACGAACATGAGTATACCGGTGGCAAGTAGGATGTACACTCCGGTGTTGTAGCTAGACTCGTCTTGAGCCATACTCAGATAGAAGTTGGGTCCGTCAACATCCACACAGAGAGGATGAGGACAGCCAGGCCCGCCAACTGAACAAAATACCGTATTTTGGTTCAGGAAATGAGGATTAGTTGGGAAAATACGCTTTTAACTTATTAATATGTACAGATCAAAAATTTAATTAAGTTAGCTTATTTATATATTTTGTTTCAAACGTGAATAAAATCAGAATTTTTAAAACGCAGTTCTACTTTGACGGTAAAATTTTGCTCAAAATTTTATTGAATCATTTTATTTTTCTAACTCTTTGGCCTCAACCTTCAAATAAATTCCCATATAGTTGAACTGTTTTGGTAAAGTTGATTCTCCAAACCAGACTAGCCTATAAGTTTTATTAGTAGTTCAACTTATGAGGGCTATCTGCTCTTAAATCCATTAGCATTTGTAAAACTAGAATTATTTCCTAATTTGCAGTGTGGGCCGATGGTTTAATAACGATAATTATAGTGTGTGAGTTTTAGTTCTCACTCAAGTTCTCTGCATTTGTATGCTATTAGAGTAGAAATAAGGAAGATAGTAGAGAAAATGTAGCTACATTTATGTGGAGGGAGTATGATAAATCATTCAGAAGAATCCAACCTTAGTTCACTCGAGTGAGATTCAAACCTTTATCTCCCTATCCCCGACAGTCCAATCTATTGCACGCAAACATTTTTAGGACCCTAAGTTTACTGTGATAAACCAAAAATTAAAATGCAATATCTTACATTAAAAAAAAAGTTACTGTAGCCAGGTATGCTGGGTTCACGATCAACGTGATGTTAACTTAACATTCACTTAATGTTCCCGTGATGTAACAGCTCTCCTTGCGTTTTTAATTTAAAGCCATTAAGATGCAGTTACCTTAATTACTGCCCATTTAGGTTATACATTTATCTACTAACTATTCTAAAGTGGGATGAGGAAGGGTGAATTCAGAGTATGTGTAACCACATTTGTGTCTTGCAAAAGTGGGAAATCATTTAGGGAACACCACCCTCTGTATACCTGACCGGGATCGAACCACAATCTTCTAGTCATCAGCAATCTAGTCTATTGCGAGAATAGTGCCTTAAACCATGCGGCCCCTGAAGTGGGTATCACGATGCAGTTAGTTCAACATTTACTTATCGTAATATAAGAGTTGTCTAGGGGAGAACATTTCACACAGCATGTGAACGTTAAGTGAAGGGTACCATGTCAGGTGTTCTAGCTAGCCAATCATTTTGCGAGCTATGTCAACAGGGATATTTAGTAATTTATTAGTTTATGGAATGCATACAACTTATCTGGCATGGTTTGTTCACATCTCACCCGTCTTGGTGGCGTAGTTGGCTAACGCGCTAGTCGTGTTGAGCCAGACCACCGAGAACGGGGAGATCGAGGTTCGAATCTCGGTCGGGTGAACTGAGGGTGGTTTTTCCTAAATGGTTTTCCACTCTCCCTCCACGCAAATGCGGGTTCACTTCCTCTAAATTCAACCCTCCCAATTCCTAATCCATTAGTGTAATTAGTACTTAAGCGTATAACCCGAACGGGTAGTAAGACGTGGTGCTAAATATTATTATTATTATTATGTTCACATGTCGCAAACTCTTTAAAATGTCATAGCCTCTTGGTACACTTAATTTTGTATGTTCAGTAAGCTTCTATTGCAAGTACTTGCAGCCTAATCAACCCTAAAGCTTGGGTTTCATTTTAGTGAACAATTTGTTTTCAAACAATTCAAATCCATCATCTGTGTTGCCAAACTACAAGTTGCTCGGCTGAATATGCAAGCGAACCTAACTATACATATTCACAGAAGAGGCCAATTACAAGACAATATTGTAGATGAACCAAAGCACAGCATCAATGGTTGATTAGAATGGACTAGACAACATATAGGTTTTGTACATTTAAGAATAATCCAGAATAAGGAGAATGGTGTTGGTACCAAGCGAAGGCTCAATTGCGAGTTCTGAAATAATTTTGAAAAAAATTATTTAAGCAGAGTTATCAAAATGTGGCAATAGCAGTTTTATTGTTACAAATATAACCAATTCTTTAACCTTAGTGAATATTCTACAAATAGAATTACCACAATAGTTTACTCACCCAGAATATGAAGTTGACAAGAACAACAAGCCACTTTATGAGGCCGTAACATCCTGTCAAAGCCATTGTTTGGATTCAGATCAAATAAATTTCACTTTCCAAAAGAACTGCGTTTCTAGCACCGTTACAGTTTCTATTCTAATTATCTATGGGTTTGCCTTTGTAAAATTTCAGATCTATTACTACAACTTCCAAATAAGTAAAACAGTAAAACACAGAGCTTGGATTGAAATAATTGTAGAATTAAGGTCAAAAATGTGTTTTTTCTGAATTAGTGCTACTATCTATATTTGTTCTCCAAACAAAAACGATCTCGTTGGCTCAGTGGACAATTTAAATGCAGACAATAATTTATAAAAATAGTTATTATATTTCGGTGTTTTTCAATTTTTTCCTCAATAGTTTGATCCACACGCAGACCACTTACGTTATTATACTATCTAACATTGTTTCATATCCTAATTTTACAGTTCAATTTCCTTAGAAAGAGCCTTATTTGACAGCTAGAAACGATACTAACCATTGATCTCTATAGTATAATATAGTAGTATAGTATAATATATATAATATAGTATAGTATAGTATAAAGTATATAGTATAATGTATGTATAGTTATAGTATAGAGATCAATGATACTAACTAATGTACTGTCAAAGTAATATGATCTGTCACTAGGCAACCAGAGAATGAACAGCCTAGCAAAAAAATACTTCTCCAAGTGGCAACAGAAAAGAATACAAAGCCCATAAATAAGGCAAAAGAAAATACAAATTGATGAACTAAATACACAGTTACAATTCAATAAATAAAATACGATTTTGTCATATCATTCATTTTCTTGGAATCCCACGGGACCACTAGTGTTATGTGGACCACAATTTGAGAACCACTTTATAAAATGAGGTGTTTAGAGTAAGAGCTATTTCATGACATTTCTCTACATAATTTATAAAAATATTTGTGTTAAGTGAATTTTTAATAAAGATCATGTTTATCCTTGGGTATTTTACATTACGGTACCCATATAAAAAGGATGTGATTTTTTTTGCAGTTGTTTGAAAAAATACATTGAATTAATTTTATTTAAATATAATGTATACGCTCATACTGCAGCTTAGCACGTTTTAGATAAAATTTTAGCCAAACAAATTAATATTTAATAGTAGTGAAAATTAATTAAAAAACCTACTGAGCCACTGAGACTTGTACTTAGAACTACGCAAGTACTATTAAAAATAATAGGTAGAAGCACTTAAACTGAAAATATTTTACCACAACTTTAACCCAGAGCTAAGACATATTCATTTTAGCTTCAGATTTATTTGTTCTTAATCTATGGTGCTAAACTTGGTGCCAAATATTGCTCTTTCCATGATGCACCGTACTAGCTCAGAAGATATAGGAATATTAATAATAATAATAATGTTAAAAATAAAGGAAAGAAAAATAAGGTTCGATTGTTCAAAAACAAGAAAAAACACTCAATGCGTCAACATGATAATATATCTTTACTACAAGAAGCCTATGAAAGAGTGAGTAACTTCTAGGTTATGTTTTGTACTTATTTGATTATATATACTCTCAATCAGCTAGAGATAGGCAATAAAATAACTGACTAATTATTTTCACCAATAATTAGCATAAATAGCAGCTAGCATAGATTTATATCGTGATTGAGGTATTGGTGAAGACCGATACGCTCTCCAGACGGCCACATCCGAGCACTCTGGATTACTAAAGCCGCAACTATGACAGAAAAATTATCCGGTGACGATATGGGGGATTGTACTCAAAGAGGGCGGAATTCTGTACACCACTGTAATCGACTAGAACAAACAGTTACATGGTCTTGGTGGAAGTGGAAATAGTTTTGATCATATTTTCTAAAAGTTAAGCTATTTCATACTTTTTAATGTCATAATAATTTACTCACCAGGCCATTAAATTATAACCTATAGTATGTCATTTGTTTCTAATGAATTTTTATTTATCAACAACAAATGAAAAATAACTGTTTTGATGCCCCTGTGGCATAAGGCATCACTCTCGCAATAGACTAAACTGCCGATGATGGGGAGATACGAATTTTAATCCTGGTTGGGTGTAGTAAGGGTGGTTTTTCTTAAATGCAGGGTGTCTACCATCCGGGAAAATCAGGGAAAACGGGAATTAGCCGGGAATTTGAACTGATCGGGAAAAAACTGGAATAAACCGGGAATTTGGTAAATTACAATAAAAATCTGGTAAAATATGGTTTTACTCAAAATATGAAATATAATAATCACTAAAACAGTAAATAATAATGTTATTCAAATAGTTTTTTTGTAGCTGTGGATAAATTTTATAACTCCTACTAAACAATGTTAATACAAATTTAAAAAATTTGTTTATTTAAATTTTAAAACTTATTATTATTCATAGAAAAATGAGGGGGGAGGTGGGGTAATTAGAAGGATGTGACATACCTTTTAATCAGGAATTTTAGGAAATGATCAGGGAAAAAGTCGGGAATTTCATTGGTCAAGTTTAGTAGACACCATATAAATGGCTTTCCACGGCCCTGTCACAAAAATGTGGGTGCACTTTCTCTAAATTAAACCTTCTTTATCACTAAGTGACACATAAGCATGATAAGTACATGCGTTAACCCAAATGGGTAGTAAGGCTCTGTGCTTGGAAAGAATAAGATGACAATTAATGATCTAGTAATCTTGTATTCCATGATTTCCCTGTAGACACTCCTTATAGACATATATAACAAACACAGTGTGTGTATGTGCTATGATTGTTTGTTGATGAATTATGTAAGATAATGACTAATATCTAACTCCACTACTTTTACATTTTATATTGAAATACTGGTATCTAAGAGGGACATAGTGAAATGGGATAAGTACAGTCACCAGCAAACAGAAGGACAGAGGAAAATAGGCTACAGTCATAATTATCTTTATACTTTAAGATAATTTAGAAAATGTTTTGTTGCACAGTTGGTTAATGTTTGTAATATATACTTCTAATTTCATAAATAAAGTTGCTTACTAGATCACAACATACATTTTGATTAAGCCTACTTCAACTACCATATTTTTAAATTGAAAAATTACACCTAGACACTAGAATTGAACCGGGACTTTTGCCTTAGTACCCAAATGTTCTTACCACTTATCTATCCAGAAGTCTTCCCATGCCCAGGATCATTCATCACTAATATTTTAAGGCAGAGTCTGTGATGAATGTGTGGAAATTGTCAGCTACATATGAGTGATCAATTAATATCACTAGCTATCATATAACGCAGCCACGTTTGACGCGGGAGGGCTTTACGCTGCCAACAGTACAATAACAACTGTACAGATGTGCATATCATAATGGATTAAATAGCCAAGCTATTATAGTTGCTATGAATGGTTATAGTGTATCTCGACTGTAGAAATCCTTCTTTAGTTTGTATTCACTGACATTTCTACACCAATAAAATTTAATTGTAAGTCTAGCCTCGTTTCAGTTCACCACACCTGTATCCGCACCAATTTAACACCGTCTTGATTACTAATGAAGTATTGTAACACATGTTGTAGATCAACATTAGCTCTGTGAAGCTGTTCAAGGATCTACCTTTGTCAGAACCAACTCTGAAAGGGCTGAATGCCTGCAACTACAAGGAACTGACTGACATCCAGCGGGAGAGTATCGGGCTGAGTCTGAGAGGCTGTGATATCCTGGGAGCGGCTAAAACTGGCAGCGGCAAGACCTTGGCCTTCCTTGTCCCGGTACTACTAACTAGTCTCAGTACTGTTAGACTAGAACTCATCTCAGTACATCAAGTAGTTATGTTATATTATGTTATACTTTAAATGTTGGCGGTTGTATATCATTGAGCTATATCAGTGACCTGGTGGTCTAGGGGTAAGGTGTCAGACCTCTGCTGGGGATCCGGGGTTTAATCCTTGGTCCCGGCACAGATTTATCTGATTGCCAAACCCTTGCTTCCCCTCTTACAAGACTTGTATTAATCACAACTTGTGAATGTGAGGAATGCCAGGCCTCCACCGTGGTTCGGATCCCATGTTAAACTGTAGGTCCTCCATTTCATCTCACAATCACCCTATCATTACACATTAGCGTAAGTGTGTATAACCCGAACAGATAGTAAGAATTATTATTATTATCATCATCATTATTATTATCATTATTATTGTTATTATTGCCGTCGTTGTCATCGGCGTCGCTGTTATTGTTATTATTATTGTTCTTATTGTTGCCATTGCTGTTATTGTTGTTGTTACTGTTATTATTATTATATCAATTAATATCATCATTGTAGTTGTTGTCGTTGTCTATTATTATTATTATTATTATTATTATTATTATTATTATTATTATTATTATTATTATTATTATTATTATTATTATTATTATTATTATCATAATCATCATCATCATTATCATCATCATCATCATCATTTATTAGCCATGTATCATCCAGTGAATGTTAACAGCTGTATATCATTTAAATATAGGCCCTATCCTTTGACTTTTTACAGTGTATCATTTAGCTAGCTATATCATCCTGTGAATTTTGACAACTGTATATCATTAAGCTATAGCATCTTGTGAATGTTGACGGTTGCATATCATGTAGTTATATCATCCTGGGAATGTAGACGGTTGTATATCATGTAGTTATATCATCCTGGGAATGTATACGGTTGTATATCATGTAGTTATATCGTTCTGTGGTTGTTGACAGCTGTTGGAGCGACTGTATATCAAGCAATGGGATAGATGTGCAGGAATTGGGGCCCTTGTCATAACACCCACACGAGAGCTGGCCTATCAGATCTTTGAGACTCTAAAGCTGGTTGGAACGCACCACGACTTCTCAGCCGCTCTGCTCATTGGTTAGATATGATCAACCTGATTCATTGTGTATCATAAATATGCATCAACTCCTGTGAACTGGAACTGTGAACAACTACGCTACAATGATATAAAAAGGCTGCTAACTAATACAATTATTGGACAGTGCTATACAATAGTATATAGGCTGCTGACACATGCACAGATTGGACATTGTTAGACATTGAAAATATTATCGTTTAAATCAATGAAAATTTTTTTTTTCTCAGATTACTAAAACAGATTCTTAAGGCTGGTACACACAGAGCGCTAAGCTAAGATTTGCTCTGCTAACTGTTTAGAAAAATAGCAGACCATATATTTAAATGTGTTAGTTCACACAGAAAGCTAAGCTATGCCTTACTACGCCGCGCTATGTTTTTTTCAATTAATGGTCAGGCAATTTTTCCATCTTCCATCTTGAGCCATCTTACATTTCACATGCGCATAACGCAGCTTGGTTTCCGTGTTGAACAGACGCGGTGCTGGTTTGGTGAAAATAATTAAAGAAGTGTTGAAGTTTGTTTTTCAGTTTTTTCACACATATTTAAGTAATATTCTATTTAGGGTTTACATTTAATAAACACTTTATATTAAAATGGAAGGGTTAATCGAACAATCCTCCACCTCCTACATTTTCTTCATTCTCCAAAACAGTAGCATCTCTCAGTACTATTATCTGAGTTCAAATAAGATATTTTGGAGAACGCCATAGCTAAACTTCACTGGAACAGACCAGAACGAAACAACACTGACTTCAGGAGGCAAAAGAGGGACCATTGCTTAGCTTTGCGTTCTCTTTGTACCGGCCTTTAGATTATAAGAACAATAAATATATTGGTTTATGTTATAGGTGGTAAAGACCTAAAATTTGAGAAGACACGAATTCACAAATGTAACATCTTGATCTGTACCCCTGGTCGACTACTTCAACATATGGAGGAGAATCCCCAGTTCGACTGTAGCTATATACAGGTAACATATTGTAGATAATTCCCTATTTGACTTTAGCAATATGCATTATACAATTTTTTTTAAAAAATGTGTGTTTCTCTAGATTTTAGTTCTGGATGAAGCTGACCGAATCCTTGACCTGGGATTTCAGACCACTGTTGACAGTATTCTTGAGAATCTGCCTGCTACAAGACAGACCTTGCTCTTCTCAGCTACACAGACCAAGTAAGTTTAGACTCTGCTACTTCTATTTTGACTAACAACAGTTTTGTTTAACCAAACTTTATCACAATATATTACTCTACTTGACAGTGTTCGAGCCCAAGCCTTAAATAGGATTATATGATGTCTCCCAGGAGTCAGGAATTAATCTCTTGTTACAATGATTCTCCCAGGAGTCAGAACATGATCTCTTGCTACGATGTATCTCCAAAGAGGCAGGACATGATATCGTTACGATGTCTCTCCCAAGAAGTAGGACATGATCTCTTGTTACTGTATCTCTCAACCCGCCTCGGTGGCGTAGTTGGCTAACGCGCCAGTCGTGTTGAGCCGGACCACGAGGACGGGGAGATCGAGGTTCGAATCTTGGTCGGGTGAACTGGGGTGGTTTTTCCTAAATGTTTTTCCACTCTCCCTCCACGAAAAATGCGGGTTCACTTCCTATAAATTCAACCTTTCCAATTCCTAATCCATTAGTGTAATTAGTACTTAAGCATATAACCCGAACGGGTAGTAAGACGCGGTGCTAAATAAATAATAAATAAATAATGTATCTCTCAGGAGTCAAAATATGATCTAGTGGTATGATGTCTTTCCCAAGAGGCAGACATGATCTCTTGTTACGATGTCCCTCCCAAGAGGTGGGAGATGATCACTTGTTTGATAAATGCTAGGTCAGTACGGGACCTTGCTCGCCTCAGTCTGCAGGACCCGATGTATGTCTCTGTCCATGAGCACGCCCGACACAGCACACCCGAGGGTCTGCAGCAGAGCTATGTGGTGTGCGCTCTAGAGGAGAAACTCTCAGTGTTGTGGTCCTTCATCAAGATGCATCTCAAGCAGAAAATCCTGGTCTTCATGGCCACTTGCAAGCAGGTGAGTGGCCCTGTGCTAAGTAGATAATAATACAAATATAGTACTAAGCAGGAAAACTTATAATTAATGTTGGGACAATCATCAGCAATGTTTGTAAGAACGGGGAGTATCTATGCAAGGTCAATTAGCAAAACAGATGTCAGAGCCAGGAGTCCAAGATCTCGATAAACTTAACATTTAAATTATGTAAAAAAAACTAAATTGTGATCAGGATTCATGTAACATCATAACTTGAGCAAAACATAACACAAGAAAATGGATTTGGACTGTTTTAAAAACAAATTTTACTGGATATACAGTTCAATAAAGTGTAGCAAGAGGCTATGACGTTTTAGAGTTGGCAAGACTTGGCCAAACTATATCAAAGGAATTGTTTATATATCATAATCTAACAAATGAAGTACTAAATAGCCCTGTTGACATTGCTCGCAACATGATTGGCAAGCTAGAACATGTGGTACCCTTCATTTAAGAAAATCAGTTTTGGTGTTTAGGATGGAAAACATTAGACCACCCGGAGCTAAGCGATGGTATTGACCATAGGTAGAGCTGCTCTCGAAAAGTTATTCCCTGTACAGTTGTTAAGTTAAGTAAACATTACTTGCTTCTGTGGCCGAATTGTTTAACGCGCTATTCTCACAGTAGAACTGACTGCCGATGATGTGGAGATTGAAGTTCGCAGTTGGGTGTACTGAGGGTGGTTTTTCCAAAATAGTTTTTCACTCTCCCTCCACATAAATGCGGATACACTTCTTATAAATATAACTTTCCTCATCCCTTAGACCACTAGCCAAACAACTTTGAACATGAATTATACTAAAATTATATTTTCAGCATCAAACTATTCACAGTAATTACTTTGTAATGTTTAGATTGTTGTTCCAGGTTAAATATCACTATGATATGTTCTGCAGACTACGTCCAGGTACAACCCTGTTGGCGCTATATGGCAGTCTCCACCAACTGCGCAGGATGGCCATTTATGAGTCATTCTGTCGCAAATCTAACGCTGTATTGTTTGCGACGGATATTGCCGCCCGAGGTCTTGGTAGGTGAACACTGAACAGGTTTAATTTTGTTTTTTTTCACCAATATTTTTGGCTGGGTTCTCTCAACGTTATTACCTTATTTACTTGCACACCCTTGTAACGCATTGTCAATTTAAGGAATTTAAAAAAAATCCTCTCATCAATTTCTGTCGTCGATTTATATATGGTCTTAGTAGTGATGGAGCGTTCAAGAGCTAGAGCTGTGAGCAAGCAACTCTTGCTTTGTGAGTTGATCTTTCATGCTGCCACTAGACTCATCATCATCTCTATACTATTGGCTTATTGTGGAGTCACACATTCGCCAAAAACTAGCGCAGAACAAAAACGTGGTCACGTAAGGAGCTCTAAGTGAATCACAAGATTTCCGCCTCATCAGCACGAGCTGTTCCACTAAAGTTCAACTTGTCTCCACTTTGTCCACTCTGCCTGAGATCTTCAGCACAGGAAAACCAATCAAATCTCAAAACCAACCATCTCAAATTAGTGTGCAAGTGCACATGACAGTACACGCGCTGTATAGCTAATAGTAAGCAGACAGCTTTGTTGGCCGTTGTGAAGAGATTTGAAATAATCTCTTAATGTAAATTGTGTGTATCGATGTATTAAATTGTGCCACAACACAGCGTTATAATTTGAAAACATCCATCGGGAGATTGATCTTAAATATATTATGTTTATCTACTAGAAAATAAAATATGTTGATAATCAGCTGTTTTAAGTCAGTGTTGCATTGCATCATGGGTCATCTTAGAGTGTGTGAGTTACTGCACAGATTTTGCTATCTATTTTCAGCAAACATGTGAATCAAGCTTTATACAGTCTGCGCTCAATATTCCCACTCCCATTTTATTACTAACACAAATACATATATATTTTTATCTTTATACCCATTCAAGCTGTACCCAAAATAAATGAAATATTATCGATGCATTAAAGTAAATTAATGTAAATGCTACAGCCAAACAATTAAAAAATAAATAACTGAAGTTGTAATAGCTAAAATCCAACTAAAATGTTTCCACTACTAGTGTGAAGCACCTGGTAGGAAACATTCTTAATCGCTGAGGTTGTTTGGTGGGGTTAGGTCACACAATTCATTCTTTCAATAGTAGGAGCAGAAGGGTTGATTACTTGCTCGCGATCCTAGCTATATCGAGAGTTCTGAGAACAAATGCTAAGCTCTTTCAGAAAACAGCCAAAATGTGAGCGATATGACTCTTTTGAGTGGGCGAACCTATGTGATGAGGAAAGCAGGACTGTGTAGTTGAGTTGGAAACAACTGACTTCGACTTCAAAATAAACACTTATAATTAGGGGAAGAAACTGGTGATGTGTTACATATTATGAAGCATATTATCTTTATCAAAGAAATATCCTGTTTTTGTAATTTATCTTAGATTTACCATAGTAGCGTAGTGTATAAATTCATAGGAAAGCATTTGGTAATGTAATTATAAAATGTTTGTAAGTAGAGAACAGCTTAAGGCCCTTGGCCCTGTCGGTTACAAGTCTAAAATAAAAACTTATGTGGGATGGTGGGCGGGAGAGTGAAAGGCGTGGCGTGGCTTCACAACTGACCGAAGTATCCTTCGCGCCTTGCGGAAAAATCTTAAGATTGGAAATATCAATTTTCTCGAGAACGAGTGAAATTTTTATAAGTTAGTAATATTTTCAACACCTCTTCTAAGATAATGTATCAATGTTTATTAGTGTTACTTTTTTTTTGTTTTTTTGCTATGCAGTCAGCAGTTTTCTCTTGAAAAATGTCAAAATGATTGATATTTGATCACTGTTAAAATTATAGAGCAGGTGTGTGTATAAAAGTAGAACTTATTCAACATGCTTCTTATTCTTGAACAAATCGTTTATGAAAAGAAAATTTCAAAACAATAAAAATTCTTGAAGTTGCCGTTTATTCCCATGGCTCTGCATTTCCACGCCAAATTAAAAGGGCCATTCGCCTTAAACAGTTATGTTCTTTTAAGCTTAATTTTGTATATTCTTTATTTTTAAATTAAGGTAGGCCTTGTAATGATCCTCATTTTATATTTCATATTTTTTCCAAATTTAAATATGATTCGGGTAGTTCACTTGGATTGTTTGTAGTTCCTGTCTGTTACAGACTTCCCAGCGGTTGACTGGGTGGTTCACTTGGATTGTCCATAGTTCCTGTCTGTTACAGACTTCCAGCGGTTGACTGGGTGGTTCACTTGGATTGTCCATAGTTCCTGTCTGTTACAGACTTCCCAGCGGTTGACTGGGTGGTTCACTTGGATTGTCCATAGTTGCTGTCTGTTACAGACTTCCAGCGGTTGACTGGGTGGTTCACTTGGATTGTCCATAGTTCCTGTTTGTTACAGACTTCCCAGCGGTTGACTGGGTGGTTCAGTTAGATTGTCCATATTCCGTTTGTTACAGACTTCCCAGCGGTTGACTGGGTGGTTCAGTTGGATTCTCCATAGTTCCTGTCTGTTACAGACTTCCCAGCGGTTGACTGGGTGGTTCACTTGGATTGTCCATAGTTCCTGTTTGTTACAGACTTCCCAGCGGTTGACTGGGTGGTTCAGTTGGATTGTCCATAGTTCCTGTTTGTTACAGACTTCCCAGCGGTTGACTGGGTGGTTCACTTGGATTGTCCATAGTTCCTGTCTGTTACAGACTTCCCAGCGGTTGACTGGGTGGTTCACTTGGATTGTCCATAGTTCCTGTCTCTTACAGACTTCCCAGCGGTTGACTGGATGGTTCACTTGGATTGTCCATAGTTCCTGTCACAGACTTCCCAGCGGTTGACTGGGTGGTTCACTTGGATTGTTCATAGTTCCTGTTTGTTACAGACTTCCCAGCGGTTGACTGGGTGGTTCAGTTGGATTGTCCAGAAGATGCTCACACCTACATTCACAGGGTTGGACGTACAGCCAGGTACCAACTTGGTGGGGAGAGTCTGCTGGTGCTACTGCCTTCAGAAGAACAGGGAATGGTGGAGCAGATGTCCGATACTAAAATACCCATCACCAAGATCAAGTAAGATTGTCTTATGGCTGATACTAGATAGTATTCACTCTGCTGGTTGTCCTAGTCTCGGGTCAAACTCTGTATTTTCATCAATTCTAATTCCTATGACAGTTTTTATGTTTGAAAATGTTAATTGGACATAAATTATGTTTATTACTGTAATTATTTCTATAATAATGTCTACTTGTTTATATGTTGTGAAAATTTTCCCCGCCCAAATTGTCCTGTTCCCTCAGGATCAACCCCAATAAACTCCAGAACCCAGTGCGCAAGATGGAAGCACTTCTAGCAAGGGACCCCAACCTAAAGGCATCAGCCCAGCGGGCATTTGTGACCTACGCCAAGTCGGTGTTCCTCATGAAGAACAAGCAAGTGTTCAATGTTGGTGCCCTGGATACAGACGCCTACTCCAAGTGAGTATCGAGGATAAGGGGGTGCCTGAAACAAGACGATGATGGGAGAGGTGCAAAAATAGACGTAGGGGTGTGTAAAACTTCGAAACTTTGACTTGCTTTCAAATATTGGCTTCAACTTTGTTTTGGAGGAAAAAATAAATCCAGCCTAGACGATTACAAAGCTTTGCCAATATAAATATTGACAGTTTAAATCAGGAATGGCAAATCTATGGCACATGAACATGATTTGCATGGCACGCCGACATGTAAAAAAATACTTAAAATTAACTTTTGCCAACATCGTATAGTTTTTTTTTTGAAGTCAATAATATTTATACACCCCTGAAGGTGGTACTTTGAATTTATTTTATTAAATTTATTGAATCTAATATTGTCTAGGACACCCAATTGACAATTTGATATGAGTTATTAATTACATTTCTTAATAGGCCTAGTCAACAAATTTTGATTTTTAAATACTCATAAAAAAATCTAAATAAGAGGTGGCACACTAAATTAGTTCAAAATTCAGATTGTCCTCAAGTGGAAAACTGGTCACAAAAGTTTCACCATCCCTGGTTTAGATACTCATTTTACGGTTAATTACTGCCATTCTGAGCTGTAATGTAGACACAAATTAATGTTCATATGGTTAAAATCTGAAATAATTGAATTATAACTTGTGATAATAACTTGATTTATCAGAATAAAACTAAATATTACAAACAAATGTGTAATTAAACATTTCCCCATTAATTTTAGGGCATAAAGTTATTTATGAAACTACAATATAATATTTTATTAAGTATGAAAAAATATAAAAAAATTATTTAAAATAATCTACAGTTTTGAGAATATTTCTTAGAGTTTATTTCTAGTTTGTTTTGAATTGAAAATGTTGATTTTCAGGCCTTATAGTATATTTTGCGTGTCATAAAGTAGGAAAAGTAGGACTGCCCATTTGATAAAAAAGTAGGACATGTTACAAACACTATATTCACCTCATAGTGCCAAAATATAATAAATAATTAAAAACATTGTTTTTATGTTATTGGGCCTGTAGCAAAAATAAGAAAAAGTATTTTATAAAAGAAGAAAGGAGGAATGCTCAACCATCAACCCCTTGCAATCCTCCTTTTATCCCTTTTAGACTATTCTATTTGGAAATAGTTCATTATAACACTACCTCCAAAAATAATTTTACAACCATTGAATTTCAAAGATACTTTACAAGCTTTCGGGCATATATCGAATTTATTCAAACAGTGTGACACATTATGATACGATATTTTGCTTTGCTAACTTACCAGCAAAAAGGAAGACCCACATTTAAACCTCTACAAACCAAACGGTTTCTTTCTTTTGGTGGTCAAAAAGTAGGAAAAGTAGGAGTTTATCCTCAAAAGTATGACAAAAATGAGCCCTGGATTTCACACTCCCCTACTATCTAGTAAGAATCCGTGTCACTGCTCACTTTCTGGAATACTATGAAGAAAGATTGTTCTGGGCCCATTCACACAGACTTGAGGAAACTGGCTACCAGTCCTATAGTGGAGTGGTGCGCAACCTTTTTGTGGGTGTGATCCCACTGAAATATTACTTTATTTAGAAGGCCCCATGCCAACATGTAAATAAACTAAACGTTTCCCTCCTACTTACACCTTACGCTTAGTGAATTTATTTGTACTCTATACATGTTTCTAAGGCTGTCAAATGTATATAGCCAAAGTTATTTAATTGTACTTAACATTCACTGACAGGATTACAAAGGCTGCATCTTACTTTACTAGGGTTACACGTATCCTCTTTGTCATACATAAACAAATTTAGATAATCCCTTGATAGCTTGGGACCCCAAAAGGGGCACCACTGCTATAGCGCATATACTTGTTGAGGAAAGAGGTACAAGTTCTACAGCACACATATGTGTTTTCTACATGCCTCTACCGACTTCCAGTTCTCACGACTGATAGTGGGTGATAATTATTATTTCCTGTCTCGACCAAAGTATGGGGAGTAAGTGGGAAACCTCGTGACTTGGGGGATGCAAGTGTAGCTTGTTACTCTCTCTTGTTAATATGTTTTAAGGTCCCTGGGTCTAGCCCTTCCTCCCCGGATCAGATTTCTACGGAGCCTGGACAAGAGGCAAGGGCAGCCGCCGGTAGTTACTGACAAGGAGGACAGCACTGCAGGTAACTTTACCCTGGAATACTAAAAAACAAACATCCAGATAATAATAAATAACATTTATAATGTTATTAAAGAAAAGAGATTTCAAATAAAAGTATTCAAAGTCACACTCTTTAAACTGCTACATACTTAAATAGAGCCATATTACTCATGTAGATAGCAGCAGTGAAGAGGACATTCTATGTGTGAAGCGCTGGGACCATGAGCTGACAACAGAACCTGAACCAGAGCCCGTCTCCAAGACTAGCAAGGCCGTGTCCAAAGCAGCTGTGGTCAAGAAGATTCTCAAGAAAAAAATCATAGCCAATCGTAAAACATTGTATGATGAGGAGGGTCAGGTATTGGCATTGTTCCATTTGACATTTGAAATTACAAGGTTGGTTTTACTCATCATCAACTGTTTCCAGCCTGTGGCCGGTCAGTTCAATCAAATGCCTCCATCTTCCTCTATCCTTCCACAGTTCTTTCTCTTTTTAATTGCTTCCATTCTTCTCCTCTCCCTTGCACACTTTCTTCTGTTATCTGCTCCTCCCATCTCTTTCTTGGTCTTCCTTATCTTCTTCCTATATACTTTAGTTCCATAATTCTCCTTGGTATTCTCTCCTTTACCATCCTCATTACATTGCCATACCATCTCACCCTTGCTTCCTCTACTATCTCATGTACCCCAACTCTTTCCCAGATAACTTCATTCCTAATCTTTTTTCTCCTCGTAACAGCTAACATGCTCCTTACAAACTTCATTCCCATGTCCTCCACTTTCCTAGTCACTCTTGCATTCACTGTCCATGTTTCTGCAGCATATGTGACAATAGGTACAAAGTACGCCCTGCACAACACTACTTTACACTTCAAGGGGGCTTCTCTTTTCCATAGTAGGTCTATTATGCATAGAACAACTCTCCCTGCTGTCCTCTTCTCATTAAATCCTCTCTACTTCCAACTTTCTCTTCAATCACGCTTCCGAGTTATTTTACGTTCTGTACTATTCACAGCTCTACTCCATCCAACCTTATAGCTTTATTAGGACTTGCCCTCTTCCTTGTCATTATCATCACTTCACACTTTGCCATGCTAAATTTCATTCCACACTCTTTCACTTCCTCATTCTATTCTCGTAGTTGTTCCTGTACTTCGTCTTCCAGTTTCCTTACTAGGGGTGTGCGAAGTCCACTTTTTCAATTCAAAGTGAACTCGAATCGAATATATGAAATATTCTCGAAGCCGGATCAAATTTCGAATTTTTTTTGTTAGTGTTTTTAAACTATTTATTGAACTTTGTGTACTGAAATTACTTAGAAAATGTTTTAATGTACTTATTGTTACTAATATTAATTTTAATCTAATAATTCATGTTATATTACAACTTACAATTCAATTACTTAGGAGTTCTTCCAAATAAATATTGTTTTATATTATACATAAATGGCAATAATTGACCATAAATTGAGTATTTTAGCTGTCAATATTTTAATAGACGAAGCTTTGAAGCTAGAATTTTTTTCAAGCGAAGTCGAAACTGTCATTTGTTTTGAAGTGAGTCGAAGCTTCGCAGAGCCCTATTCTTACCACAATATTCGTGACCATTTCCATTACCATAGCAAATAGTAGTAGTGATAGGGCACTCCATTTTTTATTTGTAACCACTCCGTCCTTCCACTCTCCATCATAACACAACTCCTGTTATCTTCATATTATATACTATTCACTCTCATTACAACTCCTCTTTCCACTTCATTCTGTTCCATCGCTTCCCAGACTTTATTTCTATCCACACTATTTTGATGTCTTCTCCACATCCATAAATACTAGGGATGGACAGGAATGGAATTTTTTTATATCGGGACAGGAAGGGACGGAATGAGTCAAAATATTGGAATTTAGGACGAGAACGGGAAATTTTAAAATTACTCTTTAGAATAATCTCAGATTTAAAATATATTGATTTCCAAACTAATATTATAAGACTTGTTAAAAGTATAATATTAAAACCAGCTTCGATGGCTGCATAGTCTAAGGCATAGACTAGACTGCCGATGACGGGGATATTTAGTTTGATCTTGGCCGGGTGTACTAAGGGTGCTTTTCCCTAAATGGTTTCCCAATCTATACATGCAAATGCAGGCACACCTCTAAATTAATCTACCTCATTTCTAATACATTAGAGTAATTAGTATATAGGCATATAATTGGGGTGCTAAAAATAAAAACAATAAAAAATAGCATTTTTTACTAAATCAAAAAACAAAATAGTTGATTTTATTATTAATTATTTAATATTATTTATTGATGGAAATTATTTTTATAGTTAATTTCATTTGAAAATAGTGTTTTATATTTAATTATTTGCATAGTGCAAAAAATACTATAAAACAATATGTTTGGCACCTCTTCAATTTGCTCTAAGTATGAAACTGCAAAATATTATCTAGGTTTGAAACCTCCTAAAAGTTACTTTTCTTAAATGTTCTCTCTAGATTTGATACCCCTCAAAGGTGCTTGTTTAACACCCCTTATACTCTACTCCCTGTCTGGCTCTTCAGCAACAGAACACGCTGAACCCTCATAAATGGTTGACCTTGGCAAGCTACTTCCTTCCCCACTTCCTCTCATTTCCACACCCCAAAAGATTGTAGAATATATCTCTGTCCTCTAAATCTTTCAAGCTCTTTCACTTGCTGAACCTAACAAATAACTGTTGATAGACCGAGTACAATAAGTCACACGCCTCCCCAACTTGTTTGTCCCTCTACAAGAAGTGGTAAAATAACCCCCCTCCCCATCCCAGCCAACAAGTTTGCTAATTAACAAAGAAGACTGTCTACAAAAGAGATTAACAGTGATGAGTCGTAGTAACTGCTAGAACACCAGTGCCACCGCAAGCCCCTTGTTTTGTTTCCTGGAGCACTCTGTTTTGTTTCTGCCCGAAACTTTTCCGGGGAAAGGGTCAATCTCGCCCGGCTTACAGGAATAGATAAATTCCCAACCTTTTCCTGAGGGTTCGAGATCCTGGCCACCCCTAATATATACCATTAACAAATCTTTCCTAAATTCATACGTCTTTGCATCAGCAGTTGTATAGCAAAGATCAAGTATATTGTAGACTTTTCCCAAAATCCACCCCTCTCCTTTCCTTTTATTTTCTTTCTTGTTCTCTTTTTCAGTATCTTCTCATATATTTTTTTACATTGGCACATCAACGTTATTCCCATTTAATTAATACACCTCTTCCAGTCTTCTGGCACCCTTTCTCCTTCCATGTCACTCTCAGCACCCTTCATTTCCCGCAGTTATTATTTCCACAGTTAGTTCATTCACACCTGATGTTTTTCCTAGTTTCACCCTCTTTAATAATGATAAACAGAAAATAGGTCAAGTTATTGCAAGTTGTGATTTCAGAATATAAATTGGAGGTGGGCGTCTCAAAGAGGTAATAAGGTAACTAAACCATATTGCGCTAGTACAAAGTTGGGTGTGTTGCAGGCGGTGGTCAACAAGGGAAAGGACAAGTTGTCTGAATTGGCACGACAGTATGAACTGTCAGAGGAAGCTGGACTAGATGTAGTTGCTGCCAAATTGGTGCTGAGAGAAGAAGACAAGTTTGACAAACAATTGTTCAGGGAGAGAGTCAAAGAGAAACACAGGTAAAACTACTCTTGATAGTCAGGCTCAGAGAGAAACACAGGTAAAACTACTCTTGATAGTCAGGCTCAAAGAGAAACACGGTAAAACTACTCTTGATAGTCAGGCTCAGAGAGAAACACAGGTAAAACTACTCTTGATAGTCAGGCTCAGAGAGAAACACAGGTAAAACTACTCTTGATAGTCAGGCTCAGAGAGAAACACAGGTAAAACTACTCTTGATAGTCAGGCTCAAAGAGAAACACAGGTAAAACTACTCTTGATAGTCAGGCTCAGAGAGAAACACAGGTAAAACTACTCTTGATAGTCAGGCTCAAAGAGAAACACAGGTAAAACTACTCTTGATAGTCAGGCTCAGAGAGAAACACAGGTAAAACTACTCTTGATAGTCAGGCTCAAAGAGAAACACAGGTAAAACTACTCTTGATAGTCAGGCTCAGAGAGAAACACAGGTAAAACTACTCTTGATAGTCAGGCTCAAAGAGAAACACAGGTAAAACTACTCTTGATAGTCAGGCTCAGAGAGAAACACAGGTAAAACTACTCTTGATAGTCAGGCTCAAAGAGAAACACAGGTAAAACTACTCTTGATAGTCAGGCTCAAAGAGAAACACAGGTAAAACTACTCTTGATAGTCAGGCTCAAAGAGAAACACAGGTAAAATTACTCTTGATAGTCAGGCTCAAAGAGAAACACAGGTAAAACTACTCTTGATAGTCAGGCTCAAAGAGAAACACAGGTAAAATTACTCTTTATAGTCAGGCTCAAAGAGAAACACAGGTAAAACTACTCTTGATAGTCAGGCTCAAAGAGAAACACAGGTAAAACTACTCTTGATAGTCAGGCTCAGAGAGAAACAGAGGTAAAACTACTCTTGATAGTCAGGCTCAGAGAGAAACACAGGTAAAAACTACTCTTGATAGTCAGGCTCAAAGAGAAACACGGGTAAAACTACTCTTGATAGTCAGGCTCAAAGAGAAACACAGGTAAAACTACTCTTGATAGTCAGGCTCAGAGAGAAACACAGGTAAAACTACTCTTGATAGTCAGGCTCAAAGAGAAACACGGGTAAAACTACTCTTGATAGTCAGGTTCAAAGAGAAACACAGGTAAAACTACTCTTGATAGTCAGGCTCAGAGAGAAACACAGGTAAAACTACTCTTGATAGTAAGGCTCAGAGAGAAACACAGGTAAAAACTACTCTTGATAGTCAGGCTCAAAGAGAAACACAGGTAAAAACTACTCTTGATAGTCAGGCTCAGAGAGAAACACAGGTAAAACTACTCTTGATAGTCAGGCTCAGAGAGAAACACAGGTAAAACTACTCTTGATAGTCAGGCTCAGAGAGAAACACAGGTAAAACTACTCTTGATAGTCAGGCTCAAAGAGAAACACAGGTAAAACTACTCTTGATAGGCAGGCTCAGAGAGAAACACAGGTAAAACTACTCTTGATAGTCAGGCTCAGAGAGAAACACAGGTAAAACTACTCTTGATAGTCAGGCTCAGAGAGAAACACAGGTAAAACTACTCTTGATAGTCAGGCTCAAAGAGAAACACAGGTAAAACTACTCTTGATAGTCAGGCTCAGAGAGAAACACAGGTAAAACTACTCTTGATAGTCAGGCTCAGAGAGAAACACAGGTAAAACTACTCTTGATAGTCAGGCTCAGAGAGAAACACAGGTAAAACTACTCTTGATAGTCAGGCTCAGAGAGAAACACAGGTAAAACTACTCTTGATAGTCAGGCTCAGAGAGAAACACAGGTAAAACTACTCTTGATAGTCAGGCTCAGAGAGAAACACAGGTAAAACTACTCTTGATAGTCAGGCTCAAAGAGAAACACAGGTAAAACTACTCTTGATAGTCAGGCTCAGAGAGAAACACAGGTAAAACTACTCTTGATAGTCAGGCTCAGAGAGAAACACAGGTAAAACTACTCTTGATAGTCAGGCTCAGAGAGAAACACAGGTAAAACTACTCTTGATAGTCAGGCTCAGAGAGAAACACAGGTAAAACTACTCTTGATAGTCAGGCTCAGAGAGAAACACAGGTAAAACTACTCTTGATAGTCAGGCTCAGAGAGAAACACAGGTAAAACTACTCTTGATAGTCAGGCTCAAAGAGAAACACAGGTAAAACTCTCTTGATAGTCAGGCTCAGAGAGAAACACAGGTAAAACTACTCTTGATAGTCAGGCTCAGAGAGAAACACAGGTAAAACTACTCTTGATAGTCAGGCTCAGAGAGAAACACAGGTAAAACTACTCTTGATAGTCAGGCTCAAAGAGAAACACAGGTAAAATACTCTTGATAGTCAGGCTCAGAGAGAAACACAGGTAAAACTACTCTTGATAGTCAGGCTCAGAGAGAAACACAGGTAAAACTACTCTTGATAGTCAGGCTCAAAGAGAAACACAGGTAAAACTACTCTTGATAGTCAGGCTCAAAGAGAAACACAGGTAAAACTACTCTTGATAGTCAGGCTCAGAGAGAAACACAGGTAAAACTACTCTTGATAGTCAGGCTCAGAGAGAAACACAGGTAAAACTACTCTTGATAGTCAGGCTCAAAGAGAAACACAGGTAAAACTACTCTTGATAGTCAGGCTCAGAGAGAAACACAGGTAAAACTACTCTTGATAGTCAGGCTCAGAGAGAAACACAGGTAAAACTACTCTTGATAGTCAGGCTCAGAGAGAAACACAGGTAAAACTACTCTTGATAGTCAGGCTCAAAGAGAAACACAGGTAAAACTACTCTTGATAGTCAGGCTCAAAGAGAAACACAGGTTACCTACCAATGTTGTGTGAAGATTTGAAAATTATCAGTTTTGGCTTAACTTTTTTTTAAATGTCTATGTAAAATATTCAATTTGTGTTCAAATATTACCATTATTAGCTGTTATTTACTTTGTATACTCTGAAAGGTAGCAGTCTTACCTTGACAGATTCCACCATGACCTCATCTTAAGTCCACAATGGAATAATGCAGTCAGCTTATTAACTTATAGGGTAAACAAAGGCTACATTATAAATCAATATTCAAATGGAAAAAACCTGAATTATTGAATTGCATGTTGTGATAGTGGTAACTTTATTTATTAGATTAGAATAAAATACTACAAAGAAGTGTTCAATAAAACATTTTTTAATTGATCTTAGTGCAGAAAGTTAAATATACATAAAAAAAATATTTGAAAATATTAAATATATTTATTATAGTTGACTGAATTGTAAAGGTGGACTTGAGAGACACTCCTATTGGCTTATGGTTTCACAACAGTATAATTTGGGTCTAGTAACAACCTTGGCACGCTGCTGTGTTCCAGGGAGGAGAAGAGGAGATTGAGGAAAGCCGCCGGGAGAGAGGATGATGATAAGGATGAGGGAGTTGTTTTGAAAGACAGTGCCATTTCCGGAGATGACAGCAGCAATGAGGAGCATAGCGATCAAGATGACAGCAGTAATGAGGAGCGAGATGACAGCAGTAATGAGGAGCGTATGAGTGAGCGATGATAGTGACAATGCAAGCAATGAGGATCAAAGCAAGCAAGATGACGGCGTAATGAGGAGAGTAGCAGGCAAGATGACAACAAAGCATGGAGCAGTTCCATAGGTAAGAAGCTATCTTGATAGCAATTTTCATTCGCTCCTACACAAAGATATGAAGTATGTCTATAATTATGTAGTTTCCCCAAACCTCATTAAATACAGTTCATGTCGCTAACGTTGGTTCAGTCTAGTCTCGTTATCATTAGGTCAGGTGAACTGATTGTGTTACCTGTAATCATCAAACAGAGTATGTACAGGCAAGTAATAAAGTGGGATATTTGTATCCAGGATTATCCCTTCCAAACGCCTATCCACGCCGAGGACCAGTGAAGCTAAGAGAAGACGACGAGACATGAGTTTGTCCCTTGGCGAGGAGGAAGAGTTGGCTCTGCGGTTGCTGGGACACAACTGACTGCTTGCTACTAAACTCGTGAAATTATTCAGTTTATTTTTTAATATATCATATGAGATGAATTGATTAATTTTAACATTTAAAGTGTAAAATAAAATAAAATAAAAACAAAGCACAGCATATTTTATTTCAAACATAAACAAATCAATTTATACATGGGAAGAACTATTGGGAAAATAAAGCTTAATAGCAGTTAGTTAAGGGAAATAAGCAAAATATTGAGAAATAACTTATATCAATATATTGACGAATTTTCTATGTTTCTTCATTATGTTATGTTATTCCTTTTACATGTTCCTATCTAATTGTCCTATTATTCTTTACCAATTTCCTTTTTATCCCTTTTGCACTTTTTAATTTCCTTTTTAAGTAAGTTGCGTTGCTCGTTTCATGCTCCATCTTGATGAGTTCCGATAGAATGAAACTTAGGTCAGGGGATTTTTTTTAACAGGCCATTACCTTTGTCCAATGGCAGCAATGTAAAGTGTGCTCTTTTTTCATTGTAAACGCCATATTGTGTTCATCCATTTAATATGTTTTTATCTACCTTTCCTGTACCTTCTTCCAAATATAACAAAATATTGAAGAAAAAAAAATACTGAGGAAAATTAAATTCTAATAGAAGCAGTTACTCAGGATTTAATTGGTAATGTAGAAGAGGAAAGTGAGCTGTGTCACGCCCATTCCTTTCGATGTGGGCCTATGGTTGTCAGGATGTGTTGCGGCTGAGGATAGGAGGGGTGAGTGAATATCTGATTGTGTGGGTTCGTAATTGACGTTGGGTTTGGGTTTTTGTGGTTTTTATTTGTACTACTTTGTCTATTACAAATGTGATGTTGATGTGGAATATTAAAAGATATTAAAAAATTTAAAAGACTATTTGGAAGCTTGTGGCAGAACGAAGTTTCGCGAGGAATAACCAATGGTCTGACTGACTTCTGGGTGATCCTACAACAAGGCACAAAATTCCCGGTCGCCAGGTTGCCATTGGCGACCACACATTTGAATCTGGTGACTAACTTTTTTTTACATGTTTCAAACACACCCAAACTATATAGGCTCAGATTTTCGTGTCTCAAACCAGTGTGTGCAAGTGCCTTTGAAAGGGTGCACTTTCAAACCTCCATTACTAGATGACATAATTTCCTCTCCATTGGAAGAAAAAACTGCTGAGTCACACCCTCCTCCCTCCTCCACTCCTCGGAAGAAAGCGCATTTTGTGTGTGCCTCTTGCATGAAGTTCCCCCACTGTAATTTCTCTCTCTTCGGTATTCACATTCGAATACAAGAAGTCGCAGAATTGAGGCTTTGCATTAGGTACATTAACGGAGCCTTTGTTTCTTCTCTTTCTGCGTTCTTTGACTATACTGTGTCAAATTATATTCAGAAGTTGTCGGTAAAATTTTGAATTCTCGAGGTGGCTCTGGTTGGCTCTTAAAGATTTGTAGCAAATGGAAATCATTATTTGGTAGTTGCTGGTGATTAAAGTGACTCTAGTGATTTAGTTTTATTTAGTTTGATTAATGCTATGGAGTAAAGGCAAACTAATATACAGTCCTTTTTTAATAGGGGTATTATATCAAAAGAAAAAGTTTGCACATACTTTTTAAAAATTGTTCATATCTTTCATAATCATGAATATAAAATAGTGGCGACCAAAGATTTTAGTTTGGCTAGTGTATTCAGACTTGAAATTTCATGCCCTGTCCTACACGGTGTATGAATCACAGTACCCTGGGCTGAAGTGGTAGCCCTCCAATACAAGTACTGATGAGCTGGCTTCCTAACCCGCGCAGTCCCCAAAACGGGCAGAGTGACCCCCTAGACTCAATCGTGATTAGTTAGCCCAGTTAGCTGGGATAGACTACCGGTACTATTTAACCTGGCTTCTGGCCTGGTTTTCTGTAAGGAATGCTGACAATGTGTTTTGTTGTCAGCGCATAGGTTCTATTTGTTTACAAGCTAATCACAACACCTTGCAATACTCGTTTTTTCATTCACAATCCAGAACACAACAATATTAAACAAGCACGCCTCTCAATTTAGGCTGTGTGATTACAGCTGTATGATTTGATTATGCCCCAGGCAATTGAACACCTTGCTAAAGTCTAGAAGGATTCCTTCTTTCCTGCTCACACAACAAATAGTATAATTATATTGTTCAGCTTCATAAAAAAAATCCATCCATCCATTAAAACAGTTATGTGAAAGAAATCCTCTAAATTGTCTTGATCTCTTTGTTTGTAAAACATACATTTATTTACAACCAATTTGAAAAAGGTTTCAAAATAAATGAATTGAAAAGCTAAAATTAACAGTGCTAAGAAAATGTTCATATTTTATTCCACTCGTTAATCTCTTTAACAACCACTGGTAATCAATATTTCACTTATATGCGTTAGACTTTGGGACGTTTTAGGGACCATCCCAGGGCTTTCACATTAGGCCCTACCTAGTTAAATAATATGTATAACTTGCAATGTATCTCAACTTTGGGGGTATATTGTTAAACAGAAATTATATCTAAGGGTAACACTGGATTTGAGGACCAGCTGACTGAAGACAGCTGTTTCTGAATCTACCAAAAAATGGATAAAAGAAAGCACCCTTAAATCTCTTCTCAAGTAGGCACAGCAATTATTTCTTTAATTTTATAACAATATAATTTAGCTAACATTTGTAATGGTACTGTTTTGGACCCCTCTCATTTAATTAAAAAGTAATGGATGAAGTGTTTTTTTTTTCTTTAAACAACTGTATGTAAATTTTCCATTTTCAGAAGTTATTTCAATATAATACATTTTAAAACTTCCTTTGTTTAAAATACTTCCTTCGTTGTATTTGAGAATCAGGTGATGTGCTGGCTCCCTCTACCCAATAGGAAGCTAGCCTTCACAACATCAGGTTGCCAGGAGTTCTCTTATTAGTTAGTTTTAACACTGGTGACAAGGGGTCCAAGAAGCAAGGGGTAGGTCATATATAAGCTACTTGTGTGTATGAATCGACAGAGTAATATAACAGAAAGACAGTACACAGTACTCAAAATACAGAAAATGTAGTTATATTAACACAGAAAAATAGTAATATCATATAAAAATTGTATCATTGTCAATAGTGAAAGTGTAATCAAATCAATAAATTGTGTACCACATCAAGTTTTATCTGATTTCAATCAATTACATCAAATCAGATCACATAACCGCATGCAAGTGCTCAGTAAGGCATGCATTCGTCGTCGTCGTCATCAAAACCCGGTATCGTCCACATCACATAATCAACAGTAGAAAATCTGATATCATAATAATTGGTGCCAAATCGCAGGGCGATACCAACATAGGCAATTAATTTTCAAAAACTTGGCAACTGAAGATTACTCCAAATATATTCTAAGAGTCACTTAAATTTCAAAAATTTGACAAGTGAAGAGCTCTCCAAATAGCTTATAGACACCTGATTTTCAAAAATTTGCCAACCGAGGACTATGTTTTATATCTATATAAATTGTAGACATAGTCTTGAAGAGTTCGCAAGATGGTACTAAGAAGACCTGCAAGAGACGTTCACCAGATGATGGGAAGAGGTTCAGTGTTCTACATACTGGCAGCAGGTAGGGTTTCATGGAAGGTGCAAGCCTTTTGTAATCAGAGTGTTCCAGACAAAGTCTGGTTTGTATTGGTTAGTTCCATCCCAAAGAAAACCAGACCAAACCCCAGATCTAGAGACAATGTCTGGTTGCCATTTGTATACTCTGTCCCTGGGAGAACCTGACAAATCCATAGCAGCTCACACATGAGTAATGGTCTGGATTTCCTTGGTTTTCCTTGGACCTTTTTGTTTGTTTTGTTTGTTTTATTTGTCTTTAAAATGAGCAGTTAGCTCGTTACATTAAAGTTACAAAGAAACAGGTTCAGTTAACCATAAAAAAAGACAAGTACAAAATACATACATATAATAGAAAATAAGTTGGGTGGTGGTGCGGGGGGGGGGGGGGGGGGGGGGAGGATGCAGGTGAAAGATAAATTCAAGGATTGATTCATGACAACCATACTGTTGATGAGGACATTCATAATTTAACCTTATTGGTTGTTGCATCTGGATAATATTCAAACTATCCAAAGTCAAATAAGCCTAAATAAAAGTTTATAAATTATACATTAGTTTATAGAACGAAAGACAGCTGTGAACAAATAGCAATTAGCTCGAAATATGTGCAGTGCCTATCCATTGTAAGATTATGAGTGTAGTTAGATATATTAAGAGTTAAAGAGCAAGCATTATCAAGTAACAATTAAATTAAAGACTCCAAGGAAGCTACCCTTATCCATGATTTGAGCTTTTTTTTTCGCTTATATAATTCCAATGTTTTAATGTCATTAGGAATTTTATTGATATATCGTGTGCCCTTAGCACGAATGGAGTTTAGTCCATAATTTACTGTATTATAATGAGCAATACTGAGATTGTTATGTCCTCTAGTTAAGTAACCATGTATAAGGTTTTTATCCACTTTGATTGAGCTTAAAGTTGTACCACTACCTATTTTGAGAAATGTTATTGCAGAGTCATATATTATTTGTTTTCTTATGGGCAGAATGTTAGTGATACTGTATACATCATTATTAGGTGTGAGGTAAGGGAGTCTGTATAAGTTTTTGATTGCTCTATTCTGTAGAACTATAAGTGGCATAAGATGATTGAGATAGGCACATCCCCAAATAACATTAAGGTAGCTGATATGGGAATGGATTAAAGAGAAGTAAAGCGGTCTAAGTACATTAGGGGGGAATTTATAGGACAATCTTTTAAGTATCCCTACCACAGGAGCTATTTTACTTATTATGAACTGTATATGTGGTTTCCAGCTAAGTGAGGAGTCTATTAACAGACCTAGGTATTTTACCTCCTTTACTTGTTTTAATTCTTTATCTTGGAAGTATATTTTAACATCGGTGTCATGATTACTATTAGGCCTATTAAAAATCAAAAAATTGCTTTTATTCAGGTTAAGTGTTAGTCTATTCATTTTAAGCCAGTCATCAAGTAGTGCCAGGTCAGATTCCATATTTTGTTTAATATTTAGCAGAGATTTTTCAACATACACAAAACATGTGTCATCAGCATATAATTGAATATGGCCTTTGAAGTCTACCTTTGCTATATCGTTTACATAAATTAGGAATAATATAGGGCCCAAAACTGATCCTTGAGGAACTCCACACCTGATTTGTTCCTCCGTACTTGTAGAGTTATTTATTGAAACATACTGAGTCCTATTGGATAGATAGCTCTTAAACCATTCCAATACTATTCCATGTATACCAATTTTAGTTAGTTTGTAAATGAGGATGGCATGATCTACACAGTCAAACGCTTTTTTCAAGTCTATGAATAGTCCAGCTGACCTCAAGTTACTGTCCAGAGCAGTTTGAATTTGGTCAACTAGGTCCATGCATGCAATTAGTGTGTTTGATTTATCCCTAAAACCATATTGCCCTGTAGAGAAAAAGTGAATGTGTTCCAAGTAGCTCACAAGTCTTTTTTTCACGACTTTCTCCATAATTTTGGAAACAGCTGATAAAATCGATATTGGCCTATAGTTAGAGGTGTCTGCCCTGGTACCACTACCCTTAAAGATCGGAATGACTTTAGCAATTTTTAAGATATCCGGGACCATTCCCTCTTCAAAGGACCTATTTATCAGCAGAGTAATCCATTTTGTTATAGGGTTCTTACATTTTTTTAGCAGATTATTAGAACAATGATCATATGGGTGGCTCTCAGAGTTTTTAAGTTCAGAGATAAACTTCGCCACCTCACTTTCATCTGTGAATAGTAAAGACATGGATTGAGCATTTTTCCCCTCCAGTAATATAAGTTTTTCCAAAGGCTTTATCGGTATTCTCATACTTAAAGAATGCCCCACCTCAATAAAATAATTATTGAAAATATCACATATTTGTTTGTTATTGGTATATTCTTGGTTATCATACATTATTTTAGTTATAGCATTAGAATTAGACTTGGAGTTAGTTTTATTCAGAGCACTGTTAATTGTAAAGTGGTCAGGTCTTTAGACCATTTCTTTTAAATAACTAAATTAGTTTGACATTATTTACATGGTAATAGGATCATACTGAAGTACTAAATTTATAACACCTTATTGTTTTCCATTCATCTAGG
This sequence comes from Timema podura, assembly GCA_033556935.1. Taxonomy (NCBI): domain Eukaryota; kingdom Metazoa; phylum Arthropoda; class Insecta; order Phasmatodea; family Timematidae; genus Timema; species Timema podura. The sequence goes on along the minus strand of JAVRXN010000004.1, from coordinate 12,937,427 downwards.
CCTAATTTAAGCTATATGTTAGAATCAAATGTTTTAATCATATCTAAGTGTGGGGTTTAATATTAAATATAAGTTGTCTAAATCTTAACCAAAGTTGTAAGCAATATTTGTTTTAAATTTCAAATCATTAACTTCATTTTTCGGCCTTTAACTTTTAAATCTAGTATTATTCATTTTCGTAAAGTCTTTGTGGGAATCTTAGCTTCATCTAAATTTATTACTTTTACTTTTCACTTGCTTTTTAATCTTATCAGTACCCGGAAGCTGTGAGGTGCACCTGTGTCTTGCACGTGTGGCCTCACAGTGGAAAGGGAAGGTTTGGCGCGAACTGCTAGCCAATCAGCATCCCCGATTAAGCGTCTGTTTTTGACCCTAAGTAGAAGGGAAGCGTCAGACGCAAGGCACTTTCGGTTCAGCACGCGAGTCGTGAAGACGTGCTGGAACACTTCCAAATTAGCACGCGAGTTGATAGGACGTGATGGGAGATTGTTTTTGATCAGCACGCGAATATAAAGGACGGGTATTGTAAAGTTCTAATACGTGCTTAGAGATGGGTTGGGGGAAGACAAGGCCATGTGGCTGAAGGCCCACGGCATTTATTATTTTATCATCTTTTCATGTAATAAATATACTGTTTCATCTTTACCTTAAGTAAACTCGTATCAATGTCTTAAATGTTTCTCCATAATAAAACTTCTACTTCACAAGTTCCATTTCTTTAATATGCGACGTCCTCTACCCCCACCATAATAGTAAATTACCCCGAGATGCTCTATCCAACAAACTGACTGCCGTGGACCGATGAATAGCTGAGAAGGTGAGGAGCAAGGGTGACTAGGTACATAATGATTCTCCACATTCTCCTGGGGTCACCAGTAGCGTCATTAAATTGCCTGGCATAGTGTTCCCTGACTAGCTTTCTTCTCAGAAAAGTTACGCTATTTCTGCATAGAACATAATCACTAGCTATATTTACATTAAGAGGATGTAATTTGGCAAGTTTAGAGAGCCTATCCCTTTGATGAATTAGACCTAGGAGTTCCGTACTAACCCACGACTGTTTACAGAAGGTTTCTTTGCCCCTATCATCTAGCCCTCTCTTGGCAGAATTTAAGGATAGACTCAAAATGTTAAAAAGGTTTCCATATATTTGATTAGCATCAAGTCTGTCAGTATTTAATGAGTTCAAATTTTCTAGGAGAATATTAGTTAGGGTTCTGTAATTGATCTTAATGTTTGGGTTTTGTCTTCGGTTTCTATTCCCTGTTCTACTATTCACTTTGTCTGACTCCAGTTCAATTATTAATATATTATGATCACTAAGACTGGAGTGTATATTATTTATCCATATTCTATCATATGATTGAGTGTTTGTAATAACATGGTCAATTGTACTCTCAGATCTATTATCAACTCTTGTTGGAAGTTTATTACACAGACAAAACCCATAGCTTTTTATCAGGTTTAGATACTTCCCATATGTACTATTTATGTTAAAATCCCCCACTATGATGCTATTATATTTATATACACTGTTAAATATCGCTTCAAGCATATCAAGGAAATCATTTAGAGATGTTTGGGGGGCCTGTATACAACACTTATATTTAAAGGAGGGTCTATATTCTGTATATAAATATTTATGTAGTAAATATCCTTTTCAATTATTTGCATCACTTCAAAGTTAAGATTGTTCTTAATGTAGATGCAGGCACCACCCCCAGGCCTATCATTGCGGCACGAGAAGATATTTTTGTAACCTTCAACATTGAAAAATTTACTTTCGTTTTCCTTTACCCATGTCTCAGTAAGGAGTATGAGGTCAGGCCGGTTGCCTATATGTTCTAATAGGGCACTGATGTCATCAAGTTTATGATGGAGACTTCTAATATTCGCATAGAAAATGGACACACTGGGATTCGGGTAGCAGTACTTGAAGTCTCTAATAGTGTCAAGCCCTAGCTCATATGTTTTCATAGGCTACTGTGTTTAGAGGAACTAAAGTTAAGGTTAGAAAAACTGTCATTTGAGATTAACTTAATATAACTATTTATACTAATACTAGTAAGGGCAGTTTGGGACACATCACCTGCTGTTGATGTCATCATCAAATGTTGCATTAGGTTGTTTAACCATTTAACTATTTGACACTTAACTTGTATGGGGCAAAATAAGATGTATAAGGTAGCACATATATTAAAACTCTTAGCACAGGTAAAATTAAAGGCTGGCCACAGTACTTTGCACTCCCTGGATTGTGTTAGAAGTAAAAAACAGAATATAGTGAATAAACTAAAGTACCTAAAATAAGACATGATTAAATTCACAATGAATATTAAATTATTTTTTCTTTCCATTTTGCTTGTTTTTCTTCTGCTTCCTATTCAGAGCTACAAAGTTATCTTCCTTTTGTTGTGCAATGACTTCAGGCATGTTAGCAGGTGTACCAACGCTGTCATCTGAATTGTTCCCGGTATACCTAATTGTTGCAGAGTTGTCATCATATCTTAAAAATATCTTGCCATTTTTAACCCAACAATATTTATAAGCCCCATCATCTCTGAGCTTCCTTGCTTGGTAGAACCACAGATTATTCAGAGGTGTTAGATGCTCTGAGATGTACAGCGGGTGGCCAGCAGCATTTACAATCTTTGTGGAGTTCAAATTTTTAAGTTTATGCTTATTGAGTAGAAGGGATTCCTTGATAGACCTCCGCGTGAATTTCACTATTATGCTTGGGACGCTTGATTTTTTAGCTTGCAGTCGATGGGCTGTGTCTATGTCCGTTGGCTCCACTTTTACTCCCAACTCAATGCCTAGTTTGATAACCAAATCTACAACACACTCATCGGTCACTTTGGGCAGTCCGTCTATAATAATGTTGTTTATTCTTGAGTATTGGTTCAACTCATTTAGCATTGCGTCTTGTAGACTAGTTGTAGTTTCCAGGGCTGAAACACGATCCTTTACTTTTGTTACTTCCTCATTCTTTTCAGATAGGCTAGTCAAAACCTCAAATACTTCGTCAATTCGTTTGTCTAGACTTTCGCGCCATTTACTGTCTGCACTGTCCAGCTCGTGACACTTCACACAAAACCACTTTACATGCGTATTACGTGAAAGGTACCCAAAATCTTCATTGCTCACATTTGCACACTTTATGTGAAACCATTTCCTACAATTTCCTTCACAGAAAATCGCTTTTTGTCCCCCGACTACCGTATTTCCACAACCTCCACCACAAAGGTTAACTGAACCGGACGCCATTTTTAATTTGTCGTTTGTCCTTTCAGGTCTTATTAAATGAACATACGAAACCAACTACAGTTTTCCTTGGTTTACTATGGTTTACTCCTGTGCTTTTCCACCAGGGCCCTGTCTTTTAACACTCAACACATGACCCAATTTGCTGGGTCCAATCTGCAGAGTAAAGGTGGGGATAAATCAGGCTCTACTCTCCACACAATCCAACCTGGTAGTTGGCTAGGCGCGCTCGATCTGTTAGGATTTTTTTTTAAAAATCTGTGTTGCTTTAGCTTTATTGACACAAAATGCTACGTAAATACGAACAAGAAAATGTTGGGATGAAAAGTAGTTATTACAGAGAAAAAAATTTAGTCGCTATAGTTGTTTGGAAATGCCCCGAAATCTACGCAGATCCAAAGATAAAATAAAAGGTGTAGCGAGTGGTATGCAACTAAATGTGACCGCCACATGGAGCTTGGCTAAAATTGTTAAGTGTTTTACAAAAAAATACAAGGACACATTTACCCATTATAAATAATCGGTGATTTTTGTGACAGTTAAGCCAACTTTAATTTAGGCCTAATTACTTATTATTTTAACATATATTATCGCGTTTATAATAGTAAAAATATAAATGATCAAGTTAACAAATACCAATAAAAATCCTTCCAGGTGTATATAATGGTAAACAAAAATTGTCCTCCGGTGGTTGGAACTACCTCTCCTCATGCCTCCCTTAAGCCCCCCTACTTCGCAATGTTGGGTACGCTAATGAAGGGAAATGATTGCAAATCAGCCCAATCGTCCTACACACGACCAAACTTGCAGTGTGAAAGCTATACACTACCGGATCAGCAGAGTCCCTGCAGATTTGCTCCAACAGTTTGGGTGATATGTAAGGGTTTTTTAGCAGTCATAATTTATATACTACTTACTAGCTTATGTGTAAGTAGATTTGACCCACTATATTGTATATCTGTAAATGTTATCAGGCTCTGTCCAACTGTCAATCTTTTAGGAATCTACTTTCCTCCCCTCTCATTTTGTGTACTTGTACTTAAATGATTTTTTCTTTACTTTTCTTCCTTTTGTATTTATACTGACTATATCTAATCTTTTAGTATATTTTTGTATTTCTAAAATCTGCTTATAACACCTAATATTTGTCAACCGGGCTGAATAGCTCCGTAAAAGGTACAACTAAGTAATTAAATTTAATAAAAATCTCATAAGTGTGTGAGAGAGAAAGGAATACCCGAACGTTCCCAGCTCACTTTAACATTGGTAAGTAGACGACATCGTGATTGTTTCCTTCACATTATGTTTGTCCATTTATTAAATAGAGGTCATTGGTTTTTTCTAAAATATGGTATTAATACTAGGCATTGATCTCTATAGTATAACTGGATGGACATACACATGCACATTCCAAGGACAAAAGCGTGACGCTCAAGTGTATCGTCTGCTACACTGAGGGGGGGAAAGATTTAACGGTTTCTTTAAATGTTCTTATGCGAAAACATGTCTCTGATGAATAAAAGTGTTATTGTTTGAAAATAGTGAAGTATTATACCATACTTTCCTGAAGAAACATTTACATTAAAGGATATACAATCCAGTTTTACAGGTAATACTGTACAAATACGAATAAAACCTTAGATATTTAAATTTTTATGTAGTTATCATCAATGTTGTTTACAGTCTGCCACGACAACACTTATATTTAAAGTTGGTTATTAGCGTGTATATTGGTTTCAGAAACCATATTTTATTGAAAGTTCGATAAATATAATGAACAAGGTATCTTAAAAATTGATTACATTTGTTTGAATGACAAACTTTGAATAGTTGCCATGCATTCAAACTATCACTTAGGTTATAGGCTTGTGGAAAGTATTATTGTAATAATACCTGTTTTTTTAAGTTGGCTCATATCTTTCAGAAATCATATTATGTTGACATTTCGATAACTATAATGAAACAAGTTAGCTAAAAACTGTATTACATTTGTTTGAATGACACACTTTGTGTAGAAGTCTTACGTTCAAATGATAATTTAGGTTATTGGCTTGTAGGAAGTACAGTATCTTATAAACCCGGATTTTAGTAATAATTCCAATCTGTAAGGCTTTATTTCGTACCAGAATACTATCATATATATAATATTTTGGTAGGATGAACGGCAATTTAGAACAGAAGTAGAAATTTCCTTCTGGAAGGTCTTTTATCCTAACTAGACATAAATATAGGGTAGGATTCTGGTACGAGATAAAGCCTTACTAAGTAAGCTTCCTTCAAAAATCATCGTACATATTGGGCTACATCAACTTATTTACAGAAAAAACTAACCTGTTTTGAACTTTTATATGCTCTTCAAAGCTTTAACTAACATATTTATTTAATTTAACCACTCTCACATTGATGTATCTCATATAATCAATCAAATTAATGAACGATGTCAAAATGCCACATTGCCTTGTATGAGTGAAAGAGAGAAAGAGATACCCGAAAGTTTCTTTCTCTCTTACCCAATGGTATGCAGACGACAGCTCGAAAATTTCAGCCACAGATGTCCATCCAGTTATAGTATAGAGATCAATGATACTAGGTTAGACAATTTGTCTGAAGATTAAATCTAACCTATTTTGTATTTTTACTAGTCTTTGACTTCTACCTAATGTTGATTCTGAATAATTCTGATGTATTTTTGTTGCTTGTTGTGACATGGCTATTTTAGGATATGTGTTTATAAAAATAAAGTAAATTTGTTAGACTTTATTGATCGGTAATATTCATATTTGCTTAGTATTATTTAGAAGAAACACTTTAAAATTAGCAAACCTTATAAATATGTATTTTATTATAAAAGTACTTAATCTGTATTTCTTGACATAATCTTACTGTTATTAAGTTTAGTCAACAGAGAGCTATCTTCGAATTCTAAACAATCAAATTTGATATGCATTGGTCATCTCTTTGATTAATATCATGTCTTGTAAATCTAACAACTGGATCTATTCATATATAAGTATCATTTTACCATTCTACCAAACTATTTAAACATATGGTAGGCTCTGTTCAGTTTAACCTTAAATTGTTTGGTTTGGTGTTTAAACAAATAATTTTAATGATAATTCAAACTAAAAGTAGGCTTACATTTATTTATCCATTATTTTATTTTAAGCGCAGGTTAATTTATACTTAAAAATCAATAAACTATAATATCATTAAATAAGATTTAGGATAGCAACTATAGTAATTATAGTAGTAGGCCTATTAATTTTAAAAGACTGGCGTGAGAAAACAAATGGTTTTATTCCGGGATCATGATCGGGCTACTTAATGTTGACTTAATGTTCGAGTAATGTAATTTAACATAAAGGTTTTCTTCGTATTTTTAAATGGAAGCCATTACGATGTAGGTAACTTAATGTTAACTTAACTTAGGAGTTGTCCAGGGCAAAACATTCACATTAGGTGGATGTTACAGCGTGTTCTAGCTATCCAATCTTGTTGTGAGCACATCAACATAGCTAGTTAGTACTTAGGCCTACTTAATTTGTTTGTTTATAGTATGCAGATGACTTCTTTGGTGTAGTTTGTCCGTGTCTTGCAAACACTAAAAGTTATGGCCTCTTGTTACACTTAATACTCTATATCCACTAAAGCTTATATTGTAAGTAGGCCTGCTTGTAGACTTATCACCCCAAAATGCTTGGGTTTCATTTTGGTGAACAATTTGTTTTAAAACAGTCTAAATTCATTGGCTGTGTTTTGATAGAGTTGTTATATTACATGAATCCTGGTTATGATATGTGAACCTTGATTATGTTATGTGAATCTTTATCACACAATAGTTTTTTATGTAAAGTGGATGTTACATCACATGAATGTCAAGTTGATTGTGATCCCGGCATTACCCAAGCCAAGAATTATATTTAGGTAGTTACAATCCGTGCATTAAAGTTAAGTAAGCTTGGAATATGTCGAGTATCGCAACATGGCCATGGTATTTACAAAGCTAAATAACTCTTTCACAATGGTTGATCATTGCCAAAATAATACATCAGGCCTACTAATTAAGTGTACTTATACATTTTCTGTTGACGCTGCCTATATTAGTTGTGCCACATTTTCTTTGTTCAAGGCTCCCAACTGTTGGCTTTTCGATAGACAATGTCCAGACCCTGTCCAACTCTCAACAGGAAGACACCAAGTTTACAGCGGTGGACATTAAATAGTTTACAAGTTGATTGGCGATTATAAGATAACATTAGCGTGTAATTATTCAACCAATCTTTGCTATAAATGGCATCTTCCACTGACCAAAGTCCAAAGAAAGCGGACACAAGTTCGAGTGTGTTTGTCACCCCCCAGAGACCATCATCCCCACCAGCAGTCCACTGTACCAGTATCGGAGACAAGGTGAATAGAGAATATTTCCAGGTCTTGTTGAATTTGGCAACCAGCAGACTAGCTGACCCAATCTTGCTGTGTTTGTCATTGTAGACAGTACTGGTGAGTCCTGATGAAGAGCAGTTTGTTACACTCCAGAATTTGCTCAAAGAGAGGCTACGAGATGGACATGGCGAGACAATTTTTGACATCGGCATTGGAGAAGGTTGGCCACAATCTTTTTTTTAATTTTTTTTTCCAATAAACATATTTATTTGAAAGTTTGACTTGCAATATATTTATGTTCACTTTCGCTTCTCCAACAGATGCAATTTAGATTTTCAAACTTCTATTTCATCCAAATCATTCAGTTTGTATGTTGTGTCTGCAAGCTTGGATTCTTCAAGTTTTGGATTTCCCCCTAAAGATAGCTTACTCCATGGCATCCATACTAAATGTTAGTTCTCTAGAGTATCGGGAAGTGGGAGGAATAGTCCTTGAAGGACAGACAGAGACTGCATGAATATTATATACTAGACCTAGGCCTTATGTAGATTATTTTGGACCAATATGTTCATCTTTTAAATATTTAAAGTAAAGTTTGGTTTTTGGGATAATATGACAGTACTTTATTCCTCACTCGTATAGTGACACTGCAGTCACTATCAATAGCACTGGATGCTAATTGTTGCTCGGTTTCATGTCAGATGGTGATGAGAGTGGACTGGAGATGGACCAGTATGAAGCATCACTAGCCACACTCCAGTCACTATCAACAGCACTGGATGCTGACTGCGTGTTGCTGAGACAGCGGAAAATAGATCAAGGGCTGACAGGACAGTATCTGGTGCGACAGAGGGTGGACACTCAGGACTTCTTGGAGATAAGGTAAACTACACTACTCCTGTGGGAACAGAACATCTCCTCAAAATTTAGAACAGGATCTATAAGAAGTAGTTGTTACTTTTACATTGCAGAGTTGCAGTCGTGGGGAATGTCGATGCAGGCAAGTCTACTCTTCTGGGAGTGCTCACTCACGGGGAACTCGACAATGGCCGTGGTCATGCTCGACAGAGATTATTTCGACACAAACATGAAATGGAGTCTGGCCGAACCAGCTCTGTTGGCAATGACATTCTGGGCTTTGACAGTCTTGGTGAGTCAAGGTCTAACATTGATCCTCGGTGAAAATCAGACTTAACAATCACTTAGAGCAGAGAATGTATCACTGTATGCAGCAGGTTAAAGTCAACAGCATATTCTGATTGTATCACTATCTGCTGCAGTTATGTCAACAGCAATGTTCTGATTGTATCACTGTCTGCTCCAGGTAAAGTCGTAAATAAACCAGAACATGGGTCACTAGATTGGGTTAAGATCTGTGAAAAATCGGCCAAGGTGATCACGTTCATCGACTTGGCAGGTCACGAGAGGTACCTCAAGACTACTGTGTTTGGAATGACAGGACACGCTCCGGACTTTGGCATGCTCATGGTGAGAGAACTGGTGGGAAAGTGGACCATTACATAGATATCATCATCATCATCATCATCGTTATTATGAACTGTTTCTAACTTGTGGTTGGGTCAGTTTAAGTAAAATGCCTCCATTCCTCTCGTTCCTTCCACCATTGTTCCTCCTTTGCTTTTGTCGACTATTCTTTCACTCATACACTTGCTGTTATGTTACCATCTCGTCCTTGGCCTCCCTTGTGGTCTTTAACATACATAGTTACTTTATCATATTGTTATTTTACAGTATGTGTGAATACTAACAAACGCATGATAGTGAATATACGAGGACATGTTGTTGTAGGTGGGAGCCAATGCTGGCGTTGTCGGGATGACCAAGGAACATCTTGGTCTGGCTCTAGCTCTCAGTGTTCCTGTTTTTGTGGTCGTCACCAAGATAGACATGTGTCCTCCCAATGTCCTGCAGGATACACTCAGGCTGCTTGTAAGGATCCTCAAGTCACCGGGATGTAGGAAAGTGCCCGTCATGGTAAAGAACAATGATGATGTCATCATCAGTGCTACTAACTTTGTCTCGGAGAGGTGAGTAGTTAATTAGTACATTTATAAGACTCCGAGTAGAACATACAGATACTGTGACTGGCTAAGAGTAGAACACACAGATACTCTGACTGGCTAAGAGTAGAACATACAGATACTGTGACTGGCTAAGAGTAGAACACACAGATACTCTGACTGGCTAAGAGTAGAACACACAGATACTGTGACTGGCTAAGAGTAGAACATACAGATACTGTGACTGGCTAAGAGTAGAACACTGATACTGTGACTGGCTCGGAGTAGAACACACAGATACTGTGACTGGCTAAGAGTAGAACACACAGATACTGTGACTGGCTAAGAGTAGAACACACAGATACTCTGACTGGCTAAGAGTAGAAAACACAGATACTGTGACTGGCTAAGAGTAGAACACACAGATACTATGACTGGCTCGGAGTAGAACACACAGATACTGTGACTGGCTAAGAGTAGAACACACAGATACTGTGACTGGCTAAGAGTAGAACACACAGATACTGTGACTGGATCAGAGTAGAACACACAGATACTGTGACTGGCTCAGAGTAGAACATACATACATTGTGCCTGTCTCAGAGTAGATCACACATACTATATCAGCAACACTCATGTTTTTTTATGTCTACAGGCTCTGTCCTATCTTTCAAGTGTCAAATGTAACGGGTGAGAACTTGAAACTTCTTGAGATGTTTTTGAACCTTCTTACTACTCGCCTGGTGAGCCAGGACGACGAGCCGGCCGAGTTTCAAATAGATGACATCTACTCTGTTCCTGTGAGTACTCTGTACATTTTCTTCAGCAGGATTAAGATAACTTTAGGATAGAGCGATCTTATTTTTAGCACCACGTTTTACTACCAATTATGTTAATGCACTTATGTTATAAGTACACTAATGTGCTCTATTGCGAGAATGACCGCCTTAGACCATTTAGCCACCGAAGCAGGTTTGAGAAATAATAATAATGTGCCTGTTGTGTCCCAGGGAGTGGGGACAGTAGTATCTGGTACTACAATGAAGGGCATCATCAGACTCAATGACATGCTGCTGTTAGGACCCGATCCACTCGGCTACTTCATCCCTATCACGGTGAAGAGCATCCACAGGAAGAGGATGGTTGTCAAGCAGGTGCGAGGGGGTCAGACTGCTTCGTTCGCACTCAAGAAGGTGAGCAGTATTTGGAACCGTTCCTTGCAAGTCTATTAGTTGCAGAGTTGTTTAAGGCTTCGAAACAAATATCAGCTTCGACTTTGCTTTGAAAAAAAAAAAATCAGCTTTGGCTATAAATTAGGAAACTGTTCCAATAAAAAGATTAACAGTTAATATACCCAATTTATGTTTACAATTATTGCCATTCTTAGTTGTTATGTACATTTCTACTTTACCTCCATTACTGTTTCTATCCTGTGGCCTGGGTAAGTTATATATTTTCCACGACCTGCTTTTTAGGCCTGTCGTAGCTTCATATGCCTTACAATATAACTTAATACTAGGACAGACACACATTTCATCAATGATAAATTTTTCGGTCATGCCGGGAATCAAAACCAGAACCCTTAACTCACTAGGCAGACATGCTAAGGTGTTATGTACATTGCAAATCAATCATATAAAAATCTTTTAATTAATTGAGTTGTATGTTTTGGTAATTACTTGATTTATCAGATTAAATATTACAAAACAATTGAGTTAGGCAACATAAAAAGGCACGTAAGTAAAAGTGTTGTTTTGTGAGCCTACATAAAAAGGAACAAATATTTCAACAAATCGATATGAGGCACAGCTGACTAAGAAACGGGTGTACCAACCTCGGTTTTTAAAATATCTGAAAGCACAATGAATCAAAGAAGCCATTTCACACCCCTTCTACACTACCCCCCTCAATTATGCAATAAAACATTTTCTGAATGAATCCACAATATATTTTTTAAACTTAAAATAGCTAACAAAATATATTCAATTCATCTTTGAGAATATTTTGTATATTTAATTAGAGTTCACTTCAGATTGAGAAAATGGAGTTCACATACCTTTAATAATTAGTTTCACCAAGTGCAGGTTTTTATCTTCAGTGATGTTGACGCAGGTAAAACGAGGATTGCTCAGGAAAGGAATGGTGATGGTGGCCCCATCATTGAACCCTAATGCATGCTGGGAGTTTGAGGGGGAGATACTGGTGCTCCACCATCCTACCACCATCAGCACCCGTTATCAAGCCATGGGTGAGTTTAGCGCAACTATCCACCTAAATTTTTTTTTCAGCATTGCTTCTTACTACCCATTTGGGGCTTATGTACTAATTAAGCTAATGTGTTAAGAATTCGGTTGAATTTAGATGAAATGTACCTACATTTGTGAGGAGGGATAGTGAAAACATTTTTAGGAAAAATCCTCCTCAGTACACCTGACCAGGATCAAACCACAATCTCCCCGTCTTCAACAGTCTGGTATATTGCGAGAGTAGCGCCTAGACCATGTGGCCACCGAAGCGAGTCACCTATTGTTTTTAGCCAATGGGACAGTAATGTAGTTGTTGGCCTAATGTTGCAGTCCACTGCGGCAGTATCCGCCAGACAGCTTCCATCCTGTCCATGTCACAGGACTGTCTCAGGACTGGAGATAAAGCCCTGGTACATTTCCGGTTTATCAAACACCCCGAGTACATCAAGCCAGGACAAAGAATGGTATGTTTACGATTCAAGACATTTACACTTCCTAAATTATTTGTGATCAACCATCATCTCCTAACCTCTTCTTTCTGTCATAAATGATCTGTAGCAGGGGCGAATCCTCCATGCAGCTTAGCATGCACCACATGCTTAAAGACATAAGAGTAAAAAGTATTTTTTTACAATCCTAGTAATATTATTGCTTTGATGGGTATATTTACCTCAGCCGCGCTTCTGAGCATTCGGTTTGCATCGCGCCTGACTCTGTATGTTACCCGTAGTGATGCATGCTTTAGCCTGAACATTACCAGACACTCTAGTCTTGAGGGCCGGTGATGCGCAGGTGCACCTTCCTCCCTCCCCTCCCCAGCCCACACTTTGAGCTGGCCATATTTATTATTCTCCTCTGAGAATGGAGTGTGTGGTCAAAAGGTGGTTTAACGATTTAAACACACTGCATGTTGGTTGTAGCAGACATAAGAAGTCAGTGAATCATATAAAGTGTTCCCAATACTTTTGGTAGAGTTCGAGTTGATCATCAACTAAATGAACAGCAAAGAGTTAATGATTTAATGCACAATGAGAAAATGAAAAAAAAAATTGTGGTATTCTTAAACATTTGACAGATTGTTATCCCTTACTGCGACTTTGGGGTAACTGGTTGTGTCTAGTCGAAGTGCAGTCTCCGGGTGATGTTAGTTGCCAGCACCGGTCTGCGGGTCTAGTGGGTGGGGCTAAGGGAGGGAGATGGGGAAAAACGTAGGCAGGTTGTGGGTGGCTAGGGTATGTAAATGATATCCCTCAGGGCTTAAAGGAGAAATTGGAGTAGATGGGGGTTGGATGGTTGGTGAGAGGAGAAGACAAGGAGAGGAATTAGAGGATCAAGGGTAGTGACTCTTGGAGATGTCGGACGGAGTGGGGGCGTTCGGGGGTCCGAGTGTTGCGGTCGAGATGGTAGAAAATGGGCCCGCGGGTGGAGTATTGTTTGGTCGCGATGTCCTCTGTTGATGTCTTCTGTCGGTGGGCCTTGCCAGAGCGGCGGGTGTAAACCATCCTGTGGTCACCGGTGAAGAGAACCAACAGGTGGGAAGGGTGGGGAGGTAGAATAGAGGATCCCGGCAACGTGAGTCGCGGTGGGAGGTAAAGAGATTGACGGCGGAAGGAGAGGGAGTTATATACGGCTGCCCCCTCCCTCTGATGTTTGAAGTAAAACATGACCACGTTGGTAAGGTTTTTAAATAGTGAACGAAACTGAAATTTTCTTTGAGTATATTGTGTAATGATACTGTTTTGGACCCCTCTCATGTATTCAAAAAGTCATGGATGAAGTGTATCTTTCTTAAAATACTGTATGTAAAGTTTCCTTCTAATACTTCATCCATGGAAAATCACGCGTTTTCAAAAATAATGTCAATGTAATATGTTTTAAAACTTTTTTATCTTTAAAAGATCAACTCCGTTGTATAGAAATGATCTTGTGACACGCTGGCTCCCTCTACCCAATAGGAAGCCTTCACAGCATCAGGTTGCCAGGAGTCCATTTGTTAGTTTTGACACTGTTGACAAGGGGGCCAAGAGGCAAGGGGTAGTCATATATAAGAAGCTTGTGTGTATGGATGCACACAGTGCCAGTAACTTAAATCCACAGAGTATACAGTAATATATTTAAGAGTAAAATCACACTAAAACAATCTGTAATTTAACAAAAACTGCATCACTTAATATTATATCTTCATTGCCGAAGTTGGGATCATTTAAATAAATCGTGTGCAACATCAAAAGTCTTGTTCATTTAATAAGATTAAATATCAGAAATAATCAGATCACATAACTGTGTACAAGTGCGCAGTAAGGCATGCTCGCGTCGTCATCATCGTAAAACCTGATATTGTTATAATTTGTGGTCAATCACAGGGCAATATCACAATACAATCCGTATCACCATAATTCACTCCCAATCACAAGGATATAATCTCCGTATCGATGTAATTGGCACCCATGCGGGCCAATATAACTTGTATCATAATAATTGTAGTCTCGTTATTTTTAGCTTTACTTTTTGAAAACACTTTATAGGTTTAAAACATGTTAGAATAAATAATTGATCAAAATGATATTAATAATAAAATATAACTTGGATTTAGAATTTAGTATTGAAAATATTACGCTTCAAATTTGCCTAGTCATTCGTGGATGAATCATAAAAGGATGATTTATTTATTGCTTTTAAAGGACAATATACTTCATCCATGACTTTTCAAATAAATAAAAGGGGCCCCAATCAGTATAATTGCAATAGCAACACTCACCTCCTATTATCTTCTTTCTGTCATAAACATATGTAGCTACAATCACCTCCTGACCTCTCTTTCCTCATCAACATATGTAGCAACATTCACCTCCCGACTCTTTCCGTCAAATATCTGTAGCTACATTCACCTCCTGACCTCTTTCCGTCAAACATCTGTAGCTACATTCACCTCCTGACCTCTTTTTCGTCAACCATATGTAGTTACATTCACCTCTCTGTTTGCAGGTGTTCCGGGAAGGACGAACCAAAGCTGTGGGCAATGTTCTGCGCCTAATTCCTCAGGCGCACCCTGGCGCCCAGGTGTGCCGATCTAAGCCCAACAAGATGCAGGGCAAGCAGGGAGGGGTTCCCTCTCAGCTTCTCTCATCAGGGGCGGACTGCCGTCCACAGTTCAACAGGTAGTTTAGCCGAGTGGGTCATACATGATATTTGGATTAGCCGACCAGCACCACTTTGGGTTTGTGGGCTCAATTTTTGAATCCAAGTTAAAAAAAAAAAGCTATAAAGCCATATAAATCTACCAATCCCTGAGACTATAAATCTGTCAATCCCAATCCTGAGTAGGAGTAGCTGTTACAGGCTCAGCCAGAAAATCTGAATACTTGAATATCCCTACCTACCACTAAGCTAACAATGGTTGTTCTCTGCCTACATCACTCATATTTAAGGCAGTATTTTTGATGGGTGTGTGAGATTGTCAGCTACTTACTAGCCTCACATAGTGTCCATAGTCTCTTGAGATAAAGAGAAAGGGAAACTAGACTATACACTAAACTTGATCTGGCACTTGGCATTGTCGAATATTTCAGTTGTCACCTGCAGGCAACCAGGATGCAGACTCCCCGTTTGAGGTGATGTCCGACAAGCGTGAGAACATGCCGCAACGCTCTCGTAAAGGCAGGGGCCGACGTGGGCGTTCTGGGGATCAGGCGGGGCTGTGAAGCCCCTAGCAGAACAGAACCCTATGACCACGGCAAGATCCTCCAAAGCTTGAACAACTTCTCCAGTTTGACGCAACCCTTTCAGACATATATGGATACAAAAATAATTTTTATAATAATATTAGAAAAGGGTTTTTAAAAAAAAGGTTATCCTTTACTTTGTATTTCTAGTGTTGTGATTACTAGTGTTGTGATTTAAATAACTTCAGTAGAAACTGACAAGCTGGACAAAGCCCTTACTGTTGATTTTCTAGATTAATAGCCAATCCTGTAGTTCATTGGTGGCTCTTGGATTATTTACAGGTGAAGACATGGCTGATCAAGATCTGTACTAGTAGTTCAATGGTGGCTCTTGGATTAATGACAGGTGAAGACAGCTAGTACAAGACTACTAGTAGTTCAATGGTGCTCTTGGATTAATGACAGGTGAAGACAGCTGACAAGCTGTACTAGTAGTTCAATTGGTGGCTCTTGGATTAATGACAGGTTGAAGACATGCTGGTCAAGAACTGTACTAGTAGTTCATGGTGGCTCTTGATTAATGACAGGTGAAGACAGCTGGGTCAAGTCTGTACTAGTAGTTCAGTGGTGGCTCTTGAATTAATGACAGGTGAAGACATGCTAGGACAATCTGTACTAGTAGTTCACTGGTGGCTCTTGGATTAATAACAGGTGAAGACATGCTAGACAAGTCTAACTAGTAGTTCAATGGTGGCTCTTGGATTAATGACAGGTGAAGACATGCTGGTCAAGCTATACTTGTAGTTCAATGGTGGCTCTTGGATTATGACAGGTGAAGACAGCTGATCAAGTCTATACTAGTAGTTCAATGGTGGCTCTTGGATTATGACAGGTGAAGACAGCTGGACAATACTATACTAGTAGTTCACATGGTGGCTCTTGGATTATTGACAGGTGAAGACATGCTGGATCAAGACTGTACTAGTAGTTCATGGTGGCTCTTGGATTAATGACAGGTGAAGACAGGCTAGACAAGACTTCACTAGTAGTTAAGTGGGGTATAACATTCTATGTGACAATGTAAGAGTAACAAAAAAAGAATATGCTCATGATGTGGTTGTTCAGCTTGTAGAAACTTATATAAATTGAGTCTGGAAAGAATTACTTATAAGTATCATTTAAGAAAAATAGACCTCAAAAATGTCTCTTGTTCTGCTATTATATCAATCATAGCTGGATTTTTCCTTAAGGCGTTGTCTTTATAGCCTACTATAAACTCAGGATGGCTACCAAACTTTTAATTACAAAATTCCCTGATTTTTCCAGTTTTCCTTTCCTTTGTAATAGATGAGTTTCCCTTTAATATCACATTTTCAAAAAAATGCTAGTTGCTACAAAATCAAACACATTCATACCTTATTTTCCAATATTAAATGTGTTATGAATAATTTTTTGTAAATGTGGTATAAAAACAGCAAATAAAGAACTACTCCCTATGCATAATAGTTTCATTTTGATAAAAAAAAGTTTTGCTGATGTTTTTTTCACACTGCATCTCACTACCTGTTCAGGTTATACGCTTATGTATGATTACACTAATGGTTTTATCGATGAGGAAGGTTATATTTATTGGAAGTGTATCCACATTTGTGTGGGAGAGTGGAAAATCATGTTTGATTAATTACCTTCAGGACACCTGACCGAGATTCAAACCTCATCCTCCCAATGATCGATAGTCTAATCTACTATGAGAGCCTTGAACCATGTGGCTACCGAAGTTTTTTTTCCCCCCTATATTAATTTGAAAATTATTGTTGAAAGGAGGGTAAAACAGTGCTGTGGAGTTGGTATGCCAAGATTCGACCCCGACCCCTTCATAAATGGCTGAAGTATATTAATTAGTACTAACAAATTGAAGCCAGAGTCGGTGGTACATTTTTACAAACTAAATTGCTTCAGACTCCACATTTCACAGCTCAAGATTTAACATTTATTTAAAGCACATGACAGTAATTTTCAGGGCACTTAGGCCCATTCTTGAGACCAATATGGATCAAGTTAATCATTGTAGCTTGGATCTTAGGGGTGCACTAAGTCGACTTTATATTTCAAAGCCGAGTCAAATTGGATAATATTAAACAAGCCCAAAGTCGAATCAAATAGGCCCTATTAAAAATATATAATTATTAGATATGAGTCAAATCTTAAATTTTCTTTTGAATCCAAACTCAACTAAAATTGTACTTTTTAAAAGTGACAATATTTAAAATCGATTTTATATACTGCCAATTTTGCCTCTTTCGATACTTCATTCTTTTAGTCCACATACATCCAACCACTCTGAGATAAAGTCACTTGTCTGTAGATTTCACCATCTATACTTCCATTTACCTTAGATTTGGAGACATTTATAAGAAGATCCATTCTGCCTGTCACCATTATTCAAATGATTTAACTGATTCTGCAAGTACCTTTTCGGTCATTAATACGGCATCTGCATATACGCAGCACACACACACACTCAGGTTGACCAGTTCCACACCAACGACAAAAAGATCAGGGCTTGTGTAAGGTGATTTCATAATAATGGTGTGGGTTTAGGATAAATAACATCCAACATTGTCACATGATTGTTTGACAAATTTAATATTCTACTTCCACAAAAACTATTTAGTGTCTACATCAAACTTCATTTAATATTGAGATTATGTTCAAAATCTCTCTTAAGAAACAAATAGAATACAGAATGACATTTATTTATCCAACATTAGTATAATTCACTACGTATTGAAATTACATTTTTATACTCTTAGCTCACTAAGAAAAATCTCTTCACTAATTTGAAGTAAATTTTGTTATATATGGAAGAGTGTGCAGGAAAGAGGGATAGGTTTTTTGTACTTTTTTAATTTTTCTTCTCATTTTATAAAATTGTGGTGACTATACATTTACAAAAGGTACAGAACTATGAACTCTTTGATACTAAGTAAGTTGTGTTGGTAGTGGCGCGCAAGTTGTATTTAATGCTTGTGTCTCAACCCAGCCCCATACACAAATGTCCTGTGCATGTATGCAAAGTGTAGAAACACAAGCAACAACAGCTGCAGTGTCGCCACCACACTGCAAACTACCAACCTTGCCGCAGGCTTGCCAATGAACCGCTAGTAGCACCAGTGCCACTCTGAGGGCACACAGACCCCCGAACAGCGCCATGCAACAGAAGAAGAACCCTTGCTCTTCTCCTGATAGAAAAGGAGAGACGTAGCAAGGGTGAGGATGTGACCAAACAAACCATAGCCCAGCAGGGAGAGCACCCCCCAGAAACTGATATTAGCCTGACTCAGTCGCAGCATGATATACGTCAGGAAGGGCATAGTCCCCACGTATACTAGCAAGACCTGGCTAGGAGAGATCAACAGTGCAGCCGAAGGCAGCTTGAGGCATGGCCATAGTGCAGCAATCCTGCCAATGTAATCAAGATCAATAGAGGCCCCAGGAGGTCCACATGCACACTACGGTACCGATGGCTTACTGGGGGAATCAATGATTCAAGAAATCTGCGTGGCAAGTCACCGGGTGGGACACTCAAGTGGAGCCTGATCTGCGACAAAACAGAGTTCACTGGCTCTGCTTGGTGCCATTACGATCAGAACCAGTGTTGTTCACAAACACAACTGCGATACCTTTCTTATCCATGTTACAATTTCCTAAGATGTTTTACAGTTCAATTTCTAGAATATGTTCACTTCTTTTGCACTTTCTTCATCTCCTCTGCAAACTCTTCCTTGACATCTTTTAGCTGAGCTCTAAGACGGTTTGCGAGTGAGCTGAGCCGAGTGCCGTCTGAGGCGGCATGTTTACTGACGGTGAAGAGGTAGGCCGCAAGCTGAGCAGCTCGCCGGATGGGGTAAGATTCAGCGAGACGACTCACCAAGTGCTCGTTGTTAGCCAAGTAACGGAACAAGAAGCGTAGAACCATCGCATCGCTTCACTGACAAACAACAACAGTGTTTAGTGAGAGATGCCTGTGGATCTTACAGTGCTGAAATGAATGTTATAATGAATTCATTTTAGCAAAAATTGTTAACATTTAGTACTATTTTTTATTTTACACTACCCTCTCATATCCCGTGTTCTAACTTTTCCTAATATTCAGATTAAACTTTAGCATTTGAATGAAAAATGAAGATGTGAATTTGTAAATTAGTGGATTTGACCCACTTCAAAATGATACGATTCCCAGACTTTTAAGACCAGAGTTTAAAAACGCTCAAATTATATTTTATTGATCATCGGTTTAAAATCCAAATTAACTCGCACACTAGTAGCCATTTCTCTAGTCAACAGCCTAAAATATGCACACAATTGTGGCCTTATCTCCATTCATGTGCCTGCCCACAAAATATATCGAAAACTATGGCCATATTTTCAGGATGGACACTCAAGAATTAACTTAGCAGTTTTTATGACAAATAGCAAATAAACAAATTTTGAGTTTGGTGAAAATCCACTTTCGTTTAAATCTTTGTTGCGAATTAACTTACACAACTCTCGTGGCTCAAGTTGTCAGATATTGCAGCAATAATCCAAGGGCTATTGGCGAGGGGAGGCAAATATTCAAGTTAAGGGTTTTCTGATGCTTCATATTGGACCGGTGCCTGTAGCTATAACTTACCGAGATATTTAAACATTTTCATAATACTTTTACTTGCAACACTTATTATTACCTTCACTTGGGGATGTCGAATGAGCACATATGTCGGTATTTTTGCAACAGCTCCTTCTTGAGCTGCAATTGTTTGCGAAGCGTTGCCAACTTGTCGAGTTGCTCTTCTTTATTATACTCCACACCTCGTAGACGACGCAACTAGAACCAAACAGCAATCACTTCCTTAGGACAATAATGATCCTGGATTTAACTTAGCCAAGGATTTTTTAACCATATTTATGTGGAAGGAGTGTGGAAAAGTTTAGGAAATAAACTACTCATTATACCCGATTAGTATTCGAACCCCGATCCTCCTCGCTATTGTAGTCCAGTCTATTGCAAGAGTGACACCTTTGACTGAAGTGAGTCCACAACATTTTTAAGTCTATTATTTATAGTGTTTAACAACCTCGTTAAATATGAGTTACTAAACTCTTTGAATACACTGTCAGTGAGAATGCAAATGAACACATAAAAAAGAAATAGGCCTTAGGGTGTGAGAAGGTTATTTAAATAAGACATTATAAAAAAATTTACACCACTAAAATAAATGTTGGATGTTCGAAAACAAGGTGCTAAGGAAGATATTTGGTCCAAAAAGTGATGAGGCTACTTGGTAGTTGAGGTTATATAATGATCAGTTACATACCCTGTACTCCTACTGATCACAAGACATTGATAGTATAAGTATAATGGATTAAAATGGGCAGAACATGCAGCGCAAATGGAAGAATCTAGAACCGTGTTCAGGCTACTGGCAAACCGAATGGTAAAGCCTAGATGAAGATGGAGTATAATATTGGAATGGACCTGAAAGAGAGAGGGTGAAATGAGGTGGACTGGATAGAACTAGCTCAAGTTAGAAGTAAGGTGAAATGAGGGAATGGATAGAATTAGCTCAAGATAGGGATTGGGTGTAATGAGGTGGACTTGATAGAACTAGCTTAAGATAGGGTTAGGTGCTATAGGCTTACTTTTGTAAGTGCGCCAATTAAATTCAGTCCCTAATGCCATGTAGTAAGTGATATAGGACTTATTTTAAGGGAAGTCCTCAGGATCAAGTGCAATCAATGATTGGTTCTAAGTAGTCCTATTTACCCAAGCAACCCGATCCAGAGGATTATTCCTGTTTCTAACTGAAAATTATGTCGGTGCTTATATTGTAGTTATTAAATACTACATTATTATAGTTGCCCTTGTCTATACTTAATGAAAGTCACTTAGGTAGACTATAAAAGTTTTGAAACATGTAATTTACCTGATTTCTGGCCTGGTCCAACTTCTTCTGAAGTTCTAGCACCTTCTGACTTGTATCGTGGGATTCTCTAGTCTTCTGACTGGTGTCCTGAGGATCTTTTTCAACACTAAAAAAAAACACTTGTATTTTCACATTCACTAAGAAAAAAGAACCAATAATAAAGACGCTTGTGACGTATATTTTAAAAATAGCATGTAAACCCTACTTCTATTAATAAAAAAAATATTTCAGATGGAGTGTGCCGAGAGGTACCAAATCAAATGTTGATAGGTGAATAGCAACCTGCAATAATCAATTCAATTGCTTTACTGTTGAGCGTAGCTAAATGGTGTCCACAAGTTCATTTAGGTCGATTGTGTACGTGCAACTATAAATTAAATTACTTAGCAGCGAGCCTGTAACAAGAAATCTGTAAAACTAACCTTCTAATTATTTCGTAAATTAGAGGTAAGAATTCCACATCTACATCGTTAACAGTTAATGAAACAGATTGGGAAGTGTCATTTTGATCAGTGGTATCCATCATAGGTAGTGATGGGCAGAATCGGATTAATAGAATCGATTCATTCGATTATTCTGAATAATCGATTCATTCGATTCTTTCAAAATCATTCGAATGAAAATATCATTCGAATGAAAATATTATTCGAATGAAAATATCATTCGAATGAAAACAGTAGCTGACTCGATGCGAGCTGATCGATTCATTCATTTACTACTTCCTTACCAGCACTGGAGAAAATCGACCTTATGGTTTCGAATACTTCTAGGCTATCTCAATACAGGTCTTCATTTCTATTAGGTTCATTTTCAAAAAATTGTTCAAATTGCTACACAATAATCAACCTTACGCTTTCAAATGATTCCAAGGCTAATATAATACAAAGTTTAAGTGGTTATACAGTTTAAAATCGAATAGCAGTCAAAAATAATTCGAATGAAAGTAACAAAATGATTCGATTATTTTGCTACATTATAACTATTGATACTACGTAGATTGTTTCTTTTTCTGTTGCGCTTTTTTTTTAAATTCCTGTTTTGAATATGCCACATAATTTTTAAGTACAGTAAAATATGTTTTTGTTACAATATTTATATTTGAAACTAATGTGTTTTTTTCTTCCGATTCTCCAATAATTGTTTCTAAGCGAATAATAAATATGGAATATGAGTAAAGGAAACATTTACACTTTCACACTGCAAACTAATACCAATAGTTTACGCTAGCATTTTTTTTAATGTACACTAAGTTCAAATAAAAACTTACCTTTTTGTGGATGATGATAGACGAGTCTCGGAGTTATTTGTGAGGCTAGTTTTCCCGACTTAATGTAGAATTTTATTTTGGTCGTGAGTAATACAGGCTGGTTTTTGTTGTTCTAATGTTGTCCCTTGCGATCGTTGGCAATCTTCATCCCCTCAAGAAAATCCTGGATCCGCCCCTGGTTATTGAGATTTCCTTAAAAGGCTTCCCACTCTTCTTCCATGTGAACACAGATACATTTCCTTTAATTTCTACCTTTCTAATACCACCACCATTGTGTAACCAAACGCGAATAGCCCGAACGGGCTGTGAGATAATATATTTTTTAAGTTGACTCAAATTTATTAAATAGATAAGTATATATTTTTTATAAATGTAATAAAACATTGCCCGGCCGTAATATTCAGATCATCTTATCATTTTATTCATTCAAATAATTTTATATTCTTATAACTGAAAAAAAAAGTCACTATACAGCAAACTTATGTTGCCGTTTTCGGGTAGTAAATTTTATGTTTGATTTACTTACGTTTCCATTCGTGTTTAAGAGTCGAAATAATTGACCCTCTAATATTTCCTAAACATAAACAATTATAAGCTTACAATCCTATTTATATATCGGGTAAGTGATGACATATTTTCTATTTGAATATCTGAATCAATTAATTATATGCCGCCTGGAATTCAAATAGAAAATATGTCATCACTTAACCGATATATAAATAGGATTGTAAGCTTATAATTGTTTATGTTTAGGAAATATTAGAGGGTCAATTATTTCGATTCTTAAACAAGAATGGAAAGATATGTTCTTTATTTATTTACTATGACTCTCACGCAAAAGTATTTCTATTAATGGCGAGGTACTTATGAGACTAAAGCGTTCACTGTGTAGTATTTTGTTGTGGCTGTACTTTGATCTTTGACACCGACACAAGGAACTAAATACAGTAAAGAAAAGTGTTGATAAGTTGCAAACGTAAAGGAATGCGTGTTGTGAGAGCCGACAGCAGGATGAGGAGAATAGTAGCACAAAGCAAAACCACCAACTAGTAACTACTTTTAAGAAGTAGTAATAGCTAACATCCGATTATTACCGACTCTTTACTACTTCTCAAAATCATTCGAATGATTCTTTCGATTCATTCGATTATTTTTCAAAGAATCGAATGATTATTCGATTCTTAAAATCACTCGATTATGCCCATCACTAATCATAGGTAACAAGAATCAGGCAGGGACATTGTTCTTGTTCAATATGCAGAAATCGAGATTTGGAAAAGTATCGATTCTCTACTAATCTCGATGTTTTCCTTTCGATACTGATACTTTTTATATTTAAAAATTTTTACCTAGGATGACAGAGCACATTTTGAGGCAAACAGTATTTTTAATGGAATGTACTGTGAGTGGAAATTAAAAATTGAGGAAGCCAAAGATTATAATAGGTGAAGCACATAATTGTGTATGTCAGCTGTAATAAAGATAAAACACAGGTGAAGAGATTTACACAGGATAGGAAGGAAAGAAGGATTCCATTTAACCAGTCTAGAGACTCATTAAATGAAAAAAAAGTTTGATTTTCACGTATTATAAAAAACTGTAAATAGCATCGATGATATCTACATATTTAAATATATTAAAGATTGTATTCGTTTTTGTACAGTATTTCCTATAAAACTGAATTGTATATTCTTTAATGTAAATGTTTCTTCAGGAAATTCTGGTATAATAATTCACTACTTTCAAACAATAACACTTTTATTCATCAGAGACATGTTTTCGCATAAAAACAATGAAAGAAATAGTTAAATCTGTCTCCCCACAATGAAGCAGACGATAAACTTGAGCTGCATTCTTTGGTCCTTGGCAATGCGCATGTTTATATCCATCCAGTATAATTTAGAGATCACTGGTTATACTTTAATACCTTATCTATGCAATTGCAAAACCATAGATTAGTAACCTTCATGAGCTGACACCTGACTAGTATAATCTGTGTTCTTAAGCATAATAATATTATCGTGGTATTTGTTTAGTGTCTATAAAGTCTTAAACAATAATTATCATTTGATAGTAATGTTTATACGAAATACCGTATGTGAAAATAAAAACTTTTGTCTCTATATTTCATTTGTGTAACCAGCTTAATAAATGTTAAAATTTAGTCCACATTTTTCCTGCTTTTACCTCTACTGAAAACCTGTTTACAAAGTGGTGCAAGAAAAAAAAATACAGCTACAGCTAAACGTTATAAAGAACAAATCTTATCACTATTTTTGTATATAGGAATCCATCTGTTGAAAATGTCTTTTGACAGACGCTGAAGCCAGAACAGGAGTTGTGATCGACGTCCTAATCAAGTGTTTATTGTTGAAGTTTATTTATTATTTGGTATAAATGGGAGCATTGACAAGTCGACAGAATGCTGGCGTGGAGGAAGTAGACATTGTGTCTAATCACGCCTATAAATACCCACCGAGATCAGGTATGATAATACGTGTTGAATTTTAACGTTAAGTCTTTTTGTTAACATGCCTTCCTTATTTCAATAAGAATCTTATGGTTTTAATAAACTTAGTCAACTTAAAGGATAGTTATATTAACCATTCATGTATATCATAAACTTATACCGACAGCTAATCACATGATCATTCCAAAAACTGGAATTAAATTCATTTAATTTAAAATTGACAACCTGGACACATGAATCGAACCAATGACCTACCAGGGTAATTTGCGCACCAATTTCTATCTTGGAGACATCCTGGTTGGTCATTTTTGGTATTCTGGGCCACTTTTCACTTGTTGTAAAGGGCAATGAACATTGCATTGGCTGTCAAACCATAAAACCTAGGTTCGATTACCTTTCTCTCAAGTTGTCATTTTTCACTTATTTGAACAATATTTACAAGTGTTTATGGATACAAAATTATTGCCATGGCTTATTCCGCATGAAATCCTTTGATTTGGGAATTCACCTGTGACCATTCTTTTCTGATTTGGTTTAGGGCTATGTGTTTACTAACCTTTGTAACTTATAAGTTTGATGCAAGTTAAAGTGAAACATTTTGGGGCTGGTACCAATATCCTTCTCATAGAACTTATAAAATGTAATTTCTTTGTTACATTACAATATATGTGTACCTATATTATTATTATGATTACTCACTTATTATAACAAACTCTAAAAACTCATTCTTACAGTATTTCCTACTAGGTCAGAACCATTTATATCTGAGGTTTGATAAGTGTTTGTAGTAATAAGCTAACTCTGGTCGAACCCTCTTCAGTGGCCGAATGGTCTAAGGTGTCACTCTTGTGTTAGGCTGGCCTGCTGGATACAGGGAGAATGGGGGTTCAAATCCCAGTCGGGTCTACTGAGGATGGTTTTTCTTAACCGGCTCCCCACTTTTCTTTCATGCAAATGCGGGTAGATTGCTTCCAAAATGTTTGGCCTTCTTCATCCCTACCCCATTAGAGTAGTTATAATATATGACTATAAACTGAACAGGTAGTAAGGCGGGATGATATAAAAAAACTATGGTTGAATCTATATTGTACCAATCCGACATCTAAGTTTAGCTGGTAGAATGTCTTTCTACTGAGCCAGGGATCCCGGATTTGATTCTTGGTATGGCTGAAAAATGTTTCATTGGTGAAATGTGAATTTACCCTTTCACATTGATGAATTAACAGCTGGGGACTGGGTTTTGTGCCTGTCCTATCTTAAACTAGATTATAAGGCATATGAAGCTACGACAAGCCCAGCAAGCCGGTAGCTTGAATAAAAATTGACCAAGGCCACAGGCTGGAAACAGTAATGGATGTACCGATAGCTAAAAAAAAAGTAGTGTACCAGTTGAATTTAATTAGGGCTAAACATTTTTTGTATCTGTCGCAGGCAACTATTTTGGCAGCCACTTTATAATGGGAGGAGAGAGATTTGACACGCCTCAACCTGAAGCTTACTTGTTTGGAGAGAATGCGGACCTCAACTTCTTGGGCAGCAGGCCCACTCCTGTGAGTTGGACACATCATTAGACCTAGTGATAGTCATATACTAAAGGAGTTAAATACAAGTACCCAGCACAAGCACACTCTAATGTCTAAAAAGGTGTCTGCGGTTTAATTGTATTGCTCCCTTAAACCCCACCAAAAGCCATACATAGGACTATTGTGTTATGTTCAGTTCCCTTACCCTCCGCCACAAGCCAACGAGCCGACCAAGACGCTCAAGAGCTTGGTAAATATCCGCAAGGAGTCGCTGAGGTTTGTTCGGTCACCAGAGGGTCTAAGCAAAGCTGGCGCGGATGGAGATTGTGAATATCTCAAGGCTACCAACTTCAACATCGAGTTTACATTTGACTGCGATGCTCGCTGCGCCATCACAATCTACTATTTCTCTACAGAAGAGATCAGTACCACCGGCATCACGTGAGGACAAATTCTACTCGCATGCTCTGATCATTTTGAAATATTCATTCTGCCAAAGGTATACATTTTATTAGTGATTAGGTTATAATTTGTCAATAAAAACACTTTCATACTACTTTTAGGTTTGACTTTTTTATAAGATTCAGTTTTGTAACTTTTTTTAAAAATCGCATCTTATAACCCTTTCGGGTTATACACATACGCACTAATTGTGCCAATGTGTTAGGGATGAGGAAGGTTGAATTTATAGGATGTGTACCTGCATTTTTGTGGAGGGAGAGTGAGAGACCATTTATCAAAATTTAAAAACCACTTTTCAGTACACCCAACCAGGGCTCGAACCCTGATTTCCCCTGTCATAGGCAGTACAATCTACTGCGAGAGTGATGCCCTTAGATCATGCGGTCACCAAAGTACTCACTTTTGTAACTGACTGTTCTTTGCTGCATATTAATATTAGTACATTGATTAAAAATTCATCCTTTCCGGTATAGTAAAAATTATTTTAACGTTCATTAAATAATAAAAATTCACATTAAAATGCACCTTTTTTGTTCTACTATAGAAGGGTCTAAAGGTACCAAAAGAATGATTGAGAGATTTTGAGAGCAAAGTACTGAGAAAGATATTTGGACCTAGAGGGATGAACAAAAGGAGGATGTAGAATTACATGGCTTGTATGCATCCCTAAACATATTAAGAAAGCACCCAGGCTGAGGTGGTGTGATCATTTGGTGAGTATGGGGGATGACAGATGTGTAAATAATTTTAGTTGGGAAACTTGAAGAAACAAAACTCCTTGGAAGGCCGAGATGTCGATAGGAAGATGATGATAAAATAGATTTGAAGGATGTTGAATGTCAGGTTAGGAATTGTATGGAGCTCTCTTAGGATGATAGGGTTGAATGGCAAGCTTACGTTATTGCTACCATGTACCTTCGAGTTCCAGCTAAGATTGGAGAGTCAGTTTAAGGTTGAATTGCTGTTGAAACAAGTTAACAAGGCCTAAGATGAGGGGGAATTCAGTGTTCAAATGGTCTAAGGCATCATTCTCATGTTACACTAGCCAACTGATGATGGGAAGATCGGGGTTTGAATCTTGGTTGGGTCTACTGAGGGTGGTTTTTCCCAGATGGTTTTACCCACTTCCTCCATGCAAATACGGGTACACTTCCTATAACTTTCATAATCCCAAAACCCCTAACTTTATTAGTAAATAAGTGTATAGTCGGAATGGGTAGTGGGACTCAGTGCTAAAAAAAAACCCATAAAGTGTCGCATTTAAAATGTGAATGTATTTCAGGTACAGTCCCAGAGACCCAAGCATGAGCTCGGAGACGTACCACTACAAGCGCGGAGCTAATCAACAGTTCTGTCAAGTATCACACGTGTTCAACCCGGCCAAGTATCTGGAGGATGAACTGAACTACGACCCAGAGCGAGACATGATCCCTATCACTATCCACTGTGTCACGGAGGAGGGGACAGAAGGTAACAGTGACTGACACCAGTGTCAAGTACGACCTAGAGTGAGACATGATCCCTATCAACATACCAGTAACAAGAGTTGGTGATTGTGTTCTCTGCCATGACATTCACTGCCTTGTTACCTTGGCTACTAGTTTTGTGTTGTGTTACAGAACTGCGCCAGTCCCATACCACTATTGCAGTGGTGGATCGGCACTTGGATGGCACATATGTCTTGAAGGCACTCAAGCAGAAACTTTATGTAGATGGCCTGTGCTATCTTCTGCAGGAAATCTATGGCATCGAGAACAAAAACAACGAGATTATCAAGGTGATGTGGCCGATGTAGGAAGGGTATGGCTAACTGTGTGCATGGGGGTGGGGCGCGTTGTTTTATTATCCTTTCTTCATACTAAAGACATTCACTTTCACTCAATTACCATCCATATTCTTAACCCTTAGATGTTACTACAAAATTCAAGTAACACAAGATGACTAGATGTCTGAAGAGCATTATTAATTTGAGCCCATTCTGCCTGAGAATATAAATCAATATATCCTTAGGATGCACTTATTGCACTTAGTTATACTTGACACAATCCTGCCCTAAGCTATTTGTATTACCAACCTTACAAAGAGAGTTTTTTCTATACCTTCTTTTTCTTTGTCTCCTACTCTCATCCAGTCAACTATCAATTTCACCCACTTGCTCACCTCGATAGTATTTCAATGGCCAGTCAGCTCACTAACCTCTTTTTTTTTAAAATCATTTTTCTTCTTAACCCCATCCTTCTTATTTACTATGCCTGCATGGTTCATAAGCAACTTTCAGACAAGTAGAGAGCAGAGTAAACAATGAGTTATCAACAGACACACAATGCAGAAATAGAGCTCGAAATTTCCAACCATAAATGAAGTTTGACAGGAGCATGTCAGCTGTCATGAGGAGAAACAAGATTAGGAATGAAGTTATCTGGAAAATAGTAGGGGTACAGGGAGTACATGGGATAGTAGAGGAAGTAAGACTGAGATGGTATGGTCATGTAATGAGGATGTTGGAGTACATGAGATAGTAGAGGAAGTAAGACTGAGATGGTATGGTCATGTAATGAGGATGTTGGAGTACATGAGATAGTAGAGGAAGTAAGACTGAGATGGTATGTTCATGTAATGAGGATGTTGGAGTACATGAGATAGTAGAGGAAGCAAGACTGAGATGGTTTGGGCATGTATTGAGGATGTTGGAGTACATGAGATAGTAGAGGAAGTAAGACTGAGATGGTATGGGCATGTAATAAGGATGTCAAAAGAGAGAATGCCGAAGAAAATGTTGAAAATGAATTACGAAGAAAATTTTAGAAATGAAGTATGTAGGAAAAAGGCCGCAAGGTAGGCCGAGAAAGAGATGGGAGGAACAGATAACAGAAAGTGTGCAAGTGAGAGGAGATGAATGGTGGGAAGATTGAGGCATTTTACAAAACTTACAAAGCCACAAACTGGAAACAGTTGATGATCATGGGTGTGCACCTATATTACATTTTGTAATATCTTAACAAAACAAAATTTTGAAGCTTTTTAAAATCTTGAAAATGTATTAAATCATGGTTTCTTACTCCAATTTATTGTTTATTCTCATCACAGGGTGGTGGGGACGAGGATATGGAAGACAATGGATCTGAGTGTGTGATCTGCATGTGTGATGTACGTGACACACTCATATTACCCTGCAGACACCTTTGTCTGTGTAACTCTTGCGCTGACTCCCTCAGATACCAGGTATTACACTGTAATTGTCAGTTCTTGTCTGTGTAACTCTTGCGCTGACTCCCTCAGTTACCAGGTATTACAATGTAATTGTCAGTTCTCATCTGTCAGCAGATCCATATTCAACCTCTGTGGAGTGTAATGTTCCGTCTTATTGTTCCAGGCCAACAACTGTCCAATATGTCGCGCACCATTCAGAGCCCTCCTGCAAATACGAGCGCTTCAGAAGTGTGTCACTCTTCCACAAGGAGTAGCTTTGCCCACAGAAGTGAGTATACGTGGTGCTCTACCTGAGTTTACCAACTCCACTATCTCTCATATTGAACCATATGTTTATGTATGCATGTGGAATTCACAACATTAATGTTTTTTATATTCTTATTTGGAAGAGATCATAATCATCTGTTTCCATCCTGTGGCCGGGTCACATACCCCCATCTTCCTCTATTCTCTCACCATTCTTCCTCCTTTAATTGCTTCCATGCTTCTCCTTTCACTTGCACACTTTCAGTTATTTGCTCCTCCCATCCTCTTTCTTGGCCTCCTTTGCGGTCTTTGTCCATCATTACATGCCCATACCATCTTATCTGGATGGTATTTGAAATAGATCACTAGCACACTTACCTCGGTGATACTGGAGTATAAATTGTTCGAATGAAAGGTTATCTTTTAAAAATGTGTTTATGTGTTTTTTAGTGTTTTATATCAACACTTTCTACTCCATTATCACTAAGGTAAGTGTTCTGGTTATTCCTCCTAGTTTAAATTATGATATTGTTTCTACCTTAAATGTGTGGGCCCAGGGATCTGTCAGGATGTCCTTGGCCGAGGATAAAGGGGGGATGATATGATCACTTGTGTGGGTTCGTGATTGACGTTAGACTTGGCTTTTAGAAGGTTTTTATAACATAAAGAAAGTACTTAGACGGAACAGCTAATTAGAATACTCGAGGAAAAGATACTAGGTTTTATGAAGGTTGTTAAGTCATAACCTTCATAAAACCTAGTATCTTTATCTCAAGTATTCAAATTTTGTAAAGTCTTTAAATTATAATATTAATAACTCTAATCTAGTCAATTTGCTAATTTACACTTTTCATTGCTTATCAGTTAATCCTTTAATCTGCTACTACTTAATAGTGTTTTGCACAGATTTATATTTTTACTTATTTTATGTTAACTAGTTTCTGAAATTTAATACTTAACTATCTCAAAGATGATTTTTCAGAAATGTTATTGTACCTGTTTTATTTGACTTAATTTCTTGATATATTAGTTTCTCTTTGAATAAATTATCTTCATGTTGTTTCTTAATTCATATTGTTCAATTTACCAAAGAAGTTATACCAATTAATCTAAATAGCTGTACCATCCAAGTAGTGATGGGTCGAACCAGCTCATTGACGTGAGCTAGCTCACATAAGCTCACTCACTCAAAAGAGTCGTTAATGAAGAGTCATTCACATGAGTCATATCGTTCACCGCATGGCTCGCTCGCTCCCAAACCCTTCACCCCTTACCATTCTAACTTGATGAGCGAGCACTAACTAGTTATCACAATTCCCGTTACGAGTGTACAAATCTGTCCCTTCCCTTTCAACTTATAAACGACTTATAAGATGTATGTGTAATTTATCCGAAGCCTATTGAGTTTGATTCTTTAATTTTATTACTTACGCATATTACTTATAATAATTAACCTTAGCATATAGCCTTTAGTGTCTAATTCACAGAATTATGTCTATTGATGTTAAGAAAAATAGTTAGTTTAATATTGTAGGCTGTGCTGCAATCTAGTAACAATAGTAAGCATCTATAGTTTTTTTTTGTAGTAACGAACGAAGAACGACGGAAGAGTCGTGAATGATAAACTCTTGACTCTTTTTAATGTAGTGAGTGTGTAATGGCGGCGTGAATGACACGCTCACGAAGAGAGAGTCGTTCGTTCACAGCTCTCGTTCAAGAGTCGTTCAATTTGAATGACTCGCTCACGAGCGACACATCACTACATCCAAGTACTTTCCTTATATTATAAATTCATATTTCTCCTTACTACAATTAAAATGAATATAACTAAAAATTTAGAAGGTTTATTGATACTACTATGACTATCACAAATGTGATGTTAAAAGGGAAGTTAAAATGAAGAACTTAAAGAATATATAGAAACGAGTACAGAACGAGGTGTTAAGAGGTTTATCCAATAGCTTGTTTGACTGTGAGATGCTCCCTGCACGGTCGTCGAACCTAGTTCCCTGGGCTTGAGCGGCAGCCCCGACTGGCACTTGATGAACCCGACAACTTAGCCCACGTGACCTCGTGGCAGGCAGCGTGAGCTAGATTACGGTCTTCTGTAGTCAGTTGCAAGGGGCTCCAAAACCTCTCATTTTATCCGGGCCGCCGGCCTGGTTTCTAGCTAAGGAGTGCTTACACCCCCTTTTGGGTCAGATTCTCTAGTTTATTTGTTTATCTAATCATCATAACAATCTCATAACATTCGTTATGTCATTCGCCACTCTAAATATACTATGTTTACACAAACATGCCTTCCGATTAAGGCCGTATGATTACAATATTTTTATTATTCTCTTTAAAAATAAATTTCATTTTGGCCTTAAAACTATTATGTTCATTGAAAATAGCTCTTTAAAGTTTTTTTTTCTGTCTTTCTTTTGCGGTACATTTTGTTATAAATTGGAGAAGTTATAGGAAAGGGGGGTAGGAACATATAAAAGGGAACAAACACAAAATAATGAAAAGCAGAACACAGTTTATACTTTACAGTGCTGCCACTGGACAAAGAGGTAATGACTACCTCTTGTAGACAGTCACATTGCTAATGCCCAATCTCCCCTATCCTATCCAAGTCTCCAATAATTATTTACCAATTTAATTTTTCTTTTTTCCTTTTTTTTTGTTTCCTTTTTCAGGAAGTTGTGTTGCATGTTTTACACTCCCTCCTAATTAGTTCTGATATAGTGAATATTTGATCAGGAGATTGGGCGGCCTTTACTTGTTTGTCCAGTGGTGGAAATGTAAAGTGTGAACTGTGTTTTTCTTTCCATTGTTAAAACCATATTATGTTTATTTATTTTTACGGTATATGTTTCTCTCCATCATTCATAATAAAACATTTACCTATATCCATTATTGTTTCCAGCCTACGGTCCGGGTCAGTTTTTTATCTAAGCTGTATATTTTCAACTACCGTTTTGTTAGGCCTGTTGTGGCTTCATGTGCCTTATAATCTAACCTAAGACTGGCATAACATCCAATCCCTGACCGTTAATTTATTAATGTGAAAGGGTAAACTCACATTTCACCATTGATAAATTTTTCGACCATGCCGGGAATCCCACCCAAGATCCTAAACTTAGTAGACAGACATGCTACCAACTGAGCTAAGATGTCTGGCCAAATTTTTTTTTACCAAATTACATAAATTTTTTTTATTTAATTGGAAAGTTATTTAATGTAAAAGATATGTAAAGTGCAAAGTGTATATTTTTGGTATTTGTGTAAATTTATATTGGCTAGTTGATGGACTAGATTCACTATGGTTAAATAATGTGTTCAGGGGAATGACAATGTCCCAGTGGGGTACGAGGGAGTGTCTCTAATAGAGGCCCTGAATGGTCCATGTCCTACGCGACCTGTTCCCCTGATGGTGACTCTGGATGTGGCAGAAACTCCAGACCAAGATGTTGCATTGCAAGCAGTGGAGGCACTTAACAGGTGGGTAAGCACTCGATTACACTCGCACATTTGTTGAGCGCAACAATTTGCAGGAATTCTAATATTTGTTTACTCCCCGAAGGTCACACTTGGAACGAACTTCCAGTAGCAAGCTACGACTGGCAACCAGCCCTGAGGATCCTGAACTTTCCAGGGACTCTAGCACTCCGGAGGTCAGTCCAACAAACATCCAGTGTTTCAGTGGTCAGTACCTGCCTCGGTGGCATAGTTAGCTGACACGCTGGTTTCGTGTCGAGTGAGACTGCCGAAGATGGGGAGATCGAGGTTCGAATCTCGCTCGGGTGGAGGTGGTTTTTACTAAATGGTATTCTACTCTTCTTCCACACAAATGCGGGTTTACTTCCTCTAAAATTTAGCCTTCCCAATTCCTAACACATTAGTGTAATTATTACTTAAGCGTACAACCCGAACGGGTAGTTAGACGCGGTGGTAAGTATTATTATTTATTATTCATTGGCCAGTAATAAACATTCACTATTACAGTGGTTATTCCGACAAACGTCCAGTACTGCAATGAAGGTTGTTGTGATGTTGTAGTTTCGAATGTCGGTGCTCCTCGCTCAGGAGGAAGAAGGCCACAAAGATTGCCAACCAAGCAATAAGTCCCCACTCCTGATGAAGCACTGCAATGCTACCAGAGACCTAGTGAAGTTGATCAACGAGAAGACACATCACGACTCTGAACAGGTTTGTTTGTGTTACTGCTCCTATGCTTCTTCAGATAGGTTATTCTGTGCTAGGCACAGACATGTAACTCTGTATTTCTTTATTTTTTCTTAAAAGATCATTAAAACTATTGTAGGAACACTGTCAAACTAATGGTTCTGTGAACAGTAGACCTCGCTCCCTCCAAGTTATTATCGTTACTACAGTCTTACTAGTAGTTCTGTGAACAGTAGACCTCCCTCCATATTATTATCGTTACTACAGTCTTACTGGTAGTTGTGTGAACAGTAGACCTCGCTGCCTCCATATTATTATCGTTACTACAGTCTTACTAGTAGTTCTGTGAACAGTAGACCTCGCTGCCTCCATATTATTATCGTTACTACAGTCTTACTAATAGTTCTGTGAACAGTAGACCTCCCTCCATATTATTATCGTTACTACAGTCTTACTGGTAGTTCTGTGAACAGTAGACCTCGCTGCCTCCATATTATTATCGTTACTACAGTCTTACTAGTAGTTCTGTGAACAGTAGACCTCCCTCCATATTATTATCGTTACTACAGTCTTACTGGTAGTTCTGTGAACAGTAGACCTAGCTGACTCCATGTTATTATCGCTACTAAAGTCTTACTAGTAGTTCTGTGTACATTTTAAATTCAAAACAAACTCGATTCAAGTATATAAAATACTCTCTAAACCAAATTGGAGTTTGAAATTTTTTTTGTCTATTGTTTTATGGTTGAAAAAATATATTGTGCTTAATTTTATAACTTTATGCACTAAAATCACTTAGAAAATGACAAAACTTTTACTGTATAATTCTTTGTAATATTTCATTATAATTTGATAAATCAACTCATAATTACATAGCTAGTCACGCTGTTTTCCCACAGGGTAGGCACAAAATTGTGCATATAGCGCAAAAAAACAACTCCATACTTAATCCATACTCACTAATTTTCTCCAAACTTTCCTATCCTCAAATACTACCTTTGCTTCAACATCTATGTTATACCGAATTTTCACACACTCATCTACAACATTTATCCAGGTATTAATGGCCTACTCCTTCCTTTTGATACACACTCATCCTCTTAACATGCCCAAATCATCCTAAGAGTCAAGTTATTAATATAACATGCAATTCATTCACTTCAAATTTGTTCATATGATTATCAATTTGCAAAAGCCCAGAATGGCAATAATTGAACACAAAGGGACTATTTTAGCTGTCAATGTATTTATTGGCTTAGTTTAGTAATCATCATCAATTGTTTTCAGCCTGTGACCGGGTCAGTTTAGTAAAATGCTTCCATCTTCCTCTATCCCTCCACCATTCTTCTCCTTTCATTGGAAACACTTTCTGTTATATGCTTCTCTCATCTCTTTCTTGGCCTCCCTCGTGGTCCTTTTCCTACATTCTTCATTTTCTTTGGCATCCTCTTTTTTTCCTTATCTTAGTAATTATTAAAGTCGGATTTTTTTTCGAAGCCAAGTCAGTTTTTTAAGCTTTGCACTCTCCTAATGTAAAACTTGGTCACGGATATTGTTCTCTTTGAAAGTAGAGTTTGTGATGTTGCCCAGACTGTAGATGAAGATAGTGAAAGTGAGAAGTTGTCCCCACTGCTGGATGCAGCCACCAGCACAAACCCACAAGCTGTGGACTGCGCAGTACCAACATCTGCAGATGAACTTGATCTGGATGAAGATGATATGGAGCTCAAAGTGGAGATGTTGCCAGAAGATAAGAGAATTGTCACCATGACAAATGTCACACAAGGTCATTATCACAACACTATCACATACCTAAACTTAGTTCAGGCATGTTCAATGAAAAGGGTTTGTATTTCAGGCTTGTTGAATGAATAAGTGTATTTCAGGCATGTGGGATGAATGGGGTTTGTATTTCAAGCATGTTGGATGAAAGGGGTCTGTACTTCAGGCATATTTAATGCAAGGGGGTCTGTACTTCAGGCATATTTAATGAAAGGGGTGTGTATTTCAGGCATGTTGAATAAAACTGGTTTATATTTTAGGCATGTTGAATGAAAATGGTCTGTATTTCAGGCATGTTGAACAGAATGGTCTGTTTTCCAGGGATGTTGAACGGGAAATGCCCGAGCGCAGGAGATGGAGACGTGGTTACGACTGCAACAGGAGAGGACTCTGATTACTACACCCCTGAGGACCCTGCTACCACCATCTTAAGTCCCCTGCACTCTGAGAAGGTACCTATCACTTACATCTTCCCCTCGTCTGCTTGTACTCGAATATAGTCATGACAGTATGTGTGACATTCCAGACTCTCTTCTAGTGTGAGACATCATAAACTGCTCTTCTTGCAATCTTAACACACTTTCAGTTTGATATCAAACAATAAACAATATCGCTGCTTTATCTGATAGCTCGTGATGTCCGCATGTCCGTCACATACTGCCTTAAAATATGAGTGAAGAATGACCCTGGGCACAGGACGGCTCTTGAATATCTCGGTGGTTAGAGCATTGGTGTACTAAACCAAAGTTACAGGGTTTGACTTATGTGTACAGGTGTCCTTTATCACTTTAGATGGAGCTATACACATAACTAACAAATTTAATAGTTTTGTATATTTAATCCATAGTAAGGAAAAAAAAAGTGCTGAAATCATCGCTCTTCAAATAAGTATTGATAGTTTGTAAGCTTTATGACTATAATGTAATATAAAATAGTTTTACAACATTAGCTGAACAACACAAAATATCAGCTATTTTAGTGGTCATGCCTAGATGTTTATTTGTCATTTTCATACTGTATAGCTCAGAAATTCTCGTTAAAAAACTCGACAAAATCTCTAAGAAAATACCTCAAAGCCGAGTTTTTTTTAAAATTGTTAGTACTCATATCAAAAGCCACCTTAGATTCCCCCCTATAACCCCCATACCCTGCCCACCATCATTCTGTTGTTGTTTAGAGTAAGAATGTTAGATTTTCCCTTCACAAGCTTGCTTTATGATACGATAGCCCATACAAGACCCTTGGTATCAGAATGGTCCACACCTGGGGTTGGCAACCATGTTGGGCCCTGATCAACTGATAATCTTATCAACGAAATCACTCATCCTTTCTCCTAACTACTTTTTGTTTTTGTCTATACATCTTATATATATTCCTTGAATGCAATATTTCTAAAAATATACATGTGACCTGGTGGTCTAGGGGTAAGGTGTCAGACTTCAGTGCTGAGGGTCCGGGGTTCAATCCTCGGTCACGGCACAGATTTATCTGATTGCCAAACCCTTCCTTCACCTCTAATAAGACGTGTATTAATCACAACTTGTGAATGTGTGGAATGTCAGGCCTCCACCGTGGTTCGGATCCCACGTTAAACTGTAGGTCCTCCATTTCATCTCACAATCACCCTACCATTACACATTAGCGTAAGTGCGCATAACCCGAACAGGTAGTAAGACGCGGTGATGATAATAATAATAATAATAAATAATAATAACTAATAAATATAATAATAATAAAATGTACATTCTAATAGTTAGGAGTGTGTGAAGCCAGGTTTTTCCAGTTCGAAGCTAAGTCAAAGTGAATCGAAGTTGGAATAAATTTAAGTACTATGAAAGTTCTGAAAACAAAATTTTGTGAAAAACTTGATGTGTTTAGCATCACTCTGTTTATATTTGATTTACTTCAATTTTAAACAAAAAAACAAATTTTGACTTTCCATTAGACTATCTTGGTCCTATTCCATTCCTATTATTACAAAAATGTTTAAAGATTAAGGTTATTTGGAATAGAGCTCTAGGCTAGATCATGGTTTAAATTAGGAGGTATAGCCAACACACTTTTCTTGGTGATACTGGAGTAGAAATTGTTTAAATAGAACACTAAAAAAACACAAACAAATTGTTAAGGAGAAGCTTTCATTGTTACAGACAGCTTCATCAGTCAACCTTGCAGTTCAACCAACAGCATCAGTCTACTCTCTTAACCCGATGAAGCTGTCTGTGACAATGAAAGCTTGTCCTTAAAATATGTTTTTGTGTTTTATAGTCTTCTATCTAAACCATTTCTACTCCAGTATCACCAAGGTAAGTGTGCTGGCTATACCTCCTAATTTAAACCAAAAATGTTTAAAGACAGGTTTATTTAAACAACTGCAAAAAATGTTATTTATTGGTGCATAAAAGGTTAGGATCTTAGGTTGGGATAAT
The DNA here is from genome assembly GCA_033556935.1 of Timema podura. Lineage (NCBI taxonomy): Eukaryota > Metazoa > Arthropoda > Insecta > Phasmatodea > Timematidae > Timema > Timema podura. The sequence goes on along the minus strand of JAVRXN010000004.1, from coordinate 12,898,323 downwards.
TTTTCATGTAAACATATTAAATATTATACCCAAAATACTTATTACTATGCACTTTAATGTCTCGGACACCATTGAAATGTATTAGTTATGGAGTTCCAAATTACTATGGTATTTGAACACAGTTTAATCTTTTTTATGAACCTCTATACTGTGTTTATTAACCACAACAATCTAATTACTGCACATTACACAGAACAATGTACAAACGAAATTAAATGTGAACCGTATGCCTTATGTACTGTATATGTGTGCACGAATACATACTAAACTGCTGAAACACCACCCCCCTCGCTGATGGCTTCGAAGGGGTGGGAGGTATGTACCTTGAAGTACCATAGTTAAGTAGACATTACTATGAAGGCTATTTTAGAAAACTTTTACTAGAAGGGGAAGGCAGGACTGCTCTCATTTTTTGCGAGACAATGGCAATCCTGACATTACTACTGTAAAATACTGTATATGAACAGATGTTTTTAATTTTTGTACACTGTTTAAGAGATGATATGAAGTGTCCCCTCCGTTATTGGAAAGTTAATTCATCATAAGAGCCCATGTTATTTTGCTGAGGAAATTGTTATCTATAAAAAAGAATCCACTTTTCAGAAGTGTTCATTAATTGACATTTCAATGTATTTAAAAAAAGTTATATAATATTATTTTTTTTTTATCATTGGAAACTTTCCTTATTGGTGTGTGTATAAATGATTTTAAAAAATACTGAATTTAATATGGCATAAAAATAATGTAAATAATCCATGGAATAATAAAAATGATCCACCTGAGAAAAATAATGCCAAATTAAAGCTTAACTTAGCTGGACATTATTTTTAAAGTAAAATAGTGCAATAGCCATCATCATTAACCTAATCCAGCTCCATTTGTGGTTTACAAGCCTCTTCCAACTCGCTTGATCTTTGTACAGTTGATCTTGAACCTTGTTCCACTCCACACCATCTTGTCTCACTTGCTGTTACTGCGGGTCTTGTGCCCTCCAATTCTTTCTTTATAATTACTGCAATAGTAATTTATTAAACACACATTTCAGCAGACATATAGGAAAAAATGACATAAGTCATGGCATCAACAACTCTGGCCCATTTTATTATTGTTTCCTTTGTATCATTAATTTAATCATTCACACAGTATCAAACTAATAAGAGCCCCTCCATTCTAGAACCCATGGAGATTATTATTAATCTTTATGTTTTTTACATTCTGATAAAAATTATTTTTTAACTGTGGTTTTTAAAGTTTTATTGTTTAACATTGTGAATTTGTGTGGTAAATATGACTATCATATACTAAACAACACCTTCAAAAGATTAAAATTGAAAATAGGTTTATTAAAAAAAAAATTTGGAATATTTTGAAGCAATATTCTTTTTTAAAAGTGCAACTATTTAACATTCAATTTGACTTCAAGTTTTTCAAAGCTTTGCACACCCCTAATCATAATTAACTATTTGATATTCCCAGATAAACTTTTAATGACAATGCAGTTTTTTTACATGATTGACTGAAAATTTCCAAAAGATCAACCAGTTGCTGACCCTTGGTCTAGAGCAGGGGTCAGCAATGGGTTGATCGCGATCGATCTTGTAGAAAACTACATTATCACGAAAAGGTAAACTTACCTTGCATTATTCCACTATGGTATAGCTTATAAGATGTCATAGTGTAATCAATCGAGGTAAGACTGCTACCTTTCAGGGTAAACAAAGTGTACCTTTTATTTATTTTATATAGAGAATTTAAGAAATAAATACAAGATGTATAGAAAAAAAAAAAGAATTAAAAGTAAAGCAGGGAAACAGGTTGGTCAAAGGACTTTTGATAAATGTAAATGTCGATCCCGGCCCTAAAAGGTTGTCAACCCCTGATCTAGTTCAGGTCTTCTTAAATTGTGGGTTGCGACCCTATACGGGGTTGCGTAACTGAATGTGAGGGCCACGAAAAATGTTGCAACTATAAAGGATTTATGTACGCGCAACGAACAAAAATTAATTCAAAATCAAACACGGAATAATCGAGATGTTTCGCAGCGCTCGCCTGTGTTGCCTCGCACAATTTCACTGCAGCCTTGATTCTAAACACGCAACAAATTGTTACGTATTATGTCAAAAGATAAAATTAAAAGTTTTACCAAAATAGTTAACATATGGAAGAATAGGGTGGAAAATGGTACTTAAGAAATATTTACAGCTACAGATGATTTTATAATTAAAAATACCTTCCCAAAGATTTAATTATAAGAGTTATAATTTATCATCTGAAGTTTCTGGAAACATAGTTTCAGAAATACTTCCCTTCAAATTTTGAATTCTAAAAAATTAATTTGGGTTCATTGACCATACTCAATAGAAATCAAAATTGCCAATCATTTGCCACTGAAAGTTCAAGAAGAGTTCGCCGAGTTATCAGGCGACACAGATTTAAACCTGAGTTTCCTAAAAAAAAATCTTCAAATTAATTTTGGCTTGGGATTAGGACAGAATTTCCATTAATTTCTGAAATGGCCTTAAAAATACTTAGCCATTTTGTACTAGGTATTTATGTGAAGCGACGTTCTCAGCAATGACAATTATAAAATCAAAATATTGATCAACTATGAAAAACATCTACATCCTGCAGTATCAAATATTCAGCCAAGAATTTAATTTATGTAAAAATAAATTAGCACATTCCATATCATTAGTGTGCAAATTTGCTTTCATCATTAACAAATGGTAAAACTTATTTAATACCAAAGAATTGTTTTAAAATACATTTTTATGATTATCGGTAAATGTTTGATTTTAATACCTAATTTATATACCCAGGGTCGCGTAAAAAATTCTCAGGCGAAAATGGGTCATGAATGGAAAAAGTTTAAGAACCCCTGATCTAGAGCATAGAATTCTTAGTTAGACAACATGCTATCTTGAAATAATAAAAACTTAACTTTACCTAGTCTGGTAGGCATCAAATACTTCTGTATAATCTTCACACTCGACGTCTTGCCACAAATGTTATTAATAAATAAGCGTTTTATAGGTTATCTTATCCTTGGTTTTAACATGTTTAGTAAATGTCCTAATTGTAAGTATTAGTATATAAATCATACTAGGATGACTGTACAAATGTAAATATGTAAAAAGTAATTGCACTTTATATAATGTACATTATGTTATTGATATAGCTTTAAGCTTAAATTTGTAGTTTTGGTAGATCTATATTGTATGTGTCTTGCATGTATGATTAATTTTACACAGTGTTTGTTTTTTATAATAAACAATATCAAACAAAATTATTTTATAATCTAATGACCAAGTTCCAAACAACTAGCTTACTTAACAGATTAAAGTGTTTTGTATTCCCTCGACTAATTCTGCAATAAACACGACAGCTTTTGTTTTCCTTGGTGATTGGTTCGATTGAGGCCTCACAGTAGTACAAACTTTAAAACTAACCTGTCGAGTGGTTTGAATCGCTGTAGTTAGGTTAAGTTGGAGCCCCTCTGGCTATTTAATACACGGTGCTTCTTGGCTCATGTTAATTTGTTGTTGTATTTTATGTTTCTGAAAATTAAATATTTAAAAAAAAAATCAAAGCTTTATTTTATTTTAAGTTTTTATTCCTTCAACTCTTCTCTTGAACTATCAAAATCAGTGCATGCATTAACTAGTTAGAACATTACACGATTGAAGATATTTCGTTGGGACAAGTGAAAGTCAAATAACAATTGACAACTGATAAGCTCACAGAAACTACAAATTTCCAAAGCTCTTAACAACACACAAATAATTACTTAAATGCCTGATTAACAGTGCATTAAAAACCTTTTGAGCTATGTATTTATATTATAAGTTACTAAGAGGAGATGTAAATTCAGTTTCATAGTCATATGCGAAACTGGGCCATTCCATTCTGGTCTAGGTAAGTGTAGTCTTGTATTTATTATAGAGCTGCATTTAAGGCGTACGAAGTCTGAATATGAAACTGGCCGTATTTACATTTCCTTAATAAATCAAGTCTTTATCTCCACAAATTGTTGGGAGTGAAATTAATTTATCCTGATGAGGATTTTCAATAGACATATTTTATTATTGGCACAGCATCTTACTACCCGTTCAGGTTATATACACGCTAATGTGCAATGGTAGGGTGATTGTGAGATGAAATGGAGGACCTACAGTTTAACGTGGAATCCGAACCACGGTGGAGGCCTGGCATTCCTCACATTCACAAGTTGTGATGAATACACATCTTGTCAGAGGTGAAGGAAGGGTTTGGCAATCAGATAAATCTGTGCCGGGACCGAGGATTGAACACCGCACCCCTAGTATAAAAGTCTGACACCTTACCCCTAAATTGCCAGGTCACCAGATATTTTATTGAAAAGTTCCACCTAAAAGCCCTTCACCCCCATTTCAAAACTTGAACCTTGTTAAGATGGCTAACCTCTTTAAGTCTGGAAATGTTCTCTCTTAATATTAATCATCATAATCATGAACAATTTCTATCCACTGGCCTGGTCTGTTTGGAACATAAGCCTCTCCAAAGTATCCACCTCTCCTCCTTCACCATGACCCAATCTTCTCTTCTGCCCTCTCTTCAGTATAATAATTGATGTAAAGTCAGTGCTCCAGAGTTTCCACAAGGAAGACTTTTTTTTCTTAACCTCTGGGCCCTTAGATCGAGGTAAGTTGAGGATAGGCAAAAATGTGATTCATTGAAAGCTTAAGATTGAATTCAAGATGAATTGGTTAGGGACATGCGAGAACCACTTTTTAAATACAAGATAATATTGAGATGGGCGAACAAGAAAACTTTCTTTGAAAGTACAAAAATGTAAATGTTTATTTAAGTAAATATATAGTTTATAGTGCTACGGTTCTTTTGACATTGGAGCTGGCATTGTTTTAGATTAACTTATAGTTCATTCAAACACTTGAGCTATGATTCATACACATTTCTGATGCAATTTATAAAATACGGATTGTTGCAATGTATTCCATTTAAAATTCATTTTTTTAGTGTAACAATTTATATCAACTTTTTTTTAAATTTAGCACCACATCTTACTACCGTTCGGGTTATACGCTTAAGTACTAATTACACTAATGCATTAGGAATTGGGAACGTTGGATTTAGAGGAATTGAACCGCATTCGCGTGGAGGTAGGGTGGAAAACCATTTAGGAAAAAACCGCCCCCCAGTTCACCTAGCCAAGATTCCAACCTTTATCCCTCACCCCTCCCCATCCTCGGCAGTCTAGCTCGGCACGAAACCAGTGTGTTAACCAACACCAAGGCGGGTTAACATTTGATATTGAAAAACAATATTTATAACCAAAACATTTCTTAACAAAGGTTTTTTTTAGGTGGAAAAGTGTCGCTTATTTTGGGGTCCATACAGCAATATTAGAAATAATTAATTCTTGGTTTGGTTTGTAAATTTCTTTTTTTCCAAATATTCAAGACTTTTTTAACTTTCAAGAAGTTTTTTTCTCTCGTCTCAATCGAGATATTTTTGAGTCTGCACAGCCCTACTATTTGTTAGATAAAATCTATCACATTATTATGATCATTTTTAACTGACGGTATTTACCGCCTCTGTGGCGTAGTTGGCTAACGCGCTAGTCGTGTTGAGCCCGACTGCTGAGGACGGGGAGATCGAGGTTCGAATCTCGGTCGGGTGAACTGGGGTGGTTTTTCCTAAATGGTTTTCCACTCTCCCTCCACGCAAATGCGGTTCACTTCCTCTATTCAACCTTCCCAATTCCTAATCCTTAGCGTAGTTAGTACTTAAGCGTATAACCCGAACGGGTAGTAAGACGCGGTGCTAAATAATAATAATAATAATAATAACTGACGGTATTTCCAGCTAGCACATATTTACAGAAATTTGCACAGGTCTATCTTCTGCAACTTCAACTTTTTAGAACGTTAATAAGTCCATGTTTTATTTTCTGGTTGACAGGAGAGAATATCGTCTGTGGAAAGTACCCCAGGCCGCTGGATGGGAGTCTCTCTCCCAGGGACCCCTCTCAGTACCACAAGTCACCTGAGTACCAGGTCTAGTGGGGACAGCTACAGTTCCAGTAGCTCTACGAGACAATTGCTGGCTACAGTCGGCTGTGCTACAGCCGACAAGGCTCTACCTATCTAGTAGCTCTAGCCATGACAGCTCGCTGTGCTACAGTCGACAAGGATGTGTACTCTATCTAGTAGCTCTACCAGATCAAACTGACTACCTTCTGCAAGGCTGTAATATCTAGTAACTCTACAACTACTGCTGGCTACAGTCGACAAGGATGTACCTATCTAGTAGCTCTACCAGATAACTGCTGGCTACATGCTGTCACTATACTACGTGTAGCTACTCGACAGGACACACTAGACTAGCTTACAGTCGACAAGGATGTACCTATCTAGTAACTCTACCAGACAACTGCTAGCTACAGTCGACAAGGATGTACCTATCTAGTAGCTCTACCAGACAACCACTGACTAGCGGAATCCCAATATTGACACTCCAAACTGCCCATTTCTTAAAACGTTCAACATTCCAAATACTATTGTACTGCACAGAATTTGTACACCTCTTCTTACCACCTTTATTGAATATAAGTTGTCATATCCGCTGACACTTTATTCTCCTTCCACAGCAAAATCACTAATAATGGTCACATTTAAAAATCATCCCATTCTGAATACTGCTTTTTCCTTCAAATGATTGAAATTCTAGGTGTATGGTGGGCAAATATCATTTGGCTTCAATATCACATCGAAAAAACATTTACAGCCAAGTTATTGCCAATATGAGCTGCTGTGTACATTACAAACAATATTATACTAAGTAAAGAATTTCATGTTGGAATACTGAATGGATGTGTTGGCTTAAAATGAAATATGTACAATAGTGCAATAATATCTCTATTTTCTAAGTGATTTTAGTGCATAAAGTTAGGCAAATAAGCACTACATATTTTTTTTTTCAAACATTAAGATAAAAAAATTCTAATTTCAGATTATGATTAATCAGCTTCACACATGCCTATCCAATAATATACTAGGTGTAAGTTAGTAAATATTTATTGTATGAATAAGTTAAACATTGACCAGTGGATAGAAGGGCAAGACCTACACACTTGCCAGAAAACTGTAGTCCTCAAAGTTCACAACTAAACAAATAATTATGTAATTTTCGGGGTACATCAGTCCCTTTCTTCAGCAGAAGAGAGTAAAACACCGACTGGACTATGGAAGCTTGGCTAGAGGTAGGTCATGGTCACTTAGAAACTGTTGTTGCCTATTTCTTGATTTATTCAGTTGGTGTTTACCTATAACTGCTGAAGAATGGTACTTATGTACCCTGAAAATTACATAATTATGTGTTATGTTGTGTTTTTAATTGTCAACTTTGAGGACTACAATAATTTTTCCCTCTGTCCTCTTTACAATGTTTAGTTTAAAATAGCCGTTTGGCGCCATTTTTCCTTTGTATAAGTGTATTACATGTATAGGAAAGGTTGTAATAATAAAGGGTAATCCAGGAACTATCCAAAACAGTTTTATTCAAGTAAGCAATGTTCAAGCAATCTGTGCCAACTCCACCTGGACCTTCTTCCATATATCTAGAGGTCCGTGCTCTGGCCGGTACTTGACGTTACAACCATCCATAGCCAGCCTACCATCGTCTCGCAGTCCCTCGTACTCTTCCCGCTCATACTTGGTGAACCCCCACTTCTTGGATACATAGATCTGTCAACACAACACATTTAAAGCATAATGATTGTCTTACTACCTGTTCAGGTTTATACACACATATAATAATTACTCTAATGAAAAACTACTTAATAACCTGGACACAAATTGATGTGTAGCAATGGGGTAATGTGCCAAATCACCCCTGTAGACGTTAATAAGAGACGAATGTTAGGTTGAGAGATGGGCAATCAATTCCACTAGTCAGAAAGACTAGACTAACAGTTAGCTACCTTCTGTCTGCCGGGAAACTTGAACTTGGCCCTCCTCAGAGCCTCTATGACGGAAGCGCGGTGACGGTCGCTCGTGCGCACACTCATGATGGGTTGGCCTATGCGAACACGTGCCACTGTGCCCTGTGGTTTGCCAAAAGCACCGCGCATCCCAGTCTGGAGTCTGTATTAATCACCAATCGTATTAACACACAGTGCATCTATGAATGTTGGCCAATGATTTGGGGGGGAAAAAAGGGGGGGGGGGGATTATATTTGAATTACAGGTGTGTTCGAAGTCCACTTTTTCAATTCGAAGCGAACTCGAATCGAATATATATTTTGTTAGTTTTTTTACATTAGAAAAAAGATATTATATTGTTGTTTATATATGGCAGCAGGGCTATTTATTCAAATATACAGGTAAACATCCATGCATATATGAGTAATTTTAATGATTTTTTAAAATCTTTTTTACCACATTTATAAAAAAAAATTACATTTTCAAATTTGTACAACCAGAATTTTAAAGTTTAAAGTAAAAATATAAAACTTGTAACTTTTCAATTCATATTCTCTAAATATATTTATGTAATAAATAAAATAGAAATGGGCCACTCGGATCTTCGAATCCACCAAATCCTGACAAGTATTCGAGATTTGAGGATTCGGTGTTTTACTGGATTCGACAGTCGAATCTTTCACCTCAAAGCAAGCATAATATTTTTAATTCAAAAATTACTTAGTTAGGCACACTTGACTTGAAAAGCACAACTTGGCCATGACGTATGTATAAGTTTAATCGGCAGTAAGTTTGTAGGCCATAACCCTCTAGTCTCCTGTAAATGTTTTAATTCCTCACAGCCGTTTAGCGCCAATTTTCCTTTGTTTCATAAAACTACTAATGTACAACTTGTTCATGATACTTTCCACCAAATGTAAAGTCCATATGACCTTGAAACTACTACCCAAATCTATGTAGGAATCTCGTATCCAAATGTAAGCTAAAATCAGAAATATTAAAGCCAATTTTAGATTTAAAAGCTTGCAAAAAGCCAATGAGCCCACCTATCAGCTCCAGCACATGACAACATCTTGTTGATGCGGATAACGTGGAAAGGGTGAAGCCGCATGCGGATGTGAAATTGGTCCTTTCCGCAATTCTTCACCATATACTGTAACATAGAATCAAGAGTATGAATGGCGCAGTTAGACATATCAGGGTTTGATGTATGAAAACCACCGAGTGATATCAATATACAGTAGGCTGTTTGTGCTCTTGTTAGCTACATTTCCACACCCATATTTTGTATGTGGAAATCACTAATAATTTATACTCCCCATTGAGGTTTTTGCAATTGTAACAAGAGTCCTCATTCCAGTCTCTTGTTGGGTTTTTTTATCACTGTGTCTTACTATCTGTTTAGGTTATATCATGTGTATTACACTAATGAGTTAGGATTAGGAAGTTTGGATTTAGAGAAAGTGTACTGCATTTGCGTGAAGTGATAAACTATCTAAGAAAAACCTCAGTACACCCGACCGAGATTTGAACCCTGTCATCGGCATTCTAGTCAATTGTAAGATTGATGCAAGGATGTTACTGAGGGTCGCAGGAAGGTTTCGAGAAAAAATGAGTCATAATTGTGAAATATTAAAATTACAAATTCATCAGATTCATGACACTCGGAAATTACCAGAGATTAGAGAAATCTGACAAAAACAAAATAGTGTGAAAAAAGCATTCATTTAGTATACATTTGACCCATATTTGATACTCCAAAGCACCTAACACGAAGCCTTGCAATACCAATTGTACAATAGGGGCTACCTGCTTCACCATGTGGGTAAAACCAAATATTCTGTCTATATCCCTTTCTCTGATCACAATGTATTGCACGTTGCCTCCCTTTGTAATACAGAAAGAGACAAAGTGCAGGACTCGCCCAAATATTGCTGTCAAGAGTACAAGAGCTTAGTGGCAAACCCCAAAAAAGTGTATTCTGCTTAGGCCCATATAAGTTAGCGAACGAGTGAGAGAGGATTGTCTGTGTTTAATAAATAACTTAAAGTGAGGATATAGTGAACACCAGTTAAGGTAAGTGTTTTTGCAGTTTTAATAGTAAAAATTTTTTTTGGCCAAATTAAATCAAACATTACTCCAGAAGAAACAAGAGTTCAATTTTCTTCGCATGATATCAACAGTTGTTGAATATCTGTCATGGGCATAGTGGCATTAGAAGAGAAACTTTTTAAATGAAGATAAAAAGTTGTAAGTTGTTATTGAATTCCAAGACATCCTTGACAATATTCTACAACTGTTGATATCAACAGGCGAAGAAAGATAAACTCTTGGTTTATACTGGAGCAATATTTTATTTATTTTGATCTAAAATTTGTTTACATAAAATTGCAAAATAGTGCCCTTTACTCGTGTTCCTAACACTCCCACTCGTGGCACATTGGATCATTTATTAACGTTCAATTAGTTGCTTCTGCAATTAATGAACTCCCTGTTGCACTATTTACAAGTGTTAAAACACTGACCTTTTGAGTTTGGATCAATTTTTTTTTAATTAAATCATTTAAAGTTTAAGAGGGAGTGTCGTAAAGTAAGCCATTGACTGTCGAGTTTTGCTCGACATTTTGTAGCCTAGGGTTAAAAGTAAATTTATATTAATTTAAAGTTATTTTGATTAATTCAATGAAATTAATTTAATAAACACTATTTATGAAAAGAATAGTCAAATGAAACCTACTACAGCTTTCTTACGAATGAACTAGAAAGAGGTACAAGTTCTACTTTCACATATTACATGTCAAGTTGTGTGATCTGTAGATATCACTTTTGAGATTTTTTTATCAATACCTATACATTAATACAAAAAATAATAATAATAATGTAAAATATTATCAATGTTTACCACAGTAAATACGTTTGTATTTCATAAAACAGGGGTGGGCAGCCCTGTTCCTCTATCACTACAAGTGGCAAATTGGCCATGAAAGTATTGCAAATTTGATTGTCAGCTTTCACAGCCAAATTAATTCTTTCCTGACAATGACATGTACTGATTGTAACTTGATATTTCCTGCATATTTGGAAGCATTCTGCTTTCTGAATGACTCATTAACGAAACACTGCCATCCATTACTCCCCTCCACCCATTTTTCAAACACTTCATTCCATCTCTCACTTTAGACTAAAGTATAGTCAAATTTCACATTAAAATGCCATACATTTTTAATTGGGACAGTTTTGATCATTTGCATCTGAGGCAGTTATAAATGAGTAGTCAAAGTGTAGATATCTAGAATTAACTTGTTCAAACAGTGTTGTTTCTCAATTTCTCAATTCTTACATGGTGTGGCGAATTTCACTTCTCAATAACCACACCTGTGGCTACATTTAAATTTATATTACCCACCTCGGTTATGCAGGTGTGTCTTACTATGGATTAACAAGTTCGCCAAAAAACTAGCGCAGAACAGAAACATAGTCACATGATGAGATCTAAGCCACCAAAAGATTTCCACCTTATCAGCACGAGCTGTTCCGCTTAAGTTCAACTAATCTCTACTGCATCCTCACTGCCTGAGATGTTCAAATCTACTAAGGCTTGCAGAATTGCTAAGGAATTTATTTTTTTTGTCACAAATATTGCTTTAGCATAACAAGGTTGACTTTGAAAGTTTCATAAAAACAAAGATAAGTTAATTGTTATTATGACAAATGATTATCGTTAGTGAAAATCCCAGTCTCATTCATACCCTACTCCCCTAAATACTTGGTGATTGGACTTTGTTAACAGGCTAGCTTCTAAAATGTGACACTTTTACTTTCACAATGATATATAGAAAAGAGAATATTATAAAGTAGAGAGATATAGGAAGAAATCAAAGGACCAATATACAACAAACTGTTGCTTTTATAAAGAAATGATAAACACATTTCTCATGTTAGTAAAAATCTAACCAATAAACACGTCTGTTATGAATTACCGTAAAAGTCAGCCGCCATGATAGCCAAGTGTAAAAAATTGGTGATAATTAAACAAGTATCTTTATTCTTATTTCAAAAACAATGATATAGGAACATCTAATCAAAGATAATAATTTACTTGATATTATTCAAAAGTTAGATATTTTGTGGAGTTTCACGAATTAAAACTCAGTTCGCCATCACTAAAATTGTCTAGTAAACTATGTATTATCAATTGTTTGTTTAAAATTGATTTGAGTTTTTCATCACGTATTAGTTGACAAGCGCTAGCTAAGTAGGTAAAGTTTTAAGATATATATATATATATATATATATATATATATATATATATAAAACAATTTGATAGTTCGTTATTTGTTTTTAAATCTATTTTTATTATTGTGAATGGGTGAATTTTTAATATCATTGTGAAGTAATTTGAAAGGTAGCCTGAAGATGTGCGACCGCTAATAAAATTTCAATTTTTTTTCAACCAGAAGTTGTTTTTAATTTTTTAGCCAAAAATCAACATTAAAAAAAAATTACAATTTTTTTTACTGGAAGCCAAAAAATGGTTTACGTAATCATAGCGCAATTTGCTAGTTGTTAACTTCATGAAGAAAAGTGAAATAAATTCAAAGTGTGTAACTTCGAAGTGAGCTTTAGTAACAGTTCAAAAGTAAAAAGTCAATGAAAAGGGTGCTGTTATTTTGCTTGGATAAGAAGTAGTCTTCAACAGTGTAGCGCGCATGTCATCTTTGACATTCAATCTACCATATTGGCCCAAGTATAAGACGGCCTCAAATATAAGATGACCCCCCTATTTTTCCCTTGGCCGAGTAAAAAAAAAAAGGCCTCTAAAAAACCTCAAATTTAAGGCGATCCTTAACCTATTTAATCCATTTTCACATTTGTTTATCTGTTATGATGATGTGGCGCGTTTTTCTACGCTATCAGGCGCCAGTGGAAAAGGTAAAAATATATTGTAATTAAAACCGCACTAAACTATATTATATTTATGTTGCTGTAACTAATTCACACAAAAAACAAACGAATACAGCCAATAATCATCAGGCAGCTGACGTCACGCACCATGGAGAAAAGAAACACTTACTAAACACTGATTCATGCAACTAGTCGCTACACAGCAGTACCATCATGTTATTGAGCACTTACTAAGCACTCACCAAGATCAGTTCTTAGAGCGCATTCAGACGTTATGTCAGAATACCACACCGCTGCTGTACTTACATGACCAAAATGGAAAATAACTTTGATTTAATGTTTATGTTTACGTTTTTACACGTGAAATATCACAATAAAATAAATTATTATTAGCACCGCGTCTTACTACCCATTCGGGTTGTATGCACTTACGATAATATATAATGGTAGGGTGATTGTGAGATGAAATGGAGGACCTACAGTTTAACGTGGAATCTGAACCACGGTGGAGGCCTGGCATTCCTCACATTCACAAGTTGTGATTAATACACATCTCGTCAGAGGTGAAGGAAGGGTTTGGCAATCAGATAAATCTGTGCCGGGACAATAAAATAAAAGTTTGTGAGTTAGTATTCATGTGGAAACATGTTGTCATGCATGATTTACTAACTTTAATAAATAAAATATGCAGCTTTTCACAAAAATTAAGTTTGAATTTAATACAATAAGATGCTAGGCTGCAAATATAAGAAGACCCCCTATTTTTTGCTTTAGATTTTTAATAAAAACTATAGTCTTAACTTCAGGCCAATACAGTATTTTTATTTTTTGTTTTAATGGCACCAAGTAATGAACCTGCCTGTTGAAGAAACAGGAAATTTCATAATTGAATCCATGCTTTGATCTATAATTTTATAATTTTTTGCCTTTGGTTCACCGACCCCAAGTAAAATAGGTTTATCAGGGTGTCCAGCAAAATTTCATATCAAAATTCCCTGACTTTTCCAGGTTTTCCAGAGCCAATTTCCAACTTTTCCAGTCACTATACTATAAACATTATTGTATTAAGATCTCAAGATCTCAACTTAATTTAATAACATTTTGAAATTGTAACACTCTATTAAGGAGCAAAAGGATGTCAGCCTAAAGCAATGGGCCGTTGGGTCGTGCGTTCCAAGTTAGCTTTGAGTTAGATCCATTGAGACATTAAAAGATTGTCTTACACGGGCTAATGAACTAATGACTCAACTTTGGATAAAGACACAATAGTGATGGAAAGATTAGATGAAAATCCCATGTGGACTTTGAGAATTGATATTAGTATATTCAAGATGGACAACTGTACTAAAATAAATTCACAGTGAAAAAAAAATATGTTTTTGACAGTTATTTTATTGTAAATGAAAGTAGCTTAGGCATATTATTTTAGTGACTATGTGAAAATTCCAGAAATTTGATCAAATTCCCTGACTTTTCCCTGACCAAGCAAATTCCCTGACTTTTCCCTGTTTTCCAGGACACTGGACATCCTGTTTATTATCAGCTGTTTTAAGTTAGCATTGCAATGTATCTTGGGTCAACACACAGCAAGTGAATTGCTGTGCCACTCAAGCAAATTTTGTTTTCTAGTTTTGGCGAACGTGTGAATCAAGCTTTAGTTTGATTAATCAAAGAATTAATTAAATTAATTAATTAAATTAATCAAAGAATTAATTAAATTAATCAAAGAATCAATTAAATTAATCAAAGAATTTTATGAACAAAAAAAAGTTTTGTTTTAATTTAAATATCAATGTGAGGTGTTTGCAAATTACTTCTATAATATTGGAACAAATAAGTCACCTTGTTGGCACAAATGCGGCCAGCCTCAAGAGCCTCCGAAGACAACTGCTCATACTCGTCAGAAACAAGATGCACGCACAGAGGGAAATCTTCGACGCGGGCTTTCTTCCTACCCAGGTCAAAGATCCGAATCTTAGGGTCTGGGACTCCGCGACAGAAGCGGGACTTGGGGTACGGCTTGTTCTTGCAGTAGCGATAGCTGGAACATACAGGATACATACAACCCTGTTGTCATTTGTCCACACTTACTTAAGCAATGTTGCCACTTTTCTTTCTGAAGGCTTTTAAGATACAAGATGGTTAAATCTCGAAAGTTACAAGACAAACTTTGGGAAATACAAAAACTTTGAAATGTTTACTAAATATGTCGATACCAGTCACATTCTCAAATTAATTATAGTAAAACATTAGCAGAGAGAGTTTACTTCCAACACTCATATTGGTAACAGTGATTGGTGTTTAGACCTACTATATTCCAGATATGTTCATAAGTTACAATCAAAATATTTCTAGAATATGTTTGGATTTGTTCATATTCTCTATGTTTATAGCAACTCATGTGACAGTTAACCGCTGTGGAATTCATGGCATTTTGAGAAAGTAGTCGGCAGAGTATTAATTATTTAGGGCCATGTCTTGGGTGTTGAAACCCAACTTTTAGCAATATAATTAATAAGAATTTCTACTCAATGCTTGGGCTAATATATTTTTAAATGTCGGTCTGATCAGTAATAGGTATGCCTACATAAAATAATCTAGGTTTAAGGTGGAAACACAAGGGCAGGTGTTTTTTCAATTTATATAACTAATATATTTTTTAAATAAATAAAATATTTCTCTAACAGAAACGTGGAGTTTAACTTTCTACAGACAGGGTTCTTACAGACATATGAAACATAAATTTAAGGACTTTTCAAGGACTCTTTAAGGACTAAAGCTGTTACTTCTCGTACTGCCTAGAACTAAACATGTCAATAAAAGAAATTATAAACTGTATCAAATTTTTAATAGATGGAAAACAACAGCTTTTCACTAAATTTAATTAACATTAATTAATTTAAAAACTTTGTTTTCACTTACTTCACTCGCCTTGGTTTATTGGTTAGTGCAGTATATATTGTAGTATGGCTAGAACAGTAATTTGTGCACTAAGGTGGATGGAAGATGAACTAATAGTTATCAGCGGGAATTTTAGTGCAAAACTGTAACTTTAAGTACTTAAAGTGTTAATAGGTAGTCAAATATCCTAAAAGAATTAATACAAATGAGTTTTAAAGCCACTTACAAAAAAATAAATAGCGAATGCACATGAATTGAGATTTTTAAATATAGGAAATTAAAGAAAACAACCCTGTATTTCATCAACAGTAGCATTAATGCATTTGTCAGAGAGGTTAACATTGTTTGCCTTTACCCCTATAGAGATCCAATCCCATGGGTGCAACTATCTCCGAGCCGATGACGCGATAACAAATAAAACAAAAGCAGCGGGAAGAGCAGCCGAGAGTAAAGTAAAGAGACAACAGCTAACGCTTGATCAAAGAGGATGCGCTAGATATTTACCGCCCCAGTGCTTCTTAAATCACGTTCTTTACAGCCACTCTTCACAAACATTTCAAAAATAAATATTGAAAACTGGAAATTCCAGGACTTTTCAAGGCCCAGAGCAATTTAAGGACTTTTCCAGGCCTTGAAAAAAGACCCACTAAATTCCAGGTCTTCCAAGGACCGTATGAACCCTGTACAGATGTTGATATCACCAGTTGAATATCTGTCATGAGCAAAGCGGCATTAGGTGAGAATTTTTTTAAATAAAGATAAAACGTTATCTTTGCAGCAGAGCTATTCTGACCACACGAGGAACACCCTTGACAGATAATGATACAAATTTTAATTATCTTCCCTTTAATGCAATGGTCACTTTTTTAATGGCAGCTATTAAAAAAAATTTTAAGTTCTATTTTTTCCTGTATTAAATGTTTTAGGTATTATTTGTGGCAATAGTACTAATAATGTAGAACCATTTCATGATGTTAGGAGCCAAATCTAATCAAGGTAGCCTATTTTATTGCTCGATAATAAAACCATAATCTCTAAATTTTGTTTAAGAATAAAGTTTAAAATTAATATTTTTAAAATTTAACTTTCCCGACTTTCAACAGTGTTGCCCATCTATAAAGTCTGTAAGGACTGCATCCTTAGTGCTTAGATACGGAAATCACGTCAGAGTTTGTATCCATAACCATGTGAACGTGCCAACCAATGAGAAAATAGGAAACAAAACCCAATTAAACTCTTTGAACCCGGCTCAGTGATATAGCTAGCTAACACGCAAGTTTCATTGAGCTAGACTGTCGAGAACAGGGAGATCAAAGGTTCAAATCTCGCTTGGGCGAACTTGAGTGATTTTTCCTAAATGGTTTTCCATTCTACCTCCACACAAATGTGGGTTCACTTACTCTTTATTCAACCTTCTCAATTCCAGGCCTATTAGAGTAATTAAAACTTAAGTGTATAATCCAAATGGGTAGTAAGACACGGTGTAAAGTATTATTATTATTATTAACTCTTTGAAATAAAATGTTCTAGAGCTAGGCACACATAGAAGTAATCTGTGAAGCAAACAATATCACAGATGCGATACCCAATTAAACGCTGCCTTTGAAAGAAAATGTTCTAGAGCTTGGCGCAAGTATATAGATTTCTGTGAAGCTAATAATATTAGGCACCTATCAGAACCATTATTGCATAACTACACAACATAAGGATTACGCACCTTAAGGATACGGAGTCTGTAGAAGATGCTTAACCCCCCATGAGAAATTAATCTTGTGTAATGTTGTGCAAACGAAGCTAACCATGACAGGAGTCTAACAAAAGTTATTGTAAAATCACATTTTGAAATAATTTTAAATATATTAAAAAATACTAGGTCAAGCTTTTATTTTTCTTATAGATAAAACTTTACTAGCTTACCATCTTGCTGGTCGTCGCCCCATCTCCAACTGTAAAAAACAATAACCAAGATTAAAATAACACTTTTTCCGACTATGCACTTGAATTTATAGCACTATCTAGTTTCAAAAAAAGTTTCATAACATTAACAAAGTTTTAAGTTAGATTAGATGTTAAAAGATTCATAAATGAGATTACACTTACCCAACGAGGTCTATAAGTTTTATATCTTTGATTGAAGTGGAATGTCACAACCAAAGAGAATTTTCAGATGGTCAACTACCAGCAGAAACCATTTTCGAGTAAAAGGCACGCCCCTGATGGAAAGAATTACTACTAAGACTCTGTGACGTAAAAGAATGGGTCATTTCATTTACCTATACAAAACAATTAGATATTATGCTTTTAAAGGTTAACCCTTGTTTTGATTCTAATCAATAATTTAAAAAGGAATTGTTTATTAATCATACGACCTGAGTCAAAGATGAAAACTCAACTTGTATAACCTCTGAAATTGTGGGGCAGACGTGTGTAGGCTTAACACCTTGTAATATAAATTTATGCATATACTAAACCATGCTCTACAAATTAACAATAGCGAAACTTGATATGGGCTAGTAACTATTTGTCAAAAATATGAGGCACAACTTTGAAATTTCTAAGCACCATGGTGATCTGCTATCTCATGTTGGGACTACCAAGCATAGCTTAGTTTTTCTACAAAAACCAAAATATTGAAATTGATTGGTTTATTCACCTGGTTTTTTATTTAATGATATTTTAGAAATAGTTAGTATTAATTAAATATTATATATAAATATTAACTTAATTATTCTTTCTTTTGGCTTCTTGAATCCACTTTTATAATATTTATTCAGGCCTACTAGAAAAATTGTAAAATGTTATATTTGTAGGTGTATCAATTGGAATATTCCTAAATACAACTCTTATTTTACATCCTGACCCTTTTTTACTTGGTTCATTGTATCAAAGGTAATATGATTAAACAAAGCTTAAACAGAAGTGAAACCTCAATAAATAATTACCATCTGTTTCTTGTTTCAACAATGGTATTCACTATTGTTTCATGATTCTGTTACTACCAGTAGGCCTACAGTGCTCACCAATGTTTGGTGCCTATTGAATGGTTCTTTGCTGTGACGTCAGGTTTGAATTAAGTGGGAAAAAAATCAGCATATTTACAGTTTAAAAAGGACGCAAACGCCAATTATTATATAGAAAATATAAACCTCAAATTTATGGGTATCAAAGACATCAGTTCAAATGGATAAAAAAAAAGTTTTTATTCATTATGTCTTTGCATTCTTTAAAATCCAGTAAGGTGGGTTTTACTTAGTCTCAATCACGTGTTTTTTCTGAGTCTTGAGGACTTTTTAACCTTAGCCGACTGCACTAATATATTTTTTATTAATAGCTATTTTCCCGCCTTTCTCTATACAAATGCTAATTTAGTTATTGGTACTCTTTTTCCTAGATTCGGTCACTGATAAAATTGTATTACTATCATTAAAAATTGTTTTAATGTAGCAAAGTGACTATCATTGAAAAATTAACTCGATTGGAGAAAATGATTTATATCATAATATCATGGTGAATATATCAACTAATAAGGTTGATTATTCCTCATATCTGAATACAAGGAAATATAATAGTTAAATAATAGTGTGTTGAATTTATGTAGTTGAGGAGAAGAATAAAACATTCAGAAGGAGTTTTTAAGAAAAAGAATCAGGAAACAGAAGAAGAAGAAAATAGAGAAGTGAGTGGTACGGGAAGCCAGGGAGAATTGGATGCAAAAATGGACAGAAATGCAGGAACGGAACGTGAATGTATGTAAGACAAAAATGTATGTACACACAGGGCCGGATTTAAGGGGGGGTGATCGAGGGGACCGCCCCAGGGCCCCCACATAAAGGGGGCCCCACAAATTCTCGAAATAAAGGGGAAAAAATGTTAATTTTCTCTTGTAAATGCTTTCTTCTTTTGTGTCTAACATAAAATCCTACCGACACTTGAAAGATTTAGTAGGAAAGTTCGTGTTGATCATTTACCATTTTGTGCACTAACTCCAAATACATTGTCCTCACTTTCTGCGTACTGTGGTGGTTTCTCTCAAAGTGTTTCCACGAACCAGCTGACAGCATCGCAGTCTCAGTGGTGCCTTTGATACAACTATTTTTGTTTTCCAATTTGTTGTTGTGCTGACAAATTTAGTCAGTTACGGTACTCTCAAGAAACGTTGAAATTTAGATGTATGTTGTGTTCGTGGTGCGTGCCAGTTTGTGTTTTAATGAAGTAGTTAATTAGAATACTAGGTGTAGAAGTGTCAATTGTGGAAGATTATATCGACATAACATAAATATATGTGATGTGATCCAAGAAAAGGCACCTTAACCCATTAGTTAGTGGCGTCCGATCAATCGGACGTGGGCGAGCAAAGTTAAGGTGTGAGGGAAATTTTGAGTTTTATCATAATATGTTGGTACTAATGTTAGCTATAGGGTTTTAGAAAAGTGGAACTACAGTGAAACTGGCAGTTGAGTTTACGTCTTTTGTGTAGCAGTGTGTATCAAAGAAAATAACAAACATCGATGTTGTTGTTACACACTGAGGGTAAGTCATAATAATTTATTTTTATTTTTTGTATTAAGTATTTACATAATTTTTAAATGTAAATGTCTTTTTACACTATACCAAATGTATATGTACATATCAATCACACAGAAAAAAAAATTTGGCATCATTCACAAAGGGGGGAATCTTTGGTGTCCGATTTATCTGACGCTATGCACCCAGACAACAATGAGAGCCTATTCCTTTTGATGCCTAGTAGTATTCATTCTACTAGTATACCCACGTTCTTTGATTTGGGCAACTACAACACAATATAAAACTTAACAACTTGAAACACTTTTTTTATAGTAACAGTACAGGGAACTATAAAATGGGCCAGGGGTGGGGGGTACTCTCAATTCGTTTTGACCTTGAATTATTTCCACCCTCCTATGAGCACAATGATATTGATTTACATGCATATATATATGAACACCTTTCAGTCGATGAAAGTATGATTCTGTATTTCGACAAGCATTATACTAAGCAATTCATAAAGGGAAAGTCAATAAGATTAAGCTACAAAAACTGGGCATAATTTTCCTCGAGTGGATATATGGTTGTATTTGATATTTAAAGTGGGAAAGATGTAAATAGAGACAGTAAGTTTGGTCTAGGAGGTTATTTAACACACTTACTTGGAAAGGCTGATGTTCCTAGTTATAGTGGACATAAAGTTTATATGGATGACTATTTTACTTCGGTGCCGTTGATAAAACACTTTTCTGAGATTGGAATGTGTGATATAGGCACAATTAAAGCGGATATAACCGATCTATGTCTACTGAAAAATAATAAAAAGTTACAGAATGAAAGAAAAGGCGCATTTGATTTTCGTACACCAGAAAATATTATACTGGTACGCTGTTATGATAATAGCGTAATGATAGCTGCTATAAACTGTGAAAATGTGTTGCTCAGAACAATTAGTCGATGGTCAATACCAAACAAAGCTAAGGTGCAAGTTCAACAGATGACAGTTTTTTCAAAGTACAACATAGGAATGGGAGGTGTTGATTTATTGGACCAAAACATAGCTACAAATAGAACACGCATGAGACAGCGCAAATGGTGGTGGCTGATTTTCATTTATTTCTTTGACGCCACTGTAGTCAATGCGTGGATTCTAAGTAGAAAACTGCTTTCTGTGGATAATGTAACTAACCAGCTTCTCAAGTTTTGGCGAAATGTATGTCTCACCTCACTGAGAAGATTTGGAACACCATCTCGTCAAGGACGATCTGTGCCACAACCACGTCTACAAGGTGTTCGTTACGATAAAACTAATCATTGGCCGGTTCCGAACTTAACTGAACGTAGATATGCTCACTGCTCAGGCAAATCAAAATTTATTTGTTTGAAGTGTCAAATTGGTTTGCATCCCAATGTTAATCGACCATTGTTGTGAAAAAAGAAATAATAAATCATGTTGTAGTACAATAAGGTATTGTGCAGTAAATTTGATTGCACAGTATCTTAATAACACATACAAGTACACCCAGTGCATAGTGTACGATATATAGGACGAGCTGTAACTCAGGTACTTTTGCAATAATATATTTTTTATAACTTTTCCCTGTCTATGTGAATGGTAATTAAATGGTTTTCAATTTTTTTTAATGCACTAATGGGTTAAGAGCTCGGCAAGACTGACAACCGAGCGAGAGTGTGTGTTTGAGCAACTGTCTGGCCAAATTGGTGGGCGAGCCAGCGAGTAATTACTAAACTGATCCCAGTTTATTAGTGAAAATGTATCTGTCAAAGACACTTAGTGCATCTCTGTTACTCTAAAATTCTTACAAAGTTATTGCATGTTTATAAAAAAGGAAATATTGTTGTTGTTTTCCCATCACCTCTCCACGCTAACGGTGATTTTTATTTTTAAAAGCCTCCTTTGATTATAATATTGAAATATTAACATATTGGTTCTTGCTACTTTTTTATTTATTTATAGCACTACATATTACTACCCGTATTCCAAATTGAGAAGTTTTCCTGACACGCACTGGACCAACATAACAACAAATGCCCAGCACCTGTAAGCTAGACTGTTCCAACTCAAGCGTTTTTGTTATTAAAACTTTATGTAGCCTACTTTATTTTACTTTTCTATAAATAAATTTGTGTAAAATCAAAAAGTTACTTAATTTTTTACCTTTCCTCGGACATGCTATGAATTCATGGAGGCCCCCACACTGTATGCCGCCCCGAGGCCCCCCACATATGTAATTCCGGTGCTGTTTACAAAAATTTATGAGAAGATAAAGATACTGTAAAAGAGAATAAGAAATAAAATGAAACCAAGGTGGAGAGAGGAACACAAAGGATTTAGGCAACAGAGGTCTACAATAGACTTGATCTTTGTCATACGGCAGCTGATGGAGACAAGTATAAATTTTGTAAAGACTTAGTAATGGTATTTATAGATGTGAAAAATGCATATGATAGCGTAGATAGAAATAAAGTTTTGAAAGTGATGGAGGAGGCTGAAGTTGAAAGAGGAGTTGTAATGGAAGTGAAAAGTACATATGAGCGTAACAGGAGTTGGGTTAAGATGAAGAGTGGGATAATGTAGTGGTTCCAAAATTAATATAAAATAGAGTGAAGCAGGGGAGTGCCATCTCCCCACTACTATTTGTAATGATAATGAAAATGATCATGAATAAAGTGGAAAGAAAAATCGGAGAGAAAAAATGAAAACTACTATATTTGCTGCTGACGTGGTTGTATGGGGGAGATGGAAGAGAAGTACAGGAACAGATAGAGGAGTGGAATGAAGAAGTGAAAGAGAGTGGAATGAAATTTAGCATGGCAAAGTGTTAAGTGATGGTTGTGTTCAAGGCCGTAGCCAGCCAATAATTTCAGGGGGGGGGGGGGGTTTGGTGGACACATCCCACAATTGCTGGAGGCCAGAAAAAATTCTAAATGATAAACAGTTCTCGAAGCTTACTGAAGTATTTTTTTATGGCAACTTAAATCCTAACTGCTGGAGGCTAGGACAAATTATAAATATTAAACCCCTCTAGAAGCTCTCTAAATTGTTTTTATGGCAACACAACGCCCTAACTGCCGGAGGCTAGAAAAAATCTAGGTTCATATATTTAAACACCTCTAGAAGCTCTCTAAAATGTTTTGTATGGCAACATAGCTTCCTAACTGCCAGAGGCTAGAAAAAAATCTATATGTTTAAACATCTGTAGAAACTCTCTAAAGTGTTTTTTATGGTAACATTACCCCCTAACTGCTGAAGACAAGGAAAAATACTAAATATTAAACACATTTAGGAACTATCTGAAGTGTTTTTATGGCAACATAACCCCCTAACTACCGAAAGCTAGGACAAATTCTAAATATTAAACACCTCTAGACGCTTTCTGAGGTACTTTTTATGGTAACACAGCCCTCCAATTTGTACTTGTACCTTAATTTTTATATTGTTTGAACTATAAATAAAGCCATTAGGGGTGTTTAAACCCCCAACCCCCCGACCATGGCCTTGGTAGTGTCAAGGAAGAGGTTAAGGCCCAGTAAAGCTATAAAGTTGGATGGAGTAGAGCTGAGAAATGTAAAGAGAGTAAAATATCTTCTAAAAGTAATTGAGGAGAAAGGTGGAAGTAGAGAGGATTTAATGAGAAGAGGACAGCAGAGAGAGTTGTTCTATAGGTGTGTAAGAGACTTGATATGGAGAAGAGAATTGCCCTTGAAGTGTAAAGAAGGGTTTTACATGGCGTACTTTGTACCCATTGTCACACATGCAGCAGAAACATGGACATTAAATGTAAGAGAAACTAGGAAAGTGGAAACTATGGGAATAAAGTTTGTGGGGATCATGCCTACCTGTCATGAGGATAAACAAGATTAGGAATGAAGTTATCTGGGAAATAATTGGGGTACAGGGAGTACATGAGACAGTAGAGGAAGCAAGGCTGAGATGGTATGGGCGTGTAGTGAGGATGGAAAATAATATAATACTAAATAGAATTATGAAGATGAAGTATTTTGAAACAGACCTTAATGGAGACTAAGAAAGAGATGGGAGGAACAGATAACAGAAAGTGTGCAAGTTAGAGAAGAAGAATGGAGGCAATTAAAGAAGGAAGAATGGTAGAAGACTAGAGGAAGATGGAAGCATTTTACTTTGAAATGACCTGGTCACAATCTGGAAATAGTAATTGTTGTTGTTGTTGATATGATGATGATGACGATGTAAAATAATTTTTACAAATAAATTCCAAGAACAATCGAGTTTCTCGATTATTTCTATTCTAGTGAGCACATCACTAGTAATAAGTCTATTCAATTTACAGTACAGAAAGAAATTATTAAATTGATCTGTGGAAGATCAGGGATAGGGGAGTATTTGATGTAAGTCGTACTTCATAATTCATATAGATCCTACTAACAGGTAATAACGTTACATCTGTTCATTTCATCTTCCAAAATACGGATCTTCATTAGCGATCTATTATTTTTTCACTTGTATTTAATATTTAATTTTACGCCGTTTGCGCTGCTAAAACTTTAAATTTACCAATTCAACTTCCAAAACAGCTGATCCCCAAAGTGTTTTGACAGCTCAGGTAAGAACGCTAATTTTTAATTGCTACACATGAATGATGCAAATACTATGGTTATTAATTTATTTTTAAATTTACTATCTATACATATTATGTGCGTATAAACTAAATTAGGCTCAAGGTTATTATCTTGTAGCACAAGTGTGATCAGAGATGATGGGGTGAACTGGACCCCCTGCCCAATGAAATTATTTTTATTTGCTTTTGAAGGTGCCATTGGCTCATTTTACAAATTCTACAGATTATCAGCAGACATTAGTAGGAACAAATCGGATTAAAAGATTACAAAGACAAGTTTACAATAATAATTAAAAAAAAAGTATTCCTCAGGATTTTAGGGATCGTTGGCAGGGTGGGATAAGGAAAATGGGTGTTACAGTGTGAAATTACTATAAAAGAGGGTGAAATATTTGGGAGGCTGGGCATAAAAATAAAATAAATGAAAGCATTCATACATATAGCCTACTTACCATACATGCTTACACATACATAAAAACCACCTAAACTAACACATGTGGAAAAGTCATATCTGGCCAGAACTCGGCCAGATATACCCAGTTTGTCAATTATTTTAATATTTATTTAGGGCTTAAAGCAAGTTACATGATGTATTACATATTACAATCCCCAAGTAGCCTACCTATAGGTAAGCTAGCTCTTCAGATCTTGCCATTTTTAACTCCACCATAAAAATTAGACAGGACAAAACATAAAAACTTTACCTTTTTAAAGGTATTTTTCAAAAAAAAATCTGAAAATAACATTTACCATAGGCCTAGTACTGCAGGCTACTAGTGTTACACTTAAAAAATCAGAAGAATCCCATGGTATTAAGATTATTAAAAACTTTTGATATTATGAACACTTCAAACCCAAACTCACCTAAGTGAGCAGGAATAAATATTGTTGAAAAATCTGTAAAATTATTCAATACTGTAAAATACTTCATTTAAGTCTCATCATATCCACTTGCCTTCATTCACAAATATACAAATAAATTCATCTTTTCTCAGTAAACAATTTAGAATCTATTATTATTATTTCTTCATATATACCTACGTGTATTATTTATTTACTATTGTAATATGGTTTAATTTTCCTCAACTTTTATTTTTATCTCAAACTACTTTCTTATTAATTATTTATTAATATTATATTTTCTTTTTTACACCTTATTTCTATTATTAGTGTTTATCTTCCATTTAATGATAAAATGTACTCATCAATATTATCACTCATTTCTCAAAATTACCTTATCTGTAAAATTCTAATGGTACGGTACTGCTGTCTTTTATGTTTTGTGTATTTTGCTAAAGAATTTTTTTTTTGTTTTGATTTATTTAACTTTATTTCATGATAAAATATCCATAATGTCTTTTTAATCTTTTAAAATTTAAACTTATGTAAAATTTCATTTTCTTTAAATCCATAGTCCTATGAGTAAGCTTTAGCTCTTTGGATCATGTAAAATTTAATTATCGAATTAAAAAAAAATCTTCTGCAGTGATTACACTTCAATCTCTTTTGCAGCAGATGAATTTCTTGTAAATGATTAGCTATACTTTTATTTTCCAAAGGAAAACACTCCTGCACATCCACTAACAATTTTACATCCTGTAAACTCACACAAGGCTGCATTAGAACTGAACTGAAAATATAGTTAAGATATAGGGGGCTAAGCAGACAAACCCACCAACAGCTATCCACCACAAGTAAAATATCAAAATAAAGTAACAATAGGCTATATATTGTAAAGTCAAATAATGTACGTTATAATTAGGCCTATATTATTAGGTTCGTTTCCAAACTAGCTTGACCTAACCTTCAATATGGGAATTACTTGGATGACTCTGACTCTATCTAACCTGGCTACTGTTCCATTTGCTATTACATTAGAATCTTAATTTTCTCAATTTTATAAGCCACACAGTAGTAGAACAATGTTGTCAATAATACTGATACCGCCCTCTTCACTACTAGGGTTGCTTTACAGAATTAACTCCCCCCCCCCGAAGTAAGAAGGCCCAAGGTCATAGATATAACCTGATAGATATTATTTGTATTCATATCATCATCATCTGGGTCTGTCTCAAACATAAGTCTCTCCATTTACTTTTGTCTTCCCACCACCTTTCTTTCTCCACGCAAGCCCAATACACTACTCTCCACACTCCCTTTATCCACCTGTCCCTGGGTCTTCCTCTTGGCCTCCTGCCCTCCACCTCCTTTCGTAGCATCCTCCTTGGAATCCTCCCCTCATCCATCCTCTTCACATGTTCGAAAACCACCTCAATTTCGCCTTCTCTATCTTATCTTGCAGGGGTTCCTCCTTCACTCTCTCTCTTTCTTTCTCACCCTGTCCATGCTCGTCACTCCCTTTCCTTCATCACCCAGGTCTCTGATGCATACTGCAATATTGGGACAGTACATCACTTCTTTGCACTTCTGCAGCACATCTTCTCCAGGCCAGACTTCCAACACTTTTGTAAAAGGCCTCCACATGCCTCTCTCTCTCTCTTTCTCTCTCTCTCCTCAATTTCTCTCGCGTTTCCTCCTTTTTCCTCTACCACTCTACACTAGTATTCACATGACAAATTAAAATAAAGATTATCTACACCCGTGTGGTTTTTTTAATCAACAACCAAAAGTGACGTAAAAATATAGTCTTAAAAGTGAGAGTCATGACAAGCTAACTGAAAGAGATTGCGGTTTATTCCCTCTCCTGGCCCAAAGAATGAGACAGCACTCTTCTGCAGGTGTTATTGTCTAGAGAATGAGATAATGCTCACCTGCAGGTGTTATTGTTCTAGAGAATTAGACAAAACTTTCTGGGGGTATTATGGTCTTAGATAGTGAGAAGATGCTCTCTGCAGGTGTTATTGTTCTAGACTCACCTGCAGGTGTTATTGACTCACATTCCTCAATCATATCATTGTAATTAACCTAAAAATCAAATTCTTGTTCAATGCACACACTCTTGAGTGAGTTGAAACATGACTGGGGCTGGCCGGCTGGGGCATGGATGCTATTTCTAAGTGTGGGTTTTACATGCTCTGAAAGAATGCTGGCTTTGTTTGTGTACAGCACTCGATATTACTCAATTCCATGTTTAATGCGTGATAGGTACAATTTATAATTTTAAAACTTTAAAAGCATATCATGCAATTAAACTAAATTACATATACACCTATTTTAGACACTAGGGTGTGCCTGTATGTTAGAAGCACACTTTAGTTCACTCTTCATCCAACTTTTAACAACTTGTGATTATTCCATTTGATACATATGCTGCAAAAAACATTGTAGATCGCAACATAGACCTCAACTCATGATTATCACAATTTATATGTTCAGGTCAAGGATGGATCAGTCGGTGTATTGGACCAACTTGTCGCTGTGATAGCTGGCCAGTGGACCTTCATCCCAAAGTTGAAATGGTAACACTGCAATAATAAGGGGTCGGGGCAAAAACATAACTCTCGTTTTATGAAAAGGTGTGATTTCTAGTATCTTACCTCATGAGATAAAATTGTTTCTATAGTTAGTCAAGACCTTGAGGATAGTTAATATCGATGAATATTTTATATATTTTTTATAGGTAGATCTCAGGATTTTACAGACATCTAAATAGTGACAATATCCCGTCTAAAGCTTTGATGGTTATCATGTTTTTGTCCCAACGACCTCATATCAGAGATAATCAACTTTTTAATTTCTTAGCACCACATCTAAAAACCTGTTCAAGCTATGTACTCTGCTTATGTACTAATTACATCTTAGGGATTAGGAAGGTTATATTTATAGAAAGTATAACATCATTTGTGCAGGAAATCATTTTTGAAAAACAACCCTCAGTACACCTGACCAAGATTAAAACCTTAATATCCCCTAATAGGCAGTCTAGTATACTGACCACCCGGCCATTGAAGCAGGTTGGCCACAATTCCTCATCCAACTAAATAGTCCTCTCATCTGACTGTTTTAAGTTAACTTATTTCAAATATCAGCCATCGGGTCTGAGTGTAGTAATAGTCTCGATACAAGTTAGTTAAGGGAAGTAATACTATATAAATCAAAAATGTATGAATACTGTTTTGTCAGGCAGTGAACATGATGTCGGCCGTTATGCCATTATCTGGTACAGACGCTCTGCGCTCAGAGGGTCGTCAGCGTCTACTCTCAGAGCTACTCGAGGCAGTGAAGCGATGCCAGATCAGGTTTGGGGGTCGAACAGAGCTGGCCACAGAGGCTGACCAGCATGTGGCCGTGCTTTGCGCTCTCTTAGAGGCGGCTCTTTGCCATGGTTTGAGGTCGCGACCGCTTGTCAAGAGCAGCTCTACGCTCAGGTATTTGCTTGTTTATAATGGGTCTAATAGTGACACTTTTTATCTAAACTTGACTTGGTAATCTAATACTGTTTCTGATTGGTTTGTTCAGACAAGTGACAGAGATTGTCTCGAGCAGTCTTCATATCGGCCGAGGTCCGAACCAAGAGCAGCCAGGTAAATATATTTCATTATTAGTTTGGATGTTTCTTTGATAAAAGTTGTTCTAGTCAAGTGAGCGTGTGTTTCTTTGTGTGACAGTGTTTTGGCACTATGTGTGTGAGCATCTCACTCGCCATGAGTACGAGCGCTATCTCTTGCTGAAGAATGTGTGGACAGATGCGGGACGCGGGCGAGCTTGGCTACGCTCCGCTCTCAATGAGCGTTCGTTAGAGCGATACTTGCACTGCATGCTGGGTAACAGGCCCATCTACACACATTCTATGAGGACTGGAGTTTTCTTGTGGACCAGGAAAAAAGCAGCATGTTACCTGTCATGGCAGCAGGTTAGCATATTTTAAATAAAAACTGTCATGTATCAATGTGAACTCACCTAAACTATTACCCATCAAGGTAACATGTGAACTTAGCTAATCTATTACCCATCAAGGTAAATTACTCAAACTGGTTGCATTGTGCAGGACTCGGTTCCATTCTTTTTGCCATTGGCATTGACAACCTGGAGTTGAACCGTGCTAGTGGGCAGAATGAGCCTACCATGCCCAATTTGACTCGCTCTGAACCTCTCATCACATCAACAGTTGCCGGTGAGTACATTATTGTTATTAATTGTATGTTATAAAACCCTATACATTATTATTAGCTCTCAAATCATTAATATCAAATAATGCAAGGAATTACCACTTTGTGTTTAGCAGAGCATAGCTTCATAATATTTTATATGAAATAGGTCAGAGGTCACCCATGACCTAGTGAGGATCTCCATTGCAAGCTTGGAGGGGGGGGGGGGTCAATTCGTCTTAACACCTTCGCGGGAACTCGTCCAAACAAGAGGAAATCTATATGACAATGTCGCGTTATGCACGATTCTTTTTAAATTATTTTAACTTACCCACTTCAGTGGCCGAATGGTCTAAGGCGTCACTATAGTGTTGTACTGGCTTGCTGATGATGGGGAAATCAGGGTTCAAATACTGGTCGGGTCTGCTGGGGGTAGGGGGTTTCCTAAATGGTTTACCAGTCTCCTTCCCCGCAAATGCAGGTAGATAGTACACCTTTCCTTATTCCTACCCCATTAAAGTAATTATCAAATATATATATAACCTGAACAGGTAGTAAGACGTGGTGACAACATTTTTTTAAAACTTTGCTGGGGCTCAAAATTGGGCTGGCAAAAAGATAAGGAATTCAAACCTTTTCTAATAGTTGTCGTGAGAAGGATTGAGACCATTATAAATCACCCGAAATTGTTGAGTAAATAAAGTTTTGGACAATTACATTGAATTGACAATCACCAATACATTTGATAAGTTATACAATAACTGAATCAACTCATCCCTAATTTTACCTTTACATCTTATGTCAGCCCTCACATTTAGAAATCTAGAAGAGCAAATTTTGAGAAAATCAACTTGTTCTCTTTCTGCCCATCAGTAACCTACCATACCCTTAAATTTAAGGTTGTACATCCAATTACAAAAACTCCTCGGGAGGACCTTATGAGCACTCCAGATACCAAGTTATAGCCCATTCTGCAAAATAGTTTCGGCTCTAGCCCGAGGTACAGACACACATACAGTATCGCGAAAACAAATTTTTTTTGTTACAGGGGGTCATGAAACGTTGACATTTATCAAAATCTCGAGTTCAGATTTTTTGACGATCACAATACTTTCTCTCCGAGGTGTCAAGAGAAAGTAAAAATAATGCTAATCCGTTCAAGGGGAGAACAAATATAGTCTATTCTTTGATAAGGGGCACAACTGGGGAAGTAAGAGATTCAGCCAATGAGAAAAGCAGCGAGATATCTCTCTTATCTGGATTTATTGCGTGCATTAACTTACCAGAACCACCAAAATACGACCTAAAATTTTAAAGGTGTCTTACCTGAAAAATAAAAGGTCTCGGATATACCTCAAGGTAAAAACTTAACAAACTTGACACTGTTTCTATTAGACCCTCTAAATTCTTTTCTTGAAGTGCAGGCACTCTTAAACCTTTCTTCATTTTTCTTTCAAAGTCATACATTAATCTCTGAAACACCGAACTTGATAGCAGCCTGCATGCTATTTGTTTGTTGCACATCGCATAGTGCTGTTGATTTAAAATTTATATCATAGCTTCTTCTCACTCCCTTGTTTACTTTGGACACCGAGAAAGCCTTCTTTTCAACATGATCACTCACTTGCGGATCTGCCATGCGGGAATTTTAAACATCAATAACGTATGGAAATTCTCTTTTTCTCACTTTGTTTTGGCCTTGAATTTATTATTAGACAGCACAATGATGCTTGCAGGCTGGTACAGTTCCAGGATCTCTGCTAAAAAATATACTCTGTTGGAATCTGCCTTTAGGCACAGTGTTACTAGGTGGAATGTTAGAGCGCATATAACAAGTTAGTTTAGTAACACCAGTTTTAGGAGAAAACTGCATATATTCGGCCAATATGGAATGTATTTATCACACTGTTCAAACCTGATGTCCTTAGTTTGTGTTGACCCTGGTGTCTAGTAGGCGCAGTGTTGACCCTGGTGTCTAGTAGGCGCAGTGTTGACCCTGATGTATAGTAGGCACATGTTGGCCCTGGTGTCTGTAGGCGCAGTGTTGACCCTGGTGTCTTGTAGGCCAGTGTTGACCCTGGTGTCTAGTAGGCACAGTGTCGACCCTGGTGTCTTGTAGGCGCAGTGTTGACCCTGGTGTCTGTAGGCCAGTGTTGACCCTGGTGTCTTGTAGGCGCAGTGTTGCCCTGGTGTCTAGTAGGCGCAGTGTTGACCCTGGTGTCTTGTAGGCGCAGTGTTGACCCTGGTGTTTTGTAGGCGCAGTGTTGACCCTGGTGTCTAGTAGGCACAGTGTCGACCCTGGTGTCTTGTAGGCGCAGTGTTGACCCTGGTGTCTTGTAGGCGCAGTGTTGACCCTGGTGTCTTGTAGGTGCAGTGTTGACCCTGATGTCTAGTAGGTGCAGTGTTGACCCTGGTGTCTTGTAGGTGCAGTGTTGACCCTGGTGTCTTGTAGGCGCAGTGTTGACCCTGGTGTCTTGTAGGCGCAGTGTTGACCCTGGTGTCTTGTAGGCGCAGTGTTGACCCTGGTGTCTTGTAGGCGCAGTGTCGGCCCTGGTGTCTTGTAGGCGCAGTGTCGGCCCTGGTGTTTGTAGGCGCATGTTGGACCCTGGTGTCTTGTAGGCGCAGTGTTGACCCTGGTGTCTTGTAGGCGCAGTGTTGACCCTGGTGTCTTGTAGGCGCAGTGTTGACCCTGGTGTCTTGTAGGCGCATTGTTGACCCTGATGTCTTTTAGGAACAGTGTCAACACTGACGCTAGTAGGCGCACTGTGGATCCTGGCGTCTAGCAGGCACAGTGTCGACACTGACGCCTAGTATACTGTTCCACTGCACACCTTGATGAATTTTGTTTCTCAGACCCAGACTCCGGCAAGAGGCCCGGGGGTCAGCCCAGACGACGCAGGAAAGTCCCGGCTCAGATCATCTCATTTGACGATGACAGTAACCAGCACATGGAGAGCATTGATGTAATCTCTAGTAGTGCCCCCTCCACTTGTCTAAATTCCCCAGCCCCGGGGAGTCAGGTGGAGGCGGCAGCTCGATTGGTGCTGGAAGGACCGCAGGTAATGAATGTCTTGTTTGGTTTTGGTTTCAGTAAGGAATCACAATGCTGTGACTGTGAAAACATTTGACTTTCATTGATTACGTTTCAGGTTTAACAATATCTGATGTATTGTATGTTTCAGCAAATAGCAGGAGAAAACCCCCTGGGAGAGTCCACAACCAGTACTGCCGGTTCAGTAACTGTATTGTCTAACAACGGGAGCAGGAATGAACTACGGTACAAATATAGCTTTTTAAAAACTAACATTTGGAAGTAATTTATCTCTCTCTCTCTCTCTTTAATACGAAAGTGTTTTTCATGTCAGCCCCAATGCTGACCTATTTTATTGCTCTATATTTTCAAATGAGGACTTTAATAGAAATGTATTGACCTGAATATGTGCAACCGCCATTAAAATTACAACAATTTTTACTGAGAATTGAAAAGGTCACCCATTTTTCAACCTACCTACGCAAGTATGCCCAATTTGTGCATGGGTTTGCTTGTTAATTTTAATTTGAAAACTTTTGAGGGCAAAATTAATTTAAATTTGAGGTACAGTAGATATTTAAAAAAAATCTAAAGAGGTGCAGGAATGTTTTATAAATACAAACAAGAAAAAACACAGTATATTGCTTTTTAAAGTGAAAGTTCTGCTGCCATGATTTATATTTAATCTTATTGACGTTTTCCAGTGTTTCTAGTCAACTTTTTTATAATGTTATCCCAATCTTTCTCGGGATTAACCAATCCACTCGTATCACCTAATTTTTTCTCCAATGTATCCCACTTTTAATGTTCTCTATATCTCTTCTTGTTTTTTCCCACTCTCCTGATTTTCTTCACCTTAGTACAGATGTTTGCAGCCAGCATATTGTGGTTTAAGTGAATGTCCGTTGATGGCTTTGTTTTCACATCCTTCACAATGTTTCTGAATCGTTGTTTGAGGAGTACAAAGTACAGCCTAGCTGGGCCTTTCCGTGTGTGTAGTTTTCTGTTGTGTTCTTGAACCACATGTTCATGTGGTTCAAGCATCTCTCTTCTTCTATTCCTCTTTCTTATTCCTTTGACCTACTATATAACTCCCAACTACATTGCCCACAACACACTTTCATTCACCCATTATTATGGAATGTGCTTTTACTATTCCTTCTTGTCCAATGATTCCTTTTCTTTGTTCATATATTTCTTTCGCCTCTTCAGTGTCATGTTCTGACACAGCCACATACATTTGTCCTATCAGAATAATCACTGGGAATTGCACTTAACGTAATGTATGTTAATCTGTCATTACATGCTTACATTTTATTCACACTTTGCTTTATTTATTTTCACATCATGATGGTTATACTTTCCTCAAAAGTTTCTCCTCTGGAATAATCATGTTATATTCTCCATTCTTGAAATCGTTTTAGGTCGATCCGCTGCACTTCACTGTTTTTTCAAAGTGAATTTCATATGCTTATGCCCCTCTTTTTGTTTGATAATGGCA
Organism: Timema podura; assembly: GCA_033556935.1. Taxonomy (NCBI): domain Eukaryota; kingdom Metazoa; phylum Arthropoda; class Insecta; order Phasmatodea; family Timematidae; genus Timema; species Timema podura. The sequence goes on along the minus strand of JAVRXN010000004.1, from coordinate 12,863,830 downwards.
ATAACCTTTAAATATAGTAACACGATTTGTGTTACGATAGAAGAAAGGAATAAGTTAGCTTCTATCCATAAGTTTCCCTCTCTTTGCAGGTGGGCATTCTTCACTCAATTTTCACTCACTATTATGATTTTTTTAAATTAATTTTCATGTATTATGATTTAATTCAGCTATTCGATGATAGTGATAAGTTTTTTTGCACCAAGTCATACTAAAATGCACATGTACTAATTAAGCTAATGGGCTAGGGATGAGAAGGTTAAATTTAGATAAAGTGTACCCACATTTGCTTGGTGAGAGAAAGTGGGAAATCATTTAGAAAAACCGTCCTCAGTACACCCGACCAGGGTCGAAATATGATCTTCCCATTATTGGCAGTCTAGTCTATTGCGAGAGTAGCGCCTTGGACCATGCAGCCACCGAAGCGGGTAAGAATATATTGTTAACTGATTAACTTGAGAGATATGAATGACAATGTAGTTCGGTAAAAAAAGATGGCCTCTTGTCATACTTAATTCAGAGTCCTGATTTCAACCATAACATTGATATTAATACAATAAGCGTCTGAATCTCATTGCTTGTGGCTAGTACTGTACACCACCGGCGCTTTGATTCCAGTGGCACCAAACCGCTCCGCAACCAGACACTCACCCCAGTCAACAATGTGAACGTGGGGGAGCTGATACCAGTCTCACTTACGGACGAGACACACTCTGAGGAGGATTCTCTCTCGGTGCCCAGTTACTCTGAGGTATATAGTCCTTGCTGCCAGGCTACACACACAATCTGTGTCCATTGTGACACTATTATCTGGTGAATAAACCTCCATTTTATGATTCTACTATCCTCAATATTGTGATCTACGATTATTAATGGCTGTGATGATGTGTTCTAGGATACCGAAACTGCTGCAGCCACTCATCACTTGCTGCAGACCAACTTTAGGGGACAAGATACAACGGATATTATAGGAGAATACACAGTTGTAAATGGTGGGTGTTTTTTTTTTTGCATTACACTCTATTACTACACTTCTGGGTTATTAGCATATTTGAACTAACGGAGGAGGATGGGAACCTAGAGCAAGCTCCAGTAATGTTAGTGTTGGTTGTACAGGAGAAGAAACTGTGACAACTCTGCTGGTCTGCAAAGAACAGTTGCAAGCCGAGGGTCGAGCCTTGAAGAGGCTGCTTGTTCAAAGTCAAGAGAATAACTCGGAATTAGGGGTGGAGCTAGCGGAGACTCGCAGACTCAACCAAGAGCGATCACTCAGGAGTGAGGCACGCATCCAAGGACTACTCAGGTGACAATCTGTAGCTTGGAACTCTCACCTAGGAACACTTATTTTGGGACAATCTAGATTAGGATTGTACATCATCATCAACATGTACGTCTTCCATCATGTGGCTGGGTCAGTTCTGTAAAATGCCTTCATCTTAATCTGTCCTTACACCATTCTTCTCCTCTCACTAGCACAATTGCTATCACCTGCTCTCCCCATCTCTCTCTCTTGGTTTTCCTTGCGGTATTTTTCCTTCATATTTGATTTCCATCATTCTCCTTGATATTTTTTTCTTTTCCATACACAAATACATGTCCACCCTTGCTTCCTCTACCATCTCATGTACTCCCTGTACCCCAACTCTTCCCCAGATAACTTCATTCATAATCTTGTTTCTCCCAATGACAGCTAACATGCTCTTCACAAACTTGATTAGCTAACTGTTGTATTGGTCTACTTGTTATACTCGACCTGTCAGTTGTTTAAGTGTTGTGTTGATTGTGTCGCTGACTTAATTGATGCTCTTTAGGGAGAATGAACTCCTCAAACACCAGCTCCGCAAGTATGTGGCTGCAGTGCAGATGTTGAAGAGCGATGGATCCCAAGCACACGAGGCTCTGGCCAGCCTGGAGCCAAGGGACACTGGTTTGTATCCAGACTATCACCATGAGGCTCAGGAATATGAGAAGAAACTTATTCAGGTAAGCTAGAGAAGAATTCTCATCATTGACATTGACAAAATGTCACCTGGCACAAATTAAAACATAAAATAACTAATTTACTATTTTATAGAGGTGTGCCAAGTCCACTTTTTCATTTTGAAGTGAACTCTTAATACAATAGATTTAATATTCTTGAAGTTGAATCAAAGTTTGAATATTTTTGAAGTTATTTCTTTCTTTCTTTTAGCACCGTATCTTACTACCTATTCAGCTTATATGCCTATCTACTAATTAAACTAATGTGTTAGAGATTACTAAGGTTTAATGTTAGAGGAAATGTACCTGTATTTGCATACAGAGAGAGAGTAAAACCATTTTGGGAAAACTACTTTCAGTACACTCGACCGAGATTCGAACTCTCATCTCCCAGTCATCTGCAGTCTAGTTTACTGCGAGAATAATGCCCTAAGAATTTTTTTATTGCATTATCATTTAAATATTTATTCTAATTTGATAAATCACGTTTTTGTAATGTAAATAACACCTAAAAATGATAAATATTGTACATAAATGTAATATTTTAGCTGTCAAGATTTCTATGGGCGAAGCCAACATTTTTTTCGAAGTGAGGTCAAAGCTAATATTTTTTTCAAAGCCAAGTCGAAGTTTCGCACACCCTTAACAACCATTGTTGAAAGGATGTCCTGTTACAGGTAGCGGAGATGCATGGGGAACTTATGGAGTTCAACGATCGTCTGCACCGCTTACTGCAACAGAAAGATGCTGCCTTACACAGACTGCGTGAAGAACTTGTGGACCTGCGAGGTCCTCTGCCCGATGATGTCATCACCAGCGATGATGACCTTAGTATCACCAGCGACTATGACACCAATTCATTGTGCGCAGCTGCTCGAGCGCTCATTAACATCTGGATCCCTTCTGCCTTCCTGACTGGGGGTGCAACTGATGTCCATCATGTCTACCAGGTAAAACATAATCAGGATCATTTCTGCCTTCCTGACTGGCGGTACGACCGACAGCCATCACATGTTATCTATTTTTAACTTAAAAATGTGGTACACATCCGATTCAATGCGAGTCAAATGAGTAAGCGAAGTATTTCAGAGTAGGTCAAGTTTTTATGAATAGAACGCAACACATCTCCAACCAACTCGATAGCTAAATTAATTATTATAAAATTTTTAGACTAAAAAGAACAAACTGGAACAGCTGATGGTCTAATTTCTCTCATCAATGAATCTCTAGGAGGGATAATTTTTTAAACTTAAACATAAAATAAATGATATAGCAAATCTATTATTTTTGTTAGTTATGTTTATAACTGCATCTAGATATTATATTATTTAAATTGAAACATAACACCTGGACACAGGAATTGAACCCGGAACCTTTAGCTTAGTACACCAATGCTCTAACCACTGAGCTATTCAGGAATCAATTTAAAGAATATTATATCTAGATGTGGCTATAACTGTAACAAAAATAATAGCTTTCCTATTTAATTCATCATTGTATGTGGACTCGTACAGTTATAATTGTACAATTGGCAGCAAATAGCCAACTACCAAGTTGATGGTGGCTACCTTATCTGATAGCTTGTGACCTTATTAATCACACATTTGTAGCCAACGATTTCCCCACATTTATCATAAACTCTGCCTTAAAATATGAGTGAAGAATGACCCTAGACACAAGACGATTCCTGGATAGCTCATTTGTTATATCATTGGCATAGCAAGTCGAAGGTCTCGAGTTCGATTCCCATGTCCAGGGTGTCATTTTTCACTGATAAAAAGAAAACATAAGAGTTATAAAATAGCATTCCGACACCTTAATCTCAGTCGGTAGCGTGTCTCTCTACTGAGCTAAGGGTCCCAGGTTCCATTCCTGGCATGATGGAGGAAAAATGTGGGTTTCCTCTTTCACAGTGATGAATTAATGATGAGGAACTGTCTCTCATAGATTTAAGTTAGTTTATAAGCCATGTGATGAACTGTTGAGTCGGTTCACAAAGTGCACGTTAAATACCTCTAATAAATAAAAAATAAATATCAAGGAAAATGAAAGAGTCTTAATGGTGAGTGCTCCACCAATAAAAACTTATATCACTTAAGGCTTACACCGGGGATTGTGGGAACTGTGTGTAGATGTGTCTGGAGTTCTGTTCATCTTAACCTAAAGAAAGACAATGTCTTGTGCTTGTCTTCCAGGTGTACATTCGTATTCGAGATGACGAGTGGAATATCTACCGTCGTTATGCGCAGTTCTATTCCCTTCACAAGGAGCTCAAAAAACAAGACACTCTCATTAGCACATTCGACTTCCCCCCCAAGAAAACCATCGGTAACAAGGTACAGTAGCATGTCTTTACTAGGCCACAAGGTATAATAACATGTCTTTACTAGGCTTCAAGGTTCAGTAACATGTCTTTACTAGGCCATAAGGTACACAAGGCCACAAGGTACAATAACATGTATTTATTAGGCCACAAGTTACAGTAACATGTTTTTACTACAAGGTACAATAACATGTATTTACTAGGCCACAAGGTACAGTAACATGTCTTTACTAGGCCACAAGGTACAGTAGCATGTCTTTACTAAGCTACAAGGTACAGTACATGTCTTTACTAGGCCACAAGGTACAGTAACATGTCTTTACTAGGCCACTAGGTACAGTAGCATGTCTTTACTAAGCTACAAGGTACAGTAGCATGTCTTTACTAGGCCACGAGGTACAGTAACATGTCTTTACTAGGCCACTAGGTACAGTGACATGTATTTACTAAGCCACAAGGTACAGTAACATGTCTTTACTAGGCCACTAGGTACAGTAGCATGTCTTTACTAAGCTACAAGGTACAGTAGCATGTCTTTACTAAGCTACAAGGTACAGTAGCATGTCTTTACTAGGCCACGAGGTACAGTAACATGTCTTTACTAGGCCACGAGGTACAGTAACATGTCTTTACTAGGCCACTAGGTACAGTGACATGTATTTACTAGGCCACAAGGTATAATAACATGTTTTACAAAACCACAATGTACAGTAACTTGTCTTTACTAGGCCACAAGGTATATTAACATGTCATACACCACATTAGCAACACTCTTGGGGATTACTACCCCCGTCAGATAAAATAACAATCCCCCGGTGATGTATCTGCAAGTTGTGAAGCATGTTTCGTTGTTACAGGATTCGAGGTTTGTAGAGGAGCGGCGACGTCGATTGCAGCATTACTTGCGGTGTGTGATGAACCATCTGGTACAGACCAACCTCAACCTGGTCTCTGCGCCAGACAAGGAACTACTCATATCACTGATACCTTTCTTTGGGTGAGTCCTTTCATGTAACCTCACAGCGCTCTTACAACTGTATAGTACTCTTCTGTGCTTGTTCATTATATACTATTCTGTCTCTCTACCACAGGGAAGTGTGCAGCGGCACCGAGGATAGAGGGCGGAGAAAGCGTCCAACTTCTCGTAACCCGTTTTCTCGTCTTAGTCACAGCACGGATAATAACCCAGGGAGCTCACCACAGTACACCGGGCTCTAACAGTGCACAGCCTTTTAGCTTGGACTGTGACACTTGTTTCAGACTGATCACAAATAGATGACAAGACTTGTCACATGTTCTAACAGAATCAGTGAGTGTTAATTATTTCACAGTTTCATGGAATTACTCCTCGGCCGTTATATCTTAATACCCCAGGCCACCTTGTATGTTTCTAGACGGTTTAGGTTTGAAACAATACAATAAAGTTACCGCAGTGTTGTCGAATTGTAAATAGGAAATATTGTCGGACATTGTAAATAAGATCAGAGTATATTATTGTTAATTGTTGGATGATGACCGATTGTTGGTTTATATTGTTATTTAGTGGTAACAGAGTTACATAATGTTAAAACACCAGTGCTGGAAGTACTCTTTAATTCATTAGAATACATGGAATTTGGATACAAATAGACTAATGATGAAAATGTATCGGTGGAATGCAACACCTTCTGTTGTGACACAAAAAAGTTTCTTTATTTCAGCATTATTGCCTTTTACCGCATTGTTTTTAATAGTTTCTATTATAATTCAAAATGAGCGTGTTACTGTTTGTTCAGTGTTTTTCAGCTGCTTATATACCTATTTGTGTTAAGACAGAAGAAAGGAAGATGTCACTTTTGTGCATCGGATTCCACCTGCATGTTTGTTTTTTTTCTCTCCCCAGGTTTTTCTCTACAATTTTTAGTTTTCACTCATTAGTTCAAAGCTGCCGCCAATATATATTGATAAGTCCTGTTCTTGGCATTAAAAAAATCCTTTAATATATACATAAAAAAAAGTAAACACAAGAAATACCGTCCTCTTTAAATGCACTATTCACAATGTTAGAAATTTTCTCCAAATGTGATCACTTTATAAAAATGAGTTTCTTCTTTCTCACCAGTAAAAATATGAGACCACTTGTCTAATTACACTTGTCATTTGGTTTGTCTATCAGTATGGTAGAGAGTGGCATTTTCATTGCAATTGGTAACATTTTACTGAATAAATGAACCGAGGAATAGGACACTAATTTGATTGTTTTAGACTGCGCTGGTCCCTTGTGTAGTAGTCGGTTTTCTCATGGAATATGAGATCCTCTATTCATCCTTTGGCTGTGTTCAATCAGAATTGTTTATCGTGCACACTTTCACATTCGAGTTTGTACTTACGCACATATATCTGCTGAAACTTTTTTTTATTTTTTGTGATTATTAACAGAATATTTATAAACCAATGAAGAACAGATATAAATATGCGTAAAACGTTTTAAACCTAGCAATGTCAAACTTGAAATCTTAATATCATTACCCTCGATTTTTACAAATACCAAATTGAAATAATTGATAGTCGAACTATATTTAGAACAAACATGGCTACCTTTAGGAAGGTCTATATTATATTAATGTCCCTGCTTGGACCCAATGGCAAAACTTTTAAAGGCTGAAAACAAAGAATTGATCTATAGAATTTAAAATTTCAGTATCGTAGTGGGTAAAATTAAGAATCGGGATTTTTAATATTGCCTAAAAAAAGCCCGAATATCGCTGAAAGTACTCAAATATCATGTAATCAATTTTATACCTTTAAAATCTGTTAAAGCAGCTGCCCTGTATTAGTTTATTATTTCTTATTAGTTTAAATGCACATATATTATAATTATAAAACTCGGTTTGTGATTAATAGAATATTTATTTTTGGTTTAAAATGGTAACATATCAACTTAGGTAGTGTTTGCAACAAATAGAAAAAAAATCACAGGTAAATGTGTTTACATAGACATTGGTTTCTTTCAATATCTGTCTTTGGTCACACTATGTTTTTAACAGCGATTTAAATTATTTCTTAGCAATGTTCTTTGTTAGAGGGAAATAAATTTGCATCTCTGGGGAACTTTTTTTTAGCATTGGAATTTTGTTATTGTTGACATTCAAAAAGTAGGGTAGCCAATTTCACCAAAATATATAATTTTGTTTTTGGAAGTGTGTTTATTATTAATTTAAAAAATGCAAAAATAAACCTTAAATATATTCTAAGTAAAGGTTCACAAAATTTCATTGTATCTATTATATAATTTAGCCATTGGCTCTCTTCATTGTTAAAACTTTGTTATTATTTTTAATATTTTGGAAAGGTAACAAAATAATTGCACACCTTTTCATTGATTGATTTGTTTATAAAATGAGGCTAAAATTACTAAAATCTTTATTAAAATTTATTTGTATTCTTAATAAAAATAAATGGGATGAAAAGTAGAAGTGTGTGTGGAGATCATTGTTGCAATAAAGGGCATAGCCGAGTCAACCTTCTTTTATTTTCAATTAAAATACAATAAAAGCTAATACTAAAATATGAGTCTTCACCTAGAATTATGTTATGTTGTATGGAAAAAAACACAATAAAACAATGTTGGCACATTAGTAATTATTTTACTACATATCAGGTAAATTGGGTGGTCTGTGTTTATAAAAGCAGTTACAGTTTTAGATTGTATTTCGAATTGTCATTGTTGTCAGAGAAAATTATGTAGTCAAATAGGTAATAACTCAAAAATAGGGGGTACTACAATATCAACAGGAATGAACATCATCCCTTTGGTCACTACATACCGCCCTGGACTCCACAAACTCAACAATCTCTTGAAAAAAGGTTTGTCTATATTAATCCACCACTCGCGCTATGGCATTAGAAACTCAAAGATCATTGGTGCACTTACAAAAGTATGCCACGTATATCTAGATAGTTCTATCCAGTCCACATCATACACCCTACCCTCTTTGAGCTAGTTCTATCTAGCTCACCTCACTACACCCAATCTCTTCAGTCTATTCTCATTTTATCTCCCTTTGTCTAGTTCTTCCCAAGGTCTCGTTTCTCTTGGGTTTACCACTTAGTGCCCTGAACAAAGTTCTAGAATCTCCCATTCAGGCTACATGTTCTGCCCACCATAATTTACAAGACTTGATTATCCTAACAACGTCTTGTGATTAATACAAATGATGTAACTCATCATTATGTAGCCACCTCCATGCCCAATTAACCTCATCCCTTTTTGGACCAAATATCTTCCTAAGCACCTTGTTTTCGACCACTCTATTTGTTTTCGTCATATAAGGTTTGATACCTTATTTCAAATCTGAAAGAACAACCGATAAAAATAGTGTTTGTTATTTTGAATTTTATATTCCTTGAAACCAGGCGTGATGTCAACTTAATGACAGAGTAATAGAATTGTATTTCCCGATTGTATTCTTTTCCTGATTTCCAATCTAATGTTATTGCTAATTAAAATGATTCCTAAATATTTAAACTCATTAACCTCGTCAAATAATATGTTGTACACAAAATATCTTCACAGAGCCTCCAAGAGTAACTTGGATTTCTGGATAGCTCAGTGATTAGAGCATTGGCATACTAAGCCAAAGGCCCCCGGTTCGATTCCCGTGTCCAGGCATCATTTTTTCAATTTTCAGAATATATCTAGATGAGAGTAAATCCTCACTAAAACAAATATAATAGCTTTGGCTATTTGATTCTTAAATATGTGATCCCTTACAATTATAATAATTGTACAAGTGGCAGCAATAAGCCAACTACCGAGTGAAGGTTGGCTGCGTTATCTGATAGCTCGTGATCTTAATAAATCACACATTTGGAGCCGACGATTTCTGCACGTCCATCATAGACTCTGCCTTAAAGTACGAGTGAAGAATGACCTTGGGCATGGGACGATTCCTGGATATCTCAGTGGTTAGAGCATTAGCATACTAATCCAAAGGTCCCGAGTTTGATTCCTGTGTCCAGGTGTCATTTTTCAATTTCAGAATATAAATAACCAGCTAATCTGAGCAGAGTACTTGCACAACACAAACTTCCAGACCCAACTATTCAACCCGAACAATTAAAATAAATATTATTCTGAAAACTTAGATCTACTAACTGGAGTGCAACCAATTCTGAGCTAAATATATTAGTCTCAACAGAAACACTAAGAAATGAATGAATGGTCATAAACACAACACAAAAATCAAGGCCGTAGCCAGCCTATAATTTCAGAAAGGTGTTTGGTGGGCACATCTCCCAATTGCCGGAGGCTGGACAAAATTCTAATTAATAAACAGTTCTAGAAATTATCTAAAGTTTTTTTTATGGCAACATAACCCTCTGACTGCCGGAGGCTAGGACAAATTCAAATAATAAACACCTTTATAACTCTCTAAAGTGTTTACACATTAACAGGAAATTGAATTGAACTTACTGATCCATGTAGTGAACAACTGAAATGGCCCTCTCTGAATTTTAAAATATTAAAAAAATATTTTTAATACTAAAGAAATATTTTAAAAGTTTAAACAGTGAAAATAAAAATACTTGCCATTATTTATTTTAATTTACACTTTCAAGAGGTATAAATTCATCTTCAGTTGGTATAGGTCATTCACCAATTCTTTGGTTTGACATGACAGCTAGCAGATGCTATAAGTAATGCCAACATTGTCTGAAAGTTACTTTTCTCAACATATTTGTAAATAATTATTATTTGCTAAGTATTACTATTATTATCACTAAAAAATATAATCAATCACTTTTAACGACTTCCCTAAATATTACAGTATAATTGTGTTTTCCATAATAAAATTTAAGAAAAAAAAGTCTAGTAAATTCATTCTAGTTTTTTTTTTTTAACTCTTGTGGCAATTGCAGGTTAAATAGAGCATGAAATTATACATTTAATGGTATCATATTCAGTTATTTATATTTTTATAACTGGCCTCGCATATCTTAAACATAAATAGATGGTTTGTGATAATAAAGAGGAAAAGACATACAAAATGTTTGTGAAATAATATAAAGTTTAAATTTTGTAAACACGAGTATTAATACCATTCACCATCCAACGGCAACAAGGTTGCCTACATCACCAACTGGCAGCATAGCTTCTATTCATTGGCCATATTTGTTTTTTTGCATCTAAGGCCACTTTTAACGAGCTCTTTCTTTTAATAATCCATTTGAATTAAACAGCAAACACAAACTTCTAAACTATAGCAACAATGAAACGGTTAATCCATAACCAAAACCTAATAATTTTAAATATACATTATAACAGTGAATTATCATATAAAATAAGATTAATAAAACCACATGCGTGGGTCCAAGAGTTCAAGGAAACAAAATATTTTATAGTTGAGTATTTAGGCATGTCTATGTATGGTTAGTAATTTTATTACAAATTTTAAAAATAGTGTCTTTTTTGAATATAAATTCTGCTATTTAGTAATTCGTGTGTTCTTTTGTGAATAATAGTTCGGTGTGTGAGCGTGTTCTCCTTGAAAAATAAACGGTTTTTTCAGTGATCTTTAAATAATTATCTATCGAGTATAATATTGAAGCGTGTGATAAAAAAAATAGCGAGTGTTTCTCAGTGATCAATATACATTATTCGAAAATGTGTTGCCCTCTAGGCTAAACCTTAAATATTAGGATTTTTATAGTATTCCAAAAAAATCTGTAAAGTGTAATAAAAAATACTAGCGAGTCTTTCTCCAGCGTTGATTAGATAAATACCTGGCTAAGACTTCAAGTTATAAGTTATTGTTACTGTAGTTTTATTAGAGACTTAGTTATAACTGTTTAAGAGTAGTGAATCTAAAAAAAATTTTTTTTAAATTAGGATAGCTTTTGATTTGTAAGTAGGCCCTACAGTGTATTTTTTATTTTATAGGCCTAAACATATTTTCTAGGATATTGATTTTTGTTTGTTAAATTGACCATCGCGAGAAACTTATTAAGGAAGATTGGGACTGAGAGATGAAAATGGATGCAAGTGAGACCCACCCACCTATCATCATTAACCTGGCTGGAGATGATGAAGAGGACGACGACGAATATGATGATGTAGAAAAAGTTCTTGCGACCCTCCGTTGGAAAACACTTAAAAGGTACAAGCCAGTTCATAACGAATATTACTTATTTATTGTAATAGTGTTTAAAAGGTTTATGACAGTGGGTTTTTTTTCTGTGTAATACTACACATTCAGATTTTTCATATTTATAATGTTAATAATAATACTATTAACAAATAATTATATATGTAAAAAAATTTATTTGTAAACATAATTTAATAATAATAATACAAACTAATATGGGATTAAATGCTTAAAATTTTAAAATGTTTAATATTGTAGAAAAAACACCTAATTTTTCCATTGTTTCAGGCCCAAACCAATTTTTAAAAAACAGTCAATTTTAATTTGCAATCTGACCTTGTGCCATTGGAACATTTCGTCAGATGTTCTAGTGTATGATGGAATTCCTCGACCGATCTAATCTTTGTATTCAGTAAAATGGTGATAGTTTAAGTGAAAATATTTAAAAAAGTTGTGTTAGTCTCGTTGCCACTGACAAATGATATTTTGTTTGGATGTCAATCATGTGTTAAATAACAAAGAGAACACTTTTTATTTTCCTGTTAAATTAATTATATTAATACAATTTTATTTTATCCATTATTGTGAATTTGTTACTCTCCCAGCTTCACAGTTCATATAATCCAAATCACTTAAGTCGATGTCTTCATAATAATTGCTGTATTCGAGATATGTTTTTGAGATTTGGCGAGTGTCCCAGCACTACAAATTACACTTATCATTAAAATACCACTTGAGGAAAAACCACTTTTTGCTTTCAGAGGTACATTTTGTCATATATATATATATATATAGCGCTTAGTAGTATGCGTTCCTCTTGCATGTTCCTACGAAGTGTTCTATCATTCTTTACCGATTTCATTCTCCCCCCCTCCCTCTTTTAGAAAGTTGCATTGCACATTTTACACTCCCGCCTAATGAGTTCCGAGAGAATACATCCTAGGTCTGGGTATTAGGCAGTAACAATCAATTTTCTTCGAGAGGCAGTCATTACCTCTTTGTCCAGTGGCAGCACTGTTAAATGGAAAATATATTTTTCTTTTCATTGTAAACCCCATATGGTTTTCATTCCTTTTATGTTGCCATACCTTTTTCCTGTACCTTATATTACATAACATGTCTCAAAAAGAGGTTTTCCTTAAAGAGACATTATTAATTTTAGTGTCTTGTTATGTGTATTAATCGGTTTGACACATGTATTGTGGGTCTATTCATGTGTATGGTTGCTTGAGTCTTCAAATATAATCCTGGTTGCCACAACTAGTAGAAGTCTTCCTCCGTCACCTTGGTTGATCCAAGACCCTGGTTTTTCACCTGATCCTGATTGGTGTACATTTCGGCCACCTACAAAGCAGACGACAATTGCAACCTTATTGAACCACAGCTATATCAACAATGAACTAGCTGAGTAGTATAAATTACCATGGTTATATCAACCATGAGCTAGATGAGTGGTATAAAGTACCTGTGTTGCTGTTGTAGCTTCCTCCGCAGATTTGTCCTCTCTCACTCGCAGGAACCGTGGGAACCTTAGAGATATTCCTTTCTCGTGGTCCACCTGCAACAGCATTACACATACAATGGCCATGAACCGATCCTAACATCCTTGTGATACTCTCTCTCTCCAATGACTGTGGTTCACTGCAAAGCATTGCAGCTTCAGAAATACCCTAATACAAACCAACAACTGCGGCTAGAAACTCTGATTCTTGCTGCGAGTGTTGGTACTTTTGGAGGGAAAAGGGGGGATGATCACAAGTCTTCGGGCACACAAGTTTTTTGTTTTTTTTATCACCCATTCAGGTTGTACACATACGTACTAACTACACTATTGCATTGAAAATGAGCAGGGTTGTGGAGTCAGAAGTAATTTTGGGTTGACGTCGGAGTTTTAGTCGGTAAAAATGTACCAACTTTTACTCCGGTTTAAAAATAAAAAACTTACAAAATATGATAAATATATATCATTTTAACCTGCCTCAGTGGTGTAGTTAGCTAATGCGCTAGTCGTGTTGAGCTCGACTGTCGAGGACGGGGATCTAGAGGTTCGAATCTTGGTCGGGTGAACTGGGGGTGGTTTTTCCTAAATGGTTTTCCACTCTCCCTCCACGCAAATGCGGCTTCACTTCCTTTATATTCAAACTTCTCAATTCCTAATCCATTAGCGTAATTAGTACTTAAGCGTATAACCCGAACGAATTGTATACTTTTTACTTTCTCTCGCTCGACACCTCTGAGAGAGAAGTATTGTAATCGTCAAAAAAATTAAACTTAAGATTTTGATAAATGTCGACGTTTCATGACTCCCTGAAACCAAAAAAGTTGTTTTTGCAATTCTATCTTTCTGTTTGTCCGTCTGTACCTCAGACTAGCACTGAAAATATTTCACCAATTGGGCTAGAACTTAGTATCTGGTGTTTTTGGAATTAGATAGTTATCCATGAATTTTAAGATAGTTTACTGAAGGGGAAAATGAAAAAAATTTGACTTTCTCAAAATTTACTCTGACGATTTTGATTAAATTTTAACTCTAGACATTGTTTATCATTATAACCAAGATGGCAATTTACATTTTCTCATGAAAATGACTATGAGGGTACCTTAGATGGGGGAAATTTTCCAATTTTGATCTCTACACCGCAACTATTTGAGATACGAAACATCTTATTATTGTAAAGTTGTAGTACTATTAAAGATACAAATCTTTTATTTAAAATATATTTTTATGAAACCAATAGTTTCTTAGCCATCAGCAAATATATATATATATACTTTTTAATTCACGTCTTTGAAAATGAATTTGATTCATTGGTGGATAAAGATGTTTCTCTTTTCTCAATTTTTCTGTAAAAGTGTTCTTAGTTCCTAATGCCATATAATAATTATATTATTTCATTTATAATCTTTGGTGTAATGTTTCTACAACAATGTATAGACCTATTATTTCGTTTCACAAATCTTACTAGTTTTTAGTAACCGTCTATATTTTAAGATAAAAGCGGGAGAAGTCTGTTTGGTGCATTGTACCATTTATTTTATTCTTTAGTAGCAATATTTGTAATTTGGATTGAAAAATTTATTCAAATATAAATTAACAATGTCAAATAAGCTTCCCATCTGTATTGGACTATTTTACTGCAGTAAATTTGTTATATACATGCAGGTAATGGATCTCTGTTGCATAGCTAGCTGCAAAATTCACCAACCTTCCACCTCATTCAACAGAAGACTCACACAAATTGAATACCCTATGAATTCTCCAGAAAAAACCCTATATACCAGCTACAATGCAACTACTGCATTGCTGAATACATTAGCCTTACCACAGGAACAATCAGACAATGAATGAATTGTCACTGTTTTTATACAAACCTCAACGACCTTGACAAACCAGTAGCACTACAAGCCCAAACACATAATTCAGATTTTAAATCGCGCTATAGTACTAGAGTAATACGAGGACACCCAATAGTCACAATGCTTCCCAGCTTGATAGGTGGGAGCTTGCTCACCAATATATTATCAAATCCAGACCCCCCCCCCCCCCCCCCTGGTCTCAACCTTAGATAAGCTTCTCTACTTTTCTTCCAAGCAGGCCTACTTACACCAGTCATTTCTATTTGAACAGTAATAATAATAATAAATAAGAATTGATAATTCAATAATAAAATATAATATAAATACAACATTCTATCCATCTACCAAGCATCAAGACACGTTTGAACAGACAACAATAGTATCCAAGTGACCATGATCTACTTCTAGGAGTGCTGCCATAGTCCTGTCTGTGTTTTACTCTCTTCTGATGAAGAAAGGGACTGATGTACCTCAAAAATTGCATAATTATGTGTTTTGTTGTGTTTTAACCAAACTTTGAGGACTACAGTTTTCTGGCAAGTGTGTAGGCATTGCCCTTCTCCCCTCTTTTCAATATATTATAATTTAAATAGCAGTTTGACACAATTTTTTGAATGTCTTTTATATAAATTAATTTTTTGTAATGCAGCCCTCTCGATATTTTTAATTTTCAATGTGGTCCAAAGTTTTTTTCTAGCTTCTGTTAAATTCACTTCCTGTGTGTCATTAAAAATGGAATGAGGGGGTTAAGGAAACAACAAAAATGTTTTGAAGTTACATTAAGTTAAGCGTACTCACAATACCAATAGCAGCGCGATGTACCGGCGACAGTGAGAGATCGGCGCACTTGACTTCCCAGACTTGGCTGGCATCGAACCAGTGGTCTGGCTCATGGCTCAGATCGTAGCGGTAGTATGGGCGTGGTTGGGGTATGACACGCTCTTTCAAGACCTGTGTGTGCTTTACTAGATCGTCATCTGTGAATCCTGTCCCAATCTGTAAGACAAAAAACTATGTTTAAAGGTAGGATGGGACTTGAATCCTTAAGGATATTCAAGATCCATAGATTCGAGAAAATTTCAGATTAAAGACAGAAATCCTTAAAAAAGAAATCTTTCAATTTTTTCAATTGAAATTTGTTTTAGAGCTCTAATATTGCTATTGGTGGTTCAGAACGAATAACTATAGGATGAACCTGACAACCCAACCTCAAACCAGTAATTTAACACTTAAATGGATGTATGAATGTTATAATGAATGGATTATAAGAAAGAATGTTGACATTTGTATTTTCAATTATTCTATCATATTTATATTTTTCTTTTTGTACATAATTTTTTCCAAGATTCAGATTCGAGATTTTGGATTCAAAGGTAAATTAGAGATTGAATTCGTAAAATAGTGGATTTGACCCATCTATATCTAAAGGAAAAAGGATAAAAATTAGAAATGTCACCGAAAATACTGAACAAAGTATCAGTTCAAGTATCATTAAAAACAATCAAATCTTCGAATAAACTGTATCAACTAAAGGTTCAGCAATGCGGCAAAACAAGATTGTATTTTTAACAGACGTAAACCTGAATATAACATTTGATGAGCATTGTGTGCAAGACAATGTCGGTTATTCCTGTGGATGACCATTATTTATCAATTTGTGATATCCGTGAATTAATAAGAATTATATAAAGGAAAAACAATAAATTTTTACCATTTTTTACTATCATCCATTCATTACAACATTCATACACTCAGTCGAGTGTTAAATTAATGATCTGGGGTCTGGTTGTTATGTAGTTCTATAATTATGTTGGGGCTTGAACACTAATAAGCAGTGATAGCGCTCTAAACAAATTCCAACTCAAAGTTTTAAAAAAAAAACTATTTTTAATTTTTATTGAATCTTGAATCTAATGTTTTCTTGAATCCTCGAAATTTCCTTGAGGGTTTGAGGTTTTCATGAATTTAATATTTCCTTGAATCTCCTTAAGGATTCAAGGATCCCATCTCTAATAAAGTGCTTTCTCATCCCCAGATCCTGGGTTTATCAATATTTAAGAACGTGTATCGTTGTCCTGGTGGCTGAGAGCCCGCGGCTCACCTTGCAGATGCTCTGGTACTCCTCGCTGTCCTGGTCGTAGCAGGCCAGTAGGAAGCCTCCATACGTCCCTACTCTCTTGCCTCGACCCAGGTACGCTCCCAGAACCACCAAGTCCAATGTGTCTCCTACCCCTTCCAGGTAGTCCTTCTTGAGCTTGAGCCAATTACGCGACCGTTTGCAATCTCATAAGTTGCGTCTGCTTCCAGCGTCTTCACCATGAGACCCTCGCAGTTCCCTGCAGCAGATAAACTTTGTGTCAACAGATTGCAACAAAAAATAATAATAATAATATTGACTCTCCAAGAATGAACAAAAGTGTGTTGGGACAAAAATAAGTATTTTTGATAGGAAGAAAGTATGTTTGACAGTTGAAAGGTACCTTTGACCGATTCCTCCAGAAAATCTTGGACTTCTTCCATTGTAGTTGTGTCAATGCTGATAGCAAGCTGAAACTCTTCTTCCACTGGTACAAAGTGTTCCCTAGTAGCCTTCTGCGGTCAGAAAGGGGTCTTCCACCAGAGACTCGCCATTAAGGTACATCAGGTCAAACATGTAGACACAAACCTGCACTTTGATGTCAGACTCAGTCGCATCCTGACAAAATACAGCACTGTCTGATATAGCTGGGGTTTTTTTTTTACCACAACACATAGAAATAATAACTGTCAAAGTAACTCGTTCACATTTTTCACATCATCAAACTGGAACAATATTTTGTAACAGTCACCACTCTCTTGACAGATTTTGATGGAACAAACGTCATCTCCCATCCAACTGGGAAAACTATTTCTAGTTTCAGTTACACATGAATTTTAATTGGGTAGGTGGGGTTGTGGTTTAAATGATCTAATAGGAATTTAGAAATCAATTACTGTACTGACCCCGAAAATAAGCACACCCTAAAAAAAACTAAAAATCACTCAATAGGAAAATATACACTTATGTTTGAAAATGAATTCACTATGAAAGTAATCACGTACACCCTATTTCCTTTAGTTTTACTAATGTTCATAGTAACTTATTTACATCTCTTATTGGAAGGTAGACGGGGACACTAGAAAAGGCCAGTGTTTTTGTTATTTTTATTTCAAAACCCTTTTTTGGTAAAATAAATTAAAATAATTCTCTAATAGAAACATAGAATTAATTTTCTTCACACGGTGATAACAGTTGTTGAATATCTGTCAAGGGTATCCTGGAATTTAATGACACCTTTTTCTCTTCATTTAAAAAATTCTTATCTAATGACGCTATGCTTGACAGATATTCAACAATTGTTGATATCACATGTGAAGAAAATTTAACTTTTTGTTTCTACTGGAGCAATAGTTGATTTATTTTGGCAAAAAAAATTGTTTTGCTATAAAATCTGCAAAATATTTAGCCTTTTCTCAGGTCCCCTTCCACCCCACCTTAATCGTGGTCTGCAAAGTGTAGCATTCCAAACTTAGTAAACATATTTGGGAAGGACAGGAAAGGTTGATAGAAACATATAAAAGGGAATGAACATAATATGACTTTTACAATTAAAAGAAACACAGTACATATTTTACATTGCTGCCACTGGACAAAGCGGTAATGGCTGCCTCTTGAAGAAAATCGATCGTTACAGTCCACTCTTCGATACCTAGGTTTCATTTTATAGGAACTCAATCAGGAGGGAGAGTGAGACATGCAATGCAACTTCATAAAAGAGAAAACAAAAAAAACACAAGCAAGAAAATGTAAAAGTGAAAAGAGTTTTTCCTTAAAGGAGAACTTAGTAAACAAATACACTAAATACTTGTCACTATAGATTAACAAAGTGATCAAAAGACTGACAAAAAGTATTTAAAAACATTTGAGAAAAGTAGTTGTAGCAGCTATAGAGGGTTTGGCTATGAGCATTTTATTCCGTAAACCATTTTGGCTCCAAGTTAATTTTCACTATTAGTTTATTAAGGTCGAAGTATCTTTAAAAAACAATTTTGAAGTCGGGCAGTTGTTGTGGTGATTATTAAACTACATGCAGTCCTCAAAGATACACCATTTATATCATTTTTTAAAGGATGGGATTATGGCCGCAATAAGGTTTCATAAAGGGAGTTTTTGGATCAATAATTAGTTAAATTTATGTGTAGTTAAAATTAGTTAATATCTACTCTCACCTTCCTCTTGCGGGTGCTAAGGAACTTGAAAAGGAAGGATCTGTTTCTTGATTTTATCCCAAGCAACTGCCTCAGTATCCAGGATACAGGACTTTACCCCTGGACCGAGAGTCTTCGGAAGCTTGGAAACAATGTCGGGGTACTTGGAAGTGTTATTCTCCTGATTACGACTGTACACAGCTATACTGCCATCTTCCGACAGGTGGATCTGAAACACAGAGCTTGGAGGTGTTATTCTCCTGATTGCGACTGTACACAGATATACTGCCATCTTCCACTAGCAGGTGAAGGTCTGTGTATTGTTACCTGTGCTCGCTCTCCATCATACTTCCACTCGCAAGTGAAGGTGAGTCCCTCAAAACGCTGCAGAACCTCATGGACTCCCTTGGTAGGGTGAGCCAACATGGGTCTGAGAGGAATTCCTGGCGTGAGCTTACAGTGGGCCGGTAGGGCCCTCACACCTTCCCTCAGGAGCACTGGGACTAGCAGGCTGTAGTTGGGACACTCACTACAACATATAAGCACCAGCACTCATTACTAGGACCAGGAGTCAACACTCGCCAGTATGTGATCATTGATAAGATGCGAGAGGGCCAATACTCACCAATACGTGGTCTTAATGATAAGAGCCAGCTCATCCAGGCGAGTCTTGAAGGTTTCAGCAGGAACACCCTTGGCAGCGTTCAGCACGCCGGAGGGTAAGATTGCTCAGGGGGTGTTGTCGCACATGCAAGTGCTAGAGCCTAAACAAGAACCAGGTCACAAGTGTTGTGTGTTGCGTGTCTCAGTGCCGAGCCAGGGGTAGGATGAATGACTCACTTCACTTCCAGCCTGTGGCCTGGGAGTTTTTTATTCAAGCTATATATTTTCTACACGCTTGCTAGGCCTGTCGTAGCTTCATATGCCTTAATAATCTAATTAAGACTAGGACAAACACAACATCCACTCACTGGCCACTAATTCATCACTGTGAAACGGTAAGCCCACATTTCCCAGTGATGCATTTTTTGGCCATGCTGGTAATCGAACCTGGAACCCTTAGCTTAGTAGACAGACACACTACCAACTGAGCTAAGGTGTCGGACATACCTTTATTTCCTTTCTGAAATGTTATGTACCTGACAAATTAATATTCCTATGAAACAATCTGAGGTCCAATAATAGCATTCATGAAGTGAGAATAACTGGATTTATAAGATTAAAACGAAGTTATACAAACAAAACACAGTATAATATAATTCTTAACATATTTCATGTACTCATTTTAGCTTGCTTTCTACTCCCCTATTTGGGCTGGTATAGAAGAATTAGGTATAGCATAATGTGTAAGAATCAGGTCTGTGCTAGTATGTAAGAATTAAGTTTGATGCAAGAATATTCACCTGAAGCACTGATTGTTCTGCAAGTCCAATCCGAAGTTTACCAGCCAGCGAGCGTATCAAGTAGCGCGCTTCTGAGTGCTGACATGCTACAAACATGGACTGAATCTTGTCCACCTTCTTACTCATTGACTGAAACAAGAGATTCACTCTCACAGACTGGTGTCAAAATGGTTTATATAGCCTGGCATCAAGTTGGTTCTCACAGCCTGGTGTCAAGATGGTGCTTATAGCCTGGCACCAAGTTGTTCTCACAGCCTGGTGCCAGGATAGTCCTCACACTTTGCAACAAGAGTTATCTCCAGCAACCAAAAGAAGGATCAGGAATATGTACAAGTGGTTCTTACCAGAAACCAACGGAGGTAAAAGGAATATTTCCCTGTGGTTCTTACCGCCTTGCCCCCTAAGGTAGCAATCTCCAGCAACTTGTCGAATACAGCCCTCACAGTTAATCTGGCCGGCTGGAACATCATGCGTTGGTTGCCACGAGATTGTTCCGCCACGATTCCTATATCCCCTGTGTCGGCTACATCTGACTTAACCTGCGCTACAGAGCGGCCTGTGCTCTGTGCTATGGTCCTTATCAGCGTCGTCTCTGCGATTCCCAGTTCAATGCCTGACCAACACAAGCACAGTAATAACACAATATTCTAAGGGTGCCATCTACAAAATGAAATTTAAAACAGTTGAAAAGTTTATATGTATTAGCAGGGGTGTTTAAGGCCCCTTTTCAATTTGAAGTGAACTTCAATCCAATATTTCTAATATTTCGAAGCTAAACGGAGGTATGAATATATTTTGATTGTATTTATTTGGAAAAAACATACTTTTGTGCTTAGTTTTAAAACTTCATGGACTAAAATCATTTGTAAAATGTTTTATCGTACAACGTTGTAAATTCATTCTAGCTGATAAATCAAGTTATTTACCAAACCATGCAACTCATTACTTCAGATTTGTTCATATGAATATTAATTTGTGCATATAACCCGAATGGTTAGTAAGACGCAGTGCTAATAATAAACTTAATTTGTAATAAAAATAACAGCTCAGAATGGTAGTATTTGAACATAAACGAGTATTTTAGAAGTAAATAATTTTATTGAAGTTTCCTGATTTTAAAACTAGATTTTTTTAATGAAGTCATCAAAGATGCTGTGTTTTTTTCTGAGCCAAGTTAAAGCTTTACACACCCTTAGTGAAAAGCAACTTCAAAAGAATTTATTTGGAATTTTCTTTGTGAATAAGCAGCTTTAAACATAAAACTTTACTAAATTTAGACTCAAGGCTCAATAATTATATTTCAAGTCTAGTTGCGAAAAATGTTCAAACTAAATTCAAAGATTCTTACATAACTCAAAAGATTAAAATACTTAGAATTTGATTTTATTGCTGAACATTCTGAGTTTAATTAATTTGATTTCATTCCAAAATGTTATTTCAAAGCAAATAGAGTACTCCAACTTTTTTTATTTAAAGATAGTACAGTAGTACTAGTAGTACTACTGCTAGTACAGCTTTTTTAAATCTAATTTTTTAATCCAAAATTGTGAAATGATAATTTTTTCACAAAAATAAAAGTTATTTCTTAAAATTATGTTTGTATTTATGGTTTATGCATAGTTAATTTTTTTAAATAAATTCAACTTGAAAATATTTCCAGTACAAATATGCTAAATATTACTCAATCTCGAAAAAAAAACTCGTTTTAATTTGAACGCAACTTTTCTTTAAAAAAAATGCCTACCCGTACACCCCTACCATAATACCAAAGGAGCAGTCTACATCACAATAATTTACCAGTATCCTGCGACTTTGTTTTAAAAGCTAATTTTTTTTTAGTTATTTTAGTACTTATGACTTTGGCAACAGTGGAAACATAAGTAATGAAGGAGACAGATAAAAGCAGAATTCAAGCCTTTGAAATTAAATATCTAGGATTGACAAGAATGGATAGGATGAGAATTGAAAGGGTGAAGGAATAGTTAAGGAGCTAGTGCAGGACAGGATAAAGAAGGCACAGCAAAGGTGGTACGCATGTGAAGAGAATAGAGGAGGAGAGGTTACCAAAGAAGATGCTGAATGGTGAAGTGGGGTTGAAGGATACTAGAAAAGACAAGTGACGAGGGAAGGTGTGGAGGAGGTGAGAAGAAAGGATCCGATAGAGAGGCTTATGTTCCAAACAGACCCGGCCAGTGGCTGGAAAATCTTGATGTTGTATGATGATGATGATGATGATGAATGCTATTCGACTAAAAAAAGTGTAAGTTTTACAATTGTTCCTAATAACTTCCCAATAACCATTAAAGTTGTGATTAGAGAATTAAAATGAAGTCTGAGCAGATAAAAAAAATGCAGATATTTAAAAAGTGATCATAACAGAAACAAACATGAAGCTGTACCTTCATACGCAGGCGCCAACTTGTTCAGACACAGGTATATGCTCGCAAGCAAGTCGTCTGGGCTAAGAACTATCACCGAGCGGAAATAGTTGGACAGGATCTCAATCATTTTTAAGCGGGCGCTCACATTCTCTATCTTCTCAAGCGTTTGAGCCAACGCCAAATATGGGACTCTGGAAACAATGCACAGCATAACACGAGAGGGGAATGTGATATCCAAGCGGTGGTTACTGTTTGTTTAACGGAGGCATGTTTCACTTACTTGTCGCCATGTCGCCAGGAGGCGTCCTGTATGGGGTCATAGGAGCCCTTGTCAGGATTATATTCAAGACAAGACTGTTTCACTTTACCCTGGCTCTTGTCAGTGGTATCCTCTGTGACCGCTTCCTTCTTGGGACTCTGGCGGGGGGCTGTAATATACATACAAACATGTTGATTACAAACAATATTATACACAAAGAAAAGAATAGTACTAAGTTGATGGTGCCAATAAATATTTGAAGGAAGAAAGAAGATTCAGAGTGATCAACCTGAAGAAGTAGTCCATTTAGCGTTCTACCTGCAACATACACACCTGGGGGTGAGGAAATGGCACTCTCAGAAACATCTGCCTTGAACTTGGCAAGCTTCTTCCCGACTGAAGTTTCACAGTTCTTGGCAGGAACTCTGTGAACATATCGAAAGACCGATCACATATTCAATGTTTGGTAATACTCAAAATAATCTTATCTCTTTCAATTATCTTCATTGAACAATAATTTTACCTAACAGAAATTAACAGAACAAAAATTAATAAGTGTACTATTGAAAATCTTTAGGAAATCAGGTACGGTAAATTATTTTTTTGTTCAAAGTTAATGATTTTTAAAACAATTAAATGTGCAAACAAGGCAAGAGAATAATAGTTCCTTCTAAATATAGTTTTCTACTTATTTAGTTTGTTAACTATATTTTGAGTTTAAGTCGCACAGAACTTTAAATTTCAAATGTAGTAAGATATATGTGCGAAATTGTTGTGAAGCTTGCTTCTTTTATTTAGTGCTGGACTGTGCCAGACCATATGGGGACCCCTAATTTTTTCTGGAGGACAGTATGAAAAAGATTTCATTTATTTGATGTAGGGCCTAGGCCTATTTAATGTGCACTTTCTGAAATTGACTGATTATATCAACACACAACTTATAAGCTAGGCCTAGATTAAATTTAGAAAAGACACAACATCCAACCCTCGGACCGTTATCTTATCACTGTGAAACTGGAAACCCAGATTTTACCAATGATTTTTTTTTACCACCCCATGAATCGAGCCAGGGACCCTTAGGTCAGTACACACACTACTGACTTGAGCTAAAGTGCCAACAACATTAAAAAGAGAACTCCATGGATTCAGTTGAGAAAAATCACATTGTTTAGAATAAATAATGTCTTCTTTTATTGTACTAACAAGTCCTAATAGATAAGTGTGGTACTAATGAACTTTCAGGTTCCTAATGCCATAGAGTAAATAAACATAGGTGTTTCTAAAAGGTCTGGCTTTGTGGCCTCATGAAGGGTTGTCTTTCTCATAGCCTATTTCAAAGGCCCTGTTCAATGACAGTGTTGCCAACTCACTTGTCCGCCGACTCCTCGTCACTGTCACTCGCAATCCTCCTCCTCTTAGTAAGGACGCGAGTCTTGATGGGAGAGTCCTCCCCACATGAGCCATCTCGAGCACTGGGTGAACACAGGGAAACATCACCGTGAAACACCTTCACTATATTACAACCCAGTCTGGTGATACTTCTCAAACATAGTCTACTTGAGTAAAACATTGGCCACAACATACCTGTCTTCGGTTAGGGAGCTTGTACCACCATTTGTAGTGTGGGAGGTGTTGGTTATTGCAGGCTTGGCACAGAAAAATGACCTAAGGAAAGGAAATAAAGAGCTTCACTTATTATTTGTTGGTATGGTTGGCTAAATACTATTTTAAACAATCTTAAAAATAATTAATAATGTAACTAGTATAGAAAATTTAAACTATTACTCGTCTTACGTTATGGTTCTCTGTGACATATTCCCGCTATTTTAAAAATTCCTATTATATTTACCGCCAGCTTATACAAATATATCTTCACATAGAGAACATATAATGTTTATGTAACTATGAGAAGTCCAAGCATACACTGATAGATAGATAGATCAGCCTTTTTTTTATTTTCAAAATGTTTATAATAAATAAACACTGTGTTCATTTTAACAAAGATTTATTCAAGCAACTGTCTATGGATAACAAATTATATATTATATTAAAAATTTTAATGTAAACATCGCGGTGATCCTGTAGGGGTGTTGTGTGGTCTGGTGCGACGGGTTCCTCTTCTTCCTCTTCCGTCGCCTCGATACCCAGTTCGCGGATGAGCTCTGCCAGTGTGTCGCGCTTTGGTGGCGGGCTCGATGACGTCGTCTGGAAGGCTGCTTCGATCCATTCTGCTAATTCTTCGATAATCCAAAATAGTTTTCCTCTTATACATTTTCTTTTATTTGAATATGTTGGACTCTGGATGAAAAGATATAAACATCACATATATTATAATACAACCAAAATGTCTTA
Organism: Timema podura; assembly: GCA_033556935.1. Taxonomy (NCBI): domain Eukaryota; kingdom Metazoa; phylum Arthropoda; class Insecta; order Phasmatodea; family Timematidae; genus Timema; species Timema podura. The sequence continues at coordinate 12,838,424 of JAVRXN010000004.1, read as the reverse complement.
AATTCTAAAATGTTATATGTAAAAAAAATTAAAACACTCGAATTCTTTGCACTGAATGTTTTAATATTATCAAGAAATATCAATTTAAGCCCTTATCATCATATGAGGCTCCGATCAGATTTCTTAGTCAGTCAAACCTAAATATTATCTGTGTTGCAATAAAACCTAAATAATTATAATGCGAGAACAAAATGTTAAAGTACGGTAGCAGTACGTACGGTGACCACTATATCGTGCAAAACACAAACAGTAACACTAGATATTGTTTAAATAATTTCATCATAAAATTTAAATATTCAAAGAAATCATTTGTCTAAAGACCTGGAATGTGTTTGAAATTGATTGCACAATTCCTCAACTTTTGTTTATCTAAAGAGTTCTTGTCATTTTTGTTTTATTATTTTTCGCGTTATTTTTGAAATAATCAAATATAATTAAGAAATGTGAGGCTTTTCAATAGAATCCGGCGCGCCAGCATTCTTCCATAAAATATTTATTTTCACCAAAAGAGGAGGTTTGGGTGCTTTCTCAATCACTGAACTGGCACAATATTAGCACTTGAGCATAACTCCTCCAATCGAAGGTACATATTCATGGAGTAATGGCGTTGCACTTTTCTTAAAAAACAAAACATTTTTGCCAATAACACTCCACTAGCCCTAAACGCATAACTTTATTAGTGAATGCAGTTAGTTCTAGCATATCGGACTAAGTATTCACTCACCCGCAGCGGCAGTCTAGAGTTAGAGTCATTGTCTCACAATCCTTTGGTAACCGTTTATGGGAGGTCGAGGTTCAAATCTCAGCCGGATGAACTGAGGGTAATTTTCCACAAGTGATTTATCACTGCGGTTTTTCCATCTTCACTCCACCACCTCCACGCAAACGTGGATTCACTTCCTCTTGACTGCCTTCCTCATCCCTGTCCCATTAGATTAAGCCATTAATAGTCCATATGTTAATAAACGTAACAGTTAATTTGTTAAAAACTAGGCCTGACAGAAAGTTCAATAGTTGAATATACAACACATTATTTGAAGCGATCGACCAAGCCACTGTGGCCGTTGAATATTTTTTGTTGGTCTGTGTCTGAACGCACATCAGGTAAATTATCCAAGCTGAATCAGTCTCAAGAACATTAAGCCGTCTAGCAAGTGACAGACTAGGTTAGGTGAACATATATGATTAAACATACACACGAATAAAATCTGATAGACTTTACGGGTCAATGTAAATTCAATCAAGCATAATATAAACATGGTGATAATTATAATACTCACCTCAAGCAGAAGCTCTTCTCAAACATATACTTCGTAGTTTTCCATTTGCTTTATGTAAAAACCAAGTTAATCGACACATAATCACATCTAATAAAATGGTACCACACTCGACGAGGTCTATAACCAACTGCTTATCGTATGCTCAATCACTATGATTTTGGTGCGATAAAGTCTCAGTGCAGTATTCTGAATGGCCCACGCACCAACTAGGGGTCAGCACGTAATTTAAACAACAGTGATTCAGCTGTCTTCATTCAAATTTTCTTAGCTTTGGTACAAAAACAATTGAAATTTAATTATTTTTTCCACATTTTATATAAGCCACAATGGGATCCTTATAGTACATGTCAGAAGAAACCATGCTTTGCCCCTCTGCTCCTATCAAGGGGGCAATTCTCCCCTGTGTCCCCCACCCCCGTTCCGCCACCCCTGGCAGAAAATATTAAACAATATGTAGCCTAAGTCCTTTTGCAAAATTTTAAAATTTAAAACATTATAAAATGAAGTAAAAAAACTCATATTTAAATGGATTCAACTTTGGAAATATTTTAGAAGACAAATCTGAGAGCAGATCTACACTTTGTTTATCTTGAAACGTAGCAGTCATTTTTTGACAGGTAACACCAGGAGCGCCCGTAGGGAGGGCCTGGGGGGGGGGGGGGGGGTAATGCCCTCCTGAGTTTCTGAGGTTACATAAATATTTGAAGTTTGAAACATTTTTCTTAAGTTTTATCTTATTCTCGGGAGACAAGGATTGCCTTAAAAAGTGTATTTTGAGGCTTCAATTTAATATATTTTCCCGGAGTAGGACCCCGAAACCCCACATCATCTTGGGGGATATTCCATACCCCCAGTTTGCCCCCCCAAGAGAAAAATTCTGTGGGTGCCCTTGGATAACACTATGACTCCATCTTATAAGCTATGCTGTAGTAGAAACGTGTAAGGTAAGCTACTAGGCCCTACCTTTCAGGGTAGACAGAGTGTAGGCTACTGTACATGTACGTGTTTTCAGGCAATATCAATAATTATACGAACTAATTTTAAGCTTGATAGTAGTAATCTTGTTGTAAATGTATTTATGTTATTTCGATGCATTTATTCTAAATTGTAAGTATATCCTGGACTTTTTTTTTCTAAAAGTTTGTGTTATATTTTTTCTGCACTCAAAATTTATTAGTTGATCTATCGTCTGATTGCTTCTTTCTGCAGGTAACTTTATCTCGAAGAGTTTTATTGGAAGAAGTCCAAAACTTTCTCATATATTGGCACGCTCATGTGTTAAGGATACGGGCTGTGTAGACAGGATTAAAAACGCTTAGTTTTATGAGTTTTGTAGATGATACTTGAAGACATCGACCCTTTATAGGAAAAATCTTGATTGATATTTTTTTTCTACTTCACATTATACACAACAAAAATTCTTTGAAAAAACTTATTGTATTCATGTTCCAATAGGCGCACATATTTCTTTTTAGATTAAATTAGGGATGGGTTGTGAAATCACAACCTGCTCCTTTGTCACTGCTCCTCTGACGTCACATTCACAACCTGTTCCTGACAGACGAAAGGAGCTGTTCCTTTTTGTCACTGCTCCACGGATCAAATACGCGCTGTAACAGGTCCGGAGTGAACTTGTTCCTCGTCTCTCTGTCACAGGCAGCGCTGGAACTGGTCCAAAGTAACCTTGCTCCTCGTCTCCGTCACAGGCTGCGCTGTAACAGGTCCGGTGCAACCTTGTTCCTTTATGCTCCGGAGATAATTTGGAGCAGTCGTACAGTAAAAAGGAAGTGGAGGCTTTGTGTTCTTGTCACAGCGCTGAGATCAGGTCCGGCGCAACCTTACTTATCTATTATAGGCCTAGTTTAGAGATGGTTTGGGGAGTCACAAATGAGTTTTGAAGGGGAAAGCTTTCGTAGTAAAAAACATTATTTCCACAATACAAGCACAATAAATTGTTACGTTGATGATTAACATTGAAGGGACCCACTTGGTGGTAAAATTATTTAAGACAAGGGTCAGCAATCTACTGACTGACTGATTTTATCTAGCCCACACATTTTTTTTTGCTCTACTTTTTTTCAAATTAGCCAAACTTTTTTTAAACCCATAAAGCGCGTGATAGCAAAAGGGTTGCCAGCATCTGGTCCCTGGCTTCACTCTTGCACTAGAATAGACTGCCGATGACAAGGAGATTGAGGTTCGATTCCGGTTGGGTGCACTGAGGGTGATTTTTCCTAAACGTTTTCAACTCTCATTCCAAACAAATGTGGGTGCACTTCCTCTAGAATCAACCATCTTCATCCCTAACACATTGACGCAATGGGCATAAATGCGTATAACCCGAACGGGAAGTAGACGCGGTGCTAAAAAAAACTAGGCTGTGAGTAGGTACAAATATAGTAACTGTGACAAAAAGGAGCAGGTAAAAGGAACAGGTCCAGTGATGGAGCAGTAACAGATTGCTCCTGCTCCACTAAAGAAGCAGTTTTTCCCATCCCTAGATTAAATGTAGTTTTGCTCATGCTAGATGTAGGATATTGAATTTTTTAATAGAAATGATTGTCATGAAAAGAATAATGTTTTGTGCTAAGCTAAATGTTTATATCAATTTTTTAGTCCTGTAGCTACAATTTTCAAATTAAGATCCATACAACTATTGTAAATACTAAACACAGATAAAACAGTACACAAAGTTTACATATCACACTGAATAGCCCAACTTTCTTTTGCTTTGTCAAAAGCTTCCACACTGATAGGTTTCACCTTCTTCATAGGTGTTCTTAATTTATTTAATTTTATATATAACTTTTGATTAGTGTAGCTTTTACGCTTTTTTCTGCTCTAGTGTGCAGTTTTTGTTGCACATATTATGCGTTGTATGTCAAATGCATTTATATTAGTTAGTGTGTAGAGTCTGTTCAGCCTAGGAATTTTCTGAAAGGCCTTTTTCCCTACCAGAAATCTATTATATAGTAGAATATGGGTAGGAAAAAAATACCTTTCAGAGAGTAATTCCTACCGTGAATGGAGTATAGCTGCCAAGTGTAATGTTCATCCTCTTGACAACCTCATACTATTTATATGTCACGTAACACCTTTATTTACGTACTTTGAAATTATACTGGTTGAATAAACACATGAAACTCCAATGGTAAAATTTAAATACGATCCCATTAATATTCAAATTCAAACGAAAATAAATACATCTGATTCCATACAAAATGTGGCGATTCATATAAATACTATTTTTCTGTTTAAATTATATTTCCAAAAGTTCCGTGTCTAAGATAACATCATAGATAATAACACACTTGATATCTCGTGAGTACTGAGTAATTTGATATGTGATATCTTTGCTCGAAATAGGCGTTTGAAATTGAGAAAGTTAATTTCAGATCATAGATAAAGAAATGTTATTAAGATTATGTATTCCTTTTTTTAAATAACTAATTGAAACTCTGCCCCCTAATTCTTTAGTTAAAGTGCCCTGCACGTGTGTTAGGGGAACCACTGTCTATAGTGTACTCAGAGTATAAAGAGGAGTTCAACAAATTCCCTTGTCCTCCACCCCTTCCATCTCCAATAACTGAAACATTCTTATGCCTAAAGATTTAGAAAGCTTTTTTTAGGGGAGGAAGGTCCGTTAAGAAGTGTTACAATATCTTTAACCAATCAGAGTTCTTACAAATGTATGGAACCTCTTTGTGGTGGTCCATCAAATTCTTAAGGTGTGGGTCAAACCCTTTTACATGCAGCCTTGCCAACACCCCTGTGTAAATACCACACTACATCTTAGTAAAATGTGTTTAGTGTTGCTAATATTTTATTTTACAGTTCATTTTAGTAATCAGTTTATTAGAGTAGATAAGGTTACTAGCCTTTATCATACCTGCACCCACCACTTTTCGCTGCTTGCGGTAAGGATGCTGCACCGATCGATGTTGGCACATTTTAGCAAGTAGTATACCACAAGTAAATCTCTTGCTCAGTCTTACCCTGAATGTGTTTGCACTGTTCATACAAACCAGTCTCTCTACTGTAGAAATTGGCTTCCTAGCCAGTATAATGTTGCCTTGTCACTACCACTAGGAGGTAAGACAGTGCACCTACACACCAGGTAACATTAAGTGTTGAAAGATATTAATTATTGTGCATTAGATCAGGTCAAATAAATACTACATCCCTTAGAGAGCATGAACTAATATTGTTTAACATTTTATATTGTGTTGGGCTGAACATTGTTAATTGAGCTGGTAGAGTATCAGGTTATCTTATATCCTACTCCAGCACATTTTCTCCCCAAAGTATTTTTCAGGGTTTCCACCCTTAGGATACAAATATATAGGACACTTTCAACAAGCCCCCTCCCGACACCTTGCACAGCGATGAAGTTCACTAGAGCCACTGACTTTAGTTTTTAAGATTATTATTATTATTATTAGCACCGCGTCTTACTACCCGTTCGGGTTATACGCACTTACGCTAATGTGCAGTGGTAGGGTGATTGTGAGATGAAATGGAGGACCTACAGTTTAACGTGGAATCCGAACCACGGTGGAGGCCTGGCATTCCTCACATTCACAAGTTGTGATTAATACACATCTTGTCAGAGGTGAAGGAAGGGTTTGGCAATCAGATAAATCTGTGCCAGGACCGAGGATTGAACCCCGGACTCCAGCACAGAAGTCTGACACCTTACCCCTAGACCACCAGGTCACCAGTTTTTAAGAAAAACATTTAATTTTTGGTATTCTACAAAACACAAACTATAATTTAGGTTAACGTTTTAACGCTTGCAGTTTAAATTAAAAAGAGAAAAACAAATAAAAAATTGTGGGTGCATCCAATAATGATTTCAAGGATGTTAATGGCTGTTTCGACACACTGTTTCATGAAATTGGAGAAGACGATGTAAAGGTTTTTTTAAAATTATTTCCATGTGTCGTCTTACGATGAGCGGTATATAATGGAGTAAATTATTTAAGAAAATTAGTAGATATTGTAATATTTAATAAGTCAGTTCAACACTTTCACAACAGCTATGCCCAAACCTCCATGTTTTACTTGTTTTAGTCGACCACGGTGGTTTTGGGGTACATGTCCATTGTGGCGCTAAAAGAACCCTGGAAGATATGTGAAAATACCTTTCCTGTCAGAATTGGTTGGTCCTTTTGCTCTCTCTCAGAGAAAGTTTTGTATGCTGTTATAATCAGAAAAATAATAAGAAAAAAATAATTTTTATATTTTTTGTTTAATCCACTCAAAATATTTTCTTTATTAAATAAGCAATGGTGCAAAAAAATATAAGAAACCCAAATGAGCTTAAATCATAAAAATGGGGTTGTTCACAAAAGATGTTAGTGTATGTATGGATAATAACCAATAAATCAATTTTTAAAAAAACAATGAAAATAAATATTTAGCTAAAAAATTATAGGACGCATTTCAAAAATATAGGAAATACAGGACAATACAAGACACATGTTTATAATATAGGACAAGTGGGATCCTTGATTTTTTTTACTTCAGTTTGTACATGTGAATTTGATTGAGTTGTGTTGTCTTGAATTTACTTTGAACAAGTTCATCTCATGAAGGGCACTAGTTTGATTAGTTCACTTGCAGAGGAATAAGACTATTAAAACATTTGCTTGCAAATTACATTTGTATAAATTTACCTATTGTTAGCAAATGAAAACACATTTCTTAATCAAAGTAGCTTACAAATGTAGCCTAACAAGCGGCTCATTAAAGGCGGATGGGGAATTTTTGGCCCCAACCCCTCACCCCCTTTTATGAACCAAGAACCCAACAAATATTTACTATAGAGAAAACTTTGCATCATTTGCAGGGACATTTTCTTGGGCGGTGATAAAGTGGCATCAAACCACCTCCGCCTCTTCCCATAAAAAAAGTGTTTCTAGCCTCAGATGAGTGTATGCGTCCCTCCCAATGTAAGTTTCTACATGCGCTAATGACTAATTATAGTAATCGCTATGATTTTCATTTGACGGGAGGACAATATGACCTTGTATAAAAGCTATCATGATCCAACTCAGCGAGCCAACTTGCTATCATGCGCCAACCTGAAGTGTGGCCAACTTGCTATCATGCGCCAACCTGAATAGTGTGGCCAACTTGCTATCATGCGCCAACCTGAATAGTGTGGCCAACTTGCTATCATGCACCAACCTGAATAGTGTGGCCAACTTGCTATCATGCGCCAACCTGAATAGTGTGGCCAACTTGCTATCATGCGCCAACCTGAATAGTGTGGCCAACTTGCTATCATGCGCCAACCTGAATAGTGTGGCCAACTTGCTATCATGTGCCAACCCGGCTAGTGGCTAAGTTGATATCATGTGCCAACCCGGTTAGTGGCCAAGTTGATATCATGTGCCAACCCGGCTAGTGGCCAAGTTGATATCATGTGCCAACCCGGCTAGTGGCCAAGTTGATATCATGTGCCAACCCGGCTAGCGGCCAAGTTGCTATTATTTACCAACCCGGCTAGCGGCCAAGTTGCTATCATGTGCCAACCCGGCTGGTGGCCAAGTTGCTATCATGTGCCAACCCGGCTGGTGGCCAAGTTGCTATCATGTGCCAACCCGGCTGGTGGCCAAGTTGCTATTATGTACCAACCCGGCTAGCGGCTAAGTTGCTATCATGTGCCAACCCGGCTGGTGGCCAAGTTGCTATCATGTGCCAACCCGGCAAGCAGCCAAGTTCATATAATGTTCCAACTTGGCAAGCGGCCAAGTTCATATCATGTTCCAACTCGGCTAGTGGACAAATTTATATCATGTTCTAACTTGACTAGTGACATTTTTCCTTCTAATCAGAAACTTACTTCAAAAAGATATTTTAATTTTAAACATTTTATTATATGAATTACTACGGTACATAATAGTAATATGTAATTATAATACCCATTTACAACTTACAAAAATTACAACTTGCTTAGCTATAATTAGCCTAATTACTGTCGCTTCACATCGTTTCGCCAGTCCAAGTTGCCAGAACCAAGAGACACTAAATTCACCCAATGAAAACCTTAAATCAATTGATCAGTCACAAACCAATATTTACATTAAATAAAGCTTGGTAAAATGTCAACATTTAGTAATGAAAAAAGTAGTTTATCTTAATATAAACAAGTCTTAGTCTCAAATTCAGTGAGAAAGTTTGGCTACTGCTGCAATCAATTAGGCTTTCACAAATTTTTAAAGTTATGATACACTTTGCTAATTAATTAATGTTAATGTTTTGATCTAAAGACTGGTGCAAACCTTTATAGCCACTAAATACTGTATTTATTCAGAACTTAAAAAGGGATACATTACCTCAAGTGGAAAGTTTGTATACAAATTAAATGTTGGTTCATTACATTAAGTAAAAATAGTGATAAATAAGATGGTGTCAACGCAACAATCAGTCTCTGCCTGATTCTCCATTTGTGGAGGAAGCCTACAATGCAACAAACTACAGGCTTGATTAATAGTGACCTTCGAAACAATATTTAAAAACCAATCATCGCAAAAAATCCATTTCAAAAGCAGGTTACAACAAAATCATTTAGTGAACACGATTTAAATCTAGGCTATTTGTTGTTTATGAACTATAGATATTATTGATAACCTAGAAAGTTAAAAATACAACAATATAAACAAATTTAGTCAGGAAATTAAATGAATAATTTTCCTGTAAATCAAACTCAATAAATAATAAAATATAGTTATGAAAAATTTGCAATTTATTGCTGTATGAAACTCGGCAGATGATCCTGGGGCAGTAGAGTTTCTCTATTGTCCACAAACTGTCGGTGATAGAAAACACATCTAGCCAGCTCCATACACACATCAATTGGGGAGTGTGTAACGGACATACGGCACTTCAACGTCGTTTCCTTCAGAGTCGTTACAACACAACTCAAATACGAGTGCCTTGACATGATTCTCCAACTTCTTCTTGGACACTTTCTTGACAACTTCAGACATGGGCAGACTCATGCGTTCTAGGCACTTGGCTTTGGCCATAAAGAAGGAATACAACATGCATACACCTTGAGACAGCATTGTGATCTCCAGGTTGTGTTTGTCCTTGAAGTAATCCAGGAACTCACGTAAAGTCAGCTCACCAGTAACCTCAAAGCGATCCCACAGTGACCACTCCTTGTCATAATATTTGAGCTTCTGAGCAGCGATGGGCTCGGAGAAACCAAAGAACGGCAGCGCCAGGTTGACAAACCCGTTTTTGAACGGTTCAAGTGAGTCAAAACCTTGTGCGAGCTTGTAAAGTTCAAGACAAACTAGGCCGGCCACCACAGAGGTCGTGGTAGCAATGGCGGGGATGATCTTACCGGCTATTTGCTTGCTCTTGTGTCGATCTGCCGGGGGGATGCTGTAGTTGGTGGCCCGCAAGTTGGATGCCGCCACGATGAAGTCTATATGAAAGTTGTCAGCATCATCCTTCTCAAATTCTAGCGGAGTTATGTGAAGATCTCCCAGTTGCTCACGAGATGGTAGATCGCTCAAAAGTTGTTGCATACGATCGTGATCCAAATTACCACTCCCATTGGCCATCTGCACTTGGGAGTCTGTCTCGGCTATCTTTACACCAGATCTAGGGATGTACTCCGGCACTTTGACGTCATTCACCAACCTCACAATATGTGCCCTGTCTCTGTTCTGGGGTATACCATACACCTGAGCCTTAAGATTGGCAGCGGCTACGATGTAATCCAGATGTAAAGGCTCCTCTGAGCTGAAGATAAGAGGAGCAGGACATCGCTTAGGGCCTGACCAGAATGGTTGGTTACTAGAGGTCAATTGTTCTGGCGGGAAGTTGAACAACAGTTGACGGATCTGATCGTTGTACTGCTCCTGCCAATGGCAACGTGCCCATGTCACACAATTCTCAAATGTCTTGGGACGGTGATCCACAAGTGCCTGCTTCACCGACTCCAGAATTTCCAGTGGCTGTATGCCTGGAAGTTTGAGTGTGCGCTCCACAAAGTTGGGTTCTTGGATATACTGAGCTGCAGTCTCTGCGGATTGCTTAAAAAGTCCTTCAAAGTTGTCCCGTGCCCACTGGAGCGTGTGTTCAATCGCGTTTGGAAAGTTTTTCAAGGTGCAGATTGGTATACTTCTCTCAGGTGGGTCTTGTGATGAGCTGTACGATTCTGTCTTGAAGGGAACCACAACTTGCGTGTTTCCTTTAGTCCCCAGCGTGCCAGACTCTAGGAGTGGTTTGCGGTAGTACACGCAGCGCCGATCCATATAAATCCGCGCATCCACGTTGTCCAGGGCATTTGCGATTCCATCCAATGCTTGAAAGAAATTATCATCATAAAAACGTTCAGTTTCAGGCCCCACACGGTTCTCGTGTGCCTCAATATTAATGTCCGGGTTCATCCGCCGAACTGCCTTGGCAGCAGTTTGAGACTTGGCCCTCTGCACATCGTTTGGACGGAACAAGAACTGGCGGTTCAGATTAGACTTTTCAATGAGATCCATGTCTGTGACAATGACTTTGCCCCCATCAGCTGCGCCGATACCCATCATTGCAAAATTCTTAAGAAGTTCACAACCGATAGCCCCAGCACCCACCACAAAGATCTTGAGTTCACCTAAACGCTTTTGGAAAGATTTTCCAAAAACTGCAACTTGGCCGTCATATCTGTTTCCAGCTATTTTACATTCTTTCTGTGCAACTTCTGCAAAGTTTGGAGGTAGACATTCCAAGGCATCAAAATACATCCATTGATAGATCGGGCTGAACTTTCCTGTGCAAGCTTTCATTACCTCCTGGGCTACCGTGCCTCCGATGAGAGAGTTAATGGGGGGAAGTTCTCCACTCGATATATAAGCAAACATCTCAAGTAGTTCAGTGTTAAGTTCAGTGTCGTTTCCTCCATCCAAAGTAGAGTTTTTCGCCAGGGCTACAAACCTCTCGGCATCTTCCTTGTCCCAGGGCTTGGGAGGTTTCCCGTACTGAGCTATGTATTTGTGAAGAGATTTGTAAGCCAGATGGATCTGTGCAGGACGATCAAACTTGGCAAAGTCCGCTATGAGGAATTCTGGATCTTTAATGGCTTCTTTCAAGGGTTTAAACTGCACCACTTTGGGCACTTTGACCTGAGTAACAATACCACCACGCACATATTCAGAGAAGTTAGAAGTGTCACCGATGCTAAATGTGTAAGGTCCTAAAACACGAATCTTGATAGGGTCACAACCGTTTAATTCTGTCATTCCTTGGATTTCAGAGAAAGTGACATAGTCACCATCTTCCAGGCCATGTCGACTGTCATCCAAACAGGCGACCACACCCTGAGTATCTTTAGACACATTGGCAATGAGGGCAGACACTGGGTTCTCACCATTTATGTCTACGACGGTGAAATGTTTACCAAAATCACAAAATATTTGAGAAAATAAACCCCTAGTGTCCGCAATTATAAGTGCTATGTCATTGGCATGTGTTATTTCACCAATTCTTAACTGTTCGTCAAGAGTGCTGGCTGTCAAGACAACAACTCTGAATTGTTTAATAAATCTTCAGTCAACTGACCAGTGTATGATTTGTTGGTACGTACGTGTTAAGCTCCGACAATTGTTGGAAGGATGCTTCAGCACGGTTCTTGCCTATGTCAGCCTCTGTGAGGTAAAATTGAGATGACAGATCTGAAATCTTACATACAGCATTGTCATGCAGGGTCACAGACTTCACACCACATAAAATCACGTTTTTCGCAACCTCTACTCCAAGTCCTCCTAATCCTGAAATCAGAACATCTGATTTAGCCATACGACGCATAGCATCGTGACCCAGCACGTAAAGTTGCCTGGAATATAATCCTTCATCGATGTCTTGACTGCTGTGAGGTGCACCATTGTGCGCCATGTCTGAAATTGCCTGAGAAACGGATTTCGCTCCAGTTGTCTCTCCTGTAGCAAGTTTCCGCTTCTTGGCTGGAGGGTCAACGGAATTGTCCACCACTTCAGCACTAGACATCGGACACAAAGGCCGTCTTATCAGCCAATTGTTTCTCTAAAGATAAAGAACGTTTCACTAAATAATTTTAACTTTGGTATGTAAGTAAATTGCACAACTCTTAACATAAAGAAAACAGTTGACGCGTGAAACGAATATTACGAAAACGGATATCCGGTCTAAAAAGTTAACTAATTTTTTAGTTTGATTCATGAACACACATAAGAAGATTAAGACGTTGTCATCTTCAAAGCATACATTTTTAATAAAGCTTATTTTCAAATTCTCCGACACCAAAAATGAGCATAATATATCAAGCCAATAAAAAATTCAATCTGTAGTAAGTACATAAACGTATAGGTCCTCTGGCCATAGGAAAGGTATTGCCTCTGGCGAAGAATAGTTGAACTAGAAAAGAGTGTCAAATCATTAATTTTAATATAAATAGGTAATTATTATATTTAATTACAAGAAATATACAAAACAATCGAGAGGCAAGATTAAATATTTTAATGAAAGCTACCTTCCGATTGGATTAAATGTAAAGCTATGTTCGGGTTTCTTATTCGCGTCGCTTGAGCAGCTGTTCCGAATGCAGTAACGAACGGTGTTTCTTGCTCCGACTCTCAAATTAAAAGTTATTCGGGCAGATTTGGAATAGAATAAAAAATCTTCCTTATGGCGCGAATTTTTATTTTTAAATAAATGTATCATTATTTTAGGAATACCTATATTTATAAGCCATATATCATTATTTTTTATAAATTTCATTATGATAAATAATGTTACAAGAGTTTTTGAATTATATTAATAAATTATCTAAGCCCTATTCTTCTTTTGAACATAAACAAGAGCATTTATATTTGGATATACATATTTTTAGTATTATAATTTAAAAAATTAGATTAAAGTAGTCTTTAAAAGTAAAAATAAAATTGCTCTTGTGAGCCACAGTGGGTGTTGCAATACGTGTATGCATGGACGATATTTTTAACTGCCAGGGTTTGAAAATCTCAGCCGTGTTTTTTTAACTAGATGGTTTTACACTCTCCCTCCACACTAATACAGATGTATTCCCTCTATATATTCATCACTACCCCGCTGGAATAACTGAATGTGTATATTCTGGACATGTAGTTAGACAGTTCAATCACAGTAACACCTAGATAATTTATCAGCATACCTAGTTCCACATTCGACCAGCATAAAATAACAAATAATATAACTAAGTAAAGACCCTTCTTTGTTTATATTTTGTCCTAACTTATCTCTTTTAATGAGGTTATATCGTCTTTGTTATTATTTTTATTCACTTCTCCTTATTTTATATCAGCTTTAATCTTCTATTACAACGACATGTTGCGGTGATGTTACTGCATCTTCAGGTCTGGTTTGCCTCAGACATAAAGATGGTATCACATCACCAAAACATGTTGTCGTAATAGAAGATTAAAGCTGATATAAAATAGGGAAAAGGGAATAAAAATAATAACAAAGAAGGTATAACCTTATCATTTATTACTCCTTACCAAATAAATATGAACATTATTAAAAATTATCTATTTTGTATTAAATATGCAAAGTGAAATCTTTAGGCCAGATACAAAGAAACAAAGCTAGTTAAAGGAATTATACTTTGAGCACATGTGGATACACTTACTCTAAATTCTACCTTCCGCATCATCGTAAATATGTAAAAAAAAGATCCAGAATCCCTGTACTGACAGATATTAGAGAGGGAAACATGCTTTTTTTTTTTCACCGAGTTGTACTACCTGATCAATTTGAATTTAATCATTTTAATGGGGTGGAGAGGAGTAAAGTATAATTTTTAGAAATTTAACATCATCTGTGCACATATATAATAGGAAACCATTTTTTAAAAAAACCTCAATACTTGGACGTAGACGGTTTTTTATGCTAGTAAACTTGTCTCACTTGAAGATTCATATTACCTTTGATTAGCGCTTTATCTTATTATTTTAATATCTTTTGTAAAATGTGAATCTAAATGTTTATTTTTTGTTAAATTGGTAGTTTTGGATAAAAGATGATTAATGGAATCAATTAAGGATATTCGAGATAATTTCAAATTACATAGTCAAATCATTAAAAATAATATTTTCTTTTCAATTTTTCATATGAATTTTGTTTTAGACCTCTAACACTGCTTATTGGTGGTTCATAACCAATTATAATTATAGGATGAACATAGCAACTAGACCCCTGACCAGTAATTTAACACTTAACTAATGTATGAATGTCATAATGAATGAATTATAAGAATTAAAGTTAACATCTGTTTACTATTTGTATTTTATATTATTCTATTATAGTTATATTCCCTCTTATGTTCATAATTTTTTTCCAAGATTCAGATTCGAGAGTAAATTGGAGAGTAGGATTAATAAAATTGTAGATTCGACCAAACTCTAAAATAAATAACTGGTGTAATGAAATGATCAGGTAATCGTCAGTATCCTGAACCTGTGGTATGACGGCAGTGTCTACCAACTGCTGGAAATCCATCACAACCTCAATATGTGGAATTAAAAAGTGATGGGTGCGAGGATGAGGGGTGTTTATATTTGGGTTAAATAACTAGATAAAATAATGATGTTGAAACCTTAAAACAGCCAGACAAGTAAGGTATGGTTTTTACGCATAAAAATGTCTGAAGCAAATGTAACGTGTAAAACTGGTGGCACACAAGATGGAATCAAAGCTATTCAAAAAAGCTTGACACTCTCAGATCACATTATAAAAGCAACTACTTACTGTGTGTCAGGCAACCAGCCAGACGTAATAGATCATGTGGGGCAATCAAATAGTTGCAATAAACAAATTTATGAATATAGTTGACTCTATGTTCAAAGTAATATTAAACTAGCAACCTGTGGTGAAAAATTAATGCATCTATTGAGGTAAAATATCAACGGTTCAGAGATAGTTGGGAAGGGAGTAGGCGGAAAGGGGAGGCGGGGGAGAGATTTTCCGAGTAAGGTATCAAGGGGTACCCCCTTCTCCACTGAAGATGCGTCCATAACACCAGCAGTTGCCTGAGATGTGTCATAATAGAGGGGAAGGGGCGTGTGAAGGCGGTGACTTTTTTGACTTCCGGTAAAATTGAGAATTTTTAATATGGGATGCTCATCTTCAATCAACACATTTCTATTAAGTCTTCATTTGTCAATTTAGAGCTATATATATATATTTTTTATTTAAGAGATGGATAGATATTTGATCAAAGAAACTACAAGTGTACATAAAATAAAAGTATAAATGGTTTATGTATTTATTTAAATAACAATAAATATGTTACATGTGTTTTAGTAGAGTGAAATTGTTCAGTCAAGTAAGGACACTTAAGAAACAATCTTCGAAACAATTTCAAACAACCAGGAATGTTAAAATTAGCATAAAAACCAATATCTAAAACAAACTAACAAATTATTGAAATATCCGTTCAAGTTTCTTAACAGTTTGATCTGAGTATGCAACTATAGAAGAGTAGTTTTAGCCACAGAGGCACATTAGGTTAAGAACTGGTCCTTTTCTCCCCTTGATCCAGGACATTGCAAGGACCATGGGTTTTACTCTTCCAGGAGTCCATGTTTACATCTCCAGGGATGTCCTGAGGGAATAAGCAATATACCCAGCTGAGCTTCTGTAGAGAAATCTTCCTTGTATAGCGGTTGTTAGAACCTTTGCACCAAGTTGACCTTCTGCTGGTAGTTAGTACCTTTGTACCAAGTTGTCTCCCTCATGGTAGTTAGAACCTTTGTACCAAGTTGGCTCTCTGCTGGTAGTTAGTGCCTTTGTACCAAGTTGATTCCCTGATAGTAGTTAGAGCCTTTGTACCAAGTTGACTCTCTGCTGGTAATTAGAGCCTTTGTACCAAGTTGACCCCCTGATGGTAGTTAAAGCCTTTGTACCAAGTGACTCTCTGCTGGTAATTAGAGCCTTTGTACCAAGTTGAGACCCCTGATGGTAGTTAGCGCCTTTGTACCAAGTTGATTCCTGATGGTAATTAGGCCTTTGTACCAAGTTGACTCCCTGATGGTAATTAGAGCCTTTGTACCAAGTTGCCCCCTGATGGTAGTATAGCGCCTTTGTACCAAGTTGACCCCTGTGGTAGTTAGGCCTTTGTACCAAGTTGACTCCTGATGGTAGTTAGAGCCTTTGTACCAAGTTGACCCCCTGATGGTAGTTAGGCCTTTGTACCAAGTTGATTCCCTGATGGTAGTTAGAGCCTTTGTACAAAGTGGACTCTCTGCTGGTAGTTAGTGCCTTTGTACCAAGGGGACTCACTGCTGGTAGTTAGGACCTTTGCACCAAGTTGGCTCCTGCTGGTAGTTTGAACCTTTGCACCAAGTTGGCTCCCTACTGGTAGTAAAACCTTGTACAAGGACTCACTGCTGGTAGTTAGAACCTTTGTACAAAGTTGGCTCCCTGCTGGTAGTTAGAACCTTTGTACCAAGGTGACTCACTGCTGGTAGTTAGAACCTTTGTACAAAGTTGGCCCCCTGCTGGTAGTTAGAACCTTTGTACCAAGGTGACTCACTGCTGGTAGTTAGAACCTTTGTACAAAGTTGGCTCCCTGCTGGTTGTTAGAGGTTGAAGTGAAGATCATGCCCTGTTGTGTAACATGCTGCTGTTGCTGTTGTTGCTGCTGGACCTGGTGATGAAAATCTTGCTGTTGCTGCTGCTGTTGTTGTTGTGAATTCATCCCACTGGAAGAGCTGACAGGATGCGGAGGAGCCAGGCGAACTCTCTTAGCGTTTGGTCCATGGTTATGGCTCCCCTGGTCGCCCTGGTTTCCCTGAAACAATGCTCAGGATAGTCAACTTTACAGATGTTGTGTGGTCAGTCAACAGTTCTAATAGATCTGTGTCACTCTAGCGTTAAGACTGGATTGTGGGTGACAGTGAGATCGGGGTTCAAATCTTGGTCAGGTACAGTGAAAGCACTTTTTGCTAAATGGTTTCCAATCTTTCTACATGAAAATGATGGTACATTTTCTTTGAAACACTATCTTACTCATCCTTATTCAATTAGAGTAGTGGGTCTGATACCTTAGCTCAGTGAGTAGGGTGTCTTTCCACCAAGCTATGGGTCCCGGGTTCGATTCCAAGCATGGCCGAAAATTTATCATTGGGGAAATGTGGGGTTTCCCCTTTCACAGTGATGAATTAACGGCGGGGGGCTGGATGTTGTGTCTATTCTAGATTTAAGTTAGTAAGTCTTGTGCTGATATATTCAGTCAGTTCAGGAAGTGCTATAACACCTTAAAAAAATCAATTAAAAATTTAATTAGAGTAGTTAATTTAAGTGTATAGTCCAAATGGGCACAAGCATACCACGACTTACAAACTTTTCAAGTGCCCCAAACCCCAAACTTGAGGCACTTGCTTTGCAGGCACAACATCTTAATGACGTGACGATGCTACTGCTACCATCAGTTTCCAGTGATTTATTTGCTTACCCTTTTTAGAAATCTAAAGCTTACAATGTTTATTTTAATTACAAGTGTGTTATTTAAGACAGTTAAGTAACATACAAGGGGTGTTGAGAGAGTAAGGGTCAAATGATCATGGAAGCCTTGTTGCAGGCGAAGCCATGTTGGGGCGTGCGCAGTACGTTAGAATGATTCATTGGGAAGCGACACTTTAGTTTTTAGAGTTCTGCGGTTGATGACGATTGTGTATGAGTGATTTAAAATTAACAATAAAATCAATAATCCCACCGCGTGTTAAGTCCATGCAATGATAACATTTATTCATGCAAAAAAAAACACAAATGCGGTGGAAATTCATCACAAGCTTTGTCAAGTTTATGAACCTGCTGTAATTAGTGAAGGTAAGGTAAAATGCAGTGAAAAATGCTCCCAAATAAAGAGTTCTCATGGACACTCCAGTAGTAAATAAGGTAAACTCACATTGGCAGCTTGGTTCTGACGAGCTTTACTGTCAGACTTATCCTCGTTGTCATCGTCAGTGAGAAACTCTCTCTTGGGATATGGAATCTGGCAGCCAGCAAACACACTGGAACCAGAACAACCCCTAGATCCAGGAACTGCACCAGATGCTTGGTTTGAAACTAGTGCTGTAACCAGACATCGGTTGAGGTGACCTACTGCTACATTCTCATGTGATATTGTCCTACAATTAGAGGTGTGCGATGCTTCGAAAAATTCGATGCCAAATTGAATTTTGGTGTACTTTTTATTTCAATTCAAACCCATGTTTGGCTTCAGCAGCTATTTGAAGCTTCATCTGCTATTTGAAGTCGAGTGATTATATTACACTTATATTTCACATCGAATAAAAGTGAAATGAAACTACCCCGAGAAATAAAATATATTTTTATTGTTTTGAGTTTTAGAACAAGTATGCTTTATTTTCTTGGTGGAACTGGGAAAATTTCCTTAACACTTGGAATTCCAAGAATTTCAATTTCAATAACATTAAACCTCTAACCACCTTGATCACAAACATTGATTGGTACCAATTGAAGATGAATTTATTCCTCTTGAAAGTGTAAATTAAAATAAAGTAAAATAAAATAAAATTAAGACGACACTACCATAATGTAAGCTGATTAATCGGTGACTTTTCTTAGTATTCAAAATTTGTAGCACAATAAATGTTTTGTCTTAAGGACTTACAAAACAACTATAACTTATAATGAAACTAAACATCTATTAACACACACAAATAAAGGTAAACAAGTAATGTGCGGGCCTGATTTTAATAGACGGTCATGGAAAGGTCAGGGAAAGGGAGTCGCGCGGTGTGGCCTCAGGATGGGAAGAGAGATGAGCGGTGTGGCCTCAGGATGGGAGGAGAGATGAGCGGTGTGGCCTCAGGATGGGAGGAGAGATGAGCGGTGTGGCCTCGGGATGGGTGGAGAGATGAGCGATGTGGCCTCAGGATGGGAGGAGAGATGAGCGATGTGGCCTCAGGATGGGAGGAGAGATGAGCGGTGTGGCCTCAGGATGGGAGGAGAGATGAGCGGTGTGGCCTCAGGATGGGTGGAGGGGAGATGAGCGATGTGGCCTCAGGATGGGAGGAGAGATGAGCGGTGTGGCCTCGGGATGGGTGGAGAGATGAGCGACGTGGCCTCAAGGTAGGATGGAGAGATGAGTGACGTGGCCTCGGGAGAGGAGGAGAGACAAGCAATGTGGCCTCAGGAGGGGTGGAGAGACGAGCGGCGGGGCCTTGGAAGGGAGTGGTGAAAATACGAGCGGCGAGGCCTTGGGAAAGGGAGGGCGTAGACGAGCACCATAGTCTGAGGAAAAGAGGGTAAAAAAATTAACAAACACTATTTACTATTCAAATAGCTGGTGCTGTTTTAACTAATTTAATTTTACTGCTGTCAAATTGTTTCTTTACTTATATTTTTTTTTTTTTTAAAAAAGGTCCCTAATCCTTGGGGGCCCCTTGTGGATGCATCGCTCGCATAGGCCAAGAACCAGCCCTGCTTCGACACAACTAGTTTACATCATCAAGCTTCATGGTGCAGATTTAATAGGTACACTCAGTTAATCTCGAAAGATAGCGAGCTTACCTTGATGGGTTCCACTATGGTGCAGTTTATAAGATAGGGTCATAGTTTACTCGGTTAAAGTAAAAATTAGTATACTCAGTTAAAGTAAAAATATCACCTTCCAAGGCAAACGTAGTGTACTTTACTAAAGTGGAAATAGGGTTTACTAACTAACCCCTTCTGTTTTTATCCTTTACAATTTAATAAGATAATATCATTATCATCATAACTGGCGCCATGGTATAGTAGTCAGTGCAACGGACTACGGGCCTAGGAGTCCCTGGATTGATTCCCAGCAGGTACATTGGGTATTTTTCCCAAAAGGGGAATTACCCCAACAGTCACCAGGGTTTGGTTAGTTAGTCCTAAGTTAGGTTTAAGTGTTTCCACTGGCTCCACACCATCATTCTTATTATCAACATCACCTCAGCTCATCGGGACATGGAAAGACTCTCCACGGAAAGAATGTACCATTAGTATATTCGGGTGTCCTCCGGGCAACGGCACATTAGTACTGGCTGATCTTAAAATTAATTAGATTTTTATAATATTGATTAAATGAGTTCCCTGAAAGAAAAGTAAACCAAGATGGCATTAAAGTTATCCGACAGTCTGAGGCCTAGTACACTTGGCTAGCAGACAAACTAACTCTGGAGTGGGTAGGGGATCCTCCTGAAAGAATGCGTCCTGCATCGCCGTTTCCGAAGTTATCCTCTTGTTGGGATCCATCAGAAGTAGTTTTTGAAGCTGAAACAAGAGATACAATCAGTTGGATTGACATGATAAGGTGTCATCCAATAACCACATAATGCTTTTTTCTAAGGATGAGACCCTTAAATCCTTAAGGATATTCGAAGATTCGAGGATCAAAGCCTTAAAAAAAAATTCAATTTTTCAATTTAAATTTGTTTTAAAGCTATAATACTGATTATTGATGGTTCATAACCAATTATAACTATTGGATGAATTTAACAACTAGACCCCAGACCACTAATTTAACACTTAACTAAATGTATGAATGTTATGATGAATGAATTATAAGTAAGACTGTTAACATTTAGTTACTATTTGTATTTTCTACTATTCTATTATGTTTATGTTTCCTCTTATGTTCATAATTTGATACAAGATTGAAGGTAACGTGGCGATTCAGATTCGTAAATAGTGTATTCGACCAACTCTACATTTTTCTTTCTTCTCATTTAGCACCAAGTACAAGTAGATAGTTAACGTGATCCCCCTCCCCTCCAACACGTGTTATGTAACTTCTTACATCAAGAGTGAATGTCACTATTTCATAAGGGAGCTATGTAACACCAAAAGAGGAACTCAGATTTAACACTACTCAGAATCGGATGTTATCTATAAGTTTGTTTATTAATGGTGAAAACATGAACAATAACATTAATCTTTCAAACATTTAGAAATGTAAATATAGATGTTCTTTGTAAGTGTAAAACTCTTGTGAGTGTACTATTCCCCCTTAACCCATAATATTAGACCCTTTGTAAACATTAAATGTTCTCCCATGTAACGCCATGTAGATATTAGAGCTCCCCCCATCTAACACCGTGTAGACATTAGAGCTCCACACCCTCTCTTAAACGCGTTACATAGTAAAATATAGTACCCAACATTAAAAACAACACATAGTCCCTGACTTCATTTGGCCGAGCAAACAATTTCTGCCCCCCCCCCTCCTCCGGTGGCCCTTTTGTCTCTTCCCTGAGTGATGTAGTAGCTCCTCCCTAGATTTTCCCAGCAAACGGACAAATGAGTCTTGTGTTGTAATTCACCAAAGTGATCTCATGGGAAGACAAACCAAGGTCACATGAGTTGGAGGTGTCATTGAACAATCCCACCTTACTCGCACCACTTTGTGTGCTGTAAACAGAAACAGGTTCAACCGAACCTCCCCAGCACTTTCATTATGCGCTTGCTGGGGTTCTGCCATGTAACTAGAGGAACATATTGTGGGCATGATCCCCATGTTTGTTGTTTTTTTGTCTTATCACGTTTCAATAGCCATTTTGGTTACTAGCATATTAACTAGTTACGCTAATGGGGTAAGGATGAGGGAGATTTTAGGGGAACTGTACCTGCATATGCGTGGAGGAAAAGTGGAAAACCTCGACCTTCGCCATCAGTGGTCGAGTCCATTGCAAGAGTGAGGCCTTAGACCAGGGGTCGCCAAATGCGTCGAGTATTGGGGGCTACTTTCAAAATGTCTAATTGTTTCACAAGCCACCCAGATTTAAAATTTGCCTTATTGTGTTTTGGTTACTATTGTAACCTGTAACGAAAGAGGCTTCTGCCATCAAACATTTGTTCAGATAGATCTCTGTATTGCTTGTTTCGTAAATGTAATGGAAATAATGTTTGAATATTAGTACTTTTCATAAGAAAATTAACTTTTTAATGCTAGAAAATACAAGGTTTGTTAATTTTTTTAAACAAAATTATGGTCAATTTTTTTTAACTTGGTGCGAAACCTTCAAAGAAGAATGGCATTCACTTTTGTCCATAATTTTTTTTATAATATTGCTAAGTAACTTTCACTCCAATACAATTACAATTATCAAGGCTGTAGCCACGTGGGGGCATTTTGGGGTTCAACTCGCCCCCTCACCCCCAAAAAAAATTTATGAACAAAATATATATGGCTTTATTTATGGTTCAAACAATATCAAAATTAAGACACAAGTACAAATTAGGGGGTTATGTTGCCATAAAAATACTTCAGATAGCTTCTAGAACTGTTTATCATTTATAATTTTTTCTAGCTTCCGGCAATTGGTGGATGCACCCACCAAACCCCCCCTGAAATTATTGGTTGGCTACGGCTTTGGCAATTATCAAGATTTTAATCTATGTCTGTATTTGCTTATCACCACCTTCCATTGAAAATAATGACTCACGCAGATTGGCAGAGCAGCACGCCTTCATTTAGAGCTTTAGAAAAAAATCAAGTCAAGCTTGTAATCAAAGTATCAGTCACTTACCAAGTGGAAAGCTTTGCTGTCTGGTTTGATTTTATGTCGGTCCATATATTTTATTAACGAACAATTGGAGTAACTGAAATAAAAAATATATTAAAATGATGACATAGTTAAAAGTATTCTGGCTTTATTTTTAAGTCATATCAAATTAAGTTCCTCAATAATAAACAGACACTTAATTCTTTATGAAAAAATTAATTAAAAAATCTAGTTTCAATATTTTAATCTAAAAACAATATTCATTATGAATGAAATGTTTGGGAATAAAACAACCAAGGTTTCTTTATCAAATTGTGAGTGTTGATTTGATTGACAAAGGCACCTTCACAACGAGTTCTCACTTGGCTCTCTTAAAGTCCTTGAGGAGAGTGGGATGTTCCGGCATCTTCTTGATGTCCTCCCATTCCTTCTCGAGAGGGAAGCCCATTACATTGAATATCCTGTCCAGCTGGTCGTGATGGTACGGATTGCTGGTTTTGATGTCCTCTTGCCGACAATGGAAGATTGGTTCAGAGGTCAACAGTTCAGCAAATATACAACCTATAGCCCAGATATCTGAAACAGTCGCAAGATGAGGATAAGAGAAGATGATATTAGGATAATATAGATGGAAGGTGAGGGATGACAGTAGACAACAGCTCGTACTAGAACAATACAGATAGAAGGCGAGGGATGTCAGAAAACGACAGTAGAATCATACTAGGACCATACAGAAGGAAGGTGAGGAGGGATTGACAGTAGACGAGTGTAGAATCATACTAGGACCATACAGAAGGAAGGTGAGGAGGGATTGACAGAAAACGACAGTAGAATCATACTAGGACCATACAGAAGGAAGGTGAGGAGGGATTGACAGTAGACGAGTGTAGAATCATACTAGGACCATACAGAAGGAAGGTGAGGAGGGATTGACAGAAAACGACAGTAGATTCATACTAGGACCATACAGAAGGAGGGTGAGGAGGGATTGACAGTAGACGAGTGTAGAATCATACTAGAACCATACAG
This sequence comes from Timema podura, assembly GCA_033556935.1. Taxonomy (NCBI): domain Eukaryota; kingdom Metazoa; phylum Arthropoda; class Insecta; order Phasmatodea; family Timematidae; genus Timema; species Timema podura. The sequence continues at coordinate 12,814,594 of JAVRXN010000004.1, read as the reverse complement.
AAGGAAGGTGAGGAGGGATTGACAGTAGACGACAGTAGAATCATACTAGGACCATAGAGAAGGAAGGTGAGGAGGTATTGACAGTAGACGACTGTAGAATCATACTAGGACCATACAGAAGGAAGGTGAGGAGGGATTGACAGTAGACGAGTGTAGAATCATACTAGGACCATACAGAAGGAAGGTGAGGAGGGATTGACAGTAGACGAGTGTAGAATCATACTAGAACCATACAGAAGGAAGGTGAGGAGGGATTGACAGTAGACGAGTGTAGAATCATACTAGAACCATACAGAAGGAAGGTGAGGAGGGATTGACAGTAGACGACTGTAGAATCATACTAGAACCATACATAATAGTGGCCGTGTGGTCAGGGAAACAATAAGGGTATGATAAAGGAGGTCTGATGGACACTAGTTTAATAGGAATCTCACACTATTTTTTATATAGTTAAAAGTATTATGGGTAAGAAGGAAAGGTGAATGATACAAACTATGCATGGAATAAAACAAAATAATTGGTGATCTTAGAAATATATATATATAAATTTACCTATAGCCTTGGTGTAGTGCCTGGCGCCTAGTAAAAGTTCTGGAGCTCGGTACCAAAAGGTAACGACGACCGGATCTAGATCTGCCAACGGTTTCAAGGGTTGGTTGAAGAGCCGAGCGAAGCCCATGTCAGCTATTTTGACCCTGCCCCGCTCGGGGCCCTCCCCCATCACCAAGATGTTGGCAGGTTTCTGAAGCAGACAATTGTGACAACTGAATTGACAACATACACACCCACTTCAATGGCTGCATGGTCTAAAGCACTACTCTCGCAATAAACTAGACTGCTGATGACAGGGAGATTGAGGTTTGAATCTTGATCGAATGTGTACTGAGGGTAGTTTTCCCTAAACATTTTTCCACTCTCCCTACTCACAAATATGAGTACACTTCCTCTAAATGTAACCTTCATAACCCCTAGCACATTAACATAATTAGTACATAGGTGTAAAACCTGGACGAGCAGTAAGATAAGGTGCTAAGAAAATACACAAGGTTATCTATACCCTGGTTTTGGTTGGAAGAACGGTGGAGAAAGTTCAAATATCTTTCTTTATAGTCAAGCTTCATAACATTTTACTACAGTTAACTCCTAATTATCCGCGGTAATGGAGGGGACGAGTGCTGCGGATAATCCGAATATTTAGTAAAACAATAGATTCTAGCACATTCAATTCAAACTAGTACTCACCTATCGTGATTGATTTTATGAACGCCTTCAGATAATTAAAAAAAACACTTTAAATCAATGTACAGTATACTCAAAATGGACAAATCCCTTAAAAAGTTTGTATTAGTCTTCTGCTTCAATGTAGCTTCTTCCTTTTTCCTTGACCCGCTATGTATTTTCCGTAACACCAGTTTGTCAGAGGGGAGTGTGTCATCTTGCTGTTCCAAGATAATTAAGTAGGTCATGAATCCATTCCAGTGCAGTCCCCCTTGCATAAACTCTTTGTCTCTCTGGTCATTATCTCTTCCTTAGGGATTTACTGAGTACAACAATCGGTAGCCCTGTATTCTCTATCAACGCGGAGTTTTTCAAAAAATGTATCCCCAACTGTTGATGATGCCGCGGTTAAGCTGCAAAGCAGATAATCGGGAGTATACTGTATATAATTTGTGTTTTTCTTTAGGTATTGATAATATCAATCAAAAGTAACAACTACAGATAACATGTCTTGATGCATGAATACTTTTTAACAAATTTAGAAACTTTAGTAACTAACATCTACTGTTCTTCTTACCATAATCATACTATAGTATCACACTGACTATGAATCAGTGTATAATATAGTACAGCACTCACCATGAGTCAGTGTATTATATAGTACAGCACTCAGCATAAGTCAGTGTATTATATAATACAGCACTCACCATGAGTCAGTGTATTATATATTACAGCACTCACCATATGTCAAGTGTATAATATAGTACAGCACTCATAAGTCAATGCAGTGATGTCAAGAGCTACTAAGGGCTCGAGGGGAAATAATTTTGTCAAGCCCCCTTTCCATTACTCTAATGCACAAGTTTTCAGACCCCTCAGTCTTCAAAAAAAAAAAAACCCTCAAAGACTCTGCACTTTTTAGAGATTATATTGTTATGTAAACAGCAAAACTAGTACCATATATCTTTAATTCTAAGACACACTTTTTATGCAATTTAAACATCTATAAAAATGGGGTGTGTCTTAGAATCACAGTTCCTTTCTATTTTTCACGCGCTTTGCACAAGGCATCACGGGTTTTGTTTTTACGTGGAAGCCCCACCTTCATGTGTGACCATTTAAGAATTATTTGAGAGAGGAATATGAATCCTGGCTGTTGACTGACAACCTTACGCCGACACCTCCCCCGAAAAAATTAAGAAAGCGCTAGCATCAAAATTGGCAAAATGGGTATCAACAGCTTAGAAGCTAATCCCAGAAAAAATAGTGCATTATTCATTTAAAATAGGTTGAATCACCAAAGCTTTCAATGACTCAGGAGAATGGCGATAAAGATGGCTCAGAAGAATAAGAATGATATTAAGAAGGTAGGGATACCATCTACTGATAAATAACTGTATTGTGTTGTTAGTAAATTGAATTCTGTAATAGAAATATTTCTTAGATATAAGATAGCTTTTTTTCTGTTGGTGGTATTGAAAAATTAAGGTGTGCCTTACAATTGATGGCGTCTTAAAATCAAAGATATATTCTATTTTTAACAACGATTTTAAGAAAGTTATTTCAGAAAATTCTCCCAAGCAAACTAAATAACCATCCAACTATGCACGATTTTTAGAAATACAACGAACATATACACATATTTTAAATTGAAAAGTGGTAGGAAAGAACTTTAAATAAGTCTTACCTTTTGATTACTTTGTAAGATGTTTTATTTCTCAGGCTTTCTTTTTTATACTAACAATTTAGTTAAGACTTAACAACTTAGACTATAAATGAGATAATATTTAAAATTTGCCTTTCGAGCTTTTCTACCAGCGAATATTTTAATGATGGAGTCAAAATTCAATGTCCGTACAAGTCTTGATTCAATAGATAATGTTCAAAGATCAGTTAGTTTTTGTTGACCCAGTGATGATCTTGAGCAGTTCTTTTTATTGCTAAGCACACCAAAAGATCAATCTGCTTGAGCAAAAAAGAAAACTGGAGTGTGTAGAATGTGCACAAAGCAACCCATACATTCAGAAATAAATTTGCAATAATGAGTTATTTTGTTGAGCAGTTTTAGGGCCTGCAAAGTAGATTTAGAAATGTTTATATTGTGTATTGCTTTAAGATACTTAACTTATTCCATTAAGTCTGTGCTGATGTCACTGTTGTATTCTTGGATAAATTGGCCTCCTCAATTTCACTCTCTGTCGGTTACAGATAATTCCAAAGAAAAGAAAAAATATTGTTAAGAACGTTTAGTGATTAAAACCTAGAAAAAAAGTCTCGAAGCCGAGCCGGGCTCCCTCCCTGGTGCCCGCCCCGCTCCCCCATTCTTGGTGGGCCTGAGTCAGTGTATAACATGCAAAGTTATCTAGTACAGTGCTAACCATGTGTCCGTGTAAAACTATAGTACAACACTGACCAAGTCTCTGTGCAGCACCCAGTTGGAATGCAAGTAGTGTATTCCATCCAAGATCTGGAACAGAAGCGACTTGACCATCCCTTTAGGGACCATGACCGGTTTCTTGTTGGCCTTGGCTGCTCGGTGGAATTTAATGATGTGCTATGAACAAGCACCACAAACATTCGAATAACAATCATGAAAACAACTGGGTACCAACTACCAAGTATCATAAACATTTATAGTCACAATGTAACTGTTATCATCATTTGTTCAGTTAATGGATTTAGGTTTGGGATTCTTACATTTTCAATTAATCATTAGGCTACATTAGCCTTGAGTTAGTGATTGTGACAGGGAGGGAGTTGGAGCCAGTGATTGTGACAGAGGAGTTGGAGCCATTGTTGTAACAGAGAGGGAGTTGAAGCCAGTTATTGTGACAGAGAGGAGTTGGAGCCAGTTTTGTGACAGAGAGGGAGTTGGAGCCATTGTTGTGACAGAGAGGAGAGTTGGAGCCAGTGTTGTGACAGAGAGAGAGTTGGAGCCAGTGTTGTGACAGAGAGGGAGTTGGAGCCCGTGTTGTGACAGAGAGGGAGTTGGAGCCAGTTTTGTGGCAGAGAGGGAGTTGAAGCAGTGATTATGACAGGAGGAGTTGGAGCCAGTGTTATGACAGAGAGGAGTTGGAGCCAGTTTTGTGACAGAGAGGAGTTGGAGCCAGTTTGTGACAGAGAGGGAGTTGAAGCCAGTGATTATGACAGAGAGGAGTTGGAGCATTGTTGTGACAGAGAGGGTGTTGGAGCATGTGTTTGACAGAGAGTGAGTTGGGAGCCAGTGTTGTGACAGAGAGGGAGTTGGAGCCATTGTTGTGACAGAGAGGAGAGTTGGAGCCAGTGTTTGTGACAGTGAGGGAGTTGAAGGCCAGTTGTTGTGACAGAGAGGAGTTGAGCCAGTGTGTGACAGAGAGGAGTTGAGCCAGTATTGTGACAGAGAGGGTGTTGGAGCATTGTTGTGACAGAGGGAGAGTTGGAGCCAGTGTTGTGCAGAGAAGAAGATTGGATCCAGTGTTGTGGACAGTGACGGTAGTTGGAGCAGTGTTTGTGACAGAGAGGGAGTGGAGCCAGTGTTTGTGACAGGAGGAGTTAGAGCCATTGTTGTGACAGAGAGGGAGTTGGAGCCAGTGATTGTGACAGAGAGGGAGTTAGAGCCAGTATTGTGACGGCGAGAGAGTTTAAGCCAGTGATTGTGACAGAGAGGGAGTTGGAGTCAGTGTTGTGACAGAGTGGGAGTTGGACATACCCACAAGTCATGCTCTGCAAAGTCAAACAGCAACCACACCTTCCTGTCGTTGTGCGACAGAAATACCCGGATCAAGTTTATGACATTGTTGTGCTTCAACTCTCGCAGCAACTGCAACAAAAACTAAATAATGGGGTAGGAGCACCCCCTACAAACCATTCAAGCTAAATTTCCCTCAGAAATATCCTAAATAGTGGTTCCTGATTGGTCAGGAATATTTGTTAATCTAAAATAGAATGGTAACACTGTATGTGTATGGAGTATGCTAGTTTCAAATTGGGACATGACTCTTCTTACCACTAGCCCATGTCCATGACAGGTAATATTTGTATGCTATGTCTCCTCTTACCGCTATCTCCCTGCACGCCGACATTGAGAGGCCAGTTCCTTCGATCTGTTTCAAGGCATAGTCTTTTGTGTCCGACCTGAAATTATGATATTTACGTTAGATTTTCAAACTGTAATGAGAGGTCCTCGGGCAGTAGACATAATGATCTTACGTCTTGTTGTTGGGGTAGCTGCACTGCCCAATTGACCACAAGAGTTCAAATTAATCTGAACAAAACTAAAAGATGATTTTCAAAATAGTTGTTTTTTATCTGTGCATCTTAGTAGCTACCTGTTCTGGTTACACTCATATATATTAATTACACTAATGTGTTAGGGATGAAGTTGAATTTAGAGTGTGTGAAACCCGTACTTGTTTGGAGGAAAAAACACCCACATTACACTCAATCGAGATTCCAACCCTGATCTTCCCGCCATCTGCAGTCCTGTCTATTGTTACTAATGTTAAACTGACGCCTTAGGCCATGAGGCCACCTAAGCAGGCTCTAAATACTGTTTTTTTAGCACTGTCTTACTACCCATTTGGGATATACACTTACGTACCGGTATTAATTACTTTATGGGCTAGGCATGAGGAAGGTTGAATTAATTTTAGAGGAAGTGTACCCACATTTGTCTGGGGAGAGTGGAAAACCATATAGGAAAACCACTCACAGCTCACCTGACCGAGTTCGAACCACAAGATCTCCCTATCAACGGCAGTCCAACCTATTGCAAGAGGATCTTGACCATGGGGCCACCCACCGAAAGTCTAAATGCTGTTTACAGTTCATCTGTCTTATAGCAATCAACAGCTTACAGTATGGATCTTAATTTGGTTCGTCTAGTTTTAGTGATACTCGTGATTAAAAAACCACCTTCTGCTCTTTAATGCAGGGAAAGCCTCACGTGGCACTAGAAGACCTTATAATGTCATTAACGCAGGTAAATGCTGGACTTGGAACAAGAAAACCTTGCAATGTTAACAAAAGTTAAAAAAATAAATTGATTGTTTGGTGTTGGCCTACTACACCCCAAGGATGCATACTTCGATTTTAAACTTTTCCCTTACACCGGTTTGTTTTTTAATTCTTTATAAATATGAACTAAACAAAAAGTATTATTGTGTTGTTTAATATAATATATTAAACGTTAAAATAGCTTAAACAAACAAAAAACTAACCCATCTTTTCGTCTAGCTTTGTAAACATGACCATAAGTTCCTCTTCCGACTTTACAACCTTCAAATTCGAAGAGGTCTTCTACTTTAGCCCGCTCTGAAGCGGTCTTAAGTTTGAATTCGTAGTCCATCATCAAGGAAAAATAATTAAGTAAAGCTACTAGATGAATTTCCCCCCCTAAACACTCAATGACGTTCATACAATCACAACAAATTAATGTTATGATAACAGAATGATCAGAGATTAGTTAAACCAAATATTTTATGAAATCGGTATCAATATCAGACATCATCAGGCTAACGTACACAGAACCACAGGGCTAGTGTCTATCTAGCCGGCTAGCGTCTCTGGGCTGGCGTGGCGAAGTCACAAAACTCAAATTTGCCAGTGTAAAGTGTACAGTTTTTTTTAACAATAATAGTTTTAAACATACTGGCACCATAAGTGCAATGAGATCAAAGCTAGGTTTATCGCTCTAACTCTAGCAGACGAGTAGATTGAACGACTCATTTTTTCAGTTGCAAATGGTGTGTTCATGACCCCTCTGATTAAAATATTTCAATTACAGATTGTTTTGTGGACAAATATAATAATTAAAAAAACAGGGACTAATGGAAAGTGAAATAAATATATTTTCAATCAGTCAATGTAAGATTTTCATAAATGACATTGTCTGTTAGAACTATTGTATGTAAATGAATTATTATCCTAAATGGTTGCACTAAAGATGGGTTTTCCTAATAATTTCACAAAATTATTGTGGGATGATTTCCTATAAGTGACACTAATTAAACTGACTCATTGTATTAAATCATTGACTACAGTTTTTTTTTACAGATTTTTAATGAAAATCTTAAGAGTCAAAAAAATGAAAGTATTTGTTAATTTTGCATACATACATACCACAACATACATACATACATACATACATACATACATACATACATACATACATACATACATACATACATACATACATACATACATAATTACGCCATTCTCTTACGGGGTAAGCAAGAAACTGTGAATATAGCTAAAAAAAAACTTCGTATTTACTTCCTTCACTTAAACAACATCCATACACCGAGTCACGTATGATCTTTGTATTCTTAGAACTCTTAACGTTTCTCTTTTTTCCCATATTCATCTGCAACATTTAGCCACGTATTACACGGCCTACCCCTTCCTTTTGATCCATACACTTTACCTTAATATATTTGTTTGGTCACTCGATCCATACTCATCCTTTCAATATAGTTACCCAAATCACCGTAAGACACTTCTTCCACATTGACTTATGGGATTCCCTTTAAAACCACACTCCTTCAGTACCCACTCTGTCCATACGAGCTTTTCCACATGCATTTCTTAGATATCTCATTCCAAGCGCATTCACTATGCTCTTGTGTTTCTCCTGATAAACTCACGTTTCACATCCGTAAAACAACTTTGACGTTAACACACTTTTATATCCTGCTATCTGTTCCTCTTTTGATACTATCTCATTCTTTGCAATAGTCCACATACATCCAATTAATCTTCGAGATGCAGTCACTCGTCTGTCGATTTCACCATCTATCCTTCCATTTTTACACAACCCAGTTGTTAATTTTAAATAATTATTGATACAGTAGTGCCATATTTTTTATTAGTTGTTTTCAAATGCAGTCATATTTTCTTGTTTCTGCATTTAATATAAAAAGTGTGTAGATAGAACTTTAATCTTAAAATAATTCCTGAAATACTTTTAAATTTGAATGGACCGCTATTCAGCTAGTTTTGGCTTTAGTACCTATCATATCTCCAACTAGCGCTAATATTTGTGTCAAGATTTGGCTAGTAGGAAAAATTGTTTATTGCTAGCTGGCAAGCCTATTTATCTTGCTATTCCCTCCAAACATTGTGAAAGTGTTTAAAAATAATTTGACAATTATTTTTATGCTTGCGATTAAAGCGACACGTTAAATCTTAAAGTAATTGCTTAAGTATTGAAGATGTCAGAAAATAGTTCTTTAAAACTAATCTCAGAGTGGAAGCACACATTGCCAGCGCTAAAACTATTCCAAAAATCTTTGGGGTGTGAGAAATGGTAAGTGAAATATCAAATGATTGTAGCTGTTGCTCTTTTGACAAACTTAATCTAATATGCTGTCTAAGCTAGGTTTTGAATACAATCTAATCAAAAATTAGTATATACACAAACCTCATTTGAGAAAAAGTTTTATTTCGTTAGTGTAGAGCTCAACAGTACAGATTATACTAAGACATTTCCTGTATCCGAATAATCTACTTATGCGGCGTCTCCTTGACTCGTGCCTTTGATAGCTGCATTGGCAATCACGTGAACAAGTGTAGATCTGTCCGAATAGTCGCAATCTTCTCGAGCCCTGCTCGAGGTCTTGGTGAACATGGATATGAAGGCTAGCAGCAGTGCGCTGTTCTCGCGGTGTTTGACTGGCAATTGTTTTAGTATTATCGTTTCGTCTACTAGAGCACCGACTTACTTTTTCCGCCATTTTAAATAAGGTTGTTGTCGTTCGAATAGTTTGATGTAGTCTTCGACTCTTCGCTATGGACAGCGCGAGACATGTAAAATCATCCAGACTGCTTCAAGTCTAAAACTCAAGGGTCTGACTAGGGAGCCTTGGACTATTCGGATACAGCCATTGGGCATGCGGGAATTAAAAAAAAAAATTCTCTGAGTAGTTTGAAAAGGTAGTCTGTTCACCATAGCTTTTTACCTGAATGACAATTGAAAAATCATATGTTTCGGTTTTAGGTTGCCAACACTTATAAAATATCACTGTTTTGCTATAGATGATAGGTTTTTTTAATTACAATACATATTATATTTTACATTTAAATAATGTAAACTTAAGTTTCCTCACTCTCTTGTGCATGGTACATTAATACCTTTTAATACAGGCATCATATTTACTTGGAAAAGAGAAAATACGTTTTTTTTTATAGTAGCCTATATAATAAATCCTTTTATGATTATTTTATTGTATTTCAAAATATTTGACCGAATAAAATGTTTTTATCAACTGCTTGGGTGCACCATTGTAAAGAACTTGTTGGCGTCATGAGTAATCACATGGTTTAGATTCGTCGGTCCCCATTTAGAAGCTAGTCTATATTTGTTAGACCTTTCATGAAATGCTGTCGATACATATTTTTTTAAAGTGGAATAAAAACGATAAATAAGCTTTGTGCCCGAGCTCAAATAAATATAAATAATATTGACCTAAGTCACTGTGGTTAACTATCACATTCATACATTACCATGTGATGTTTTCATTACAGCTGTCCAAAGTGAAAGATGTCAGTTGTTGGCTTATAAATAGATTAGGGACTATTTCTAATAACTTTATGAGCTGTCATCCAAGTAAACTCGGATCATGAATGTACTCTGCCACATATTTGTGCCCTAGACTTGGACACATGGAAGCCAAATCCTTCTGGTTCTCGAGTACTAGGTCACTCAAGAGTACCTATGTGTGTTCCAGTGGCTCATTGTCAGAAGACCCCAAGAAATACCAAGTTTGTGGTCACGTGCTTTGTTCAACATGTGTGAAGCCTGGGATGACCACTTGTCCCAAGTGCGGGGCTCCTTCCAGGTCTTCAGAAATAACCACAGATAACTTCAGTAAGAACTTTCTGCTAGCTTCGAGGAAAGTATCACAACTTCTCGGCTTCACAAGGTAACAAGAGAAGTGTGGTAACGGGGCTTAGTGGCTGAGGAATTCACTTCCAGCTCATGAGTTGTTTAGCCCAATCATAACACGAGCTGGATGGATTCACTTTAAGCTAATGGATTGTTTAACCCAATTATTTAAACACGAGTTGAGGGAACAATATCCTCCATCACAATACTCCTTTATCCTAGAAACTAGCACTTCTCACTTCTAGAAACTAGCATTTCTCTCTCCTAGAAACAACAATGAATGAGGGTAAATTCATGCTTTCTATATTAATGTGTTCAGTCACTAAACTTCTGTCAATATTATCTCAAATAAAATGTATCTTGCTAGATTATGAAATAACTCTTTTTACTCTCTAGCGAGCAGCTGCAAGCAGATGAGGATGAGGCTGGAACTCACTCTTGCGGTAAACAAGGGACCGAGAAACCATCTGTTAGGGGTGGCAAGAGTAAGGCGAAGGGACTGGAGCAACTTGCGACCAGCAGCAGACAGAAAGAGTACCTCCACAAGGACACGGATAGAGGATATGGCTGGTGCTGAGGATGGAGGTAGACAGAAGAGTACCTCCACTAGGACAAAGAGGAGGATATGGCTGGTGCTGAGGATGGAGGTAGACAGAAGAGTACCTCCACTAGGACAAATAGGAGGATATGGCTGTGCTGAGGATGGAGGTAGACAGAAGAGTACCTCCACTAGGACAAAGAGGAAAGGGGGAATGATGGCTTGGGTGCTGGTGGAATGGAGGTAGACAGAAGAGTACCTCCACTAGGGCACGGATAGAGGATATGGCTGGTGCTGAGGATGGAGGTAGACAGAAGAGTACCTCCACAAGGACAAAGAGCGAGGATATGGCTGATGCTGAGGATGGAGGTAGACAGAAGAGTACCTCCACTAAGGACAAGAAGCGAGATATGGCTGATGCTGAGGATGGAGGTAGACAGAAGAGTACCTCCACAAGGACAAAGAGCGAGGATATGGCTGTGCTGAGATGGAGGTAGACAGAAGAGTACCTCCACTAGGACAAAGAGCGAGGATATGGCTGGTGCTGAGGATGGAGAGAAGACAGAAGAGAGTACTCCACTAGGACAAAGCGGGATATGGCTGGTGCTGAGGTGCAGTGTAGACAAAGAGTACATCCACAAGAAACACGAGCGAGGATTAATGGCTGGTGCTGAGTATGGAGGTGACAGAAGAGTACCTCTACAAGAACACGAAGCGAGGATATGGCTGGTGCTGAGGATGGAGGTAGACAGAAGAGTACCTCCACTAGGGCACGGATAGAGGATATGGCTGGTGCTGAGGATGGAGGTAGACAGACTCCTACGACCAGCAAGAAGCGAGGTATGACTCCGGGTAAGAAGGATCTAAAGCGCAATGCTAAGGGCGAGACTCCTCTGCACGTCGCCTGCATAAAGGTAATTACTAGATTCATACCAGGCCCAGTCTCACAGGGCTTTAGGTGCACTGGAACATCTTTTTAATACTCATTGCTCCTGGAAACTGTTTAGAGAGGGGTTTTAACACAAAACTAAAGAGTTATTTGAAAGCTGAGGGGAATAAGAGCCTTGCAAAAGGAAAATGTCAATAGCTCTTTTCACTTTTACTTCGGTACTGACAAATTGTAAATTAACTCAACATGATCTTTGTAATTTAGTTATCTTGCACATATCAAACATGGCCAGAGTTTTCTTTTACTTTTTTATTTTTTTTTTTTATAGCTAATACATTAAACTAGTGTATATTTGAGGGGTGTGCACTGTGCAAGTAGGCATTTTTCACTTCAAGCCAAATTTGAATGAAAAGCTTTTTTCGGTAGTAGTACAAGAAATATTTCATGTTGAATTTCTGTATAGATCTATACATAGACCATAAATAAGTACAAACATATTTATTTTAGAACTAAGTTTTTATATGAAAAAATGTATATTCACACAAATCCAAATTTTAAAATAAATTTAATATAAATGTACAATATTTTTTTAAATCAGACAAAAGTAAATATTGACTTGATATTTTTTATGAAATTATATCTCAAAATTGAATAAAATAAACCAAACTAAAGAATTTTTGAGAGAAAAAAAAATCAAATATTCCAAATACTTACATTTTTATAGTTTTGTAAAAATCTTCCGAGTCGAGTTCAAGCAGTACTAAAACAACTCAAATTTTTGAGTACTTGTACACCCCTTGGTATATAATAATAAATAACATATTTTATGTGAAGTTAGATGTAGAAAACATGATTGGAATTGTAAATGTTGAGGAATAGAAATTTACAATTTAATTAAATTATAAGAATCGGAATCAATAAAAAAAACAAATGAAATTTAATTTGTAATGCCTCTAACAAAAAATCTTTCAAGTTCTAGAGCAAGTGGTGCACTTTAATCACTTTGGTTGGAAATTTGAAAATAACTTATGCTCTTTTCCATGTAATAATTTAAGTGCTCTATTCCAAGTTATAATTAAAGTGCTCTATTCCAGGTTATAATTAAAGTGCTCTATTCCAGGGTAATGTAGAACAAGTGAAGGCGCTCCTAGAAACAGGAGTCACGCCTAACACTAAGGACAATGCAGGATGGACACCTTTGGTGAGTAATGTCACAACTAAAACTGTCTTCGAGTAATTACCACTTAAGTTCAGTTCCTTTGACCTCTAGAATCTATATCACCAGTAAACTTGTATTGTTTGTCAGCACGAGGCGGCCAGTCATGGCTACACACAGATTGTACGTCTCCTTCTGGAGTCTGGAGCTCTGCCGTCTGTCCCAGGGGTACACAACGCTACACCTCTCCATGATGCGGTCAGCAACAAATTGTTGAACATTGTCAGACTGTTGGTGAAGTTCGGTGCTGACCCGCTGGCCCGTGACTCGTCTGGCAACACGCCTAGGTAGGTCCAGGTTCCAGATATTGACTGGCAACACGCCAAGGTAGGTCCAGGTTCCAATATCGACTGGCAACAGCCATAGGAGGTCCAGGTTCCAATATCGACTGGCAACACACCTAGGTAGGAGGTTCCAAATTTCAATCATAGACCAGGTAAACACCAACACGCCTAGGTAGGTCCAGGTTCCAATATTGACTGGTGGCACACCTAGGTAATTCCAGCACAATCTGGCCTACTTTACGCTTTTTCACCATGGTTGACTTACATTATATATTATTTCCATCACAGTTTGATCTTTGACTTACCATACTTCATAACGGTGATTTGTTACAGAGACTATACAGAGGACGAGACAATGTTGGTAGCTCTTGAAGGAGCCCCTTTACAAGCATTGCCCTCAGACCGACTTGCAGTCTCAGGAGTATTGGATCCCTCCCGGGTATTCATACTGGCCAGTGAGCTAGATCCCAAACACTTACTGGAGCTGCAACAGTTGGCTCAGTGCGTGAGGATTAGAATTCTTCGTGCTTACACGTATGTCACATCTTTCATACACTCATGCCACCTGCAGTTCTATCAGGCAAGAAAGATGAGTAACGTGCCATGTGTGGTTGTTGTAGGAATGAAGTGACGCATGTGGTAACGAATGTGGCCGACAATAACACTTGTTCACCTTCTCTTGCTATCCTGCACGGTATCTTGCAGGGGAAGTGGATTGTTAACACTGGATGTAAGTTACTATCTGTAAAATATGGCAGGGCTGAACATGTATTATTTGTGTGACTCCCTAGAAGTGAGCATTATTAAATCAGAGAGTATCACACTATAACTAAACACTTTTAATTGATAATTTAAATACAGCTTCATGCATTCCTCAAAGGTATGACCCAAGGCTTTATAAATGTGTTTTTTGGGGGGACGGGGGGGAAGTGTGGTCTATTTTTGGGTCAATACAGTAAGCCAAGAAATTATTAGAGATCCACAAAGCTTCGGTAATATCAATTTGAATTTTATATTATTTGATAGCTCAAATCAAAACAAAATAGAAAAAATACAATAAGGTTTTAGGCTTTTGAAAATCCCACAATGTGCCTAAAATATGTAAATATATTTTTAATAACAATTCTTTTGAGGTAAATGCTTAATAATTTTAACCATATTGACCGGAAAATAAGCCATACATTTTTCCCCAAAATGGCCTTTATAAAACCTACGTACAGCCTATAATCGCACCCTTGGATAATACTTAACAAATTTGTTAACTTTAAGGACTCAAGATATATATATTTAATCACAACAGATGGTGCTTTTTACCGCTCAGCTTTTACAAGAACTATTGTTGATCAGCGTGTTGAAGAATTTAGATTTATACAATAACTTATAGACTTTTTTACTTAACGTCATTACTGTTTCCAACCTGTGGCAGTTTTTAATTTAAGACTATTTTTTCCACTACCGGCTTACTAGGCCTGTCGTAGCTTGATATGCCTTATAATCTAACTTATCAATATGAGAGAGTAAGCCTTCATTTCACCAATGATAAATTTTTCAGCCATGCTAGGAATCGAACCTGGCACCTTAGCTCAGTAGACAGACACGCTACCGACTGAGCTAATGTGTCTGATCGACTTTGAGGATTAGGGGCCAAAAATAGCCTAATTTTTTTATAAGCTATAACTCATTATATTTAACAAGGATATAATTAGATTCGATAATTATTTAAAATTTGGGAATAATTTTTACTTCGATTCTAACTCAAAAAACCTGCTTCACAGATGTCTAGCTAATTACATGTCATTTGTCCAGGGATAACAGCGTGTAATAAGGCAGGTCATCTTGTCGACCCGCTAGAATATGAAGTCCTGGGCACTAGCCAGTTCCCCAACAGCAAAACTCCTCAAAGCGCGAGGATCAATGCCCAGAAACTGGTGAGTTTTTCTATACTGTGCAATATACACGTCTTGGTTGGGTTTGCAGTCCTAGGGACAAATTACGTTAAATTGTTTCTGTTCCAGCTGCCGGGACTCTTCAACAACTGTCACATGTTCCTGACAGAACCTTCCTTCGTATCAGCTCAACTCATCCTCAGCAAAACAGAACTCGCCGCTCTGGTGAGGGCAGGAGGCGGGAAGATTCTGTCTCGAGAACCCGACCCCGAGTTCATCCCTGCTGAGGAGAATTTGGTTCCATACCATGCCCCACCGGGGGATCCCTGAGCCTCTGCTCCCACTACATCATATATTCGTGTGGCCCTCACGTGCCTCAGATGAAATACAATATGAGCATATTAAGACTTGTCTTTTGATTGGTTGTTGGAGTGCATAGAGACTTTTTCTCTTGTCGAGCCCTTCTACTGAGACTCTGAACTTTTGGTGATAAGGTCTCTAGTATTAAATATTTGAAATTTCTTCTTATAAAACATCAAATTTAGGATTTGCGAATTCTCAAATAAAAGTTGTTTTATTAAACATTTGAAAAAATTACTTAAATACCAAAAAATTCACAGAAATATTTTCTCACTTTTATCAAATGTATTAAAGATAAATAATTTGCGAGTGAATTTTTCTATCAAATATGCTTTATATTAGGGGTGTGAAAAACTTATAAAATAATATCAATTTTAAAAATAAATAGTACAGCCTCATCTATTATGAAGCATTGCTGAATAAAAAAATTGACAGCTAAAATACTCCTTAATTTTAAATAAATGTCCATTCAGAGCTGTTCCTTCCTTACATTACAAATTCATATTTAGGCCTATTAAAGATGAGACACTCAAATTCCTCAAATCTTATGGTATTCGAAATTCTTAAAAATCTCAGAAAGGTACATTTAACACAATATTTATGGACTGTAATAACAATTTTAAGTAATTGGCTGGAGGAATTTATATTAACTTGTGCAGTGGGAAAATAAATGGTACGATGCACCCTTAACAGACTTTTTCATGCTTTTATCTTTTTAAACATTTATTAAAAATTCATGAAATATGTGATGCCAGTGCCAACACTCTTTGAACTAAAAAAATTATTTTATTTTATAGCATATTTTGTAAAAAAAAAAGTGGAGCACCATTCTCTACACACAGTAAATTATTTGATTGATTATACAGTATTCCAGTCCTAAGAGGACTCACTACTCGTCACACAACTGTAGCAGCACTTGAGACTCCAATGAGTAAATGGAGAAGCTAACATGGGCCAGCCCCTCTCAGATAAGTACATTTGTCCAGTGGGAAATATCTCAAGGCCATAAAACTCCGCGCTTTGGTCCTTCTAGGTGGGACCGTTATTCAATAAATATGGTATATATTTTTTAGCGTGTGCTAAGGACCCAATAATTAAGGTGATGAGTGAAAGTGATTATTATTTATTAAACTCTGAACACACTGCAAGAAAAACTTGAAATGTTATAACAGTTAGGAGCACATCAGCCTAGTGATATTACATTTATTCAGATGGATGGCAAGAAGAAGAAAAAAAACCTTTTCTAACGAGTGGTTTGGTAAACAATAACTGTGGTTAACTATGAGTGAAATAAAACAGCTTATTTTGTTTTTATTGTTTATTATTTGGTTTGTACAAGTAATGTCATCACTTTGTAAGTTTGATTCAAAACCTGTATTATTTAATTATTTTTGTTTAGTGATGAGAAAACGAATTTAAAATGTTAACACATGGTGAGAAAAAATCCTTACAGGTGAGGTTTGACCTGGCCCCATCATTGGTCTATACACTGTTACTGCATTAGGAACATTTTGAAAAAGGAGAAACATCTTTGTCCACTAAAGAGCAAATTCATTTTCAAAGATCTGAATTAAAAAGTATATACATTTGCCTATAGCTCAGCAATTATTAGTTTTATAAAAATATATTTCAAATAAAAGATTTTTATCTTTAATAGTATAGTAGTCTCTAGGAAACTCGACACGCACACAGTTGTTGGTGTGAGTCTTCACAATCCAAGGTCATTCAACTGTATAACCTCTCAGTTTGTGTAACTTGGGTGGAACAGTCGGGCTGTGGTGTTAGTTTTTCAATTCACAAACATGTTATTTGAATTAATACAATATTATATCATGTTATTTGAATTAATACAATATTATATGTACAGTACTGTACTATATTTCTGTATATTATATGTATATCACCATTATATTAACACAATGTATTGTATTGTACATGTATTAGTGTTACTATACCATACAATATTTCAGTACAGTACAACTGTACATATAGTATTCGATACTGTACTGTGATTCATCCTTGTTTAGTAAACATGGGATAGGATAGTAAACCTGCATCTCATGCAAGTTCATTCAAAAAACTCAACGTTTCAATAACTCGACACCATCTCAGTCCACATTAGGTCGTGTTTCCGCGATTCTACTTTACTACAACTTTACAATGATAAGTTATTTTGTATTTCAATTAGTTGTGGTGAAATGATCCAAAATCAGGAAATTTCATCAATGTAAAGGACCTTCAGTCATTTTCATGCTAAAATTAGAATTGCCTTGTCTATGATTATAAAATTTAATCAAAATCGTTAGAATGAATTTCGGTGTAATCAATTTTTTTTCTTTTTGCCCTTCAGTAAACTACCCTTAACTTCAGGGTTAGATATCTAAGTTTTAGAGCATTCAGTAAAATAGGCATCTTGAAAAACAACTTTTTTATGATCACAATACTTTCTCTCTGGGGTGTCGAGAGTAAAAATGACAAAAGTATAAAAAATATATAGTTAATTTACTAGATATGTGTCCTTTATGACATAATAGACAGCAGCAAAATATCACATCAGTGGTTATAAGTTTTAAACTAACTTTTTAATATTTTCACTTTAACTAACTTTGTACTAAAGATTCGAGGATACAAATTGTTGTAACAATATATAAACTATTTTAGTACAATCTTAAGGGGATGGATCACCATGAGAGATGAGCGCGGCCGGTTTCTAAGGCGATTTCTCTGTACATGATTACTAAGAAAACTATTATACATATTTTAATCAGATTTTTACTACTGTAAATATCAATTCATTTACATGGTTTATAGTTTATTCCTATCTACCCAGCCAATTCAAATTTAAGTTTTAAAAAATAATTTAAAGATCACTGCATGAAACAAACTGGGCTTGTCATTTAAATGTGGGAAGACTTAGGCTAAAACGGTTTTCATTTTATTACAATAAACACATTTCTCTATCATTTAGTATAATTTAACGCCAGTTAAAAGTTAAATATTTGTAAGCAGCTTTGTTTAAATAATTTTTGCATGATCGTATTTTCTTGGTTTAGTGTGTTTTTTTTTTAAATCTGCAGACAAAGTATAAACCGAGTAAATATGATTGAGAATAATTATCCATTCATTTTTCAGCATACATATTGTTCTAAACTAAAATAAAGTGGTACAGTTTTATTTTAATTCAAAAAAGTGTTGTGGTGCAGTAGCCTGTGACCTAGCGGTGTAAGGTTGAACAAAATGAACCTCTCGAGAAAACTCATGGCAGTGATGCCAAGCGTTGCACGGTGACGAGCAGATGTTCTCAGGAAAAATATCAACTCGACTGCGTTCATTTATTAAATCAGTTGTGTGAATACCACGTGTTTTGCAATGGAAGCCGTTTCTGTAAAAAGAGATCGAAGAAAATAAAATAAAAAACTACTTTATCTCTCAACCAGACGAAAGAAAAATAAATGTTCTACTCTTGTGAATTGGATAAAAAAAAGTGTCATGAATTTATTATCATTTCTGCATGAAAAATACAATTTTAATACTGTAGTTTAAAATCCATCCATTAATTTCAAATAATGTGCGTAGAATACCTAATTAATATAATTACAGGACCCGTTTTGGTGACCTCATGATTTAAGGCACTACTCTTGCAAAAAACTGGACTGCTGAGGACGGGGATTGGTGTTCGATCCCAGTTTGGTGCTATGAGGTTATTATTCCTAAAATGTTTTCCACTCACCCTCCCCGCAAATGTGAGTGTAAGTCATCTAAAAGCAACCTTACCCTTCTCTGACACATTAGCTTAATTAGTACATCGGCGTAAAACCCACACGGGCTCGGTTCACTTTGGTGTACCAATCAAACACTTTGGCCCTACCTTTGGTAATCTGATCTGTAAACAGAGTCAATAATTTGGTATCGATAATACGGGGCTAACTAAATCATTTTGGACTACAGTATTGACAATTTGAACAAGAAATACACTTGTCACAATAGATAAATATCTTGAAACTATTTTGCTATCAATTGTAAAGGTGGATAATGAAACGGGGTGGGGGGACTATTGAACATGCCTTGACCACCGCGCTTTTAAAATTAATAACATTAACACAGATACATATTTAATTTTGACAATTATTATTTTACAAAATAGTTTCATCACAAATATAATTTTTACTTTCTCGCACCCCTCGCGTGCCATAGTCAAAGATTTGGAAATAACGTAAGCCTTAGAGAGGAAGGGAAGGGGGGATCACACATGCTAAGAGGAGGATGTTACTCAACACATATAAGAGTGTGCAGTGTAAAGATTATTTCCATGTCTTTTTTTTTGTTCTTGTGATATTAGAAATGCTTCACTTCTTAATATTCTTTGATGTTATCCGTAAATTTACAATAATAAAGTAGGGTAGATAATAAATACGGTAATTAAGAGAAAGTGTTCCCACATTTGCGTGGAGGAAATGAGCAATCACGAGGAAAAACACCTCAATTCACGCGGTCGGAATTCAACCAAAATTTGTAGCACAGGTCCCTAATAAAATTAAAAACGTTGTGTTCATTGCAGAAGTTTTGATGAAGGACTTTGAATGTATAAAGTTGTAGAATAGATGTATTATTATTATTATATAATGTGTGTAGCTAAAATTATAAAATAGCTAGTGATGTGTATATATTTTATGAACGTCCCTAACACAAAAGTGATTGATAAGGGAGAAATAGATTATAAAATGATCATGCTTCAATGTAAAACTTGTGTTCAAGCCTATCAAATTTGGTCAAAATCGATGGATGGATATTTTCTATACAATTGGGTGAAAAACATTTTCTTGCAGTATATTTCTTTATGTTTATTGTAATTTCAAATACTTATTTTTAGAGTTAGTGTTTATAATTTTTGAAGTACAGGCAATAAGTGTAATATTTATTCTATAAAAATTATAAATTTTTAAAAATAAAATCTTTCTTTTTGCAAAAAATTGTTCTATATGCTATCTTCAAATTTGAATATATATATATTTATTTATTTATTTATATAGATATATAATATTTATTTAATAATATAATATAATATTTTTATATATATTATAATATAATATTATATTATATTTTTATATATATTATAATATAATATTATATTATATTTTGATTTACATCATATTATATATAAATATATATGTATATAATATTATTTAATCTGGTCAAAATATTTTCTTTCAGTTCCTGAGGTAAATGGTCGGATTAAAATTTTTGTCAAATAAACAGAGAATTTGTGAATAGATTTTTTTTCAAAAATTGTTTAGTGGTTTTATGGATCAGGAAGGTTATAATCATAGAAATTGTACCTGCATTTGCGTGGAGGGAGCGTGGAAAACCAGTTTGGAGAAACTAACTTTAGTACACCCGACCGAGATTAGAACCTTGATCTCCCCATCATTGGCAGTCTAGTCTACTGTAAGAGTAGCGCGTTAGACCATGAGGCCATCAAAGCGAGTGTTATACATGTTAAAATATGTATAAACGTATAAAGCTATATTTGATTATCGAATATAATTAATAAAAAAATAGGTTAATAGAGTTTGAAATTCTTGATAGCTACAAGTTCATTGGTGTAATTATAGGGTGGTGGCAGAATGCCACAGGCCCACGCTCAAAATAGGGCTCATCACGCAGGTCCACCCACCCAAAATTAATTTGGTAATATATGAAAGCGTTGTCTTTCAGACCTATCATTGTTTCGTAAAGATCTCATTATTCAATAAAAAATTACTCAATAGTCATTTTATTGCGCATAATTTATGCTGTACAAAAATGTATGTACATATTTTTCTGTAAAATCAATAGAAACAGCTGTCAGGTCATTTTCAAAACTTTACTAAAAATTATTTAAGAAGCACATGAATCAATAAAGGCTGCAGGGATTAGATATGTTGACTGTTGAGCTACTACCCGTAGCTTGACCTTGGAGGAAAGTGTAGACAATTTCACAGAGACCAATGTTTGTTTAGCCTCTATAAGTGTTAATATTGATAATTGACTATAGATTTGTTTATAATATTTATTAATATTGTTTTATTCAATTCAGATTAAGTTTTTTACATTATATTGAAACTTTTCAGCAAAAATTTTATCAAATATTATGGCTGTATGGTAATGCACTTAGAGTGGTTTTTCCTCAATGGGTTTACACTCTTATCTCTCCACGCAAATGTGGGTACACTTCCTCTAAATTTAACCTACCCACTCTATATTATTACGTATTATAAAATAATTCCAATAATGTATAAATATTTTTTAATGATCTACAATTATTCATAAGATTTGGAGACGGTGGTGTATTTTTTCCTTGGGGGCACCCATCGTGGGTCAATTACTGCATAGTTATGTCTTTGTACTTGTTACAAGCTAATGTAGGTCAAGCTAGTTTTACAATAGGAGATTTTAGTGCGTCTTTAAGTTTATATTAAAATTATTATTATTAGTAGTATCTGGATGATGTAATATAAGAAACTAAAGTAAATAATAAAGTAAAAAAACACAATTTCTTATTTATGTTTTATACATATGTGTGTGGCCCCCCTGCCTTTTAAGGGTTCTAACACTTTTAAAGAAGGGTACATCTCTGACCCCCAATTTTCTGCGTCCATGAAAAAAGATATAAAAAAATAAACACTTTTTATGTTAATTGATAAGATATCTCTATCACCATTATTATTATTATTATTATTATTATTATTATTATTATTATTATTATTATCAGACACTGTCCTCACCCCTCATAGCTTGGGTTAAGTCAGATGCTGAGGAAATGATCTACATTCTACGGTGTGTCTGTCGATAGTTTTATATCCAATGTTACTCATTGAGGGTGAACTGGGAAGGGGGGAGGTTTGATAGGGAGGGGTATTACCACCAATTTCTTCTCCACCCCTCTCCCCATCAAAATGTGTCTTCCTCCAGTTTGTTTGGTTCCCTCTGATATACTTGAGTTTGAAGCTGAAAGATGGTTTGTATCAAACTTCAAATAGATTCTATAACAATCTATTATTATTTTTAAATGCTTAAGGGCCACCCCAAATAGCTTTTAGTGGCATTCCATTTTCAAACATTTTCCATTGGCTTTGAGTCATTCCCCTAAAAACTCCTCAAAAATATATTTCTTTACAACTACCTTGCCCGAAACTAATAAAGTTTCGCCGACACTTTTGGTAGTCATCACAATAGTTTTTTTTTTTTCATTGTGACTTACTTCCAGTTTGAGTTGTACACATGCATGAACTTGGAATGAGGAAGGTAACATTTTAGATTTAATGTACCCACATTTGCGTAGAGTGAGATTGGGAACCATTTTAGGGAAAAATACCCTTATTGCACACAACTGGGATTTGAATTTCAATCTCCCCACCACCAGAGATCAAGTCCAATAGTATGTGCTACTCACCGTGTTCAACTGACATGTTGAAGACGGGGAGATCATGGTTCGATTCCGGTCGGGTGCTCACAGGTGGTTTTTCCTAAATAGTTTTCTGCTCTCACTCCACGAAAATATGGATGCACCTCCTCT
Source organism: Timema podura (assembly GCA_033556935.1). Taxonomy (NCBI): domain Eukaryota; kingdom Metazoa; phylum Arthropoda; class Insecta; order Phasmatodea; family Timematidae; genus Timema; species Timema podura. The sequence continues at coordinate 12,791,785 of JAVRXN010000004.1, read as the reverse complement.
TAATTTAACCTTCCTGATGCCTAACACATTATAGTAATTATTACATAAGTGTACAGCCCGAACGGATAGTAAGACGCGGTGATATAAATAAATAATAATAGCGTGTATAAAAAACCGTTTTAAAAAAACACCCTCAGTATACACAACTGGGATTTGAACCCCAATCTCTTCACCAGCAAACCAGTCTAATACGAGAAAGTCAAATGAAAAATGTTTTCTTCCGCTAGGTAAGAAATATTAAGAAAACCATATTACTGATTATATTAGTTCAAAAATAAAGCAGCAGATTTCTGCATAGTGTGGTCTTTGATAAAAGCCGCACTCTAGCCTTTCCCTTCCAAGAAACCTGACCCATGTAAACAACAGATTAGCTCGCTCCCTCTCACTCTTTTAGACCAAATTTGACAGATATGACAACACTGTAACTCAAGTTCGGTGTCGGCTAAACAGTCCAAATAGTTCAATATATGGACGTTTCTTAGGAGTTGCGCTGATAGCGCTTCTCAAGTTTTACAAGGTAGTCCATCCACTTAATAAAAGACACCAACACCTTGGTGAAAATAAATTGATGTAAACTAACAGGTGTTTGATGACTAAATGCTGCAAGGAATGAAATGTACCTGTAGTCCTTTTTGCATCTTGCCGATGTGTCCACAACTGGGAACTTTGGTCTTTGACTATATCACCAGTCACAATTTCTCATTCAGTTGGCTGAGAAATAAACAGAGTAACACACTGCCCAGACTATTGTTCAGTTGTTTACCAACAAGAAGATGCACTTGCAGACTTCCTCACAGCCCAGATTATGTTACAGACTTTTGTTCAGTTGTTTACCAACAAGAAGACATGCTTGCAGACTTCCTCACAGCCCAGACTAGTGTTCAGTTGTTTACCATTAAGAAGACACACTTGCTGACTTCCTCACAGCCCAGATTATGTTACAGACTATTGTTCAGTTGTTTACCATCAGGAAGACATGCTTGCAGACTTCCTCACAGCCCAGACTAGTGTTCAGTTGTTTACCATTAAGAAGACACACTTGCAGACTTCCTCACAGCCCAGACTAGTGTTCAGTTGTTTACCATCAGGAAGACATGCTTGCAGACTTCCTCACAGCCCAGACTAGTGTTCAGTTGTTTACCATTAAGAAGACACACTTGCAGACTTCCTCACAGCCCAGATTATGTTACAGACTATTATTCAGTTGTTTACAATCAGGAAGACGCACTTGCAGACTTCCTCACAACCCAAACTTTGGAACAGTCTGTGAGATGGAAGGTTACCATCCACAACACACAAGTTTACAGCCAGGCCCCTCTTGCCGAGCATGTTAAACATGTATTTCATAAGTATCCTTGCGTATCCCTTCCTGAGATGTGGGTCTGTAGTGTGGAGCAGTCCGATTCCATAGTCTGCCTGCAGAGCCCAGCACACAGGTTTCCCATCTCCGTTGTTGAGGAAAAGACCTGCAGAGTAGCTCAACTCGATTAGCTGTTGGACATATTGAAGAGAGTCACTGGTGTGGTGAGGCCACGATGCATTCACAATGGCCGCATGACTGATATCCAGGGGTGACACATACACATCCCCTGGCCAGCTAAACACACAGACCGAAACTTCACTGCAATGGTAGACCTAAATTCTGACAGTCTATTTCAGTTTTGTTCTCTTATATTTGGAGGAAGGTACAGGAAAGGTGGATAGAAACATATAAATAGGGCTACCTCTTGAAGAAAATTGATTGTTACCACCCAATCCCCTGACCTAGGTTTCATTCTATTGGAACTCATCAGGAGGTAGTGTGAAATATGCAACTTCCCAAAAGGGGAGACAAACCGGAGGGCCAGTGGGGAAGGAAAATTGTAAAGAATAATAGAAATATGTAAAAGGAATCGACAACATACAGAACCACAGGAAATAAATATTATATATCAGTTTTATTTTAATAGTCTTTTATGTATAAAAATGGCTTGAATAAATTCCTGAATCTATTGGAATTATTACTTAAATTTGATAGTTAATTTCTAGAATTATGCCAATTCCGATCAGATCATCTGATTATCTACGGTACAATCAGTTGAACTGATCAGCATATAGGCCACCAATTGTTTTGCACTAGTCTTTTTAACATAATTACACTTGTGAGTGTCCAGATTAGCTGGCACAAGTAACCTGCGTTTGGGAGCTCAGTCATGAAGTTGAAGTGTGTGTGTGTGCTAGCTTCACTTTAAGCTTAGCTCCAATCACACATGCTCTAACAATTATATCTACTGTATTTCTATGTTACATCAGATTATTTGTATTTAGCTCTAGTGTTTTTTTATTTTGTTTTTTTACCACTGTGTCTTACTTCCCATTCGAGTTCTTATGCTTGTGTACTAATTACACTAATGATTTTAGGGATTAAGAAGGTTTATATTAAGAGGAAGTGTACCTGCATTTGCATGGAGGGAGAGTGGAAAACCACTCTCAGAACACCCAAGATTCTAACCTCGATCTCTCCGTCGTCAGTAGTCTGGTCTACTGGGAGAGTAGAGCGTTAGGCCACGAGGCCACCGAAGCGGGTCTAATTCATGTCAAGTCATATTATTTACAAGACCCAACGAGCCAGGTAATTGTATCGGACTCACGTAGCTTGCAGCTCTGCGGCCCGGTCTTGGTGCATCCAATAAGTGGTGTTGTGTGTAGGAACAATCTCCCCCTCCACCTTGGACATCAGCACCTTCTTCACAGCCGTGTAAAACCTCTCGTGGACAAAGGGAAAAAACAACCCCTTCCTTCCCCACTGGATGAGTTGTGTGCGTGTGAGCGAGTTCACAAGCTCCTGACAACTGGGCTCGAGAGTGTGCACTACAATGCCGTACCATCCGCACTGTAGAGCAACAACTAACAATATAAGCTAAGTAGACACCTGTGAAGCAGTTTTTTTTAATGAATCAAAGCAAATATTATTTGTGAATTTTTAATAATTATTTAATCATGTCATAGTCAAATATGCTAAAATTATTACGTTTAATAAAAAGAGTTACTCTATGGCACTAAGAACTCAAAACTGCATTATTGCACTCACAAATTACACCACCTATCCCTATCTTGAACTAATTCTATCCAGTCTATCTCATTACACTCTTATCTCTCTCAGGTCTATCCAAATGTTATCCTCCCATCTGCGTCTGGGTCTTCCCAGTGGTCGTTTCCCATTGGTTTGCCATTCACTACCTTTAACACTGTTCTAGATACTCCCATTCGCGCTGCATGACCTGCCCACCGTAGCCTGCGAGATGTTATTACCCAAACAATACCTGCTGATGATTACAAGGTATGAAGCTCATCATTATGTAGCTTCCTCCACTCCCCATTATCTTCATCCATTTTTGGACCAAATATTTTCCTTCCTAAGCACCTTGTTTTCTAACACCCTTAATTTCTTTTTGTCATTTAAGGTAAGAGGCTACGTTTCTCACCCATAGAGAACAACCGGTAAAATGATGGCTTTGTATATTCTGAGTTTTACATTTCTTGACAGCAGGCGAGATGCCAACAACTTACTGACCGAGTAGTAACAAGCATTTCCCGACTGTATTCTTTTCCTAATTTCCAGTCTAATATTGTTATCGCTAGTTAAAATTGTTCCTAAATATTTGAATTCATTAACCCTATCAAATGATCTTAGTCTTTTCAGCATATAAACCTGTTTCCTTACTATTACATAACAAAGCTAAATCATCTGCATACCCTAATTGCTGTATTGTACAGTTTAATGTCAACCCTTCCCTACTCTCTTGCAACACCCTAAGATCATATTCTAAGGCTAAATTAGAGAGTAATGGGGAATGTGCATCTCCTTGTTTCAATCCATTGAGTATTTATAAAGCATCTGATAGGTGAGCTCCAACCCATACCCTGCCACGCGAATCTCTCAAACAAACCTCAATTAGATTGACCAGTTTTTTTGGGTATTCCAAACTTAACTAAAATTTTGTTATTATTTTTTACTTTTAACTGGATCTTAGGCCTTTTTAAAATCTATGTGTATTTTATGTACCGTTATGTTGAATTCCTACTTTTTTTCTAATATCTGCCGTATAGTAAAAATCCAATCCGTTTTTTATCTATTTCGTCTAAATCCGCACTAATGATCCCCAATTATTTCCTCTGCATACGGCGTCAATCTCATTAAAGTTATGCTAGATACAATTTTGTAACATTTTGGTAGCAGGGAGATACCTCTATGGTTATTACACTCTATTTTATCTCCCTTTTTGAAAATGGTTATTCTTATAACTTACTTTACCTCCATTCATGTGGCAATACAAAAAGAGTTATACATAAAAAAAAAAGATTAGTTTTGGACCCTAATTCCTTTAATTTACCATGTTTATACTCAAGTTCTTCAACATGCTTATGCAACAATAATTCGCCTTGTCAAAGTTAAGGGGTAGAGAGAGCAGTGGTTACATATTATCTAAAGGTGCGATTATAGGCTATACAAGGATTTTATAAAGACTTTTTGGTAAAAAAAAATAGGCTTATTATCTGAACAACATAGTAATAATTAATACTTATTTACTTTATCTTATGAGAATTTCTATTAAAAATGTATTAACATATTTCAGGTACATTTGGAGATTTGCAACAGCTTTAAATCTAATCGATTTTTTTCTATTTTGGTTTGATTTGACGCGTGGGAATGCCACTGTTGAAGGTGGTTTTGACGTGAATACGTCTTTAAATTTGCTACCATACGGGGGAAATCCAAAAAACCTAATGATAACAAAATTCGGGGATACAGTTTGGTGTTGTAGTTTCGAATCTTCCCTCTACATCCAAAATTAAATTATACCACTGGATAGCTTAAGGATCAAAGAATTCATTACGATAAGCGAGAACAGTGACGCATCGCGCGCGTTGGAGGGGAAAATATAACCCGTTACATAAACATATTCACGTACAACACACGGCCGTGTCCATGACACAGCCACACCCCATTTTTTCAGTCAATAAATCTCTACTGGTTGAAAATATGCCTGAAAAGACAGTCACTGTACAAAGTCACATTCATGATGAGATACAAGAAGCAGGAGGGGTTAAAAACACACACATTAGCAAAAAGATGTTGGATTACGTGAGAGGTGCTCGGAAACGCCATCATGAATACTTGGAGATGAAGAAGAGGTAAAAAGTGAAGAAGACAAGAAGAAGGCAGAAAAGAGGAAATTAGATATACAAGTTAAAGATTTAGAAGGAGAAAGAAAAAAATTAATGATGGCAACCGAAGAGAAACGAGAAGCAGTAGAAGTGGAGTTGCAAGAACTTAAAAAGAAACAAGCTTCACTTTATTAAATATACCATAGTTTCTTATTGTATGACTATTGTGATAGTTTAATAAAACAAAACAAAAAGTTACTTGAGACATGGATAGTATGAAAACAGACACAGTTCCTCCTGTTGTATGATATTCAGTTAAGGAAATATACAGATTAGGTAAAATAAAACTGTGATGATACCAAACTTTTTAGTATGTTATTTAGTACCGGTACTTATTTTTGTACATGATACCAAAGTGAATCAAGTTTGTTACAACTTTTTGATAGGGTTAGATATATTTTATTATTTTTCCATCATTTTCCTTGAACTGATTGGCTTTCTTATTCTTCCATGAAAGGTGAGGCAAGGTCGGCTGTAGGGATGGGGCAGAAATGAATGTAATTAAATTAATATTTTCACATGTATAATACTGTAAAATTATAATGGAAATTTTGTAAGAAGTTGATCAGGAAACTTGGGAAAATAGTCAGGGAAAGTCGAGGAGAATTTTTTTTAGAAATCCTGTAGGAACCCTATATAAGATGCAAGTGACTTGCGAGTCTAGGCCACAAGTGACTTGCGAGTGTAGGGTGCAAGTGACTAGTGATTATAGGATTCAAGTGACTGGTGAGTCTAGGCCACAAGTGACTAGTGATTATAGGATTCAAGTGACTGGTGAGTCTAGGCCACAAGTGACTAGTGATTATAGGATTCAAGTGACTGGTGAGTCTAGGCCACAAGTGACTAGTGATTATAGGATTCAAGTGACTGGTGAGTCTAGGCCACAAGTGACTAGTGATTATAGGATTCAAGTGACTGGTGAGTCTAGGCCACAAGTGACTAGTGATTATAGGATTCAAGTGACTGGTGAGTCTAGGCCACAAGTGACTAGTGATTATAGGATTCAAGTGACTGGTGAGTCTAGGCCACAAGTGACTAGTGATTATAGGATTCAAGTGACTGGTGAGTCTAGGCCACAAGTGACTAGTGATTATAGGATTCAAGTGACTGGTGAGTCTAGGCCACAAGTGACTAGTGATTATAGGATTCAAGTGACTGGTGAGTCTAGGCCACAAGTGACTAGTGATTATAGGATTCAAGTGACTGGTGAGTCTAGGCCACAAGTGACTAGTGATTATAGGATTCATAGTGACTGGTGAGTATAGGGCGCAAGGGACTAGTGATTATAGGATTCAAGTGACTGGTGAGTCTAGGCCACAAGTGACTGGTGAGTATAGGGTGCAAGGGACTAGTGATTATAGGATTCAAGTGACTGGTGAGTCTAGGCCACAAGTGACTAGTGATTATAGGATTCAAGTGACTGGTGAGTCTAGGCCACAAGTGACTAGTGATTATAGGATTCAAGTGACTGGTGAGTCTAGGCCACAAGTGACTAGTGATTATAGGATTCAAGTGACTGGTGAGTATAGGGGCAAGGGACTAGTGATTATAGGATTCAAGTGACTGGTGAGTATAGGGCGCAAGGGACTAATGATTATAGGATTCAAGTGACTGGTGAGTATAGGGCGCAAGGGACTAGTGATTATAGGATTCAAGTGACTGGTGAGTATAGGCGCAAGTGACTAGTGATTATAGATTCAAGTGACTGGTGAGTATAGGCGCAAGTGACTAGTGATTATAGGATTCAAGTGACTGGTGAGTATAGGGCGCAAGTGACTAATGATTATAGGATCCAAGTGACTGGTGAGTATAGGGCGCAAGGGACTTGCCAGTATTGTGTTATTAAAGCAAGTGCTAGCACATAGGTACCAACCTCCACTATGCAGACAACAGTTCCATTCTTCCAAGAGCCATTCGGACAGTACAGTTTGAAATTACTCTCTGGATTCTTCTCCTTCCAGTCTAAATGGACCTTGATAAAGTTGTAGATCTGGAGAGTACACATTTTAAACTATATTAAACCAAGAAAATATTTTCTAAAGCTATAAAGCCTACTTAAACTTTGAATGCTCATATCAACAACATTTGTTCTTTAACATAAACTTAAACAAATTACAAGTTTTAACAAGTCAAAAATAGACCATTTTTATAGTCTAACCCGCTTCACTCTTTGAATGGTCTAAGGCGTCATTCTCGCAATAGATTGGACCACTGATATCAGGGATCAAACTATCCTTAGATGTACTGAGGGTGGTTTTTGCTAAATGGTTTTAACAAAACTGTAAATTAGTAATGTCTGCTTATTTTTGTGCAAGCTCATAAACAACTAGATTTGAGATCAAAGGCATTTGGGTAAAATTATTTCCAACAAATATTGCAGAGAGAGAGATTATATATTAGCAGTGAAGATGTGGAATGAATCCGACTAGCCACCCTAGTAGGTCCCAAGTGCAATCAACACTTACAGTAACTGATTGAGGTAGATCAGTCTTCAAGACGTCTAAAATGTTAGTAATATCATCTCCGTCGACTTGTTGCAGGATATCTCCTACGACTTGTTGCTGCAAGATATCCCCTTCCATTCTGATCTGCTGTCAAACTTTGTAGTAATACAAGTTCATCAGCCTGAGATGTGTTTATCTGAGACACAGAGGTGTTACATATTTAAGGGCGATGTTACTATGGTAGGTGCTATACAGTGGAGATGTTAATGTGGCAGGTGTTACACAGGGAAATGTTAGTTTGGCAAGTGTTACACAGGGGAAATGTTACTGTGGCAAGTGTTACACAGGGGAAATGTTAGTTTGGCAAGTGTTACACAGGGGAAATGTTGCTGTGGCAAGTGTTACACAGGGAAATGTTAGTTTGGCAAGTGTTACACAGGGGAAATGTTACTGTGGCAAGTGTTACACAGGGAAATGTTACTGTGGCAAGTGTTACACAGGGGAAATGTTACTTTGGCAAGTGTTACACAGGGGAAATGTTGCTGTGGCAAGTGTTACACAGTGGAGATGTTACACAGTGGAGATGTTACTTTGGCAGGTGTTACACAGTGGAGATGTTACTGTGGCACGTGTTACACAGGGGAAATGTTACACCGCGGATGACACTGTTGCAAGTGTTATTATTATTATTATTATTATTATTATTATTAGCACCGCGTCTTACTACCCATTCGGGTTATACGCACTTACGCTAATGTGCAATGGTAGGGGTGATTGTGAGATGAAATGGAGGACCTACAGTTTAACGTGGAATCCGAACCACGGTGGAGGCCTGGCATTCCTCACATTCACAAGTTGTGATTAATACACGTCTTGTCAGAGGTGAAGGAAGGGTTTGGCAATCAGATAAATATGTGTCGGGACCGAGGATTGAACCCGGACCCCCAGCACAGAGGTCTGACACCTTATCCCTAGACCACCAGGTCACCAAATGTTGCAAGTGTTACACAGGGGAAATGTTACACAACGGATGTTACTGTTGCAAGTGTTACACAGGGGAAATGTTTATTTTGACAGGTGTTACACAATGGAGATGTTACTTTGGCAGGTGTTACACAGTGGAGATGTTACTGTGGCAAGTGTTACACAGGGGAAATGTTACACCGCGGATTACACTGTTGCAAGTTTTACACAACGGATGTTACTGTTGCAAGTGTTACACAGGGGAAATGTTACTTTGACAGGTGTTACACAGTGGAGATGATGTGATAGATGTTACTGTGGAAGGAAGTACACAGTGGAGATATTACTGTGGCAGATTTTACACACGGGAGATGTTAATAAGGTAGGTAGTATACAGTAGAAATATTACTGCTTGGCAGATATTACAGAGGGAAGAGTTACACAAAATGTACAGGTCCCACCAGTAGACTCAATAAAATTAACTTGGTAATGTCATATTCTACCCAAACTCAAAACCACACCCTATTACTATTTATTAAGCTTTCAAATAAATATATGAATTTTATTATAGGCCTAATATAAATCCCACCTCTCCTGATGGTGATCTCACAAATAAATAAACGAACAATTCCTTACTACATTATCACATCCATTTAAAGTTCTATAGATATGGCAATATTTACCTAATGAAAATTCACTTTGCATTTGGAACTCTAATTTAGCAAATCATTAATAACCTCTCTGATTAGAAACTAACAGGAAATAAGATTCATGTGATAAGTGCAGGGAGGCCAACTCTTTGATTTCAAGCGATAGTACACGGACCCAAAATGGAAATTATTTTTACCGGCGGGATACTACAATTAGTTTCAAGAATCATTGTTTAAAAAAAATACGGGTGTTTAATAAATAAGTTCCGATTCTTGCTTTTAAGTTCCAATATTAATTAATCTACCTATTTTTATAATAAAATAATAATGCATTATATTGTTTATTTGTAGCAGAGCCCTAGTATATTACTTTTAGGAAATCTCCCAATTTTGGATTGTACCGGTGCTGAAATTATATCAAAAGTAGTATCCAATTTGCTTCTTCAATTGCAAATCAAGTCAAACGACAAGTTTCCCACTGCTGTGTCATCTGCTGAGGAGGAATGCTATTCAACAATGTCGGAAAGTATCAAGAAAATCATCTCCTTTCATTTTTGACTCACCTCAATGCTGTCTTCTTTCAGTCTACACAATCAGCTATCATCCAAGTTATAATGTTGAATGGGAGCGAAGTGAATAGTATTCACTTTACTCAGGCCCCCCACATCAGCACTATAAACACCAGTACCAGCTTAGGTAATAGGCCTCCTATTAAGGTATCATCATTAGCAGTTTCATTCAGATTTCATAAATATAGCTACTCAATACTCATACTTGTATTATTATTATTATTATTAGCTCCGCGTCTTACTACCCGTTCGGGTTGTACGCACTTACGCTAGTGTGCAATGGTGGGGTGGTTGTGAGATGAAATGGAGGACCTACAGTTTAACGTGGAATCCGAACCACGGTGGAGGCCTGGCATTCCTCACATTCACAAGTTGTGATTAATACACGTCTTGTCAGAGGTGAAGGAAGGGTTTGGCAATCAGATAAATTTGTGCCGGGACCAAGGATTGAACCCCGGACCCTCAACACAGAAGTCTGACACCTTACCTCTAGACCACCAGGTCACCAACCTCATACTTGTACTTTTGGTGAACGTGAAATCACTTGAAATTCTCATTTTTCTGTAAAAGGAAATCTAACATTCTGTAAACTACACACGTTTTGTACTTATATTCTGCAGTCAATTGTTGGTCTGCGTCTGGTACTGCTACATTGTGTAGAAGATTCATTTTTTGAGGAAAATTGGTGGCATTTCCATTTCTTTTGCGATTAAATTAGACTCTTGTAGAATATCTACCCATAAATCTTTCAACTTTTGCATTTCCTGCTGTAGGTATTTTATGAGATTGACTTCAAACTCAAGAAATATTCCTTGAGCTTGAATAATAACACTTCATTCATCAAATAAAGACAGAACTTTATGCCAAAATACTACCATAACAAGTATTTCAAAAGAAGAAAGATATTTCTTCAAGCTCACAACAGTGCAGTAGATTTTTGGTTGTAAGGTTGTTGACATTTTTTGCATTACACAGTCCAGTGCTTTGAGTATCCCTGGGTAGTGCTTCACTATGGGGAGACCAGCTTCTACACGATCACCCCATCTAGTTTCAGATAGTTTTTTTTAAAGATAATGGCATTTTTTTAATGTCCCATCTTGAAGAACTATGTTTAAAAAATATATACTTTCCACATTACCAAAAAAGTCACAACTTCTGGAAATATGTTAGTAGCATTGACACCAACACGATTTAATGAGTGCGCACCACATGGAGAAAAAAGTGCTTGGTTATTTGTCTCCAAAATTCTCGTTTTAACTCCTTTCACTTTACCATACATGTTAACAACGTTGTCTCAGCCTTGTACCCGACAGTCTTCAAGTGGGATTCGATTTCTCTCAAGTGCTGAAATTACTTCGGTGGTAATATCTTCACTAATATTTGCATTAAAGCGTAATAATTCAACTAATCGTTCGCAAATTTTGAATTTGCTTGTTTCTTTATGCTTGGAAACATATCTTAGAATAAAAATATGTTGTTATTGGTGAGAAGCATCAGGTGTTGCATCAATTATTCATCCATAGTAAATAGCCTCTTGTCTTTCTTCTAGTATGGCGTTCAAAACCTTTTCACCACAGAGAGAAATAAATTAATTCCGACTCATCCAGGATAAATAATGTGCATGACTTTTCATTATAATTGAAGGTGCTTCACTTTAGCCAAATGTTCATGAGTTATCTCATCATATTTACCCAACAATTCTAAAGTTCCCAAAAAATTTCCATTACGAACATCTCCAATCTCTGTGCTACTTCCTTGGAAAGGCAAAACCTCTTGATGCTAAGAATAACAACGTCTAGTAGCCTCGCAAAATCGCTCTCCACTTATCAGCTTCATATGCAATCTGTTTTTGGAGCTCACTATTTAATCCTTTACAAATTAAGGAGTGTTTCAATGATTTCCTATTACAATAACAAATTCTCTGCTCGGTGCTGTTTTCATGAGCAGGCAACCGACTATACAACTTTTTCACGGGTCTTACTTGGAGAAAATCCTTCCTTTTTGTTAAATTAATGAGATTAACAAAAGGTGCAGTAATGTTTTCTTTGAACAAATAACATTAAATAGAGTGAAGTGTATTTCTTGAAGTACTCCAAACTAGCCAATCATGGGGATATTTTTCTCTGTTGTAAATAGATTTTTAACAAAGTAAGTAATCAGAAAATGGTTTTCCAGTAAAATCTTTTGGAATTCTATTAGATAATTTCACAAATTCTTCATATTTATAAGAGCAAGACACAATTTTGTTGCTGGACAGCGTCATTAATAACATTATGCCACGTGCCAGGATCTTTTAAGTCCAGAATATCTAATTGAATATTATCCTGATGTTTTGCATAAGTTTCACCACTGGTTTCAAGCAATGTATGCTAAATAAAACCTGCCTGGCTTTAGAGTGATGGCGTAACTATCATCACAAGTATCTTCCAATAATTTATTTTTTACAGTTGTAAGGTTGTGGATGTAAAAGTTATTTTCTATAGTCATATAATTTACTTCAAAACAATAATAAAGTCAATTTTGCACCAAATTAGGTTCGAATATGTAGACTATAGTGTTAGGGGGGAAAGTTTTAAAACCTGAGATTATAATAACTATACCTACCAACTCAGGCAGGCCCCCTAGCTCCCCGGTATCATGGTACCGGCCATCCCTCCCCATGTGTGGGGTCTGATTTGAATGTATGTAAGTTACCCCTCACCTGGCCATCAGCTAACATGGGCAATTTTGGTTTCCCATGGATTTTTATTGCATGTAATATGTTGTATTAAGTAAATAATCCTTAAATAAATGTAAACAAAAAGACTTTAATTTCTGTTATAGAACTGTTTCAGCATATCATCCCAATATTTGGGTAATTATAAATAAACGAACCTAGTGTAGCCATTGTTCGGTCAATAATTGTTATGTTTGTTATCTTTGGTTCTGGCCAGAGAGAATATCGATTATTTCAAGTCAGCGTTACTAGCGTCATCTATATTTAGCGAAGCTAGCTGTGAACTAATTAAATAGGTTTTTTTTCTTTGTTTCATCTGATATAGCAGCCGATTACTGGCGGCTAATTTAAAATGTTACTTCAGATCTGTTCTATTTAATTAACTACTGTGTAAGTATCTGTAAATTTATATTTGATTGATTTAATTTTTGTTTTACTTACTATTGTTAACGTTTATTTACCTGGTTGCTTTGCTCTCGTTGTTTAAGTGGTAGTTCCAAAGATGTTTTTGCTACATCTATGCTTCTAAATTGAACAATTTTGAATAATATACTCTGGAAAAGAGAGTTAGAATGCTATTGAATAAAATTAGGAGCTTCTGTTAATTTTATTAAGATGGCTAGGAAGTTTTCATAGGCCATTGTTGGTTTAAATACCACAATATATGGTCAAGTTGAATACCTATTAGCTCATTAAACTGATTTTAAAAGCATGCCTAGTCCTCCAGTGATAAATGTAGTATATATTTGTTCATAGAAAATCAAGATGATTTTAACTACCAAAGGGAAGTATTAGGCCTATCTGGACTTAATGTTTTTCATGGAGAAGAATTTTGGTGAGTTCAGCTTAACTTATCTATAATCATCTAGAGCATCCTACCTCATTTCAAACATTTTATTTAACTAAATAAAATCATATTTTGTGAACATTCTAGAGTAAAATATTTTAAACCTAAAATAAATATTTTTCTTTCTATGATAGATTCTCAAGTTTCGTTACCTAACTATATAAGAATAAACTATTTTGATTATTGAACATATTTTTGGTATAATATAAAGACTTCCAACATTCAACTTCAAATTAATTCAATGGTATTGTTTCCAACAATAATATGAAATTACTAGATACTGAATAGCTTTCCATTTCAATCCTTTTGTGGAACTTTAAATATATTATTTTTCTTTATTTATATTGTATTTTAAAACATGCAAAGAAGATTTAATATAAGTATTAGTTTGTTTTTAATAAAGGGCTCTTTAGGTAGGTTTTTTTTGTAGGAATGATAATATTTAATAATCATCAGCAAGGAGAGGCTATGGAAGGGGAGAGGATTCCAAAAAGATTAATGGATATGAAGTATGTATGGAAGAGACCGCATGGAAGACCAAGGAAGAGATGGGAGGAACAGATAGCAGCAAGTGTGCGAGTGAGAAGAGAGAGTGCAGGGGAAGAATGATGTAGGACAGAGGAAGATGGAGGCATTTTACTAAACAGACCTGGCCACAGGCTGGAAACAGTTCATGATGATGATGAAGAATCATAATAATCACATTTTTTTAGAACTGCGTTTTACTACCCGTTCAGGTACGCAATAATCACAATTAATGTTAATTTGGGTTGTTTTTATTTTTCTTTGTACTGTACATTCCTAGTTCCTAAGGTACATTAAGATTTGTCAGCGCATGAGTGTATAGGGTTTCCTTTCGGATCATCTCAAGTTTTAATAACCGAGGTGGGTGTTCTTCCGAGTACTCAGTGGTCAGAGGAAAGGAGTCAAAACTTTTCAAGTTTTACAAGGAGAGAGTTATCACAATACTTCCTTAGCTTAAGCAAACAGCAAGTTTTTCCTTTGGGAGGATAGCCTTCCACCAACCATTACTCTCCTTCTAACTTCAATGAGGGCAATAGTAAAAAAATATCTGATTTAGTTAGCTAAAAATAATTTCTAAATGTATTTATCGTGAATCCACAACAGTTTATTTTTTTAGTCACCCATCACAGCTGCTAGCATAAATATTCCCCTTACTCACTATCAATTCTACAATAATTTAAACACTTAAGATTCTCAATGATACACTTTAAATCACAGAAGGCCATGTTGTCTCTACGACTGCAACTACTCTACTGAACCGAGCAACGTATAGCTTAGTAGTTTATGGTGTGAAACGCAAAAGGTAAAATGTAGCATAGAATATCGTATCTTCATGTGTGAATCCACCTTTAGGCAGAGATAACACGAGCATTTTAATAATGGCTGTAATTGTTGACTGACATTATTAATTTGGTCACACAGAATGTTAGTATACGGGGCAAAATAGCAAAATGGATTATGTTATGTTTTTGCTGTGTTGAGCATACAAAAAAAACTTAAAGGAAATAGTGAGCGCACCCCATAAACAGTGAAATAGTATTGCATTTTATATTATAATTGTCTTCTATATGAAGAAGAGAAGTTCTTTAATTAGTTTTGTGTGTCCTGATTTTTTTTGGGCAAATATTCGTTCTACAAAATAACTTTATTGAAGCAAGTATTTAAGCTTTCGTCAACATTGTGACTTACGTTATGTCCCACTAGGATGTGTTGTACAAGCAACACTGTGACTTACATTATGTCCACTAAGATAACGTTGTATGAGCAACACTGTGACTTACATTATGTCCCACTAGGATGCGTTGTACAAGCAACACTGTGACTTACATTATGTCCACTAGGATGTGTTGTATGAGCACATGTTGACTCCAACCCTGTTTCCTGAAACATCGAGCTTGGTGTTTGAAGTGTTTCTTCTTCCCAGTGCTGGCGAGGCAGAGCACCAGGTACGAGCGGAGGTACCCCAACCAGAACAAAGATCATCTTCATGACCACAAACACAAGCTCCAGGAGTAAGGAAGAATAGGACTCCAGTAATTCTCCTACAGGAACATACATAGTCCCTTGTATTCAACTTGGGATATTTTTAGAGCTCTGGCTCAAAACATGGGAGTCTAAGATAAACAACAAGAAAGTACAAATTTTGGATGTTATCATTCAGCTTTTAATCCAAATTTACAAAAAAAAAAAAGAATTCTCTTACTACCTCCACATACCCCTAAATCAAGATTTTGATGAACCCTGAAACTAGCAATAGGTGGCCACCTGTTCCAAGGGTTTATTAAAATCTTATTGATGAACAATATTTTACAATTTTAAATGTAAATTTGTAAGAAAATTTTAAATCTACTCCAAGTACAAGAAGGGAAGGAAAACAAAACAATAATAGGCCAAGGTCTAAGGGTGGTATGCAAGAACGCCAATCTCTCCCTT
The DNA here is from genome assembly GCA_033556935.1 of Timema podura. Taxonomy (NCBI): domain Eukaryota; kingdom Metazoa; phylum Arthropoda; class Insecta; order Phasmatodea; family Timematidae; genus Timema; species Timema podura. The sequence goes on along the minus strand of JAVRXN010000004.1, from coordinate 12,775,931 downwards.
CTTTGCTTGTATTTTTGTTTACACTTATGTTTGATGTTCAGAGATTATGTTACCACCTGGAGCCGATTTAGAGCCACTCATATTCCAGCAACAGTAGCTGAAAGTCTCCTGAATTTTAACCAAGGGGCCATCCTTAATTATTTATATAAGGCCTTTTTTAATGATTTTTGGCCCCCTGTCCCCATTACCACCATATAAGAGATTGCATAAAATTTTCTGTAAATCCCCCCCTTCTATCTTACATAATTTTTTAAGATTTGGTGAGTTAGATTATTTTAATCGTTTGGTTATTTTTAGACCTAAGGATTGGTAAATAAGGCGAGTGATATGAAATTTTAGAATACTTTAAGTGCAGTTAGTAAAAGAAATATAAGTAAAATTGTATAGTTACTATAGGGGCTGTATTTAATTTCTGACAAAAAAAGTTTTCTAAGACTTTGTCTGCCCCCACCCTTCCCATTTTGTAAGAAAATGTAGGAAAATGTCGACCCTGCTCCTCCAAACCTCCCCACCCCCCAAATACCCTTACATAATTTAAGGACTGCCCCCAAGTCCCCTGAAGACCTCAGCTTAGCCGCTGCCCTCCCTATTAGTTCATAATGAGGCATACAATTCTTGCCAGACAGCTCGGACTTAATTTTCTAGACTTACTACTACGGTAATTTTGTACTTATTCGCCTAGAGATTAAATAGTTTCCGAGCCCATACTTAGCGTAACCTGGAGACTAGCGTGCCAAGGGTGGAGAGCCACTAAGAATGTTGGTGGCATTAAATGTTGCCTTCGATGACACTCAAACACTGATATATTGCCCAGCATTATATTATTTGGCACAGAGCCGGATCGTAGATCAATCAGACTTACACTCTACCGTTCTTCCTGACCAAATTGGAGCGCCGCAGCTCGTATGTGTATTTAAGTTTAGCCCATATCCCCAGACACATCCTCACGAGGATAGTGTCCACTACAGGTCCGCACTTGGCCCACTTGTACTGTTGCTGCACGATATGTTTCGCTCGAACAAGATTCCCTCGTTGGATCAGACTCAGTGCCAAGTACAGCCTGCAGCGAGCAACCATCGCGGGATCCCCCAGACGCAATGCAATCAACAGCTGTTTCAGCGATATTCTGCCAGCCGTCTCGGCGTGGTCGCTGAACCTGTCTCCTAGTGCCGAGAAGGCCCCTCCTAGAGTCGACAACCATGACATTGCGTGTGCGAGTTCTCTCCGTTCCAGCGCTAACCTCTCCATGCGTTGACCCCATGCATAGTCCACATAATCTCGGCAATAAACCAATCGTATCCTTAGGTGTACCGTACTAATGGACCTGACTTGACCCTGACTTATCAAGACACGGCTCTTAAAGTTGGCCAGTACAAGTTCTCTGAACTTTCTAGACAGTTTCAACAAGGTCAAGAAGGCCGAGAGCGTGTGGGCACTCAAGGCCAACTTCTGAGTGTTTTGGAGGTCACTGTGAGTTGACAAAACAAGACTAGATTTGGAACAGGTGAGGAAGCGAGGGGAGGAAATATTCTCTGATAGCATAACCACACTGTCTATATCGAACATAAATAGGTCCCAAATGTTTTTATTTACAAACACACGAACAATCATGTCAATCATTTTTGAAAAATTCACTCATTTATCAAAGTTCTGAACAGGTTAGGTTATATTTATAACTAGGTACAACTCCACTCCAGTCAATATAGTAATTACTTTGTTTAATGAAGAACTAGCTTAAAAATAAAATAATTAATACGATTTTTTTTTAACTAAGGTGATTTTCGAAACTTTTGCATAATTTACAGTTAGTGTTTGTCATCACTCATCACAGGGTTAAGTAAACGGACAGAAGTTCGACACAATCAGAGATTAGGACACAATCACACCTAAGTCTTAACCGTTTATTACTATTCCTTATCTGTGGATTTATTCTAGCGGAAAACATGTTAACCGCAGGGTTACAACAGTATTAATTTATAGCCAAATACTCCTGCTAGTTAACAGCTTTCCCTAAAGAGAGCATAGTAAAATAAAAATGAAATATGTATTAATAATACATATTTAAATTTAAAATATGATCACAGTAAGCATAAAATAACCAGTAGAGAGCAAATGGAAAATATAAAACTATTACAGATACATCCATGTACTAGGGTTATAGTTAAATTCAATGTTGATAAATCAAATAGCGTCACGGCTTCAAATAACGTAAGATATTTTTTTGGAGGGAAGGGGCGTGTCACTTAGATCTCTATGATATAACTGGATGTACATCTACGAATAAGATTTTCGAGCTGTCGACTGCACAAGCTGAGAGCCAATTTTAAATATATTGTAATATAGTAATACTTCCTGCAAGCCCTATAACCTAAATGATAGTTTGAATATAAAACTAATACACAAAGTTTGTTATTCAAACACATGTAATTAAGTTTTAAACTACCTTATTCCATTATAGTTATCGAATATTAAATATAATAGGTTCTGAAAGCAATAGGCTATACAAGCTAAGATCCAACTTTAAATATATTGTAATATAGTAATACTTAATACAAACCCATAACCTAAATGATAATTTGAATGTAAAACTACTACACAACGTTTGTCATTAAAAATTGTCCATATCTCTTAAAAGACGTATGTACTCTGTGTGATCTCTGAACATTATAGTTATTAGTGCTTATGAGCAAACAAATTAAATCAAAAAATCCGAAGTTTAGGGCTAGTTACACCATTGGTGTGCGCACGGGTGCACCGGCACCACCTAGTGGCCCCAAAGAAATCAATAAATTAATATAGTAAAATTTTTTTGAAAAAGAGAGTGTGAATATTTATATTTTACGGCTTTTCTTTTAAATGGGGCTAGAGAACCCTTTAACTGAACAACCATTTCTAGGTCATTCCTCACTTTTATTTTTACTGTATCTAAAGTTCTGGTTATCAGATTGATATAAAATTTTTAATTGGGTATTAAAAGAGTGTATATTAAAGAATAAAACAAAAAACTACTTTTACTGGTTGTGAATTATTATTTTTCCCTGTATCTCATGTACCGAATATCGTATTGACTTGGAATTGAAAATCAGTCCTTACAAGAGAGTATATTAAAGAGTAAAACAAAATTAGAATTTTATTTATAGTGAATATAGTAAATGAGAGAGAGAGTGCGAGAATGAGAGTGTTTGTATTCTGTTTTCTGCTCACACCATCCACCATAATTTTTATTTCTTCTGTCTTATTGTCAATCGACTGTTTATAATTCACTGGCGCTGGCCGGCTGGTAGTGCAAATAGTATTTTGCATTTCGTAAATTGTAACAAGCGCTCGCAGGAGGAAAACAGTTATGAGTAATGCACAATTGCGCGTGTGTCAACACCACCATGCCCCCCACTCCCTCAGCCACTCACACCACTCTACCCTTGCACATCCACATTCCATTACTGTTGCTCATGCTCAGTCAGTGCTCATTGTGATGTGCTGTAGAAAACAACAGTCTGTTTTAACAGGTTTTTTTCGTATAGTTCAGTTGTGATAATAAGTCATTTATTGCTTGAGTTTGAATTCAAGTAACGTTTTTGAGTGTATTTGAATAGTTCGGTTCTTTTAATAATTTAAATTTGAAAAGGAATATTTGGCCTATTGAAAGCTTTTTTTGTGCGTGCTAAAACTAATCTCGGATCTGACTCTGATAAAAATGTAAGTGAGACAACTTCTGAAGCCGGCAGTTCTGAGGAAAGTGTGAACACTGTTGTCTGTATAGAAAATGAAATTGTTGTTGAAGAATCTATTGAGCCAACGCCAATTGGTAGCACAACTACTAGTGTGACTGAAAGTTTTCAAAATTCAAGTAAGAAAACTCATATTCATGACCCTTGCACTAGTAAAACTGATTTAGTTTCAAATAAATGTCTCGCTGATCCTGATGATCCAATTTGAAGAGTTCCCAAAAATAGATTAGAGACAAGAGATAGATTAGAAAGAGGTCCGTACTAGCCAAAATTAAGTAAATTTCCAACAACCAAAGTAGGAAACAGAGTTCGTTGTTTCAATCCTGGATGGTACAGTAAATACGATTAATTGATGCAGCTCTTTGCTTGCCGTGTCAATTCTTTTCATATAACGACTCTGTGAATAAAGGTCACGTAGCCAAAGCATTCACCGAAAAAGGATTCAAAAGTTGTCAAAGGGCAAACGAAAGTTTCAAAGCCCATCAATGGTCGAAATGCCATCTTCATAGTTCGGCAGCATTTGTAAGGATTGTTTCAGAAAAGGAAAAATCCATAGATGTTTTGTTGGAAAATGGAAAAGAAACATTACTGGAAAGAAAGGAAATTGGAAGAGTCAATAACCGTGCCACTATGGAAAGACTAATTGATGTTGTTGTCTCTCTCGCCCAAGCTGGCCACCCTTTCAGAGGGCACGACAAGACAAAGAGTAATCCAAATAAAGGTATTTTCTTAAATGTGATCGATATTGTTAATCTTTTTATTTTTATTATGGCTTTAGAAATTGCTCACCCAATTCTGATATTGACTATAAAAGTGAGCAAAACACTGCAGTACGAATAAATCGATCTATTGACTGCTGTTAATGGAGGTAAGATACTGCGTGAATCCTTCTCGTCAATAAGGGATGAAAAATATTTTTCAACGATCTTTGAAAGACAAGCTTAACATCTGTGCTGAAAATAAATTCGAAATTCCTGCTGTGAAGAAAAGAAAAGTCTCAACATTTATAGATGATTGTGCTGAAACCCAGCATCATTTCAAAGGCAAAGACGATTATGAAAGGGTTTCCACATATTGCCCATTTTTTAGACTCTTTGGTCTCAGGAGTCGATGAAAGGTTTGATCAAGAAACAAGCTAACTCGTATCAGCAATGAGTAAACTGATTAATTTGCAAGTGGATGAAAGTGATTTGAAAATATTGCCAAAGAACCTTTGTGTTTATGCAGCCGATCTTCAAGCAGAAGATAGATTACTTCAAAATTGCAAATCTGACGTTACACCTTCTGTTCCAAAAGTTATGTATGACAAGCAAATTTTCTATAAAATATTTTTTTTAATCAAAAGATACCTAAAAATCATGCCATTTAAAGAGTTTTTAGTAAATTATATATCTTAAAAGGGCACACATTAAGGAGTACTGTACAAAACTTTTTAAAAAGCAACATAAATAATGTTTGTTTCATTTCCACAATGGCGTCTCTCTACTGTACTATTTACATACTTTTTGTTTGTAGGCACTACGAGAACCACTTTAAAGAAGTGGCTGGAGTGGTTGCTCTTTGATAACAGGTCAAGATTGTTCAACGAGTTCTATTGTGCTTTGAAAATGTTCTCAACAATACCTATAGCCAGTGCCTCCTACAAAAGAAGTTTTTCTAAGCTAGCAATCGTCAAAAGTAAACTAAGAACGACAGTGACTCAAGATCGTCTGGAGTGTCTAATGTTACCATTCATAGAGCAAGAAACTGCAATGAACGTTAAATATGTGGACGTTATTGAAGAGTTTAAATTTCTTGTTCCTGGGGACAGGAGAATGTTGCTATAAGTATAGAAATACCCCTATAACTTATAATTTAAAACAATTAAGTAAATATTAATCATGTTTTATATTTTTTAAATGTCAAGCCAACACAGGTTTTTTTGTGAAAAAATTACATAAACTGTTTGTCTTACTTTAACGACTGTTGTTTACCTTTTATTATTGATGTTGTTTACCTGGCACCACCTAATAAAAATGTCTGGGCACGCCAATGAGTTGCACGAATATTATACTGATTAGTATACCCTCCTGGATACTAGATTATGTTTGGTTAAAATTGGTAATTATTCCTAATAAATCATTAGAATATAGCTAATTATTTATTAATTAAAATAAATCGTTTCAAAACAGCATATTAACTATTGTAATTTTTTTGGCTTCACCACATTGTTTCTGAATTTATAAATTTTAATATTTAAATTTCTATTTGGGTTTTTAAAGCAAATATTTAAGGTTTAATCAGTTCATGGCAGGCATGCGAGACATTTAGTTTTCTTGAATAAGGCTAACCTGTTAAAAGAATCTACTATATTCGATTTTGTTTTGTCTATGGGTAAATGGTTGTTTGAATGTCGTGTTCTAATAAATTAAGATAGTGAGATTAATTATATTACCTATTTATTATATTATCACTTTTTAAAACTAATTATTATACCAATACATTTTAAATAAATTGTAATGGAAAATTGTAAATCTTATTTCATTATATTATATTAGTCAATTAATCATTTTATTTTTGGAAGACACATTCTTATTGTATAAGGTTGTATTTTTTGAATACGAAGGATAAGGCTTTTATTTTATAACGCTTGTTGAAAGATGGATTTTAAATAGAGGTATTGGAAATTTTCTTTAGGTTTAAATTCAAACCAGTTTGTGAAAACCAGTCTCTACCATATTGTAACAAAGAACTGATATTTCAGAGACATTATTCATCGTATTTTAATTTCGAGGACAATTTCGCGTTGCGTCCTAAATAAACACGTGGGTTTTGTTACGATAGAATTTCAAAATAATTTATTCTTTGGAACCATGTTTATTTCAGAGTGTGTAACTAACTCTACCAAAACAAAGCTAATGTACAACAACAGTTGAAAGAGTTATATTTACCAGAACGCATATAAACATTTACAGAAAATAAAACCATTGTTCTTTAGCGTGACCATCTTGTCAAAACATTTAACAAAGTTTTTAAGCAATGTGGAAAGCTTTGGAGAAGGGACACTAGAGTTTTCACCGCGTGTTTTAAATGGAAATACTTTAGATACATTTTATTTTCTATTGTAATATTTATTGCGTTTTGGTTTCACAGACTTTTAAAATTCAGTTCTTCATTCTTATTTTAGGTCATTCTAATTTATTCTCTTTGTTCTATTTGGTTTATTTAAATTTATGACAAGCTTATCTTACCTCCAAGGCAAGGTTTCATCTATGGCCATTTAGAACGTTTTTTGAATGTGCTAGAACTCGTGACCTGTAAAGAGAGAGGCGCTAGGCTTTCGTGTGAAGGAAAAAAGTGAAGTGAGTTTCGCTCCGCCAGAAACTGAAATTTAATGGTAATATTTACCCATTGACGAGTGTGAAATACCACGATGGAAAGCCCCAGGTTCGGTTTCCGGCCTGGGCAATTTTGTTTGTCCCTATTTCAACTAATATTCCGAGATATCACAAAATTAATAACCAGGTAAACGTTCTTGTCAATTTTTCAGCAAATCATACGATTCCAAGATTTTAACTTTTACGTCTAACTTCATTAGCTGCATCTTACATATTCAAACTTATTAAACATGGTTTTTAGGCATAAAACAACATTTTTCTCGACGTAAACATTAATTTTAAAGAAATTCAGACTTTTATTTATTTGTAATATACCCATTAATTGTTGAACTAACAATAAGGGAATAGACATTACATTAAATTTTTGTATTATTATCATTCTAGCTTCAATCTCAAATGTTTAAAGAAGACTATTGCAGGGATAAATGATTTCAGTGATCAAACTGTCTCTAAGTGCCAAGAGGCTATAAAAACTTACTTTATTTTCTGAAACATGTAAAATTTAGTTTTATAATAGTGGAGAAGGCTACTCCTAGGGAGGATACTTTGATTTTTAAAAGGAAACAAAATAATACAAGCATTTACATTATTGCATACCATATTTTTTGTTGTATTATTTTATTCATTGTTGAGCTGATATTACAGAGTAATTTTTTGTTGTTGTATTGTTGATACTATTGTTTGTGACTATCATCATCATTTAGGCAACTCTAGATTCTAGGTAATAATGTTATCCAAGATGGTGTTGACCTTGCCTGGTAATGAACTACCAGCATTCCAAGGAGGTTTCCAGTGGTAAGACCAATGTATATGGAGCTACCCAGTGGTCCCGAGGTCATAATAACTTCTTGCCCATCTAAATTTATAGACTTTGTTAAATCTGGCGCCCAATATAATATTATTTTGTTTCGTGTTCATTCTCCTCTAGAATTTATTTCATCTTTCATTAGCTTTCTTTCGTAAATGTATTTATATTTACTTAACTTATTACCTCAATATTAATACACAACACTAAAGGACACTCGGTGGAAAGTGTTCCCTTTTGGTAGATTTTTCCAGGAAAGAATAAGGTTTATGAATTATTCGAATGGTGAAGGCGTAGTCTTATTTTTTTTACTTTTGATCCTAAGGAAGCAAGTCATGTGAGAGGCCATTGTTGATTTTTTTAAAGACATTACAAAGAAACTAAAGACAATTATTTAAGTAATAATAAAAAATTAATTTGGTTGGGGTTAATCTAAAGTAGCACAAACATGTTTTACTATAATTTGTATTATTGTTAAAATCAACAGAGCAACTGAATACGAAATACATAATTATCAACAATAGTTTTTTTTTTCTTGTAAGTATTTCTGGGAAAATATGTTCAACTTGTTTCCCTTATGTGTATTATTATGATGCTATTTTCATTGCTATGTTAAGGAAATATCAAATACAACCATATACAAAATTGATTTACATGTTTTTTGTTTTTGTTTTTTATCTCTCAATACTGAAGTACAGTAGGTTGCATCTCCCCGAAGCGGCTTGTTGAGTTGGAGAGACATTTTACAATGAAATTCAATAAGATGGGGAACTCTGGATATTAAATGTTAATATTTGCAGGGGATCTTTTAGTCGAAATTTCAACTGATCAATTTGACGCCTTCAGCCCATAGTTGTTAACCGCTCTAGGGAGCTCTTTTGGCTCTGAACTAGTTCGATACATTCCTGGGGCCGTTTAGAAATTTGGGTGCTCCTATATAGTTTGTTTGATTTTATTGTGTTTTTTTTTTCTTCTTAACATGAAAGGAGTGACCACAAGGACCGGTAGCTAAATACTGGAAAAGTAGGAGAAATAAGTTCCCACGGTGATGACGTTAGACTATGGTTGCAATAGTCTACAGAGGGATTTGTGTGTGGCAGAAAAGGATTTCCACAGTTGGAATCTTTGGTGGCCTGTGATTAGGCACGTATCCAGGGAGGAGGCTCTTGGGTCTGAAGTCCCCCCTCGCCCCCCTCCCCCCAAAAATCTAAACAAAAATTATTAAAAAAGGTAAAAAAATATAAAATTATCTTGTAATAATATAATCTTGTCTTGTAGTAATAAATTCCTAATTAAAAAAATACAGAAGTAGTTAATTTCAGTATCACTTTCTTAACAGGACTAAACATCGTGAATAGTAAGATTTAATATAATCTGACTCAGGAATTCCCCCACTCACGGAGATGAAAATATGTCAAAGATTCGTAAAAAAATATATATATTATAGTTGACCCATGCTTGCATTCACTAATAATTATTATACTTTTTATGACTTTAAATAGAAAATGTATTAGTTTTTATAAAAATGCATGTAAAATAAATGTATTTTCTATTAAAAGTAATAAAAAGTATATCAATTATTGGTGAATGCAAGAATGAGTCAACCTCAATAAATTTTCATACGAAATTTTGATATATTTCTTTTCGTGCAGGTCAGATTCGTCCGTCCCCCCTCCCCCCACAGTTTTGAAAATCGAGGCCCCCTCCCCACCCCCGAAAGAAAATTCTGGATACGTGCCTGCCCGAGATGTTACTTTTCTTTCAATGTGTTTATGTAACATTTTATATTATTTAATTTATGCTCTTTGGTGTACTGTTTCTGCAACAACGTATACTATTTAGTTTCACATTATCTTACGAGTTTCAAGTAAATAATAATATCTTTATTTTTAGGTGACGAAGCGAGACAGTCTTTGCAGTGTACCGGACAATTTATTTTGCTGTGTTATTAAATGATTTTTAATTTTTAACAGGAAACTAATATTTTATTAATGTTTAACCTGGCTTTTCCTCCCCTATGTGGTTATTTATTTGGGTACACGTCAGTTGGCCTAAAATCATTTAGCCTAAAGTGTATGCCAAATTATTTATTGTTAAGTTAGTTTTTAGGTTAAATGACTCAAGGGTAGTCGAACTCAGTGGTCTTAGGGTAAAGTGCTCGCCTCAGGATCCAATGTTCGTGGGTTCAAACACAGCTGGGATCAACGGATTTTTCTTGAACGATAAAAATCCGTAGCACGATTTCCTTCGGAGGGGTAGTAAAGCCATCGGCCCCAAGTGAATTGTGGCATGTAAAATAACCCCGGAGGGTGTGAAACTACCTTTACCGGCAAAATTGGTAAACCCTTTCGCTCTCGCTCATAGAAATTATCGTGTACGGTACTGATATAATCAGTCGATTAAATATCTCAACTAAATAAAGCTTTAGGGTCAATAACGTTAGACCCAATTATATTTTATAAAGTTAATTTTTAAACCAAATGACTTTTTCGGGACGTGGGGTTCTTGACCCGGCTAATTTACGAAAGTGGATTTCTTTTCAACGCTTTCTCCACGTAAATGCGTGTACATTACCAATTAATTTTACATTTATCATCCTTAGCCCGTTGTTTAGTGAAGTCACTGAAAGCAAGACACGGTAAAATAAAACTAACAATGTAATTTAACGCATTGTTGACTAATTGAATTAACAAATAAATGTATTACTGGTTTCCAAGGTAAGGTGAACTGGGCCGCAAAGTGAATTGGGGGACGTGGTGTAGCCACTTGCTGCAACCTTGTTGTGGACGGGCAGTAGATCAGCATGAACGCTATTGTCAGGAATGTCCTACCAACATTATTCTTATTCCTCTCATCAACACAACCAAACATCGTAATCAAGGTAAGTAATAGCAGGAACTGGGGACACGCTATACTAGCCTTGATATGATGAATGGTATGTATGCTGTATCTGTACAGTTGTAGAGTAAGCTGATGTATTGGATGTGTAGGCCTACAGTTCAACTATACAGGCGTCATTCTTTATTTAGAGCTATGTTTACAAGGAGGGTATAGTGACTTTTTGCTATGTAACGAGGAGGGTATTGACTTGTAGTCATGTAACAACCTGTCATCTTGACTTGTAGCCATGTAACAAACAGCCTATCTTGACTTGTAGCTATGTAACAAGCAGTACATCTTGACTTGTAGCCATGTAAACAAGGGAGTATTGACTTGTAGCCATGTAACAAGACGCAGTAACAAATTGACTTGTAGCTATGTAACAAGCAGTCCATTTACTTGTAGCATGTAATAACCCCTACCTGTACATCCTTGACTTGATCCATGTAACAAACAGCCATATTGACTTGTAGCCATGTAACAAACAATCCATCTTCAACCATTGACAAGCCATGTTAACATCAATCCTTGACTTGAGAACACTTATGGTAACAAGCAGTCCATCTTGACTTTAGCCATGTAACAAAGCACTCTCATCTTGACTTGTAGCCATGTTAAACAAAGCAGTCCATCTTGACTTGTAGCCACGTAACAAGCAGTCCATCTTGACTTGTAGCCATGTAACAAGCACTCCATCTTGACTTTAGCCATGTAACAACACCTATCTTACTTGGAGCATGTGAACATATTGAAGAGTATTTATTTGCTAACGTAGACATCCATCCATTTGACGTTGCCGAGCCAGTTGGTCTGTAACAGATCTAACTTGTTCGCATAATACCTGTACTTGACACAACCCATCTTGTTAATTTCCTGCGCCCAAGCTGTCCAAAACGGTGGATAAAACCACGATCATCTTGTCCATGTAACAAACAGTCCATATTGACTTGTAGCTATGTAACAAACAACCCATCTTGACTTGTAGCCATGTAACAAACAGTCCATCTTGACTTTTAGCCATGTAACAAACAGCCTATCTTGACTTGTAGCTATGTAACAAACAACCCATCTTGACTTGTAGCCATGTAACAAGCAGTCCATCTTGACTTGTAGCCATGTAACAAACAGTCCATCTTGACTTGTAGCCATGTAACAAACAACCTATCTTCACTTGGAGCCATGTGAACTATATTGAAGAGTATTTATTTGCTAAACGGAGACTCCATCCAGGGTTATTATCGTCTGCGAGACAAGTTGGTCTGTACAGCTCTACCTGTTCGCAAATACCGGGCTCCTTGCACCAGGGCTAATCATATGTATTTCCTGCCCCAAGCGGTCCAAACGGGGATCAAACCACGATCATCTTGTCGATACAAAAACCTAAATACAAACCAAATTGCCTTGCCGTCTTTTCTTTGTAGAGTTTCAATAATTGTAGTGTTATTATAATAATCGAGATGAGTGTAATTATCGCCATTGGCCGACTGTTGGCTGTCGTGACGTGGAGCCCAGTCAAATTACAGTGCGCTGACTGACATGTCTTTGACAGGTGAACAGGCTCCGAGGAACTTTACCTCATTCGAAAACTTGATTGCCAACAATTTCAGACCACTTTGGGTTGGGAAATCGTTCCACAAGAAACAAAGGCGGGCTTTTTCTTTTTTCCATGAGAATTTCCCGGCTACGTATTAAAATAGTTGTGATGGTTGCTAGAGGGGAGGGGTAAAGTTTCTGACTTGAGCTTGCGACTAGTTCCAACACCCAAACAACAGATACAAGGCCTCGTTCAAGGTTAGTAAAACATGTCCCTGGACCGTAACATGTGCCCCCAAGGACAGTGAAATAATTTTCCCAGGACAGTAACATAATGTTCCAGGACAGTAACACATGTCCCTGGACCGTAACTTCTGCCCCAGTGAAGTTATATATATGTCTCAAGACAATAACATGTGTCCCAATATAGTAACATGTGTCCCAAGATAGTGGTATATAATTTCCAGGACAGTAACATATGTTCCAGGACAGTATACATTGCCCCAGGCACTATAAAAATGTTTAGGCTAGTAGACATATGTCTCAGGACAGTCAATGTGCCCCAGGGCAGTTATATATGTCTCAGGACAATAACATGTGTCCCAAGATAGTATATGTGTCCCAAGACAGTGATATATATATATAGTATTATCCCAGGACAGTAAAATATGTCTCAAACAATAAAAGTCAATTATTTCAGGACCTTGGGCTATATCCTGTCAGGAAGGATGATGTGGGAGTCGTGCTTTGTAAGTAATTATTCACATTATTCTTTAAGTACAGTACTAGATACTCTAACTGATCCCGTGATATAGTGGTCAGTGCACCTGGTTACGAATCTAGGGATCTCGGATTCAATTCCCGGCTGGTACTATGGATAATTTTACTGAAAGGGGAATTACCCCAACGGTCATCAGGGTTCGGTTAGTTAAGTTTAATTTAGGTTTAAGTGTTCTCGCTTGTTCCATACCCTAATACTATCACCCTCATACTCACTATCACCATCATACTCACTATCACGATAATACTCACAATGGACAGAGTACAGCAGGAACATGGTTGTTGTGTTACACCCCACAATGGACAGAGTACAACAGGAACATGGTTGTTGTGTTACACCCCACAATGGACAGAGTACAACAGGAACATGGTTGTTGTGTTACACCCCACAATGGACAGAGTACAACAGGAACATGGTTGTTGTGTTAACCCCCACAATGGACAGAGTACAACAGGAACATGGTTGTTGTGTTACACCCCACAATGGACAGAGTACAACAGAACATGGTTGTTGTGTTGTACCCCACAATGGACAGAGTACAGCGGAACATGGTTGTTGTGTTTACCCCCACAATGGACAGAGTACAACAGGAAATGGTTGTTGTGTTACACTCCACAATGGACAGAGTACAACAGGAACATGGTTGTTGTGTTGTACCCCACAATGAAAAAGTACAACAGGAACATGGTTGTTGTGTTGTAACCCCACAATAGAAGAGTACAACAGAACATGGTTGTTGTGTTACACCCCACAATGGACAGAGTACACAGGAACATGGTTGTTGTGTACACCCCACAATAGACAGAGTACAACAGGAACAAGGTTGTTGTGTTACACTCCCACAATGGACAGAGTACAGCAGGAACATGGTTGTTGTGTTACACCCCACAATGGACAGAGTACAACAGGAACATGTTGTTGTGTTACACCCCACAATGGACAGAGTACAACAGGAACATGGTTGTTGTGTACACCCACAATGGACAGAGTACAACAGGAACATGGTTGTTGTTTGTACCCCACAATGGACAGAGTACAAAAGGAACATGGTTGTTGTGTTGTACCCCACAATGGACAGAATACAACAGGAACATGGTTGTTGTATTGTACCCCACAATGGACAGAGTACAGCAGGAACATGGTTGTTGTGTTACACCCCACAATGGACAGAGTACAAAAGGAACATGGTTGTTGTGTTGTACCCCACAATGGACAGAGTACAACAGGAACATGGTTGTTGTATTGTACCCCACAATGGACAGAGTACAGCAGGAACATGGTTGTTGTGTTACACCCCACAATGGACAGAGTACAGCATGAACATGGTTGTTGTGTTGTACCCCACAATGGACAGAGTACAGCAGGAACATGGTTGTTGTGTTGTACCCCACAATGGACAGAGTACAACAGGAACATGGTTGTTGTGTTGTACCCCACAATGGACAGAGTACAACAGGAACATGGTTGTTGTGTTGTACCCCACAATGGACAGAGTACAACAGGAACATGGTTGTTGTGTTGTACCCCACAATGGACAGAGTACAACAGGAACATGGTTGTTGTGTTGTACCCCACAATGGACAGAGTACAACAGGAACATGGTTGTTGTATTGTACCCCACAATGGACAGAGTACAGCAGGAACATGGTTGTTGTGTTACACCCCACAATGGACAGAGTACAGCATGAACATGGTTGTTGTGTTGTACCCCACAATGGACAGAGTACAGCAGGAACATGGTTGTTGTGTTGTACCCCACAATGGACAGAGTACAACAGGAACATGGTTGTTGTGTTGTACCCCACAATGGACAGAATACAACATGAACATGGTTGTTGTGTTGTACCCCACAATGGACAGAGTACAGCAGGAACATGGTTGTTGTGTTACACCCCACAATGGACAGAGTACAAAAGGAACATGGTTGTTGTGTTGTACCCCACAATGGACAGAGTACAACAGGAACATGGTTGTTGTGTTGTACCCCACAATGGACAGAGTACAACAGGAACATGGTTGTTGTGTTGTACCCCACAATGGACAGAGTACAAAAGGAACATGGTTGTTGTGTTGTACCCCACAATGGACAGAGTACAACAGGAACATGGTTGTTGTGTTACACCCCACAATGGACAGAGTACAAAAGGAACATGGTTGTTGTGTTGTACTCCACAATGGACAGAGTACAACAGGAACATGGTTGTTGTGTTTACACCCCACAATGGACAGAGTACAGCAGGAACAAGGTTGTTGTGTTGTACCCCACAATGGACAATTCTCCCAATTCTCGTGCGTCACGCATCCCAGACAGTTGTTGTCACTCACGCAGACTATTGCCACTAATCCTCCTGGCACACACGTACTTATTACTGTACCCCGGGACAGATATGTCGGGGTCGGACACGAACATCCTATTACCAGGAGCTTTCTTCCTGGACAGTTGAGGATCAGTTGTCCCGTGGCCGGTATTGGGTGAGTGCGGGTGGTACCAAGAGCGGCAAGTAGATAACAGTGATATCAAGAGACAGGAGTCTTCAGAGATAAGTGTGGTAGACGTGGTATCAAGAGACAGAGTTAGTCTTTCAGAAGATTAAATAGTGGTAGACGTGTTATCAAGAGACAGGAGTCTTCAGAGATAAGAGTGGTAGACGTGGTATCAAGAGACAGGAGTCTTCAGAGATAAGTGTGGTAGACGTGGTATCAAGAGACAGGAGTCTTCAGAGATAAGAGTGGTAGATGTGGTATCAAGAGACAGGAGTCTTCAGAGATAAGAGTGTAGATGTGGTATCAAGAAACATGTGTCTTCAGAGATAAGAGTGGTAGACGTGTTATCAAGAGACAGGAGTCGTCAGAGATAAGAGTGGTAGACGTGGTATCAAGAAACATGTGTCTTCAGAGATAAGAGTGTTAGATGTTTTATCAAAAGACAGGAGTCGACATGTATCTTCAGAGATAAGAGTGGTTTATTGGTGTCGAGGCTATATTCTCGAGATGTGTCGTACTATTCCTTGTTCTACAGGGTTGTTTCCGGACTAGACATCCAAACTTTAGGAAATGGTGGGGGATCGAAAATATAACTCAAAATGTCCTCTGGAGAATAGATAGTTTTTTTATTCCTTTTCGAGCAAACAGTAAAAAAAAACTAAAAAAACTCAGAGTATAGGTATAAAATAATTATTAATTTATTTAATTAATTTACTTTCAAAATGATGGCCTCCATCCAGCCCGGAAACAAACATTGCAGCTATTCAATGACGAAACGTGTCGCTGACCGACATTACGCGTCTGTCTTTTTTCGCACGCTTGCGCTAGCCTTTGTTATAATTATCGCCCAAAGTAATCAACAATTAATTATTGTTAAAGAATAAATCTAAAGGGAATGTAATGATGCACAGATTTTTAACAAATTTTTTTAACTTGGTATTTTAAATTTTTTCTTGCTTCCAGCCAAATAATAATGTGGTTCATCGATGACTTACACGTACCTCATTGGATGTTTTAATAATCGAATTCCTCTTAAACTAAGTGAAATATCGGCACAAATTAAATGTGATTTTAGTTATAGCTTAATATTGTACCACTTTTATACCAGGGTGGTTTTTGATAAACATAATATTAGACCTATATTTAGTGTTATTTCACTTTTTTATGTAGAAAAAAGTATTTGATTTAGTTATTTACTGTTCGCTCGAAAAGGAAGTGGAACAGAGATAATCTCCAAAGGACATTTTTAGCTAGTTTTTCGATACTTTACCACTTCCCAAAGTTTGGCTGTTTAATCCGGGAACACCCTTTTATATCAACATAACTTAACTTCAGATTAGTGTTCAGGATATATTCCTCGCTAGATGTGTCGTGCTATTCTTTGTAGTATATTAACATATCTTCTTACGTTAGTGTTCATGATATATTCCTCGCTAGATGTGTCGTGCTATTCTTTGTAGTATATTAACATATCTTCTTACGTTAGTGTTCATGATATATTCCTCGCTAGATGTGTCGTGCTATTCTTTGTAGTATATTAACATATCTTCTTACGTTAGTGTTCATGATATATTCCTCGCTAGATATGTCGTGCTATTCCTTGTACTATATTAACATATCTTCTTACATTAGTGTTCATGATATATTCCTCGCTAGATGTGTCGTGCTATTCCTTGTAGTAAATTAACATATCTTCTTACATTAGTGTTCATAATATACTCCTCGCTAGATGTGTCGTACTATTCGTTGTAGTATATTAACATATCTTCTTACATTAGTGTTCAGGATATATTCCTCGCTAGATATGTCGTGCTATTCCTTTAGTATATTAACATATCTTCTTACATTAGTGTTCATGATATATTCCTTGCTAGATGTGTCGTGCTATTCCTTGTAGTAAATTAACATATCTTCTTACATTAGTGTTCAGGATATATTCCTCGCTAGATGTGTCGTACTATTCGTTGTAGTATATTAACATATCTTCTTACATTAGTGTTCAGGATATATTCCTAGCTAGATGTGTCGTGCTGTTCCTTGTAGTATACTAACAAATCTTCTTACATTAGTGTTCAGGATATATTCCTCGCTAGATGTGTCGTGCTATTCCTTGTAGTATATTAACATATCTTCTTACATTAGTGTTCAGGATATATTCCTCGCTAGATGTGTCGTGCTATTCCTTGTAGTAAATTAACATATCTTCTTACATTAGTGTTCATAATATACTCCTCGCTAGATGTGTCGTACTATTCGTTGTAGTATATTAACATATCTTCTTACATTAGTGTTCAGGATATATTCCTCGCTAGATGTGTCGTACTATTCGTTGTAGTATATTAACATATCTTCTTACATTAGTGTTCAGGATATATTCCTCGCTAGATGTGTCGTGCTATTCCTTGTAGTATATTAACATATCTTCTTACATTAGTGTTCAGGATATATTCCTCGCTAGATGTGTCGTGCTATTCCTTGTAGTAAATTAACATATCTTCTTACATTAGTGTTCAGGATATATTCCTCGCTAGATGTGTCGTGCTATTCCTTGTAGTAAATTAACATATCTTCTTACATTAGTGTTCATAATATACTCCTCGCTAGATGTGTCGTACTATTCGTTGTAGTATATTAACATATCTTCTTACATTAGTGTTCAGGATATATTCCTCGCTAGATGTGTCGTACTATTCGTTGTAGTATATTAACATATCTTCTTACATTAGTGTTCAGGATATATTCCTCGCTAGATGTGTCGTGCTATTCCTTGTAGTATATTAACATATCTTCTTACATTAGTGTTCAGGATATATTCCTCGCTAGATGTGTCGTGCTATTCCTTGTAGTAAATTAACATATCTTCTTACATTAATGTTCAGGATATATTCCTCGCTAGATGTGTCGTACTATTCGTTGTAGTATATTAACATATCTTCTTACATTAGTGTTCAGGATATATTCCTCGCTAGATGTGTCGTGCTATTCCTTGTAGTAAATTAACATATCTTCTTACATTAATGTTCAGGATATATTCCTCGCTAAATGTGTCGTACTATTCGTTGTAGTATATTAACATATCTTCTTACATTAATGTTCAGGATATATTCCTCGCTAAATGTGTCGTACTATTCGTTGTAGTATATTAACATATCTTCTTACGTTAGTGTCCAGGATATATTCCTCGCTAGATGTGTCGTACTATTCGTTGTAGTATATTAACATATCTTCTTACATTAGTGTTCAGGATATATTCCTCGCTAGATGTGTCGTGCTATTCGTTGTAGTATATTAACATATCTTCTTACATTAATGTTCAGGATATATTCCTCGCTAGATGTGTCGTGCTATTCCTTGTAGTATATTAACATATCTTCTTACATTAATGTTCAGGATATATTCCTCGCTAGATGTGTCGTGCTATTCCTTGTAGTATATTAACATATCTTCTTACATTAATGTTCAGGATATATTCCTCGCTAGATGTGTCGTGCTATTCCTTGTAGTATATTAACATATCTTCTTACATTAATGTTCAGGATATATTCCTCGCTAGATGTGTCGTGCTATTCCTTGTAGTATATTAACTCTATCTTCTTACATTAATGTTCAGGATATATTCCTCGCTAGATGTGTCGTGCTATTCCTTGTAGTATATTAACATATCTTCTTACATTAGTGTTCAGGATATATTCCTCGCTAGATGTGTCGTACTATTCGTTGTAGTATATTAACATATCTTCTTACGTTAGTGTCCAGGATATATTCCTCGCTAGATGTGTCGTGCTATTCCTTGTAGTAAATTAACATATCTTCTTACATTAGTGTTCATAATATACTCCTCGCTAGATGTGTCGTGCTATTCCTTGTAGTATATTAACATATATTCTTACATTAATGTTCAGGATATATTCCTCGCTAGATGTGTCGTACTATTCGTTGTAGTATATTAACATATCTTCTTACGTTAGTGTCCAGGATATATTCCTCGCTAGATGTGTCGTGCTATTCCTTGTAGTATATTAACATATCTTCTTACGTTAGTGTCCAGGATAGTGTTCAGTACACACGATTTATTCTAAAGGTACATTTATTTTAATACCGAGTAGTTTTAAACGGTATATTGGTTCATCCAGAGATTTTTCCGAAAACTGTAGTAATTTTAATCTTTATTCATTTTTCAACCCTTATTTACTATCCTTGAGTGTTGTTCGCACATTTACGCCAACGTGGAAACGTTGTTAAATGTCTCATTCAGAATAAATGAACCCTTCTGGGTTTGAAGGGAGTCTTGTAAACACACTATATACGCCTGCCCTTATTCATGTCTCACCGCCACTTACAATCCATTCTATTCCGAGACTGATGTCTTAAACCACGCGACCACCAATCAGAGGCCAGTGAGATTATTACTTCCATCGGTAGAGAGAGTAGGCCTATATTCGTAACGTGTTTAGTATTTATTTTTAAAAAACACACAAACTAATAGTGTAACAATGAAGCGACAAAAAGTAAGTAGAGGTAATTAAAAAAATAGTTTAGTAAGGATTTAGTAAGCTATTAGAAAGATTAAAGTAATAATATTATGTTCATCAGCCTATTGACTTGCAATTACTTTCAACGCAAGCAGTAGAATTATTAATATAAGTGATTACTTATGAAATAAGGTGATCTAATAAATTGAACAAAAGAAACTGGCAAGTAATTCAATAACTGTTAAATAAATTATATAGAATAAATATTTATATAGATAAAAATATATAATATTAATATATATCATATATGTGTAAATATAATTTATTTATATTAATATTTATTACTATTACTATTATTTATATATATTTATATTGTCAGATATTGATTTGATTGTCAGTTTCTTTAGTTAAATTTATTAAATACGCTTATTTCATAAGTAATCACTTATATTAATAATTCTACTGCTTGCGCTGAAAGTACTTTTATATTTCTTATAGGCTACCGGGATACTTATAAAATATAGAAACAAATTAAAATGAGAAAATTGTAAGTATTGTTAAAATTGTATTATTGTATGCACAAAACAAGATCTTTTTGCAGAACAAATTAATAACACTTGTTAGCAAATCGTTGTGGATAAATTCTTCACCAGCAATATGTGGTGTATAGGTAGGCCCTAAATAGATATTAATCTATTCTTAACTCTATTTATTATTAACTTATTATTATTGATTTATTCTTTTATTTGTCATTTTGAAGGAACTGACATTGAATCCCAAATATTTCACTCTTTTTTTATTTTATTTTAATCAAAAAATCTTTTTAAAAAATTTATTATAATCTAAACCTTAAAATTTTATATATTTTTATGTATACCTGTACATCCTTTCAACTAATATTTAACTAACATAAGTAATATTATCAGTTATTTATTTTCATGGAGTTATTATTAATACAAATACTTAAAAAATAGGATTATAAATAAATAATAATTTTAAAAATAAAATAAATAATTACAAGTTTTGGGAGTTATTTGTCAAACTAAAAATCTTTAAATAAGAGTATAATTTAATTATTTTACTTCTTTAACAATAAAACTAATATTTTACTTCAAGGCTGAACAATATTTTATTCCTATGTGAATTAAATTAAATTGAAATAATAAAATATTCAAAACTATTATCGCTTCCTTTAAAAAATTTAGACTATATGAATGTATTGTGGTAGGCCTACATACGAATATTTTATATTTTAGTAATTAATATCTTAGGTCTAATATTTTTAAACATTTAAATTGATAATAATTAATCTAAAACCTATTTATCTTAAGCGGATTTTATTTTAAAATGTAATTGGTAAAAAAATATGTCTTCGAACACACATTCCCCCGTAGAGTATTTGTTAAACTATTTTTTTTTTCCTTTTACTGTTCAAGCTCTTTAAAAAAATATATCTAAATTTAAAACGTAATAGATTTCATGAATTCCGATTTTAATATTCACTAATTCTATTGAAAGAAATTCATTCGATTCGGACTTGAGTAATTTCTCTTTTAAGTTGATCAATTTTTCTCAATATATTTTCTTTAATTTCACTAAAAGTGTGTTAAATATCTTGATATGTTTAGTATATTTTAATTTTAAATTAAATATCTACGCAACCTACCCCTATATTTTTTTTATTGAGATATAGCGTTTTGTTTACGAACGGTTCTAAATCTTGATAATTCATTTTGTTTAGCAATATATAAATAAATACGTTATATATTATATTTATTTAATATTCATTATTATTTGTATCAATATAAAACTCTGTCTTATTTTAATGTTTGACATATTGACACATAAACATTTTTTTTAAAGTACACTGTTTGCTCCCTACCATAATAGCTGAATAATATTACATTAATTTATATTAATTATGTAAGTGTATTTTATTTATAATATTCACTAAGCTACTTTTTTTATATAAATTCTGCATCTTACCTACGAAAAAACTAAAATGTTACTTTATAATTCCTTTGTTTTAATGAAAAGACACATTAGGTTTGATAAGTGTTCAAGACTTAAATGATTCTGGACGATTTGTCAACCAAATGTTTGTTAAATCATATTGCACGTAGCAAAGTAGTAAGTCACTCAATAGTTGCAACAACTACGTCTGTCTTAATGTTATCTAGAGTTTCAATATCTTAGATAGCTTGTATGTCGATGTTTGTAGTAGATTTATCACGTAAAATTAAATATTCAATATTTTTTAATTTATATAATTATATGTAATTTATGCATTTTTTTTATCATCTTACAAACATGTAAATATTTCTTCTGTGTTCCTGTGATCAGGCCTACACGATTTACACTCTTGCAGCCGTAGGGTGTTGTTTATTTGAAACATTAGGTGGTTTTAACTCCGGGCGATATTTATTAACATTTCTGACAGGGATTTCCAATATAAACCATATTTGCTAATATTTTGTTTTGATGTATATGGTTTGTGTTCATAATTAACCGCCTTTGTAGTCTAGTGGTCAGAGTTCCTGGCTACAGATCCAAAGGTCCCGGGTTCGATCCTGTGAGTCTGGAACGGGGTCAACTCAGCCTCATGAGAACAAATGAGGAGCAACTAGAACGGGAAAAGTAGTGGCTACGGTCTAGAAAACTAAGATTAACGGCCGGAGGTTTCGTTGTGCAGACCATATGAAACCCTCTTTCCGCAAACGTTGACACTATATTCGCCAACAGATGGCGGCCGCTAGGTCGGTATGGTCCACTTGCGGTCTGACGTCATGGAATTCTTCATAATTTACGTGCATTTCTAGTTTGTAAGCCTTCAACTTGATATCAGTTTTGTGTGTGTGATAAAATACCGGCATGAACAATAAATGTAAGTTAATTATAAAATAAATTACAAATTGCAAACATGTATTAAGAAAACTCACCTACCTTCAGTGCACTCTACCGACAAACCAGGTAATATCAATGTCAATGCCGCTAACGATATTATATTCGATATAAATGTCAGTTTTAAGATCACAATATTTTTTTAAGAGTTTTATTTTCCAAACGTTTTATTCTTTTAGAACAAAGCTATTTTTTGGAATATTTTTTTCTAAAATATTTCTCTCGATGATAGGGACTATATTTATACTCAAAATTAAATCCGTGACCTCAAGGTGGGGATATAGGGAACGCGAGTAAAGATCAGTGTTTTTGCAGTTTTTATAGCAATTTTTTTTTTGCCTAAGTAAATCAAATATTGCTTCCATACAAACATAGAGTCTAATTTTCTTCACAAGGTGATATCCACATTTCTTGAATATCTTTCAAAGGTGTCCTGGAATTTAATGAGAATTTTTTATCTTTATTTAAAAAGTTTCTCATCTAATGCTGCTATGTTAATGACATATATTCAACAACTGTTGATATCACCATGTGAAGAAAATTAAACTTTAGGTTTTTATTTATTTTGGACAGAAAACGTATTGATATAAAAACTGCAAAAACACGATTCTTACACTACCACCTTAATTGAGTGAGTTGCTAAACATATTTAAAATCTGAACAGTCGGTTACACTTAACGCGGTAAACCTATTTCTTTCGTAACACACCAAGAGTTATCTTTGTTTTTTTCTTATAAGAAATGTCCCACTTATATTATTGTTTAGTTTAACAGTTCACAAACTTATTTTTGTATTTTTTCGAACTAAATGTTGACAGAATAATAATAATAATAATAATAATAATAATAAATAGTTACATAACTAAGAAAATTCATCTTCTATCATTTGCCGGGCTTCATCGGGGTAACAACAATAAATGAGGGTGGTTAGATTAAAAATATGAATCCATGCTTGGATAAAATAGGGCCATTTCTACTATATTCTTGGATCAAGATCGACACAAAGTGTTCTTTACTAACACCAAAAATGAAAATATAGCCTCATTGAGAGTCTTGTAAGGTATACTGCTTAGCTTGACAAATCTGCATACTCAGGCTGGACTTGTGACCAAAATAGTAGCTACCTTACTTCGAGAAGAAATCAATATTCCAATATTCACTTCACAAAGCGTGTCCTATTCAACAAATTAAATAATGTTTTACTTGCAATTTTCGCGCCCCACAGATTGGGCACCGTTGATTTACATATTTATATGTCTGGATAGAGAAAGACAATAGTCTGACCCTCGTATTACAATAATTAGTGAATGTATTTATTAGTATACTTTTTATTGGAAAATACAGTAAATCCCAGTAGTCCGAAATTACGGATAATCCTAACAAAATTTTAGAAAAAACAAGGGGGAAAGAACAAACCAATTCAAATTGAATATATTTTTTATTGATAACATACTCAAAGTTAAAAGAAACTTGTGTTAATAAATGTTAAATATTTACGTGTTGCAGTCAACACAAGATGTTTTCCTGTAACTAATATACAAATAATTAAAGTCCTGTAAAAAGATCATAATTTAAATTTAAAACTATTATTACGTGTTATAACATCAGTTAAATGAAGGTAAATTTTATAAAATTTATTCAAGTGTAACATAAGATTTGTAAAAATACTCCCTCTCCCCTAAGACTCCTCCGTATTCTCCCGCTTAATCCAAATTTTCGCTAATCCGAACAATCTTTGGTTCCAATCTGTTCGGATTAACGAAGTTCTATTCTATTATTATCTCAAAAGTGGGTTAATTTGATGCAAAATAGATTTTATATCTTTATCATATCCACAGATGTATTTTTAGTGAGAAATGTATTGCCAAGAAGAAATGAACCCGCATTAGCAGGTAGTTTGTGAAAATCTTATGTGAAAAGCCAACTTTAATGCATTTAGCCGGGACTTTTACTCCAACCGCTTCTTCGACAGTGAACCAGTCCAGGCGTGCTTAACTCCTTAGACCATGAGACCACTAGTGTGAGGTTTTTAATTTTGAAAACTTTGAAATACGAGTGTTCTTGAATTCAAATAAAATATTCAATAAAGTCTGTTTAAATGTACTAATTCAATAAGAATGTAATTTAAATAGTTAATAAACATGCAGGTATAAATGTTGTGGATATGTGTATTGGAATACATAATTATGGTGTATTTTTATCATACACTGTGTATTAAAAAGTGAAAATGAATTGTTTGACTGACATTATTAATATTTGAATAACTTTATTGTTTGTATAATAAAATGTCAAGAGAGCTGTGTATGTTACTGGTAGGTAGCTCTTCGTACAAGTTAGTATTCCACATTAAAACACAAACTAATTTGATTCAAAACCATATTAGAATATGTGTGTATGTGTGTGTGTAAAATCTCACGAATGTTAACATTCAATGGTTCTGTCAAATCTGATACATTTCACACTTTAGTGTCCTCCCCCCTCGTAAATAACATATTGACATTTTTTGGTCACTTTTCTAGTGGAGCCTTCCTAGAAAAATATCTCCTCCCCACCCCCTTGTATACAGGTATATTTGTATGGCAGTTGTATTAACGTATTGTTATCTATTGATAAAAAAAGTTGTTGATTTGAAATCTATTTGAGAATAGCCAGGAAATTCACTTCGGTGGCCGCGCGGTCTAACGCGCTACTCTCGCAGTAGACTAGACTGCCGATGACGGGGAGATCGAGTTTCTAGTCTCGGTCGGATTTAGGCCTACTGGGTGGTTTTTACGAAATGGTTTTCCACTCTTCCTCCATGAAAATGCGGGTACACTTCCTCTAAATATAACCTACCTAATCCCTAAAAACCATTAATTAATTAGTACCTAAGCGTTATAACCCGAACGGGTAGTAAGATGTGATGCTAAAAAAAAGTCACGTAATAAAGGTATAGTGATTAGACTAACAGCATTAAATCACACTCAATGATTATCGGTCTGTATATAATGTTGTCACATATATATTATATCGACGTTTTAATACCTGTTCAGGTTATACACATATGGGTATGATAATTAATCTAATAGGGTTGGGATGAGGAAGGAAGAATTTTAGAGGTAATCTACCTGCATTTGCGTGGAAGGAGAGTGGGAAATCGTTTATAAATAAGCCCCCTCAGTAGACCCGACCGAGATTCGAACTCCTATCTTAGGCCATGCGGCCACTGAAGGGGGTTTGCCAAATATATCACGCTTTTATTACAGATATATTTCTATTTTTAAAATAAATATTTGAGGTACTTGACGTGCACTTTCTAAACCGACTGATTACTATCAGCACACGACTTAAAAGCTAACTTAAATCTAGAACAGACACAACATCCAGCTCCCCAACCGTCAATTCCTAATCAATTTTTTTTTAATTATGCCGGGAGTTGAACCCAGGTATAAACGCTAAGGTGTTGTACAATGTATGTTGGATGGTACTATAATCCCTTCAACATCACACGCAAAGAACTTAGGGGTAATAATGAACGAAAAGTAAGACTAAGGGAATCATTGATTGTAACAGCAAAAAATGTACGCTGAACTTTGAACTCTGCTTATAAAGAGTATGGTCCAAGCACATTTTGACTGTGACGTGACAGAGCTAAGAGTCTAAGGTTCGATTCCCAGCATCACCTACATACTTATCATCGGTATCACAGTGATGAATTAACGATCCGGAGAGGTTGGTTCTTGTGTTTGCTCTAGATTTAAGTTAGTTTACAAGTCGAGTGATGATATACTATCAGTCTGTTAAGGAAAACACGGTAAATACCTAATAAAAAACAGAGGCACTATCTAATCGGCTTCAACGATTACAAAACCAGTGTGTTCGCTTCATTTACAATCTAAAATCCTTCTACTACAGTTACCTGCACTTCACACGAGATTGAACGGTTTCGATTGAAAGAACGCGTTCGTTTTACTCCCTTATTTTACTATGCAGAACTATTACTCATCTTCACCAGCAGGGCTGCCCTTAGGGTGTGCAAATGGTGTGGTTGCACAGAGCCCCTCGATTTGGGGGGCCCCACGCTTGCTTGGGTGACAGAGGGAAAAAAACACTTTGGAGGGGGACATCTTTGCTTGCACGTGCAGGGCTCCCTGTATAGGGGGTCTATAGCAAATGTTGTCAGAAAAACAAATAAAAACATAAGTTAATCACGTGGTTTGATTTAGTGAACGAGTGGAACGAGTTCTCCGTTTTAACTCCACCGATTTGCATTGGTCTATTTGTCTATGGTGGATATGTCTCACGACAACCTTTTGAACACACTAACAGGTTTAATTCAAACTTCCCACACTTTTTCTTTGCGCCTTTATACATATCTAGTTCGTTGGCAAAAAATTAGAACAAAGGTTGCGGGGAAATCAACTAAAATATGTATAAAAACACGGCTTCAATCACTAATTATTAAATGTTTACCATTTAGGGCATTTACTGAAACCCTATACGGCTGAAAATTGGAATACAGGCTCAAACTACTGTAGTAGTCTAACATAAAATAAATATTGAGTTTTTAAATTTTATTTTGGGTGGAAAAGTGTGTGATTACATGAGTTTAATCAATCCCTTGAATTCATTAATAATAAATGTAATAATGCTAATATTCTTTTATCCGCATGGTTTCAATATAGACTATTTCAAGGTATTCCATCGCTCTTTCTTCTTTGTAAGTAAACAATAGTTGAAGGAGCTAGTGATGTTATGCAATGCGATACACACGTAGTAGTGAGTAGAAGATTCGAGAAGGTAGACATTCTCCGATGTACTGTACATCTTAGTGAGCGGAAGACCAACCCTCACTCTCGTAGAGGTATCACGTGCAATTCGCGTCGGGAATTCCTGATTACTTTTAATTCAATCAATTAAACCTCTCGACTGAGCTCTCTAGTGACGGTAACATGTTCACACCGCGTCGGGCGTTTAATTTGACTGTTTTATGCCGGGATCACGATCAACTTAACGTAACGTTCACTTAAAGTTAACTTAAAGTTAACTTAACATATATGTGATCACGATTCACGTAACTCACCTGTAACAACTCGAGCCAAACATCTTCATTCTCGAGTATGATCTGTGATCTGTACTAGTTTTACATTGATGATCTGTGAATGTTTACAGTTTTCAATCGATATAATAAATATCTATTACAAAACTTTTTTGATAAATTTAGCTTTCCTATTTTAGTTTAATTATTTTGTTTCAATGTCTGATCACTAGAACTTACGCTAAAGAGTAAACATTGGTCATAATACCAACAAATGAATTACTAAATAGCCCTGTTGACATCACTCGCTTAATGATTGGCTAGCTAGATCACGTGATACCCTCCAAGTAGCGTTCACTTAAAGTAAAAGACCTCCCAGGACATCTCTTACGTTAAGTTAACTGCAAGTCAACGTTAAGTTAACTGCATCGTGATCGCCTCCATTTAAACACACGAGGAGGTCCTTTACGTTAAGTTACGTTAAGTTAACGTTAAGTTGATCGTGATCCCGGCATTAATCAAGCAACCACGTGACATATCGGCTAGGTAATCTCTTGTTCAGAACAGTGGAAATATTAAATAAATAATTCTTAGATATCACATGATCGATTTAACCCCACATTAACGTCACGATTTGGTCACCCAAAAGTGGTGGCATGATTCAATAATAAACTTTTCGCCAAGACGGATTTCTACAAGGGGGCGAGGCAGATAACTAGGGGGCTCCGCAAACGAGGCTTGCCTAGGCTCCCCCACGTCTGTTCACCCGAGTATTTATAATTCTAGTCTCAGATCATTAAAAACAGCCTGGGCACGAACCCCAGTCCTCCCTCTACCGACATCACGGCCAACAACTGTAAAAATAATCATCTACATCAGGGGTAGGACATCTTTTTGGGGCCTCGATTTACTTTTACATTTATCAAAGGTCCCGCGATCACATTTCGTTTCTCCACTTTAATTTTTAAATATTTTTTACTCTATACATCTTGTATTTATTCCTTGAATTCAATATTTCCTCTAATATTTATGTCTCTGGTTTTATAGATAACACATAGGCCCCTATATAAAATAAAATGTACACTTCATTCACCCTGAAAAGTAGCAATCTTACCTTGACTGATTACACTATCATCATATTTTACAAGCTATACCATAGTGGAACCAAGCAAGGCAGCAGTCTTACCTTGACTGATTACACTATGATCATATTTTACAAGCTATACCATAGTAGAAACAAGTAAGGCAGCAGTCTTACCTTGATCTATTACACTATGGATTTATATTTTAAGCCGTGCCATAGTGAAATCATGCAAAGCTGGCTTGGTACTTTTCAGGGTAAATGAAGCGCAGCCAGGGGAGGGGGGTGAGATATCGGGATATATCCCCCCTCCCCCCCGAAATTCCACAGGCACAGGAGATGAAACATAAAATTTTAAATTCATTTCTTATGTAAAATCAAAATCTAATGGTCTGTTTGCCGAAATTTGATTTAATATCCCCCCCCCCCGAAAAAAATTCCTAGCTTCTCCCCTTGTGCATGCATTACATATAGGCCTACATTTTCTAGTATGAAGGATTTAATACGTTAGGTTAAGGGTGCAGCATGTTAAAACAACAAAATGTTGGTGAACATAATCAGCAGGTTTCTGACCAGTTTAAAAAGTTTAAATTTTGAGTTTAAAGTTAAAAAAAAACCTCAACGACGCACTACGTGAAAGTTTATACTTCTTAAATTAAAGGAGAAGGTTATAAACGTAGATGTAGTCTTCCCCTATCAAACAAAGTCACGTTTTGATTGGGTCGTAACATAACATTTTAAGGTAATGTGGGATTATTAATATATAGTCTACATTTTATGTAACCTGGTTGGGTTAAGACAAGTTGTTACTGTGGATTCACACGTTAGCCGAAAAACTAGCGCAGAACAGAAACTTGGTCACGTGACGAGATCTCTAAGCCAATCACAAACTTTCCGCCAAATCGGCGCGAGCTGTTCCTCTTAAGTTCAACTCATATCTACTTTGTCCGCTCTGCACGAGATGTTCGGTACAGGAGAACCAATCAAATCTCAGAACCAAGCATTTCAAATCAGTGCGCAAGCGCATTTGACAACGCATGCGCTCTACAGCCAGGAGCTAGCAGACAGCTTCGTTGTCCGTTGTGAGGAGATTTGAAATAACCTGTTAATATAAAGCGTGTTTATCGATGTATTGGATTGTGTCACAACACAGCGTTATAATTGAAAACATCCATCAGGAGAATGATATAAAATATATGTATACCTACTAGAAAATTAAATATTTTGATGATCAGCTGTTTTAAGTTAGCGTTACAATGCATCATGGGTCAACATACAGCGTGTGAATTGCTGTACCAATAAGACAAATTCTGCTTTCTATTTTCGGCGAACGTGTAAATCAAACTTAACACCTAAAATTTCCTGAATTAAATAAACACATTTAAGAATATTATCTACTTGAGTACAATTTTCGTTTGAATGCAGCCCAAACATCTGTGATTGAATTATATATATTGTCAACCTGACCTTTCTTCAATCAGTGAGGGTTTTAATGGGCTCATTATATAGTCACTGCATAGCCTTTATCTAATCACTAAAAGATTGAATGGGGTACTCACTATATAGTCAGTGCATGGCCTTTATAATCAGTGAGAGTTTTAATGGGGTATCACTATATTATCATCACTATCTTGCCTTTAACTACATATCTGGTAGTTTGATTACAGCCTAGATTGAATCTGTTCACAGTCACTGCTTCATAATTGGACAGCAATTATATACTTTGCTAATTGCACACAGAACTCAAAATGTAAAAACGCTTAAATTGCTGGAGAAATAATGAGCCCAAATAACCTTGGAATATTATATTAACTCGCTTCAGTGGCCGAATGGTCTAAGGCGTCATTTTCGTGTTAGAATGGCCTGCTGAATATGGGGGAATCGGGGTTCGAATTCCGGTTGGGTCTACTGATAGTGGTTTTCCTATATGGTTTCCCACTCTCCTTCCACGCAAATTCGGATATATTATATCTAAAATGCTTCCTTCCTTATCCATACTCCATTATATTAATTATCATTTTATGCGTTTAACTTGAACAGGCAGTAAGATGCGGTGATAAAAAAATATGTTATTCTAGTAATTTTGTTATGTTACTTTTGTAACTACAGTATCCGCTGATTCAATATCCGCGGTTTCAGTTATCTGCGGTTTACCTCTGCCCAACATTATTTATTTTTAATTAAAGAAAAAAATTGTTTTATAAGTCACAATGCCTACACTCTCACCCAAATTCATCTCCTCATCGTGGCCAATATGCTATCAGATCACAGTCATCGTTTTTATCAGTAATCGGCTCAACAAGAAGAATGTAGAATAGTAAGTAGCACTGTAGTGTACAGTACATGTTATTATTATTACTTTATTTAATGTTGTTAATGTAGGGTCCTCTACTACGTGAATAATTAATCAATTAAACTTTACCGTGTTTATGTATGTTACATGAATATTACGTCACATAATAGTTGTGTACTATCCGCGGTTTCACGTAACCGCGGTAGATCTGGGAACGTATTACCCGCGGATATTGGGGCCCTACTGTACTTTATTTTGAAAGGTTCCCGGCGAAAGGTATTGACATCCCCTTGGAAACATACAATAGTTCTATCTTTCAATAAAATAAGTAAAGTCTATTTCTCTAGGAAAGTCACAACAGAAAATGCTAAGATAATTGATGATTGATTGTTCCAGTAGTGTAATTTCTTCAGAACTTCCACTCCCATAAGAAAGGCAGCCCAATTTTAATATAAAGGGCCTTTTAGAATTTTTTTTTTTTTTAGTCTGACATTGTTAACATTTTACTATAGTATTATTATTATTAGGGGCCTATTAATATTATTATTTATTAGGTAAAAATCGATCAAAAGTGACACCTGCAGAGCACATTAATTGCCGCGTGAATACATGAAAGTAGATCTATTAACTTTTTTTTTTGACCCGCTTGTAACGTTTAAAAGAGCTAGCCTGATGATATATTAATGTTTGTTCGCCACCATTAGTGTGACATTTGATATAATGATTGAATTGGATCCAGGTTTGCTATCCTGTATTATAATAAAAATAATTATGATGTCTTATTTTAGAAATTAAATATGCTGATGTTTTATAGTGTTTTATTTTAAGTAGCTAGACAGTTTTTTGCTAGATATTTCACACGTTGTAGATTTTAATTTTAAATCCCTACTATTACGTCAGATACATGATAATTCCCGACACGTGAGATTTAGAACACGGGTTAAGATTTTATCGACACTACCTACACGGGTCCACGTCAGGAAGGAAAGTGAAGTAGATGCGTACCCTGAAGGGGTATATCTAGCGACATTTCCTTCTCGAAACTTACTAAAAAAAAAGTGTGGTCATCCAGGTGCGTTTCTGTTTACAAAACTGCGTTGTCTTGTCAAACAGAGACGTAGAAAGATGTCGCCATACCTTGCAACTTAGCAACATAAAACAAATAAATCTTACTACACGCTCTAATTTATAATATCGTAATTTTGAATACAAATGCAAATAATAAATTATTGGGATGTATAATTTCCCTATCGTTACACGCTTCACTGAAAATGTTGCCCTCAACAGTATGCTGGAAGGGAATTAAAGGAAAGCTCTGGGTGACAGATGTAAAATTGCATCGTGATTGCATTTCATTATGCATTTATTTGATTAATAAAAATATGTATTAATATATATTAATAATGTTGAGCTCTTTAGTGAAAATGTGCGTGCATATCTCAAAATACATTTTTGGAAGTTTAATAAACATTTTTTCCAGTAAAATTTGAAAGAATCTACCAAACAAAATACCATTTATTTATGAGGAAGATTGCATTTAGAGGAAGTGTACCTGAACTTGCGTGAAGGAATAGTGGAAAATCATTTAGGAAACCATTATTATATTATATATATTATTACTATTGAAAGTAATTGTTAGTCAAATCTGGCCCTTGGGGTGAAAAACTTTGGACCACCCTGGTCTAAGCCAAGGTGTAGTAGCTCTCACAATAGACTGTACAACCGATGACGGGGAGACCGGGGTTCGAATGCCGGTCAGGTGTACTGAGGCTGGTTTTTCCTAAATGATTTTCCACTATTCCTTCACGCAAGTTCAGGTACACTTCCTCTAAATGCAATCTTCCTCATCCCTAACACACTAGCGTAATCAGTAGATCTACATATTGAATAACCTTAACGGTTAGTAGGACGTGCTACAAAAAACAACTTTTCTAACTGTTAGATAAGGCCCTTCCGATAAAAAAAAGGGGACTGTGCCACAGATTGTGAATATTTCCTATCAAGTAGGCCTACACGGCGCCCTTAAGTCTGTTTTTATATTTAGCCTATATAGCAGTCAAACAAGACCTCTTGTTCAATAATTATCAATATAATTGCGATGTCAATATAAAGTTGTAAAAGTCTAATAATCGAGTTCGTCTCCTGTTTGTGTAATAAAGTTGGTTGTTTCTAAAGTAACATGTCGGCCATTGTTGCCAGATATGACTGTGGTAAACACCGGCCAGGAAACGTACCATTTGACCACGGATACAGTGCGATGTTGCCAGATAGTCACTCCCCAAGATACACACTGCCAGGTGACGTTCATTTCAATTGTTAAATAGATTCTTTATTTTGTTGCTATCTTTCTAAGTAAAAATAAAATAAAAACTGAAAAATGATGACAGTTATAATGTGTGCCGTATGAAATAAGAATATACCATTAACAAAAGGAAATAATTGATAACTAACAACTGTGACTAGAATAACTGATGAATAATGATGATAATATCCAGGTGTGAACAACTAAATCTGTCAAACAACACATTGTTGCCAATAATATACAGGGTATAAAGAACTATCCTACATCTGTCAGACAACACATTGTTGGCAATAATGTCCAGGATGTAAAGAACTAGCTCTGTTAAACAATACATTATTGGCAATAATATCCAGGATATAAAGAACTAGCTCTCTTAAACAACACATTGTTGGCAATAATATCCAGGATATAAAGAACTAGCTCCATCAAACAACACATTATTGGCGATAATATCCAGAATATAAAGATTAATATTTAGCACCGCGTCTTACTACCCGTTCGGGTTATACGCCTAAGTACTAATTACGCTAATGGATTAGGAATGGGGAAGGTTGAATTTAAAGGAAGTGAACCCGCATTTGCGTGGAGGGAGAGTGGAAAACCATTTAGGAAAAACCACTCCCAGTTCACCCGACCGAGATTCGAACCTCGATCTCCCCGTCCTCAGCGGTAGAGCTCAACATGACTGGCGCGTTAGCCAACTACGCCACCGAGGCGGGTCAGAATATAAAGAACTAGCTCCGTTAAACAACACATTGTTGGCCATAATATCCCGTATGTAAAGAACTATCTCTGTTAAACAACACATTGTTAGCAATAATATCCAGGATGTAAAGAACTAGCTCTGTTAAACAAAACATTGTTAGCAATAATATCCAGGATGTAAAGAACTAGCTCTGTTAAACAACACATTGTTGGCAATAATATCCAGGATGTAAAGAACTAGCTCTGTTAAACAACACATTGTTAGCAATAATATCCAAGATGTAAAGAACTAGCTCTGTTAAACAAAACATTGTTAGCAATAATATCCAGGATGTAAAGAACTAGCTATGTTAAACAAAACATTGTTGGCAATAATATCCAGGATGTAAAGAACTATCTCTGTTAAACAACACATTGTTGGCAATAATATCCCGTATGTAAAGAACTAGCTCTGTTAAACAACACATTGTTGGCAATAATATCCAGTATATAAAGAGCTAGCTCCATCAAACAACACATTGTTGGCAATAATATCTAGGATGTAAAGAACTAGCTCTGTTAAACAACACATTGCTGGCAATAATATCCAGGATGTAAAGAACTAGCTCTGTTAAACAACACATTGTTGGCAATAATATCCAGGATGTAAAGAACTAGCTCTGTTAAACAACACATTGTTGACAATAATATCCAGGATGTAAAGAACTAGCTCTGTTAAACAACACATTATTGGCAATAATGTCCAGGGTATAAAGAACTAGCTCCATCAAACAACACATTGTTGACAATAATATCCAGGATGTAAAGAACTAGCTCTGTTAAACAACACATTGTTGGCAATAATATCCCGTATGTAAAGAACTAGCTATGTTAAACAACACATTGTTAGCAATAATATCCAGGATGTAAAGAACTAGCTCCATCAA
This sequence comes from Timema podura, assembly GCA_033556935.1. NCBI lineage: Eukaryota > Metazoa > Arthropoda > Insecta > Phasmatodea > Timematidae > Timema > Timema podura. The sequence continues at coordinate 12,740,647 of JAVRXN010000004.1, read as the reverse complement.
ACAACACATTGTTGACAATAATATCCAGGATGTAAAGAACTAGCTCTGTTAAACAACACATTATTGGCAATAATGTCCAGGGTATAAAGAACTAGCTCCATCAAACAACACATTGTTGACAATAATATCCAGGATGTTAAGAACTAGCTCTGTTAAACAACACATTGTTAGCAATAATATCCAGGATGTAAAGAACTAGCTCCATCAAACAACACATTGTTGACAATAATATCCAGGATGTTAAGAACTAGCTCTGTTAAACAACACATTGTTGGCAATAATATCCAGGATGTAAAGAACTATCTCCATCAAACAACACATTGTTGGCAATAATATCCAGGATGTAAAGAACTATCTCCATCAAACAACACATTGTTGGCAATAATATCCAGGATGTAAAGAACTAGCTCTGTTAAACAACACATTGTTGGCAATAATATCCAGGATGTAAAGAACTAGCTCTGTTAAACAACACATTGTTGGCAATAATATCCAGGATGTAAAGAACTAGGTGTTGCTTGCACCCTCTGAATCTAGCACATGTGGGCATGACGTGTGATGATCTTGTGTTGCAGAGGATGGACCTGGTCGGAGGGGACATGGGTTCTATACCTGGAGGAGTCCACACTAATATCACCTTCATCATCCCAACCATCGTGAGCACAATGACGGGGGGAGGGGACACATATGAAAGGGGCGTGGCTTTTGTCCTCCCCTTTCTGTCGAGAGCCAACCAGCGTCCAATCCCGATAAACATGGCCTCGCAGTTATCTTTAACTGACAAGACGCCATTGTACAAAGGCTTCAATTTACAGTTGGCAAAAAAATAAATATTAAAAAACGTACAACAATAGAATAATGGGCCTGTTGAAATTACCCCTAAAGATAGTGTTTCTGGCACCCCCTGGTAATTAGACGGTTCTAAGCTCCCGCTGGGAAACAAGACATAATTCCTAGAGGCCTTTATTGAGAGGTTTTTGTTTGGTTGTGTCGCATAAAAATAAAACCACAAACACAGAAATATAATGTTTTGTAAAAATGTAGAAAGTATTTTATACACCAAGGGATAATTAATGTTCAATCCTCTAAATATCCTGTGAGTGATATTTGTGATGTCCCTGTTCAATCCTCTAAATATCCTGTTAGTGATATTTGTGATGTCCCTGTTCAATCCTCTAAATATCCTGTGAGTGATATTTGTGATGTCCCTGTTCAATCCTCTAAATATCCTGTTAGTGATATTTGTGATGTCCCTGTTCAATCCTATAAATATCCTGTAAGTGATATTTGTGATGTTCTTGTTCAATCCTCTAAAATTAATCCTGTAAGTGATATTTGTGATGCCCTTGTTCAATCCTCTAAAATATACCATGTAAGTAATATTTGTTATGTCCTTGTTCAATCCTCTAAAATGTATCCTGTAAGTGATATTTGTGATGTCCTTGTTCAATCCTCTAAAATATACCCTGTAAGTGATATTTGTGATGTACTTGTTCAATCCTCTAAAATATACCCTGTAAGTAATATTTGTTATGTCCTTGTTCAATCCTCTAAAATGTATCCTGTAAGTGATATTTGTGATGTCCTTGTTCAATCCTCTAAAATATACCCTGTAAGTAATATTTGTTATGTCCTTGTTCAATAATCTAAAATGTATCCTGTAAGTGATATTTGTGATGCCCTTGTTAAATCCTCTAAAATGTATCATGTAAGTGATATTTGTGATGCCCTTGTTCAATCCTCTAAAATGTATCATGTAAGTGATATTTGTGATGTCCTTGTTCAATCCTCTAAAATATATCCTGTAAGTGATATTTGTGATGCCCTTGTTCAATCCTCTAAAATGTATCATGTAAGTAATATTTGTGATGTCCTTGTTCAGTCCTCTAAAATATATCCTGTAAGTGATATTTGTGATGTCCTTGTTCAATCCTCTAAAATATACCCTGTAAGTAATATTTGTTATGTCCTTGTTCAATCCTCTAAAATGTATCCTGTAAGTGATATTTGTGATGTCCTTGTTCAATCCTCTAAAATATACCCTGTAAGTAATATTTGTTATGTACTTGTTCAATCCTCTAAAATGTATCCTGTAAGTGATATTTGTGATGTCCTTGTTCAGTCCTCTAAAGTATACCCTGTAAGTGATATTTGTGATGTCCTTGATCAATCCTCTAAAATATACCCTGTAAGTAATATTTGTTATGTCCTTGTTCAATCCTCTAAAATGTATCCTGTAAGTGATATTTGTGATGTCCTTGTTCAATCCTCTAAAATATACCCTGTAAGTAATATTTGTTATGTCCTTGTTTAATCCTCTAAAATGTATCATGTAAGTGATATTTGTGATGTCCTTGTTCAATCCTCTAAAATATACCCTGTAAGTGATATTTGATATGTCCTTGTTCAATCCTCTAAATATCCTGTATGTGATATTTGATATTTGTAATGTCCTTGTTCTTAAGTATAAAGATTAAAATTAAGCCTTTAGTAGGGTTTTGTACCAATAGTCCTATATAAGTGAATGGTTCATATTCATGTCCCAGTGCTAGTTTCAATAGTCCTCTATGAGTGAATGCTTCATATTCATGTCCCAGTGCTAGTTTCAATACTCCTCTATGAGTGAATGCTTCATATTCATGTCCCAGTGCTAGTTTCAATACTCCTCTATGAGTGAATGGTTCATACTCTCCCTTCTAAGAGTGTTGTGTTATTGTGTGTGTCAATGTTTGCACAGTTCCACGTCACTCGTCGTGACCAATGTTTGTTGGATATGACGTACCAGGGCTCTAGCAGTGGCGATGTTTTCACTCAAAGTATCACTTGGGAGACTTTCATCAATGCCACATCTCAAGGTACAGATACAGCCGTGTACATCATACATGCTAGGGGCTCTGTACTGAGTGCTTTATACTTGACTGTGTGCTAGGTGCTTTATACTTGACTGTGTGCTAAGTGCTTAGTACTTAGTTAAGTTGTACTTTACTGACACAATGTCCAGTACAGTCTATGCCAGTGGTGTTATGTTAATACAGTCTCTATGTCCACACGTCCCAAGGTTGGGATACCAGTTGTCTTACTGAGCACTTGCTATCACACGGCTGTGTGATGATCCGATTATATGCCTAGCCCCCTGTAGGGTTACGTATTAGTTATTTATTTTGAAACTAGTAAAACTCAATGCTTATACGTGATTTATTTAGTGAATTACACTTTCAATATTATAGATTTAACATTAAATTGATACATTTATTATTCGTTTAACGAACCGACGCGGAGAGCCAGAGCTAGAGCTAGAGTTTGCTACAGATTGAGATAGAGATAGCTAGAGCTTGCTATAAATTGAGATAGAGATAGCTAGAGCTTGCTATAGATTGAGATAGATAGCATAGCTGCTATAGATTGAATAGTCTGACTATAGATTGAGATAGAAATAGCTAGAGCTTGCTATAGATTGAGATAGAGAATAGCTAGAGCTTGCTATAGATTGAGATAGAGATAGCTAGAGCTTTGAATAGATTGAGATAGAAGATAGCTAGAGCTTGCTATAGATTGAGATAGAAATAGCTAGAGCTTGCTATAGATTAGATGATAGAAGTATAGCTAGAAGCTTGCTATATAGATTGAGATAGATGAATAGCTAGAGCTTGCTATAGATTGAGATAGAGATAGCTAGAGCTTGCTATAGATTGAGATAGAGATAGCTAGAGCTTGCTATAGATTGAGATAGAGATAGCTAGAGCTTGCTATAATTGAGATAGAGATAGCTAGAGCTTGCTATAATTGAGATAGAGATAGCTAGAGCTTGCTATAGATTGAGATAGAATAGCTAGAGCTTGCTATAGATTGAGATAGAGATAGCTAGAGCTTGCTATAGATTGAGATAGAATAGCTAGAGCTTGCTATAAATTGAGATAGAGATAGCTAGAGCTTGCTATAGATTGAGATAGAAATAGCTAGAGCTTGCTATAGATTGAGATATAGATAGCTAGAGCTTGCTATAGATTGAGATAGAAATAGCTAGAGCTTGCTATAGATTGAGATAGAGATAGCTAGAGCTTGCTATAAATTGAGATAGAGATAGCTAGAGCTTGCTATAAATTGAGATAGAGATAGCTATAGCTTGCTATAGATTGAGGTAGAGATAGCTAGAGAGTTCTATAGATTGAGATAAAGATAGCTAGAGCTTGCTATAGATGGAGATAGATATAGCTAGAGCTTGCTATAGATGGAGATAGAGATAGCTAGAGCTTGCTATAGATGGAGATAGATATAGCTAGAGCTTGCTATAATAATAATAATATTTAGCACCGCGTCTTACTACCCGTTCGGGTTATACGCTTAAGTACTAATTACTCTAATGGATTAGGAATTGGGAGGGTTGAATTTAGAGGAAGTGAACCCGCATTTGCGTGGAGGGAGAGTGGAAAACCATTTAGGAAAAACCACCCCCAGTTCACCCGACCGAGATTCGAACCTCGATCTCCCCGTCCTCGGCGGTCGAGCTCAACACGACTGGCGCGTTAGCCAACTACGCCACCGAGGCGGGTAGCTTGCTATAGATTGAGATAGAGATAGCTAGAGCTTGCTATAGATGGAGATAGATATAGCTATAGATTGAGATAGAGATTTCTATACGCACAAGCTGCTCCAGCCTCTTATATATGACCTACCCTCTCTTCTTGTCTTCAGTGTTAAAACCAACCAATAGGAGAACTCCTGGAAGCCTGATGTTGTGGAAGCTAGCTTCCTATTGGGTAAAAGGTAGACAACTCATCACCAGATTTTCCATTAGAACGAAGGAAGCTTTTAAACAAAGAAATATTTAAACGTAGTATTATTTGATTTTACTTCTTAAAATGCCTTATGGGCTTAGAACATATTGCAAATAAATTATAATCAATTAAAATAACATTATTAATAAATATATAATTTGGATGTAGTATCTTGTACTGAAATTAAATCGTAGTGTAGTGTAGTGTAGTGTAGGTCTCTGTAAAAAGAGTAAGAAGAAGCCATGGTTTGACATCGAACGTTAGAAATTAATAGAGGAAAGGAGGTAAGCAAAATTACATTGGTTAGGAAGTCCAAGTGAATTGAGTTTAGACACGTTTATCATTGCAAACTGAAGGACAGGGCCACATTTAGAAACAAAAAAAGGAAGTATTTAAACGGTAAAGTTAGTGAAATAGAACCAAATAGCGAACATAAGACTATCAGGGAACTTTATTTAGGTACTAAGGGATATAAGAAAAGTTATCAGGTTAGGGACAATTTAGTTTAAGATGAGAAAGATAGTCTGATGGCAGATACGTGCGATGTTTTGAGTAGATGGAACGACTTCTTCAGTCAAACTCTGAATGTTCATGAAGGATCTGATTTAGATGAGGCTATCGAAATCCATACTGCTGAGCCACTAGTCCCAGGGCCAAATATTAGTGAAGTCAAAGGATCTTAAACTTCCAGGTATATATTCAATACCATCAGAGCTAATAAAGGGAGGGGGTGAAATTTTAGTAATAGAAATTCATAAACTTTTATGTTCTGTTTGGAAACATGATGTATTGCCACAAGAATTGAAGGAAAGTATGATAATACCCATTTTAAAAAGGGAGATAAAATAGATTGTAATAACCATAGAGGTATCTCCCTGCTACCAACATGTTAAAAAATTGTATCTAGCATAACTTTAATGAGATTGACGCCATATGCAGAGGAAATAATTGGGGATCATTAGTGTGGATTTAGACGAAATAGATAAAAAACAGATTGGATTTTTACTATGCGGCAGAAATTAGAAAAAAAGTAGGAATTCAACATAACGGTACATAAAATATACATAGATTTTAAAAAGGCCTAAGTTCCAGTTAAAAGTAAAAAATAATAACATTTTAGTTAAGTTTGGAATACCCAAAAAACTGGTCAATCTAATTGAGGTTTGTTTGAGAGATTCGTGTGGCAGGGTATGGGTTGGAGCTCACCTATCAGATGCTTTCGAAATACTCAATGGATTGAAAGAAGGAGATGCACATTCCCCATTACTCTCTAATTTAGCCTTAGAATATGATCTTAGGGTGTTGCAAAAGAGTAGGGAAGGGTTGACATTAAACGGTACAATACAGCAATTAGGGTATGCAGATGATTTAGCTTTGTTATGTAATAGTAAGGAAATAGGTTTATATGCAGAAAAGACTAAGATCATTTGATAGGGTTAATGAATTCAAATATTTAGGAACAATTTTAACTAGCGATAACAATATTAGACTGGAAATTAGGAAAAGAATACAGTCGGGAAATGTTTGTTACTGCTCGGTCAGTAAGTTGTTGGCATCTCGCCTGCTGTCAAGAAATGTAAAACTCAGAATATACAAAGCCATCATTTTACCGGTTGTTCTCTATGGGTGAGAAACGTAGCCTCTTACCTTAAATGACAAAAAGAAATTAAGGGTGTTGTTCGAAAACAAGGTGCTTAGGAAGGAAGATATTTGGTCCAAAGAGGGATGAAGATAATGGGGAGTGGAGGAGGCTACATAATGATGAACTGCATACCCTGTACTCTTCATCAAATATTGTTAGGGTGGTAAAATCTCGCAGGTTATGGTGGGCAGGTCATGCAGCGTGAATGGGAATATCTAGAACAGTGTTAAAGGTAGTGAATGGCAAACCAATGGGAAACGACCACTGGGAAGACCCAGACCTAGTTGGGAGGATAACATTTGGATAGACCTGAGAGAGATAGAGTGTAGTGAGATAGACTGGATAGAATTAGCTCAAGATAGGGATAGGTGGCGTACTTATGTAAGTTCAGCAATGAACTTTCGAGCTCCTAATCCCATAGAGTGAATAAGTAAGCTAGATTACAGAATATGTACAACCTGTATTAAGCACCAACTTTGGGTGTACAATTTGTATTAGGCACCAACTTTGGGGGTACAAAGTTGAAGAGAAATTACATCTGAGGGTACGCGGACAAAATAGTGTGATTACAACTTATATCTGCTATAATGATAGGTGTAAGTATCAATATGCTGTGTCCGATAGTTGTACCACGCTACCATTTGTTTCTCAGGAGATCTGAGGATTGGATTCAGATCCATTGCTGGCCCTGGAACAGTGGATTGTCCAGACAAGCACTACTTTCCTACCGCTGAGAGTTGTATTTCCGTGCCGACATGTTCCGACCACGTTCCGGACTTAGTAAGACATCACTTCATTATATCTGTCAATCCTTACATACATCCACTAATCCATCTTTATCATATATTAATCCGTAGATCCATCCACAAGTAACCAACAGTTCAAGATTCGAAATTACAAACTAAATAAATATAAATACCAATAATTGGATAAGTTCCTTACTCCAGTATTACCCTAGTATCTTGCCTCAACAAATGATTAGTTGGTCCACAACTTACAAGCTGGCTAGATTACTTTCTTGATTGGTCCTTGCTAAGATGTAGGCCTGAATTGAAAACATCAATGTTTTGTAAACTATAAGCTATTTAACGACCTATTTTTAAAGTCGATAACTACACTATCCAAGGGAGCAGTATCGTCTTGTCTGGTTTGCAGGTGACTAGGTCAGGGTATAAATCTCAGACGCATGGTAGATTTAAGAATTAATTTTTTTTTTACGCAAGCTCGGGAACATATTTTTGAATTTGCTCTTCCTACTCCACACACCATTATTATATTAGACAAATTAATCACAACTTGTGAATGTGAGGAATGCCAGGCCTCTACCGTGGTTCGGATTCCACGTTAAACTGTAGGTCCTCCATTTCATCTCACAATCCCCCTACCATTGCACATTAGCGTAAGTGCGTATAACCCGAATGGGTAGTAAGACGCGGTGCTAATAATAATAATAATAATAATAATAATAATAATAATAATAATAATATATTAGACAAAAAATTAACAAAAACGGACGGTTTCAATTTGGTTCTGGTACATACGTCACTACCATGCATTGTGACGTCACACGTGGGTGCCATCCATTGTGACGTTACACGTGGGTACCATACATTGTGACGTCACACGTGGCACACTTCCTGAAAAAACAACCCTTTGCTGTGGTCCAATCTACAAAATGGAAGTAGGTCCCTCGAACTGTTGACCCTGCCACTGCTATACTCTTCAATGATTGGTCCGTGGGGAACAGAACCAGGTATTGACCGTGTGACAATATTAGACGGACAGACAGACAGACAGACAGCACATCAATCAGAGAAGTGACAGAGCAACAAACATGCAGCTGTAACCCCAGCCCCACTTCCCCCTGTGAGCACACGTGAGACAAACTATTGTAGTGGTGGTGTGAGGTTCACGGTGTTAGTTTCACACCACACCTGGTAGCGGGATTGGTGATGTGTGAGAAGAAGGTTAGATATAAGTTATTAGGAGTTCACAACAAGGTTAGTAAATTATTACAATAACAGGCGTTTTCCCCTTCACATATCAAACCTAGGTTCAGTTCATGTGTGATATTAACAGTCCAGACAGTAAATGCTCGCCATATCAAACCTAGGTTCAGTTCCTGTGCGATATTAACAGTCCAGACAGTAAATACTCGACTTGTCAAACCTAGGCTCAGTTCCTGTGTGATATTAACAGTCCTAACAGTAAATGCTCGCCATATCAAACCTAGGTTCAGTTCCTGTGCGATATTAACACTCCAGACAGTACATGCTCACCATATCAAACCTAGGTTCAGTTCCTGTGTGATATTAACAGTCCAGACAGTAAATGCTCGCCATATCAAACCTAGGCTCAGTTCCTGTGCGATATTAACACTCCAGACAGTACATGCTCAACATATCAAACCTAGGTTCAGTTCCTGTGTGATATTAACAGTCCAGACAGTAAATGCTCGCCATATCAAACCTAGGTTCAGTTCCTGTGTGATATTAACAGTCCAGACAGTAAATACTCGACTTGTCAAACCTAGGCTCAGTTCCTGTGTGATATTAACAGTCCAGACAGCAAATGCTCGCCATATAGACCTAGGCTCAGTTCCTGTGTGATATTAACAGTCCAGACAGTAAATACTCGACTTGTCAAACCTAGGCTCAGTTCCTGTGAGATATTAACATTCCAGACAGTAAATGCTAGCCATATCAAACCTAGGCTCAGTTCCTGTGAAATATTAACAGTCCAGACAGTAAATGCTCGCCATATCAAACTTAGGCTCAGTTCCTGTGAGATATTAACATTCCAGACAGTAAATGCTTGCCATATAAACCTAGGCTCAGTTCCTGTGAGATATTAACATTCCAGACAGTAAATGCTCGCCATATCAAACCTAGGCTCAGTTCCTGTGTAATATTAACAGTCCAGACAGTAAATACTCGACTTGTCAAACCTAGGCTCAGCTCTAGACAAACAAACACGTCCCCCTCCACTCTTTTAGAGGGTTCCAATAACCTCCGACTCTTCTCATTACTAATAATGAGTTATAAAGTAGTTTGGAACCCAAGTAGGGCCAGGATTGCGTACAGATGGGGTAATCACTCTAGAGTAACGTCCATTGTGTGGCTCCTGGTTAATATGATTGTCCCCCACCCCTTAGAGCACCCTGAGGCACTCCTGCTGATGACAAATACCGAGAACAAACGGAAATAGGAGTATTGTAACGGGATATGTGAAGTGTGAACGAGAGTATACTCTGTGTACAGTACTTACCTATGTTTTATTTTCACCACGTCCAACTTCCTGGTCGGATTATTCGCACATGTATTACGCTAATGTGTTGAGGATGAAGAAGGTTGAATTTAGAGAAATTGTACCTACATGTACGTGGCGAGAGAGAGTGGAAAACCCATTAGTAAAAACCACTCTCAGTGCACCCAACTGAGATTCGAACTCTGATCATGATTGACATTCTAGTCTATAGCGAGAGTAGTAGGCCTACCTTATTAGACCATTCGACCCCCGCAGTGAATATTAAATAAACTATGTTAAACTTCCGCCTGTGTTCAGCTTGCCGGGTTGTATTCTACTGTCCTCCAGGCATATGACCCTATGAGCAATTCTTGCTGTGACCTTGAAGGAGAGCTCTCATTACAAGACCTCCAGCAATTATCAAGCTTTGATTCTGATAGTTCCTGGTCCAGCCAGGATTATATTAACCTGCAGGTAACAGTCAGCCAGGATTACATTAATCTTCAAGTAACAGTCAGCCAGGTTTACATTAACCTTCAGGTAACAGTCAGCCAGGATTACATTAACCTGCAGGTAACAATCAGCCAGGTTTACATTAACCTGCAGGTAACAATCAGCCAGGATTACATTAACCTGCAGGTAAGTCAGCCAGAATTACATTAATCTTCAAATAACAGTCAGCCAGGATTACATTAACCTGCAAGTAACAGTCAGCCAGAATTACATTAATCTTCAAATAACAGTCAGCCAGGATTACATTAACCTTCAGGTAACAGTCAGCCAGGTTTACATTAACCTGCAAGTAACAGTCAGCCAGAATTACATTAATCTTCAAATAACAGTCAGCCAGGATTACATTAACCTGCAAGTAACAGTCAGCCAGAATTACATTAATCTTCAAATAACAGTCAGCCAGGATTACATTAACCTGCAAGTAACAGTCAGCCAGAATTACATTAATCTTCAAATAACAGTCAGCCAGGTTTACATTAACCTTCAGGTAACAGTCAGCCAGGTTTACATTAACCTGCATATAACAATCAGCCAGGTTTACATTAACCTTCAGGTAGCAGTCAGCCAGGTTTACATTAACCTGCAAGTAACAGTCAGCCAGAATTACATTAATCTTCAAATAACAGTCAGCCAGGTTTACATTAACCTGCAGGTAACAGTCAGCCAGGATTACATTAACCTGCAAGTAACAGTCAGCCAGAATTACATTAATCTTCAAATAACAGTCAGCCAGGATTACATTAACCTGCAAGTAACAGTCAGCCAGAATTACATTAATCTTCAAATAACAGTCAGCCAGGTTTACATTAACCTTCAGGTAACAGTCAGCCAGGTTTACATTAACCTGCATATAACAATCAGCCAGGTTTACATTAACCTTCAGGTAGCAGTCAGCCAGGACTACATTAACCTGCAGGTAACAATCAGCCAGGATTACATTAACCTGCAGGTAACAATCAGCCAGGTTTACATTAACCTGCAGGTAACAGTCGGCCAGGTTTACATTAACCTGCAGGTAACAGTCGGCCAGGTTTACATTAACCTGCAGGTAACAATCAGCCAGGTTTACATTAACCTGCAGGTAACAGTCGGCCAGGTTTACATTAACCTGCAGGTAACAGTCGGCCAGGTTTACATTAACCTGCAGGTAACAATCAGCCAGGTTTACATTAACCTGCAGGTAACAGTCGGCCAGGTTTACATTAACCTTCAGGTAACAGTCGGCCAGGTTTACATTAACCTGCAGGTAACAGTCAGCCAGGCTTACATTAACCTTCAAGTAACAGTCAGCCAGGTTTACATCAACCTTCAGGTAACAGTCAACCAGGTTTACATTAACCTTCAGGTAACAGTCAGCCAGGCTTACATTAACCAGCTGTGGTTCTCTATTAGACCACACCCCGGTACTTAGGCCTATGACTCGTAGCAGTAACACAAGCATTAACTTGACCTATTACCACAGATTCCTTTGACTCACAACTAGAGCTCAGATTTATAAGTCAATACATAGCAATTTAGATGCTCAGAAAATGCAATGAATCACTCTTACGTAATGATTGCAAATTTGTTGAGTTTTTAAACACTATTTGGTTGATCACTACAACCTGAAGGAATGTGCCACAGTGCCAGGGTAAAATCCAGCTCAGGAAGTCGAGGGTTACTCCACCAAGTAGACCTACAAGTCCCTCCTCCAACACTCCAATATTTTCACAACAAGCCTCCACGTGGAGCTTTCTAAGAATTTTACAAACTCTGGTTACCAAATTTAAAACATGGGCCGCGATCGACGACTCCTGCCCGACTAACGGTGATGTGTCAAGCTTGCCACAACAAATAATGGGATGTTCAATGAAACCACAATTGGAACAACATGTAAGGAGCACAATTATTGCGAAATATAAACAACCGAGTTTTTAAAAGAAGCGAGTGCATTTTACACGGATGCAGGATCCTTTCAGTTCAATAAACAAATTATGTAAGGACTTGTCAAGTGCAATGGTCGCTGTGAAAATCCCATGGTTTGAAGTCTAAGTGCCTGAATTCCGATCCTTCTTGAGAAAATGCCAAATTCCTGGACATTCAACACTTATCTGTAGATCTGCTATGAAAAAACTATTGGAAAGCATAAAAAATTATTACATAGGAGAATCCTTCATATGGGTCGGGGTAGATGAAACCCCGGATATGAAGGGTCTAACGGCACGAGGTCGTATTAATCCCTACGTCCCTGGTTCGGATCCTGACCGGGTTAGTGTATGGCCTGATAACCCTGGATTCACACGCGTCAGTTTATATCTCAGAGATATATGTTCAGACACCAGGTAGTCCCCACGTTCCCTACCAACGATTAGGGTGGGTTTGATTTAAATTAAAGACAACTTGAATAATTAAAGATCACAAATATAAATAGTGGATGTTGAGTTGGAGTGAGAAGTTCATCTCCAACTCTTTAACTGCGTGAGTGTTTAACACATGTCCACTCTGTTTGCTGGTGTTATAGCTAGTGTTTAACACATGTCCACCTTGTTTGCTGGTGTTATCTCTAGTGTTTAACACACGTCCACTCTGATTGCTGGTGTTATCTCTAGTGTTTAACACACGTCCTCTCTGTTTGCTGGTGTTATCTCTAGTGTTTAACACACGTCCACCTTGTTTGCTGGTGTTATCTAGTGTTTAACACACGTCCACTCTGTTTGCTGGTGTTATCTCTAGTGTTTAACACACGTCCATTCTGTTTGCTGGTGTTATCTCTAGTGTTTAACACACGTCCACTCTGTTTGCTGGTGTTATCTCTAGTGTTTAACACACGTCCACTCTGTTTGCTGGTGTTATCTCTAGTGTTTAACACACGTCCTCTCTGTTTGCTGGTGTTATCGCTAGTGTTTAACACACGTCCACTCTGTTTGCTGGTGTTATTGCTAGTATAACACACGTCCACTATGTTTGCTGGTGTTATCTCTAGTGTTTAACACACGTCCACTCTGTTTGCTGGTGTTATCTCTAGTGTTTAACACACGTCCACTCTGTTTGCTGGTGTTATCTCTAGTGTTTAACACACGTCCACCTTGTTTGCTGGTGTTATCTCTAGTGTTTAACACACGTCCACCTTGTTTGCTGGTGTTATCTCTAGTGTTTAACACACGTCCTCTCTGTTTGCTGGTGTTATCGCTAGTGTTTAACACACGTCCACTCTGTTTGCTGGTGTTATCTCTAGTGTTTAACACACGTCCACTCTGTTTGCTGGTGTTATCTCTAGTGTTTAACACACGTCCACCTTGTTTGCTGGTGTTATCTCTAGTGTTTAACACACGTCCACTCTGTTTGCTGGTGTTATCTCTAGTGTTTAACACACGTCCACCTTGTTTGCTGGTGTTATCTCTAGTGTTTAACACACGTCCTCTCTGTTTGCTGGTGTTATCGCTAGTGTTTAACACACGTCCACTCTGTTTGCTGGTGTTATTGCTAGTATAACACACGTCCACTATGTTTGCTGGTGTTATCTCTAGTGTTTAACACACGTCCACTCTGTTTGCTGGTGTTATCTCTAGTGTTTAACACACGTCCACTCTGTTTGCTGGTGTTATCTCTAGTGTTTAACACACGTCCACCTTGTTTGCTGGTGTTATCTCTAGTGTTTAACACACGTCCACCTTGTTTGCTGGTGTTATCTCTAGTGTTTAACACACGTCCTCTCTGTTTGCTGGTGTTATCTCTAGTGTTTAACACACGTCCACTCTGTTTGCTGGTGTTATCTCTAGTGTTTAACACACGTCCACTCTGTTTGCTGGTGTTATCTCTAGTGTTTAACACACGTCCACCTTGTTTGCTGGTGTTATCTCTAGTGTTTAACACACGTCCACCTTGTTTGCTGGTGTTATCTCTAGTGTTTAACACACGTCCACTCTGTTTGCTGGTGTTATCTCTAGTGTTTAACACACGTCCACTCTGTTTGCTGGTGTTATCTCTAGTGTTTAACACACGTCCACCTTGTTTGCTGGTGTTATCTAGTGTTTAACACACGTCCACTCTGTTTGCTGGTGTTATCTCTAGTGTTTAACACACGTCCACTCTGTTAGCTGGTGTTATCTCTAGTGTTTAACACACGTCCACCTTGTTTGCTGGTGTTATCTCTAGTGTTTAACACACGTCCACTCTGTTTGCTGGTGTTATCGCTAGTGTTTAACACACGTCCACTCTGTTTGCTGGTGTTATCTCTAGTGTTTAACACACGTCCACTCTGTTTGCTGGTGTTATCTCTAGTGTTTAACACACGTCCACCTTGTTTGCTGGTGTTATCTCTAGTGTTTAACACACGTCCACCTTGTTTGCTGGTGTTATCTCTAGTGTTTAACACACGTCCACTCTGTTTGCTGGTGTTATCTCTAGTGTTTAACACACGTCCACTCTGTTTGCTGGTGTTATCTCTAGTGTTTAACACACGTCCACTCTGTTTGCTGGTGTTATCTCTAGTGTTTAACACACGTCCACTCTGTTTGCTGGTGTTATCTCTAGTGTTTAACACACGTCCACTCTGTTTGCTGGTGTTATCTCTAGTGTTTAACACACGTCCACCTTGTTTGCTGGTGTTATCTCTAGTGTTTAACACACGTCCACTCTGTTTGCTGGTGTTATCTCTAGTGTTTAACACCCACTCTGTTTGCTGGTGTTATCTCTAGTGTTTAACACACGTCCACTCTGTTTGCTGGTGTTATCTCTAGTGTTTAACACACGTCCACTCTGTTTGCTGGTGTTATCTCTAGTGTTTAACACACGTCCACTCTGTTTGCTGGTGTTATCTCTAGTGTTTAACACCCACTCTGTTTGCTGGTGTTATCTCTAGTGTTTAACACACGTCCACTCTGTTTGCTGGTGTTATCTCTAGTGTTTAACACACGTCCACTCTGTTTGCTGGTGTTATCTCTAGTGTTTAACACACGTCCACTCTCTTTTCTGGTGTTATCGCGAGTGTTTCTCCAATGGCTGTCGCGAGGGCTTCTTTCAACCCTCACTGCGTCCCCTTGGACGATTTCCTTTCTTCGAAAGAAATCGGCCAAGGTCTCTTTAACCGGTAACTTTAAAAAAACTTCAACTTGGCTTTGGGGGGATCATTTACAATTTGTCCTGTTGTTTACTGATCATTTTTAAGTGTCGTAATTACTAGAAAAAACACAATATTTATTGTGCCCTTATTTTAGAAGTGGTACCAAGTGATGCTTCAGTAAGTTCTTCACTAAAATTCATATATCCTGCTAAAGTTAACATGATATATACGTAATGCTTCAAAGGTCGCTTTGTCACGAAGCTTGTGGTAGGTAAGTTAGATCCTGAGGAACCTTCCAAACGATGTTTGAGTTACCGTACTACAAAGTAGGCCTACTGGACCATACAAATCATTCCACCGCCGCAACATTCGCGAATGATGTATTGAAAGTGTTGTGACCTAGGGGATTACCAAAGGGGAAGCTCCTGGTCCAGTATTCGGATGCTCCGACGGCGTATATGCTGAAAGCCGCAAATGCTTTGAAGTTGTTCCAACCTGACATGGTCCAACTTACATGCTCGGCTCATGGACTACGGCATTTTGCGGAAGACATTAGAGCCAGGTTCCTCCAAGTGGGTGACCTGGTGGTCTAGGGGTAAGGTATCAGACTTCTGTATTAGGGGTCCGGAGTTCAATCCTCGGTCCCGGCACAGATTTATCTGATTGCCAAACCCTTCCTTCACCTCTGACAAGATGTGTATTAATCACAACTTGTGAATGTGTGGAATGCCAGGCCTCCACCGTGTTTCGGATTCCACGTTAAACTGTAGATCCTCCATTTCATCTCACAATCACCCTACCATTGCACATTAGCGTAAGTGCGTATAACCCGAACGGGTAGTAAGACACGGCGCTAATAATAATAATAATCCTCCAAGTGAAGACATTAATTTCGGAGAAAAAAAAAAAGCTGTTTGTGAACGCTCCAGACAAAGTCCAAACTTACAAACAGCACTTGCCAGATGGACTTTTGCCCCCGAAACAAGTTCTAGCAAGATGAGGAACATGAATAGAAACAAGCATTTTATACTATGAACATTTTGGAGCTGTGAAGTCAGTCGTAGATATTGTTCGACCTTGAGTGTCCGATATCCATGCGTGACCCTCAGAACGTATTCAGTGATACAAAAGTGGTTCAACTGCATACATCAGGAGCAACTTCAGTTGTCATTCGTTAAGTATAAAATGACTAGGAGCTTGTGGTCTTCCACTACAATAATCTAGGGGTGTAATGGAAAACTAAATTATTTAAAGCTAAGTGCTGTGCAAGACTAAACCGATGAAGGTGTTTCTAATAACTTGCGGGCAGTGTTAAAAAACAACAACGAGGATATTAAAGATTTCTCAGTGTGTGCCAAGGGAATGAGGTAGATCCCCTAGAGAACATTTCTACAGAGAAAATGTATCAGTTAAAATACGACCCAGTGACATCCTGAGACGTGGAAAGGACATTTTCTGTCTACAAGCATGTTATATGTGACAAGCGGTAAACAATGACCCCAGAAAGCATTTAAATGTCGGATAGTTATGTATTGTGCAGAAAGTAAAATCAAGTAATACATCAATGTCTGTGCCAATCACAAGGTAAACAAGGTAAATATATCAAATTGATAATAATAGAGATCAAGTGAAGGAGTAGTTGTAAAATATGAGACAGAAAAAGTGCAGAGAATGGTATAAATTATAAGGGATAATATAGGTACATAAAATTTAGTCCCAGAAAATACGAACTTTATAAGAATTAAGGTAAAACTTAATAATTGTGTTATAAGACATTAGACCCGCCTTGGTGGCATAGTCGGCTAACGCGCCAGTGGTGTTGAGCCAGACCACCAAGGACGGGGAGATCGAGGTTCGATTCTCGGTCGGGTGAACTGGGGGTGGTTTTTCCTAAATGGTTTTCCACTCTCCCTCCACGCAAATGCGGGTTCACTTCCTCTAAATTCAACCTTCCCAATTCCTAATCCATTAGTTTAATTAGTACTTAAGCGTATAACCCGAATGGGTAGTAAGACGCGTTGCTAAATATAAGAAATTAGAGGTTATGTGAAGAGTTGTTGCAATTGTTTCTCTGATATCAATTGCAACAACTCTTCACATAACCTCTAATTTCTTATAAAACAATTATTAAGTTTTACCTTAATTCTTATACTATAATAGGTTTTAAAGTTCGTATTTTCTGGGACTGAATATTTTATGTACCTAAATTATCCCTTATAATTTATACCATTCTCTGCACTTTTTCTGTCTTACATTTTACAACTATCTCCTTCACTTGATCTCTATTATTATCAATTTGATATATATTGTTCCTTATTATAATTCATTATGTTTTTTATGAAAGGTAAATATTGCTTGCTTGATAAGATATTTGTTTTATATGGTATTACATATTTAACTACACATTATTTCACTGAATGTTACTATATATTTTGCTTATGTTACTAAATAAGAATCCTAACTCTATTCATAACACTAACAACAACGTTAACCAACTGTGTCTCTATTGTACCTAGGTTTCTCAGATCCTGGGTTGTCACCATGGGAACAAAGACAACGTTACCGGATTCTGCGTGTGTGAGCAGGGCTGGACATCTGCCCCATTTGACCACGGTCATTCTCACTCTGGGGGTATCCGTTATCAAATGTGTAACATAGAGCTCCAGCCCCTGGAGCAACTAGGGTCAACCCTCAGACAGAACAGGTTCATCAGGCAAGCTGTAACCTTTACAACGACAGGGTGGCTTTCTGTTAGCTCAAATACCTAAATTAATTGGTTCAACTCTGGCTCCATATTCAACTTCTGGTTGTAACAAGAGGTTATCTAGTTAATATCTTGCTTCATATTCAACTACTGGTTGTAACAAGAGGTTCTCTAGTTAATATCTTGCTTCATATTCAACTACTAGTTGTAACAAGAGGTTCTCTAGTTAATATCGTCCTTCATATTCAACTACTAGTTGTAACAAGAGGTTATATAGTTAATATCGTCCTTCATATTCAACGACTAGTTGTAACAAGAGGTTCTCTAGTTAATATCGTCCTTCATATTCAACGACTAGTTGTAACAAGAGGTTCTCTAGTTAATATCTACCTTCATATTCAACTACTAGTTGTAACAAGAGGTTATATAGTTAATATCGTCCTTCATATTCAACTAGTAGTTGTAACAAGAGGTTATATAGTTAATATCGTCCTTCATATTCAACTACTAGTTGTAACAAGAGGTTGTATAGTTAATATCGTCCTTCATATTCAACTACTAGTTGTAACAAGAGGTTATATAGTTAATATCTACCTTCATATTCAACTACTAGTTGTAACAAGAGGTTATATAGTTAATATCGTCCTTCATATTCAACTACTAGTTGTAACAAGAGGTTATATAGTTAATATCGTCCTTCATATTCAACTACTAGTTGTAACAAGAGGTTCTCTAGTTAATATCGTCCTTCATATTCAACTACTAGTTGTAACAAGAGGTTCTCTAGTTAATATCGTCCTTCATATTCAACTAGTAGTTGTAACAAGAGGTTCTCTAGTTAATATCGTCCTTCATATTCAACTACTAGTTGTAACAAGAGGTTCTCTAGTTAATATCGTCCTTCATATTCAACTACTAGTTGTAACAAGAGGTTCTCTAGTTAATATCGTCCTTCATATTCAACTACTAGTTGTAACAAGAGGTCATATAGTTAATATCGTCCTTCATATTCAACTACTAGTTGTAACAAGAGGTTATATAGTTAATATCGTCCTTCATATTCAACGACTAGTTGTAACAAGAGGTTCTTTAGTTAATATCGTCCTTCATATTCAACTACTGGTTGTAACAAGAGGTTCTCTAGTTAATATCGTCCTTCATATTCAACTACTAGTTGTAACAAGAGGTTCTTTAGTTAATATCGTCCTTCATATTCAACTACTGGTTGTAACAAGAGGTTCTCTAGTTAATATCGTCCTTCATATTCAACTACTAGTTGTAACAAGAGGTTCTTTAGTTAATATCGTCCTTCATATTCAACTACTGGTTGTAACAAGAGGTTCTCTAGTTAATATCGTCCTTCATATTCAACTACTAGTTGTAACAAGAGGTTATATAGTTAATATCGTCCTTCATATTTAACTACTAGTTGTAACAAGAGGTTATATAGTTAATATCGTCCTTCATATTCAACTACTAGTTGTAACAAGAGGTTCTTTAGTTAATATCGTCCTTCATATTCAACTACTGGTTGTAACAAGAGGTTCTCTAGTTAATATCGTCCTTCATATTCAACTACTAGTTGTAACAAGAGGTTATATAGTTAATATCGTCCTTCATATTCAACTACTAGTTGTAACAAGAGGTTCTCTAGTTAATATCGTCCTTCATATTCAACTACTAGTTGTAACAAGAGGTTATATAGTTAATATCGTCCTTCATATTCAACTACTAGTTGTAACAAGAGGTTATATAGTTAATATCGTCCTTCATATTCAACTACTAGTTGTAACAAGAGGTTATATAGTTAATATCGTCCTTCATATTCAACTACTAGTTGTAACAAGAGGTTCTCTAGTTAATATCGTCCTTCATATTTAACTACTAGTTGTAACAAGAGGTTATATAGTTAATATCGTCCTTCATATTCAACTACTAGTTGTAACAAGAGGTTATATAGTTAATATCGTCCTTCATATTCAACTACTAGTTGTAACAAGAGGTTCTCTAGTTAATATCGTCCTTCATATTCAACTACTAGTTGTAACAAGAGGTTATATAGTTAATATCTATCTTCGTATTCAACGTTGTAACAAGATGTCTAACTTGACCATTGAAATGTTAGATGATATTTATTATAAAAATAACAAGGGAATCTTCTAATATTTAATGAGTGGGTGTACTCATCGTTGAATTTTTTTAGATATGATTTGAAAGTTTTTAAATTGATTATGTTTTGCTAATTGTTTTCATACTAAATAAATATTTAAGAGAAGTTCTCGCTGTTCACACGTGGACACTGGCAGCGTTGCCAGATTTTTATTTTTGCGAGTCGTTACTAAGATTGGTAAAGCTAAAAAAAGTGGGACATAGAAAAAATACAAATAAATATAAATTCTATTTTTACTTTCTAACGTCATAAAGACTATGTAAAGTAAAAATTAGGCCTGTATATTTTTATCACTGCGTTTTACTAACCCTCTTTACTATACGCATATGTAATAATTACGCTAATATGTCTGGGGTAACGAATGTTGAATTTAGAGGAAGTGTACCCGCATTTGCGTTGAGGTAGTATGGAATTTTGTTTTAGGGAAACCAACCTCAATACACCTGTCTTCGTATGGCGGGACTGACGCCAAAGACCAAATGGCCCCTGAAGTGGGTATAAATGATAAAAGTAGTTAGTTATTAACGATTTTTATAATTTTTACTTATACTTTGCAGATGATCTCCTCTGCGCAACAGTGCTCTTCTCTTGTTTTTTGTGTTTGTAAACTCAATTACAAGACATGTCCAAATTAACTTGTAGCCTACAAGCAACTCCGATTCTATAATTTGAACGGAGCACTTGTTTATCAGCTATGAACATTTCATATTCATCTGAGAAAATATTCTCTCTACAAAGTTTGTATGCTCAAAATATATTTAACTAATTTGAAAATAATTTTAGACCCTTTTCCGGAAATCACTTAAATAACAGTTTATTGAACAAGTCTTCAGATGAAATATTATAACGATCTTCTAAGTATTTTATACAATTACCATGGAAAGATTTGAAATCAACCATGGTTTTATTTTTCTGCGAATCTTTCAGTTTATTTTTTATAAATTGATTTGCTTGAAATACATAGCATTTGTCTTGAAGTCTTGATTGCAATCTAGTGCGAAACAGGCATAGCTCGGTGTTCATTTCTGTGATAGCCAACTCATTAGGTTGCGCTTCTTTCATTAATATTTCAAACAAGATCATCATATTATTAACAAAATTGAAATGGGCTCACTATATATATATATATAATGCCACGCGCTCGTACTCCGTCCCTACCAACCATTTGCCGCGTGATAAAACAAACATTATTTTGTTTATAAGGATACCATGTATTAAAGTAAAAATTTCACCTAAAAATCGGGAGTTTTAAGTTCCCACGGAAGACATTGATTTTTAGCTCTAAAATTGGGACGTCCCACAAAAATCGGAATGTCTGGCAATTAGCACTGTGTGTAGTTCTGACAACTAGCAGTCTGTTGTTGATTGTGTGTAGTTCTGACAACTAGCAGTCTGTTGTTGATTGTGTGTAGTTCTGACAACTAGCAGTCTGTTGTTGATTGTGTGTAGTTCTGACAACTAGCAGTCTGTTGTTGATTGTGTGTAGTTCTGACAACTAGCAGTCTGTTGTTGATTGTGTGTAGTTCTGACAACTAGCAGTCTGTTGTTGATTGTGTGTAGTTCTGACAACTAGCAGTCTGTTGTTAATTGTGTGTAGTTCTGACAACTAGCAGTCTGTTGTTAATTGTGTGTAGTTCTGACAACTAGCAGTCTGTTGTTGATTGTGTGTAGTTCTGACAACTAGCAGTCTGTTGTTAATTGTGTGTAGTTCTGACAACTAGCAGTCTGTTGTTGATTGTGTGTAGTTCTGACAACAAGCAGCCAGCAGTTTGTTGTTTTTCTTGTTCTAGCCATGAGTTTATATTTGACTAACACCGATGATGTCTATAGTTTGTGGAGCAAGTCTTTCTCCAGCCGATAACGTGCCAGAGGATGTGCGTGTAAGCGTCCTTTCCTCATTGTCCTCCTCATTCTGTTTGGACACACTAGTGACAAATAGTTCCTCATCGCTTGAGTCACTTTTAAATAATAATACAAACAAATTGCTACCCAGTTTGTTGGCAATCAAGTGTCGGACACTGGTGTTCCATAAGGTACGGCCGAAGGAACCGAAAGTATTTTTACAGTTTTTATAGAATTGAAATTTTTTGGCTAAAATAAATCAAATATTTCTCCAGTAGCAACATAGAATTTAGCTTTCTCCACAAGCTAATATCAACAGATCTTGAATATCTGTCAAGGGTGTCCTGAAATTTTGTCAAAAGTGTTTCTCTTTATTTAAAAAGTTTTGACAAAATTCCAGGACAACCTTGACAGATATTCAAGATCTATTGATATTAGCATGTGGAGAAAGCTAAATTCTATGTTTCTACTAGAGAAATATTTATTTATTTTAGCCAAAAAAATGTAATGCTATAAAAACTGTTAAATTACTCGCACTCCCTTCTGCCTCACCATACATGTACGCCACAAACACTAGGTTTTCTTTCTCTTCAGTCGATCACTCGCTTTGCAACAGAGCTATGAGCAGTGGCGTAACTATAGGGTGGCATTGGTGGAAAAATGACATAGGCCCACGCCCAAAAATGGGGCTGCCCACCTACTACCCAAAATTAATTTGGTAAGAGATGAAAGTGCTGTCTTCTAAGCCTATTTCTGTTTCGTGAATATATTACTATTCAATCAAAAATTACTCACTAATCACTTTGTTGTGCATAATTTCATGTTCTACAAAATAAAAAAGCTCTGTAGGTAGATATGTTTCTGTAAAATAAATATTTAAACAAGATATATGCAAATTTCAAAAAATAAGCTTGAAGAAAACTAAAGACAATTCGCAGAGATCAAAGTAAGAAGAAAGGAGTTTTATTTTCAGTATCAATTTTATTAGAAAAATGTAGACCTGAATTACGTAATTTATCAAATAATTCCAATCATAAATGCCAATGTAATCCGTTATAATCTACAATTAAACATAAGATTTGAAGGGGGGGGGATATATTTCTAGAGGGGGAGGGAGGCACCATGAAGGTTTTGTCACGGGCCCAATACTGCCTAGTTATTATTTATTATTATTATTTAGCACCGCGTCTTACTACCCGTTTGGGTTATACGCTTAAGTACTAACTACGCTAATGGGTTAGGAATTGGGAAGGTTGAATATAGAGGAAGTGAACCCGCATTTGCGTGGAGGTAGAGTGGAAAACCATTTAGGAAAAACCACCCCCAGTTCACCCGACCGAGATTCGAACCTCGATCTCCCCGTCCTCAGCGGTCGAGCTCAACACGACTAGCGCGTTAGCTAACTACGCCACCGAGGCGGGTACTGCCTAGTTAAGCCCCTGAATACGGGTGCACCCAATCAACACCTCAAAATCAACTTATGGTGATCACTCTCTATACCTACAGTAGCCCCGTGGCTTCTTTGGTGCTGACTGACAGTTCACAGCTGCTAAGCACATGTTTTTTTGCAGATCATATGGTTCGGCGTAGGGATACACAATTTGGTCTGGTAACTTTTTAAAGCCATCAGCTCTTAGCTGTGAGCTGTCATTCAGCACCAAAGAAGCCATGGGGCTACTGTAGCTACATTGTATGAATACCTCGAGCAAGATTATCAAAGTTCTCTATTATTCCAGGATATCAGATAAATCCTTAGATAAACTGTTCAATATCCTTAAAGAAACTCAGGGCGGGCTTGTAAGTTGTAACTGTACAAATAAACTTATCCTTATTAAAGACTTCAACTATTTTAACACTGGTGAACCGCCACGAAACTATATCTCGTGTGAAAGTGAAGGCTAAGTGTTTTGCAGTTTTTATATCAAAACATATTTTGGTCATAGTATTATTATTATTATTATTATTATTATTATTAGCACCGCGTCTTACTACCCGTTTGGGTTATACGCACTTACGCTAATGTGTAATGGTAGGGTGATTGTGAGATGAAATGGAGGACCTACAGTTTAACGTGGGATCCGAACCACAGTGGAGGCCTGGCATTCCACACATTCACAAGTTGTGATTAATACACGTCTTGTCAGGGGTGAAGGAAGGGTTCGGCAATAAGATAAATCTGTGCCGGGACCGAGGTTTGAACCCCCGGACCCTCAGCACAGAAGTCTGTTGGTCATAGTAAATAAAATATTGCTCCAGTAGAATCATAGAGTTTAACTTTCTTCACGTGGTGATGTCAACAGTTGTTGAACATCTGTCGAGGGTGTCCTGAAATTTAATGGCACCTTTTTCTCTTCATTTAAAAGACTTGTCATTTAATGCCACCCCGCTCATGGTAGATATTCAACGACTATTGATATCGCCATGTGAAGAAAATTAAACTCTATACTTGTACTGGAGCAATATTTGATTTATTTGTCCAACAAAAGTTTTGATTTAAAAACTACAAAAACCCTGGCCTTTTCTCGCGTTCCCTACATCCCCACCTTGAGCCGGCCGATTCCCCAATACATTTGACCGGTGACATTTGTGTGTAATAACGTCCTTGACTGAGTTCCCTCCAGTTTGTGACCTGCAGTATCACCCTCTCATTGTTGGTGGGGGGGTTTATGCTCCACATGGCCTGGAGATTCCTCAGGTCCAGAGTGCCGAGAGCACAATATAAGTGAGACAGGAACACAGCATCCTGGAAAGATTCAGCTCCAGGAGGATTTCAACTATGTTGTTTATAGTAAAGTTATGTAAAGCTAAATATTGTTTTAAAAGTTGGATTAATAAATACAAATGTGTTGAAGCCAAACTCTGTTGAATGATTGGCCGATTATTGTTTTATTATTTGTTTCTTTGGAAGGCGGTTGTTTGTTTCAACAAGAACAATGACAGAGATACATCAAGCTCTCCTCGCTTCGAATGAGTGGGGAGTTGAACTTTTGGAGGATCTTGCAATTGGGACCTCATGGGAGGTTCCTAGTGGCTTGTACCTCCTGAACTAAACACAGGGAGGTTTATAGTGACCTGTACCTCCTGAACTAAACACAGGGAGGTTTATAATGACTTGTACCTTCTGAACTAAACACTGGGAGGTTTATAGAGACCTGTACCTCCTGGACTAAGCACAGGGAGGTTTATAGTGACCTGTACCTCCTGAACTAAGCACAGAGAGGTTTATAGTGACTTGTAACTCCTGAACTAAACACAGGAGGTTTATAGTGACTTGTAACTCCTGGACTAAGCATAGGGAGGTTTATAGTGACCTGTACCTCCTGAACTAAGTACAGAGAGGTTTATAGTGACCTGTACCTCCTGAACTAAGAACAGAGAGGTTTATAGTGACTTGTAACTCCTGGACTAAGCATAGGGAGGTTTATAGTGACCTGTACCTCCTGGACTAAGCACAGAGAGGTTTATAGTGACCTGTACCTCCTGAACTAAGAACAGGGAGGTTTATAGTGGCTTGTACCTCCTGAACTAAATACAGGGAGGTTTATAGTAACCTGTAACACCTGGACTAAGCACAGAGAGGTTTATAGTGACCTGTACCTCCTGAACTAAGCACAGAGAGGTTTATAGTGACTTGTAACTCCTGGACTAAGCACAGGGAGGTTTATAGTGACTTGTACCTCCTGAACTAAGCACAGAGAGTTTTATAGTGACTTGTAACTCCTGGACTAAGCATAGGGAGGTTTATAGTGACCTGTAACTCCTGAACTAAACACAAAGAGGTTTATAGTGACTTGTACCTCCTGGACTAGGCACAGGTAGGTTTATAGTGACTTGTACCTCCTGGACTAAATACAAGGAGGTTTATAGTGACCTGTACCTCCTGGACTAAGCACAGGGAGGTTTATAGTGACCTGTACCTCCTGGACTAAGCACAGGGAGGTTTATAGTGACCTGTACCTCCTGGACTAAGCACAGGGAGGTTTATAGTGACTTGTAACTCCTGAACTAAACACAGGGAGGTTTATAGTGACTTGTACCTCCTGAACTAAGCACAGAGAGGTTTATAGTGACTTGTACCTCCTGGACTAAGCACAGGGAGGTTTATAGTGACCTGTACCTCCTGGACTAAGCATAGGGAGGTTCATAGTGACTTGTACCTCCTGGACTAAGCACATGAAGGTTTATAGTGACTTGTACCTCCTGGACTAAGCACAGGTAGGTTTATAGTGACCTGTACCTCCTGGACTAAGCACAAGGAGGTTTATAGTGACCTGTACCTCCTGGACTAAGCACAGGGAGGTTTATAGTGACCTGTACCTCCTGGACTAAGCACAGGGAGGTTTATAGTGACTTGTACCTCCTGGACTAAGCACAGGGAGGTTTATAGTGACTTGTACCTCCTGGACAAAGCACAGGGAGGTTTATAGTGACTTTTACCTTCTGAACTAAGCACAGGAGGTTTATAGTGACCTGTACCTCCTGGACTAAGCACAAAGAGGTTTGTAGTGACCTGTACCTCCTGGACTAAGCACAGGGAGGTTTATAATGACTTGTACATTCTGAACTAAGCACAGGGATGTTTATAGTGACTCGTACCTCCTGGACTAAGCACAGGGAGGTTTATAGTGACTTGTACCTCCTGGACTAAGCACAGGGAGGTTTATAGTGACTTGTACCTCCTGGACTAAGCACAGGGAGGTTTATAGTGACCTGTACCTCCTGGACTAAGCACAAGGTGGTTTGTAGTGACTTGTACCTCCTGGACTAAGCACAGGGAGGTTTATAGTGACTTGTACCTCCTGAACTAAACACATAGAGGTTTATAGTGGCTTCTACCTCCTGGACTAATCAAAAGGAAGTTTATAGTGGCCAAGGCCTCGTACACAAGCACATTTTAATAATCTACGTTTGATTTTTTGTTCTTTTAGACCTAGCTCGAAAGTTTTCTCTAATATCTGCCGTGTTATTTCAGTTTATTAAATGTGTGGAACTGAGCGTGAGCAAGATACGATCTGTGGCCTTGTTAATTTGCTCGTTCCCTACTGAACTTCGATTGTTCCAACTGGGAGCAACAACGTTTGTCTAGAGTGGTGGTAAGTGTCACCCATCAGTACTTAGTCCCGTGATTACCACCCTTACCGACATCACTCGAGTATTGGTGCTCTCCCATCACGTGTCAATAATCCCCGGTCTGTTAAATGGAAAGGGGGGGTAGGGAGATAAACTAAACAGAATAAGTGATCGCAATTGGCCCTACTAGCATTGCTCCAGCTGAGGGCGGGGCTTAGAAATAGATGGGCGGAATTGACATTGTGTCAGATTGAACACGCCCCTTTAAAAAAATTGTAAGCCAACTGGGAGCAACTTCCGGTGATTTACAGAGCTCCACCTTTGTATCCCTTTTTTAGACAAAGTCAGCAAGTAGTGGCATCTCTCGGACAACTCTAGTACTGCAACGTTGGGGGTTTTGACTTTTATTGGCTGGAATAGGAGAGCTGTTAGTACTTCTGACTTCTTCTGGCTGGAATAGGAGAGCTGTTAGCACTCCTGACTTCTGCTGGCTGGAATATGAGAGCTGTTAGCACTCCTGACTTCTGCTGGTTGGAATATGAGAGCTGTTAGCACTCCTGACTTATGTTGGCTGGAATAGGAGAGCTGTTAGCACTCCTGACTTCTGCTGGCTGAAATATGAGAGCTTTTAGTACTCCTGACTTAGTTGGCTGGAATAGGAGAGATGTTAGCACTCCTGACTTCTGCTGACTGGAATAGGAGAGATGTTAGCACTCCTGACTTCTGCTGGCTGGAATAGGAGAGCTGTTAACACTCCTGACTTCTGCTGGATGAAATATGAAAGCTGTTAGTACTCATGACTTCTGCTGGCTGGAATAGGAGAACTGTTAACACTCCTGACTTCTGCTGGCTGAAATATGAGAGCTGTTAACACTCCTGACTTCTGCTGGCTGAAATATGAGAGCTGTTAACACTCCTGACTTCTGATGGCTGAAATATGAGAGCTGTTAGCACTCCTGACTTCTGCTGACTGGAATAGGAGAGCTGTTAGCACTCCTGACTTCTGATGGCTGAAATATGAGAGATGTTAGCAGTCCTGACTTCTGCTGACTGGAATAGGAGAGCTGTTAGCACTCCTGACTTCTGCTGGCTGGAATAGGAGAGCTGTTAGCACTCCTGACTGGAATAGGAGAGCTGTTAGCACTCCTGACTTCTGCTGGCTGGAATAGGAGAGCTGTTAGCACTCCTGACTTCTGCTGGCTGGAATAGGAGAGCTGTTAGCACTCCTGACTTCTGCTGGCTGAAATATGAGAGCTGTTAGCACTCCTGACTTCTGCTGACTGGAATAGGAGAGCTGTTAGCACTCCTGATTTCTGCTGGCTGGAATAGGAGAGCTGTTAGCACTCCTGACTTCTGCTGGCTGGAATATGAGAGCTGTTAGTACTTATGACTTCTGCTGGCTGGAATAGGAGAGCTGTTAGCACTCCTGACTTCTGCTGGCTGGAATAGGAGAGCTGTTAGCACTCCTGATTTCTGCTGGCTGGAATAGGAGAGCTGTTAGCACTCCTGACTTCTGCTGGCTGGAATATGAGAACTGTTAGTACTTATGACTTCTGCTGGCTGGAATAGGAGAGCTGTTAGCACTCCTGACTTCTGCTGGCTGAAATATGAGAGCTGTTAGCACTCCTGACTTCTGCTGACTGGAATAGGAGAGTTGTTAACACTCCTGATTTCTGCTGGCTGGAATAGGAGAGCTGTTAGCACTCCTGACTTCTGCTGGCTGGAATATGAGAGCTGTTAGTACTTATGACTTCTGCTGGCTGGAATAGGAGAGCTGTTAGCACTCCTGACTTCTGCTGGCTGGAATATGAGAGCTGTTAGTACTTATGACTTCTGCTGGCTGGAATAGGAGAGCTGTTAGCACTCCTGACTTCTGCTGGCTGGAATATGAGAGCTGTTAGTACTTATGACTTCTGCTGGCTGGAATAGGAGAGCTGTTAGCACTCCTGACTTCTGCTGGCTGGAATAGGAGAACTGTTAACACGCCTGACTATAGTGAGACTACTAACAGGAATAGGAAAGATGTTAGCACTCCTGACTATAATGGGACTATTTGCTGATTTAACCGTAATTGCTATCGAACGTAAAGCTAATATAAGGTTATAAACGAGTTATTAGCCTACATCACATTCAATATAATTGTGTGGGAATTGGTTATATTTATCACCGCGTCTCACTACCTGTTCAGGTTATATGGCATAGGGCCTATGTAGGCCTACTAATCACGCCACTGAGTTAGGGATGAGTAAAGTTGAATCTAGAGGAAGTGTAGGTACCCACATATTCTGTGTAGAGGGAGAGACTAAAACCAATTAGGTAAAAATACCCCAGTAGACCTACACCCGATCGGGATTTGAAACTTTAATATCCCTGTCATCGGTAGTCTAATCTATTTCTAAAGTCACTCCTCAGACCATGCGGCCACTGAAGCAGCTTTTGTGGAGTAGTTAACTGTTGTCTAATAAAGTAAACACACATTCGCGTGGATGGAGGAGGGGGAACAACGTAGTTGTGAAAACCATCTTCAGTTCTACATGGCGCAATTTAATCCCAAACATACTCATCGCAGGTGCAGTGCAGGTGGGTTTAATATAATAATAAACATAACAACAGATAATTATTGACATTAACCAAACTTCAAATATTGGCCTACTACCGTAAATTGTTTACATTTTGTAATGACATGATAAGCTTCTCAACTAAAATGTCCTGCCGATTATAGGGAGATCGAGGTCTACCGAGGGTGCTTTTCCAAAACAGTTTTCCACTCTACCTCCACGCAAATGGGGATACACTTCTTCTATATACAACTTTCCTCATCCCTAAATAATTCGCGTAATTAGTACGTATGCGTACAATCTAAATAGAGATTAAAACGTGGTGCTAAATAATAAAAGCTTGTAAATGTGTCTCAAGAGGATAAAGCCTGTAGACTACTGCAATTCAAGAGTGACGGAGCACCCTGTTTTTTTTATAGACGTGTTTCCGGTTCCTGGAATAGCCTATAGCACTCCATATTGGCACCGTAAATCCTCTACAACCTCCCACGTCTGACTCACCTTAGCCTAATACATCGTCTAGTCGGCAGTTGATTAACTGCTGCAATGAATGTCAACCCAGGGATCACTCTGATTACAACCCTTTCACCCCTTGACTACACACAATGAGGGGTGGTCGCCACTCCCTGCTGGTGTCTACCTCAATAACAGTAACACTTTCCGTGTCGGGACCAATAAACATGATCCAAGAAGGATCTGAAACACAGATTGTACATCAATATCTTGCAAGGAGGAATGTTTGTTCAAACATCAACATCTTGCGAGAAGGAAACTACTAACATCAACATCTTGCAAAGAGGAAACTTCTAACATCAACATCTTGCGAGGAGGAAACTATTAACATCAACATCTTGCGAGGAGAAGGAATGTACTAACATCAATATCTTGCAAAGATGAATGTACTCATATTAACCTTTTGCAAGGAGGAATGTAGCCTACTAACATTAACCCTACAAGCCACACCAAAACTAGTTTATCAACATGATATTATCAACCCCACAAGCCACACCAGAACTTGTGTGTAGACATGATATTATCAACTCTACAAGACACATTAGAACTAGTTTATCAACATAATATTATCAACCCTACAAGCCACACCAGAACTTGTGTGTAAACATGATCTTATCAACCCTACAAGACAAGCTTGCTCTTACAATGTTTCCCTAGCACTAACAAAGAGATATTTGAGTTACTAGATATTATTTTATTAATAAACTGAGTAGAAAAAGTGTCGGCCTGTTAAAACTGAGCCTTTTACCGAGTGTTTATTTCCTGGCAAGCTACAAAACCTTTATTTCAGCTCCCATCAGATAGCGAGCGCTCTAAAACTACTGACGGTATTATTGGTTATTTGGTTCGACAACATCACTATGCTTTTATCGACAATGATACGAAATAAAACAACATTGTAGGAAAGTAGAAAAGAGCTCAAGTTTTGGGAAGGGAAGCTTGTAAAAGCTAGAAGATATTTATCGCCGTTTGTTGACGTTTTGTTGCCATGGAAACCACTGCGGAAATTCCTGATAACAAAATGTTAACGGCGCGGCCGAACTAAGTACGGTGGGTGAGATTGGCCGCTGGTTTATTTACAGCAAATTGAATTATCAACTTTATTCTCTTTGGAAAGATTATTAGTGTTCCAACAACAATAGGCTGGAATGTGTTCTAAAGATACTAGGCTGAGTTGTGTGCCAACAATACTACTCAATCCTGTTTTCCAACAATACTACTTTATCCTATGTCCCAACAATAAGTTACTGCTTTGGAGAGGGTTCCAACAATACTACTCGGAGCTGTTTTCTAATAATAAGTTACTAGTCTAGGCCGTGTTCCAACAACATTACTCTAGGAGGTGTTCCAACAATAACTTAAGTTATTGCTTTGAGTTAGTGTTCCAACACTATTAATTTAGCCTGTGTTCCAACAATACTAATGTGGGTAGTCTTATAACTAATACTACTATAGGTAGTGGTATAACAATACTACTTTGGGCTGTGTTCTAATAGTAAGTTACTGCTCTGGGTAGGGTTCCAACAATATTTCTCTGGGCATTGTTATAACAATACTACTCAGGCCAGTGTTCTAAACATACGACTAAGGACAGAGTTCTAATAAAACTACTCAGTGCAATGTTCCAACAATACTATTCTGGGCAATGTTCTAACAATACTGTTCTGGTCAGGGTTCCAACATTACTACTTTGGTCAATGTTATAACAATACTACTCAGGGCAATGTTCCAACAATAGACCTACTACTCTGGGCAATGTTCCAACAATACTATTCTGGTCAATGTTCCAACAATATTATTCTGGGCAGTGTTCCAACAATAATACTACGGGCAATGTTCCAACAATACTACTCTGGTCAATGTTCCAACAATAATACTACGGGCAATGTTCCAACAATACTACTCTATCCTGTGTTCTAACAATATTACTCTGGGCAGTGTTCCAACAATACTACTCTATCCTGTGTTCTAACAATATTACTCTGGGCAGTGTTCCAACAATACTACTCTATCCTGTGTTCCAACAATATTATACTTTGGGCAATGTTCCAACAATACTACTCAGGGCAATGTTCCAACAATATTACTCTTGGCAGTGTTCCAACAATACTATTCTGGGTAGTGTAAAACAATAGTCCATTACTCTGGACAGTGTTATAACAATACTACTCTGGGTATTGAAAAACAATAGTCTATTACTCTGGATAGTGTTATAACAATACTACTCTGGGCAATGTTATAACAATATTACTATGGGTAGTGTTCCAACCATACTACTCAAAGGCAGTGTTATAACAATACTACACTGGGTAGTGTAAAACAATAGTCTATTACTCCAGGCAATGTTATTACAATACTACTCTGGGTAGTGTAAGACAATAGTCTATTACTCCAGGCAATGTTATTACAATACTACTCTGGGTAGTGTAAAACAATAATCTATTACTCCAGGCAATGTTATAACAATACTACTCTGAGTAGTGTAAGACAATAGTCTATTACTCTGGGCAATGTTATAACAATACTACTCTGGTTAGTGTAAAACAATAGTCTATTATTCAGGGCGGTATTCCAGCAATACTACTCTGGGCAATGTTATAACATTACTACTCTGGGTAGTGTAAGACAATAGTCTATTACTCTGGGCGATGTTCTAACAATACTATACTTTTCAATGTTTAGTCAAAAGAATGTTTAAAAATTGGGATACTCATATATTAACTATCGTCATAACCTCCCTGCTTTTATAAATCATATCATTTAATTGAATGGTATAGGAGCTAATTTAAAATGTATACGTTAAAAATGTAAAATGTTAAAAATATCCATAACATTTTGATACTATCTTATCATGAAATGTAGTGCAAGAACGGTGCTTGGATTGATTTTACGTATGGTATAAACCAGGCCTTGTACTGCCTGAGAAGTTGATAATAAATTTAGGCTATGTAATAAATTAAGATGTGTGTTGAATATGAACAGATAAAGAGGGCAATGATTAATGTAGTTTATGTAATGAACTAAAACTCATGTGGAGTGTGAACCAGGCCTTGTATAGATCAAGACATTGATGATGAATGTAGGCTATATAAGGAATTAAGACCTGTATGGAGTGTGAACCAGGCCTTGTTTATATAAAGAGGTTGATGATGAATGTAGTTGATGTAATGAATTAAGACTTGTGTGGAGTGTGAACCAAGCCTTGTTTATATAAAGAGGTTGATGATGAATGTATTCTATGTAATGACTTAAGACTGGTGTGGAGTGTGAACCAGGCCTTGTATAGATAAAGAGGTTGATAATGAATGTAGTCTATGTAATAACTTAAGACTTGAGTGGAGTGTGAACCAGGCCTTGTTTATATAAAGAGGTTGATGATGAATGTAGTCTATGTAATGAATTAAGACGTGTGGAGTGTGAACCAGGCCTTGTATAGATAAAGAGGTTGATGATGAATGTAGGCTATATAAGGAATTAAGACTTGTGTGGAGTGTGAACCAGGCCTTGTATAGATAAAGAGGTTGATGATGAATGTATTCTATGTAATGACTTAAGATTTGTGTGGAGTGTGAACCAGGCCTTATATAGATAAAGAGGTTGATGATGAATTTAGTCTATGTAATAACTTAAGACTTGAGTGGAGTGTACATAAAGACGATGATGAATGCAGGCTATATAATGACTTAAGATTTGTGTGGAGTGTGAACCAGGCCTTATATAGATAAAGAGGTTGATGATGAATTTAGTCTATGTAATAACTTAAGACTTGAGTGGAGTGTACATAAAGACGATGATGAATGCAGGCTATATAATGAATTAAGACTTGTGTGGAGTGTGAACCGGACCTCATGATGAATGTAGGCTATATAATGAATTAAGACTTGTGCGGAGTGTGAACCAGGCCTTGTACAGACCAAAAGGAAGAGGGTGATTGTGACTTGAATCGCTAAGTAGTCTCAGTCAGGAGGAAGTCTTGCTGTGCGGGAAGCCTGGTTTGAGCATCCATCTCTTTTATTGGGCCGTCCATTGTAGAGATTTGAAAGCTCAAGAAGGGGTTGAAAGATATCAACATTATTTAATACTTAGAGTTGGTAAAATAATTTAAGAGTTAAATAAGCTCAACACCATCATTGTATAGTCTGGGGAACATGAACACATGACGAGTAACAATCGCCTCCAACTATCACTATTGTTACATGACGAGTATTAGTTACCTGCAACTATCACTATTGTTACATGACGAGTATTAGTTACCTCCAACTATCACTATTGTTACATGACGAGTATTAGTTACCTGCAACTATCACTATTGTTACATGACGAGTATTAGTCACGTGCAACTATCACTATTGTTACACGAAGAGTGACAGTCACCTCCAACTATCACTATTGTTACACGAAGAGTAACAATCACCTCCAACTATCACTATTGTTACATGACGAGTATTAGTTACCTGCAACTGTCACACTTGTTACATGAAGAGTAACAATCACCTCCAACTATCACACTTGTTACACGAAGAGTATTAGTCACCTCCAACTATCACACTTGTCACACGAAGAGTGACAGTCACCTCCAACTATCACTATTGTTACATGACGAATATTAATTACCTGCAACTGTCACACTTGTTACACGAAGAGTAACAGTCACCTCCAACTATCACTATTGTTACATTAAGAGTAACAGTCACCTCCAACTATCACTATTGTTACATGACGAATATTAATTACCTGCAACTGTCACACTTGTTACACGAAGAGTGACAGTCACCTCCAACTATCACTATTGTTACATTAAGAGTAACAGTCACCTCCAACTATCACTATTGTTACATTAAGAGTAACAGTCACCTCCAACTATCACTATTGTTACATGACGATTATTAGTTACCTGCAACTATCACACTTGTTAAACGAAGAGTGACAGTCACCTCCAACTATCACTATTGTTACAAGAAGAGTATTAGTTACCTGCAACTATCACACTTGTTAAACGAAGAGTGACAGTCACCTCCAACTATCACTATTGTTACAAGAAGAGTATTAGTTACCTGCAACTGTCACACTTGTTACACGAAGAGTAACAGTCACCTCCAACTATCACTATTGTTACATGGCGATTATTAGTCACCTGCAATTATCACACTTGCTAAGCAAAGAGTGACAGTCACCTCCAACTATCACTATTGTTACATGACAAGTATTAATCACCTTCAGCTATAACACTTGTTAAATGACGAGTAACAGTCACCTCCAACTATAACACTTGTTACGTGACGAGTAGCAGTCACCCCCAAATATCACTCTTGTCACATGAAGAGTAACAGTCACCTCCAACTATAACACTTCTTACATGTTGAGTAACAATCGCCTCTAACTATAGGCCTGACACTTGTTATATGAGCATGTTCGTGATACATGTATAGAGTTATTGGCATATTATAGAGCTAGTTGGCCTGTATTGAGTGACTTTTTTTAGGGTTATTAATAAGGCTCAGATTTTGAATAAATATCATCATTTTTTGGTAAATCACAGTCTATGCTTGTGAGTAGTTAAACGGTTATTTTCATTATCCTTTGATTTTATAAATGTAGTCTATATTAAAATAAGTTTTTTAAATCTTCTTTATTATTTTGATTATTTGATTAAATGTAATATATGTAAAATAAGATTTTTTTATTTTATGAATACTCAAACATAAGATGTTTCACCACAAGACGTTTGTCATACTTATAGGATAATGCAGGCTTCATATAAACTTTGTACACTTTTCTACGTCTGTGCTAGGAAAATTCAAATTCCTGACGAAGCACTGCAACTAAGTTGGAAATAATATATCGCTTCCGAAGCAGGTACTACATGTTTAACTTAACGCAAGAGTTTTATTTTCTAAACCTTTTTCCGATGCATACAGACATATTTTAATTTCAATTTTTAAAAGTCGCGTTTGATCTATTCATGTGCATTCTTTTCCAGTTATCGTTTACGTTTTCGGATCAATTTTTTGTACATTTAAATAATTTGCTTACATAATTCTAATATCATTATATTGTTCATTTTTATGACAATTTTATGGTCATCAAAATCTTGTCTGTGGTATTTTCGTAACAGATGGTAAACTATAGTAATTTTGATAATGAGCTTATCTGGTGAAGCTGGTTTTTAAAGTCAAGCCTCGAGCCACTCTTGAGCTATTAATTAACTATAAGTGCTTAATTACTTATAAACTTGTATAATTAAACAGGAAACAGAATGTTGAGCATTTTGACTCTTACACCTGGTTCATAAGTTCAAGTTTAATTTATCGGCACATAAATAAATATCTCGATTGACTACTAAATAAAATGTTAAATAACAATCCTATTACTATACTAATGTTAGGCCTATATAATAGTATGTGTGACATTTAGAAGTAAAACGGAATATTGGGTATGTTGGGAGCCCTGTCATGTATTATGGCCGCATCTTATATATATCTTATAATTTGATAATCTCATTTCCTGTAATAAAAAAGCGGCTGACCCGATCTTGACCAACGATCACTCGTTTAAAGGCAAGGGGTCCAGGATACGACAAAACTCAAAAGTAAGAATATACAAGTCAGTGGTAAGAACGATATTAACATATGCAGAGACACTAAGAGAATCTAAACGCATCCAACAACAGCCGGAGGGCGCGGAAACGCGAGTATTGAGAGAAATCACTACTAGACAGAGAAAGAAACGAGAACATAAGAGAATCTTGTCAAATCAACCCCATCACTGAATGGATAGCTTCACGTAGGAGGTAATAGAACCAACATATTGACAGGATACAAGAATACAGAATTGTCGAAATAGCAAGAGACAAAAGACCTTCAGGGAGGAGAATGCATGGAAGACTCAGGACAACCTTTAGAGACCTTGGAATGGAACAGGCCAAAACAATAAATAAGAAGATAATTCCAGGATGTCGGAAAAAATATTATCTTCCAGCTAGAAACAAATTTCCCTATCGAAACTCCAACTTTCCCGCTGTGTGCGCAGTACAATCGTTCTTTGTAAACATCACCATGGAAACCATGAACTGTGTATTATCCCGGATTATTTATGAAATGGTTTTTTTTTTTTAAATATAATTTCAAAAAATTTAGGCTAACGTTCTGACAGGTTAGAAACGTTTAACTCTCAAGTTTAAAGAGTTTTTTTTTTAAAAATGTGTAATAACTTACATAAAACCCTACAAAACAATCCAATACTATCTTAAAATGTTATGTTACGACCCAATCAAAACATGAGTTTATTTGAGAGAGGAAGACTATATCTATGTTTCTAACCACTTCCTAAATAATCCGGTATTTCTAAACGTCTGCAACACGTCTCAATGTTCTACCATACAGCACCCTTAAAGTTCTACCATACAGCACCCTTAAAGTTCTACCATACAGCACCCTTAAAGTTCTACCATACAGCACCCTTAAAGTTCTAATTGTGGTAACCTGCAACCACTTGGTTGTGGCCAAGAAATGGGGCCAATCTTATATCTTTGTACTGTCGAGTAAGTAATATAAATTAAGACAGAATGTTCACGTTTAGTAACGTTGGTCGATAAATCACATATCGAAGGAATTTCCTTCCCACAGATCCTCGTCTCGCAAACAAATGTCTTACTGATCTGACATATTATAAAATAGATTGCAGGGTTGTTTTTTTTTACTTCTTTCTAACGTTTCAAAATAGACCCAACATGAATGAGTTCTTTTGAATTATTCAAACTCATCCTTAATTGCTTTCTGTAATTAGTGCTGGATTAAATTCACAAAAGATTTAAAGATAAATTCTGACAAGATACATAGCCTATATTTTCTTATAAAAACTATTTTATTAAATGCTTACTTTATACACCCTATATATATACAATCTTGTTTGCAACCTGGGACAACATACAAGAGTCTATTCTCTTGTTTACAGCATACAAAAATGTATGATCTTGTTTACCATGTAAAACAGTTTATTACCTTGTTTATAACCTGGGACAACATACAACAGTTTACAACATAAAACAATTTATTATATTGTTTACAATCTGGGACAACATACAACAGTATTTTCTCTTGTTTACAACCTGGGATAACATACAACCATCTATTCTCTTGTTTACAACATAAAACAATGTATTAGATTGTTTACAATCTGGGACAACATACAACAGTATTTTCTCTTGTTTACAACCTGGGATAACATACAACCATCTATTCTCTTGTTTACAACATAAAACAATGTATTATATTGTTTACAATCTGGGACAACATACAACAGTATTTTCTCTTGTTTACAACCTGGGATAACATACAACCATCTATTCTCTTGTTTACAACATAAAACAATGTATTATATTGTTTACAATCTGGGACAACATACAACAGTATTTTCTCTTGTTTACAAACTGGGACAGCATACAACAATCTATTCTCTTGTTTACAACCTCTAGAAAAAACAAAATAGTATACATCACATGTCACTGTGGGGACCGAAAGTTCTTTTCAGGATATCAGGGCACGCTGTTGATTAAAAACGATTGAAAATGCACAATGAATATATATCAAGGTTTTGATTATTAAAAAATAAAACAACACATACACAGATTTAGTTACAACTAACCAAGCCATTGACTTAAATAATCAGTCATGAATAGGTCAAGTCTGTAAATTAATACGTGAATGAGGACACATCAATATAATTAATTTAAATAAACAGCTAATTGATAAGATCACAAAATGATTAACTAAATATTCACACACCTGTCTATTATAATGTTCTGTCACTGTACAATTTGCAGTTGACGTTTAAGTCACACCATCATTGGTGCCCGCGCAAGACACATTGCGCTGACCCACGTCACACGAACAATAGACTCGCTGATCCATTCCCGGACACGCTAACCCACTCGCCGGACTTGCTGGACACGCTGGCTCACTCGCCGGACTTGCTGGACACGCTAGCTCACTCGCCGGACTTGCTGGACACGCTAACCCACTCGCCGGACTTGCTGGCCATGCTAACCCACTCGCCGGACTTGCTGGACACGCTAACCCACTTGCCGGACTTGCTGGACACGCTAGCCCACTCGCCGGACTTGCTGGACACGCTGGCTCACTCGCCGGACTTTCTGGACACGCTAGCCCACTCGCCGGACTTGCTGGACACGCTAACCCACTCGCCGGACTTGCTGGACACGCTGGCTCACTCGCCGAATTTGCTGGCCATGCTAACACACTCGCCGGACTTGCTGGACATGCTAGCTCACTCGCCGGACTTGCTGGACACGCTAGCCCACTCGCCGGACTTGCTGGCCATACTAACCCACTCGCCGGACTTGCTGGACACGCTAACCCACTCGCCGGACTTGCTGGACACGCTGGCTCACTCGCCGGACTTGCTGGACACGCTGGCTCACTCGCCGGACTTGCTGGACACGCTGGCTCACTCGCCGGACTTGCTGGACACGCTGCCTCACTCGCCGGACTTGCTGGACACGCTAACCCACTCGCCGGACTTGCTGGACACGCTAACCCACTCGCCGGACTTGCTGGACACGCTGGCTCACTCGCCGGACTTGCTGGACACGCTGGCTCACTCGCCGGACTTGCTGGACACGCTGGCTCACTCGCCGGACTTGCTGGAACACGCTAACCCACTCGCCGGACTTGCGGGACATGCTGGCTCACTCGCCGACTTGCTGGACACGCTAACCCACTCGCCGGACTTGCTGGACACGCTGGCTCACTCGCCGGACTTGCTGGACACGCTGGCTCACTCGCCGGACTTGCTGGACACGCTAACCCACTCGCCGGACTTGCTGGACACGCTGGGTCACTCGCCGGACTTGCTGGACACGCTGGCTCACTCGCCGGACTTGCTGGACACGCTGGCTCACTCGCCGGACTTGCTGGACACGCTGGCTCACTCGCCGGACTTGCTGGACACGCTAACCCACTCGCCGGACTTGCTGGACCGCTGGCTCACTCGCCGGACTTGCTGGACACGCTAGCCCACTCGCCGGACTTGCTGGACACGCTAACCCACTCGCCGGACTTGCTGGACACGCTAGCTCACTCGCCGGACTTGCTGGACACGCTAGCCCACTCGCCGGAATTGTTGGCCATGCTAACCCACTCGCCGGACTTTCTGGACACGCTAGCCCACTCGCCGGACTTGCTGGCCATACTAACCCACTCGCCGGACTTGCTGGACACGCTAGCCCACTCGCCGGACTTGCTGGACACGCGAACCCACTCGCCGGACTTGCTGGACACGCTGGATCACTCGCCGAACTTGCTGGCCATTCTAACCCACTCGCCGACTTGCTGGACACGCTAACCCACTCACCAGACTTGCTGGACACGCTAGCCCACTTGCCGGACTTGCTGGACACGCTGGCTCACTCGCCGAACTTGCTGGACACGCTAACCACTCGCCGGACTTGCTGAACACGCTAGCTCACTCGCCGGACTTGCTGGACACGCTAGCCCACTCGCCGGACTTGCTG
The DNA here is from genome assembly GCA_033556935.1 of Timema podura. Lineage (NCBI taxonomy): Eukaryota > Metazoa > Arthropoda > Insecta > Phasmatodea > Timematidae > Timema > Timema podura. Next base: position 12,700,042 of record JAVRXN010000004.1, on the reverse strand, counting down.
GACACGCTAGCTCACTCGCCGGACTTACTGGACACGCTAACCCACTCGCCGGACTTGCTGGCCATGCTAACCCACTCGCTGGACTTGCTGGACACGCTAAGCCCACTCGCCGGACTTGCTGGACACGCTAACCCACTCGCCGGACTTGCTGGACACGCTAACTCACTCGCCGGACTTGCTGGAAACATGCTAGCTCACTCGCCGGACTTGCTGGCCACGCTAACCCACTCGCCGGACTTGCTGGACACGCTAACCCACTCGCCGGACTTGCTGGCCATGCTAACACACTCACCGGACTTGCTGGACACGCTGGCTCACTCGCCAGAACTTGCTGGCCTGCTAACCCACTCGCCGGACTTGCTGGCCATGCTAACACACTCGCCGGACTTGCTGGACACGCTAGCTCACTCGCCGGACTTGCTGGCCATGCTAACCCACTCGCCGAACTTGCTGGCCATGCTAACTCACTCGCCGGACTTGTTTGGCCATAGCTAACCCACTCGCCGGACTTGCTGGACACGCTAACCCACTCGCCGGACTTGCTGGACACGCCAACCCACTCGCCGGACTTGCTGGACACGCTAGGCCCACTCGCGAACTTGCTGGCCATGCTAACCCACTCGCCGGACTTGCTGGCCATGCTAACCCACTCGCCGGACTTGCTGGACACGCTAACCCACTCGCCGGACTTGCTGGACACGCTAGCTCACTCGCCGGACTTGCTGAGTCCGATGCTGAACCCCTCCACTCGCCGGACTTGCTGGACACGCTAACCCACTCGCCGGACTTGCTGGACACGCTAGCTCACTCGCCGGACTTGCTGGACACGCTAAGCCCCACTCGCCAGAACTTGCTGGCCATGCTAACCCACTCGCCGGACTTGCTGGACACGCTGGCTCACTCGCAGACTTGCTGGCCAGCTAACCCACTCGCCGGACTTGCTGGACACGCTAACCATCTCGCCGGACTTGCTGGACACGCTAACCACTCGCCGGACTTGCTGGACACGCTAACCCACTCGCCGGACTTGCTGGACACGCTAGCCCACTCGCCGGAACTTGCTGGCCATGCTAACCCACTCGCCGGACTTGCTGGCCACGCTGAACCCACTCGCCGGACTTGCTGGCCATGCTAACCCACTCGCCGGACTTGCTGGACACGCTAACCCACTCGCCGGACTTGCTGGACACGCTAGCTCACTCGCCGGACTTGCTGGCCATGCTAACCCACTCGCCGAACTTGCTGGCCATGCTAACTCACTCGCCGGACTTGTTGGCCATGCTAACCCACTCGCCGGACTTGCTGGACACGCTAACCCACTCGCCGGACTTGCTGGACACGCCAACCCACTCGCCGGACTTGCTGGACACGCTAGCCCACTCGCAGAACTTGCTGGCCATGCTAACCCACTCGCCGGACTTGCTGGCCATGCTAACCCACTCGCCGGACTTGCTGGACACGCTAACCCACTCGCCGGACTTGCTGGACACGCTAGCTCACTCGCCGGACTTGCTGGCCATGCTAACCCACTCGCCGGACTTGCTGGACACGCTAACCCACTCGCCGGACTTGCTGGACACACTAACCCACTCGCCGGACTTGCTGGACACGCTGGCCCACTCGCCAGACTTTCTGGACACGTTAGCCCACATGTTGGATATGCTGACCCACCTACAGGCATACTAACCCACTCCCGGACATGCAGGTTGACTAGACTCAACTTGGACTGGGGGTCCCTCGCTGACCACCATCTGTGTCTATATAGGGGTCGCCGTCAGTCTGGGATCCTCCATTTCTAGAATATTGGGTTAGAATAAAATGAACCCATATTCTTATAAACGCGCTCCTTTCTTTTAAATTATGCTTCCCCCCTGTACCCTCTAAACCTCCTAGCTGTGAGGCTGGCTGGCTACATACTAAACAAGGATGGAGAGTGAGAACAGAAAGGGCAAATAAATGACAGGCGCGTTGGCCCCGCAGTAGGGCACTAATATCGTTATAATAGTATATTCTCTTAGTTGGAACATACAGCCTTGGATACCAACATTGTACTATCAATATAGTGGAATTTGTTACAACATACAGCCTTGTATCTAGTGGATTGTGACAATCCCCAATATCTTCAGAGTAAGACCGTTATGGAAGAGATTAGAAAAATGGCAGAGGACTCTAGTTTGGACATAATTTGCGTGCAGGAGCCGTACAGCACGGTAGTTGGAAAAAATCTGCAGATGCCAAACAAAGGCGAGAATTTTCACTAGTGGTTCGTCGCCCATGAGCGCGATAGTAATCTTCAATACATAGGCTATACAACGGTTACAAGAGTAGATCAACACTGCAACGAGAAGGTCACTTGCGTCGAGATAAGAACAGATAAAGGTGTATTCATCCTGGTCAACATGTACTTCCAGTGCAGGGAAGACATTGAAAAATATCTGGAGCAAATGGAAGTTATAGATTATGTCTATAGAGGTTTCCCGGTGGTGTTCTTCGCAGATGCAAATGTGAAGTCACCCCTGTGGTTCAGTGATGTGTTGAGAAGGCCGGAGGGAAGGAGAGGTGGAGATAGGGCATATTAGAGAGGAGAGAAGTTAGAAGAGATAATAGTGTCGAGAAGGCTAGAGGTGCTAAATATGATAGGGAATCCACCCACCTATGCGGTTAGAGCGGGAGCAAGCTCAAATATAGATGTCACGCTATGCAACCAGGAAGCGATTGGGAGCGTTAAGAACTGGAAAGAACTGGACGGGTTGACAATTAGTAACTATAACTTGATCACTTTTGAGGTTGAAGGAGACTTAGGGCTGCAGGCTGAAATGAATAAGACCTAGATTCAACATTCGCAAAACCGATTGGGAGAGATTAAAGAAAGAATTGGGGCTACCAACAAAGATAGAAAAAGGAGGAAACGTAAATGTGAAAGCGAAGGAGTTTACGAGAGGTGTACAAAGGTCGATGAACGTGGCCATCCCGATATTCAAGGACAAATTAAGGATAAGTAATAAACCCTGAAATGAGAGACTCAGGAAATGTCGGAAGGAAATGAGTGCAGCGATGAGGAGATACCAGAACTGTTACGATCCTTGGAGTTGTGGCATGTTATTGGATATCTATAGAAGGAAGAAAGAAGCGTATGACTCTGCCCCGAGGCTGGCTAAGGGGGCGGCCAGACTGAGCGAGCGACTAAAATATAAAATAGAACACATTGGTTGTAATGAGAGGTGGCCAGACTGGAGCGCGCACGCTTGAAAGATAGAACTGGTTCTATTTTTCAAGCGTGCGCGCTTGACCCTGTACAGTCTAGTTTACAGGCGCTAGCCAATATCATTATATGTTGGTTCATCGAGTGCTAGAAAAACTTCTCATTTTGACATTTTTATTACTATCGATAGGTTTAGCACACTTTCTGGAAATTGAAAAATGACACCTGGATACGGGAATCGAACCCGGTACCTTTGGCTTAGTACGCCAATGCTCTAACCACTGAGCTAGCCAGGATTCGTCCCGTGCCCAGGGTCATTCTTCATTCATATTTTAAGGCTGAGCCTATGATGGACTTGTGGAAATCGTCGGCTACAATTATGTAATTATATTAATATCATGAGCTATCAGATAACGCAGCCATCTTCGACTCAGTAGTTGGCTTATTGTTGCCATTTGTACAATTATTATAATTGTACGGGATTTCATACTAAGAATTAAATAGCCAAAGCTATTATTTATGCTTTTAGTGAGGATTACTCCATCTAGATATCATATTCTGAAATTTGAAAACTGACACCTGGATAGCTCAGTGGTTAGAGCATTGACGTACTAAGCAAAGGTCCCGGGTTCGATTCCCGTGTCCAGGTGTCAATTTTAAATTACAGGCCGGAGCAATTTATCATATATTGCGTGACGTAGATAGGTGGGTCTCCTAGCTGCAATCGCGAACGACGTGTCAAAGAGAGAAAAGGACAGATACATAGCAGACATGAAGACTAGGAGACAGGTTAGACAAGGCGAACAAACTGGAGACAGACAAGGTAATGAGACCAGTGACCACAGTGACACTACAGAAGGTGACGACTGACATCAAAGTTAGAATCAGAAGATATACTATGAAACTGGTACCAAGACTTAGATGAGACAAAACGTAGACTCACGGCTGGAGAGTGGAACAGACAGGAACTCCAGGTCATCCGAGTAGCTGAGAGGCTCCTTAGGTTGCCAGTAGTGAAACGCTGAGGTACCTGAGGGAGTCGAGCTACCAGCTGGAATTAGAGCAATCGAAGAACATCAAGAGACGGAGGAAGAAAACCCTCAACTCTCATGGTCTGGCCCACTTGGCCCAGGTAAAATTATCTCCAAAAGTATGGATCAACAGCGACCTGTTCTTAGAATTGTTTACATTTTTCATAAATTCATTCCTCCTGCATGTCTCATTATTCTACTAATGGATTCACACTTATCGCACATCAATCCTGAGTTATTTTCTTGGCAAAAGCAAGTGAAGTTTCCTTGCTTATATTTCCTGCACACACACACAGACATCTGTTGCAAACATTGGATGTGGGGTTTATAAATCACTGAAATCCCACTGGTCAGAAAGTTTGAACCATTATATGAAGAAAAATACTATGGAAAAGCCCAATAGGACCAGTTTCCATTTCATATAGAACCCTGCATTCATACAGAGCTTTTGCTGGAAAAACTTACAAAATGCCTTCAAGAAAACTGGGCTCTATCCTTTAAATAAAGACGCAAGTCCTCATAAGTTCTTGCACCATCCCAGCTAACTAACAAGCCTGCTCCAGTCTCACCACAACAAACACACAAGAGCGAAATAACTCTCCAATGATGAGTAAACTGTCATTTCCATCCAGTGAACACCAATGGTATTGGCAAACAAAACAACAACAACAACAACAACAACAACAAAGAATTCAAGTGTGAAATAACCTTCCTGGTGAACATACTACACTAATATCAGAGCCTTCCACATCAGTGTCAAAAAGTCTTACACCGATACAAAAGTCAAAAATGACCAAAAATAAGAGTGATGAAGATTAGGAGAGTGTGTTGTGTGTGTGGTGTGGTGGTTGTGTGTGTGTGTGTGTTGTGTGTGTGTTGGTGTGTGTGGTGTCTCATATTCAGAAGATGAAACCAAAATGAATGGTGTAAATGGGCTCAATGCTCATATTGCTTAATACCACATCATGTTCTGTGCCAACCATCGGATCTGAGGAACAGGTTTTCATGTGTGACCATTTTTGCGAAACTGAAACAGAAAGCGAGGAGGCTGAGGTAGAATAAACACTAGAGCTATCTTTGTCAGAGCTCAATTAGCTTAAGTAATTTGTTAAAAAACATCATTTATAATCTCGGAAATTAAAAACCTAGTTAAATGCTAGAAAATACACATTTTTAAAATAAAAATATTATAATTTCTTTATACATGACATTACCTTAGGCCTACTCGTATATAGCGAGATTAAATATCCCTATCTCGAAATTGCCTGTTGAATTTTCATAAATTATTTTTATTTTTTCTCATCAAAGAAAATTAATAAAGGGGAAAAAACCTATCTGTGTATATCTGCTTATAATGGTGCCATCAAACAACCTATCTGTGTATATCTGCTTATAATAGTTCCATACAAACAACCTATCTGTGTATATCTGCTTATAATAGTTCCATACAAACAACCTATCTGTGTATATTTGCTTATAATGGTGCCATCCAAACAACCTATCTGTGTATATCTGCTTATAATAGTGCCATACAAACAACCTATCTGTGTATATCTGCTTATAATAGTTCCATACAAACAACCTATCTGTGTATATCTGCTTATAATGGTGCTATACAAACAACCTATCTGTGTATATCTGCTTATAATAGTTCCATACAAACAACCTATCTGTGTATATCTGCTTATAATAGTTCCATACAAACAACCTATCTGTGTATATCTGCTTATAATGGTACCATCCAAACAACCTATCTGTGTATATCTGCTTATAATGGTACCATACAAACAACCTATCTGTGTATATCTGCTTATAATAGTTCCATACAAACAACCTATCTGTGTATATCTGCTTATAATGGTACCATACAAACAACCTATCTGTGTATATCTGCTTATAATAGTGCCATACAAACAACCTATCTGTGTATATCTGCTTATAATGGTACCATACAAACAAACTATCTGTGTATATCTGCTTATAATAGTTCCATACAAACAACCTATCTGTGTATATCTGCTTATAATGGTACCATACAAACAACCTATCTGTGTATATCTGCTTATAATAGTTCCATACAAACAACCTATCTGTGTATATCTGCTTATAATGGTGCCATACAAACAACCTATCAGTGTATATCTGCTTATAATGGTACCATACAAACAACCTATCTGTGTATATCTGCTTATAATGGTACCATACAAACAACCTATCTGTGTATATCTGCTTATAATAGTTCCATACAAACAACCTATCTGTGTATATCTGCTTATAATAGTTCCATACAAACAACCTATCTGTGTATATCTGCTTATAATGGTACCATACAAACAACCTATCTGTGTATATCTGCTTATAATAGTTCCATACAAACAACCTATCTGTGTATATCTGCTTATAATAGTTCCATACAAACAACCTATCTGTGTATATCTGCTTATAATGGTGCCATACAAACAACCTATCTGTGTATATCTGCTTATAATGGTACCATACAAACAACCTATCTGTGTATATCTGCTTATAATAGTTCCATACAAACAACCTATCTGTGTATATCTGCTTATAATGGTGCCATCCAAACAACCTATCTGTGTATATCTGCTTATAATGGTACCATACAAACAACCTATCTGTGTATATCTGCTTATAATAGTGCCATACAAACAACCTATCTGTGTATATCTGCTTATAATAGTTCCATACAAACAACCTATCTGTGTATATATGCTTATAATAGTGCCATACAAACACAATGCTGTTGTAAAAATGTATAATTGTAGCAATAATCAATAAATATTTTAAAATATTACGGATATACATATCTTGCCCTACCACTTGGACTTCAAATAAAACAAGTTCTACTGTATTCGTTTGTTGGCTGGGCTATTGCCATAAACTCAACATTTCCTGATCCCGCCAATCCGGGGCACAAAACGAAAAAAAATCAAAGGAATTATAATTTTAACATTTAATTTTCGTCAGTTAAGTATATAATCATTTATAATCATAACTATAAACATGCTTGGTTAACAACATACCATCCGTAAATCACACATTGTGTGATACAAAATATAACCGTAAAGCACACATGCTGGGTTGACAACATATCATATGTAAAGCACACATGCTGGGTTGACAACATATCATATGTAAAGCACACATGCTGGGTTCACAACATATCATATGTATAGCACACATGCTGGGTTGACAACATATCATATGTAAAGCACACATGCTGGGTTCACAACATATCATATGTAAAGCACACATGCTGGATTCACAACATATCATATGTAAAGCACACATGCTGGGTTCTCAACATATCATCTGTAAAGCACACATGCTGGGTTCACAACATATCATATGTAAAGCACACATGCTGGATTCCAACATATCATATGTAATGCACACATGCTGGGTTCTCAACATATCATCTGTAAAGCACACATGCTGGGTTGACAACATATCATATGTAAAGCACACGTGCTGGGTTGACAACATATTCGTAAATCACATATGCTTAGTTGACAATATATACCTAAAGCACACGTGCTGGGTTGCACATGTGCTTGATTGACAACATATACCTAAAAACACACATGCTAGATTGACAACATACACCTAAAGCACACATGCTGGGTTGACAACATACACCTAAAGCACACATGCTGGGTTGACAACAGACACCTAAAGCACATATGCTGGGTCGACAACATATAGGCTTACCTAAAGCACACATACTTGGTTGACAACATATACCTAAAGCACTCATGTTGGGTTTACAACATAGGACCAAACTCTAAACTCTCCTCTTGATTAAATTTCTGTTAAAACTTGAACCAACCCAAGTTCGTCCGCTACTCCCTAGTTTGTTATTCATAATTATTTTTTTGGTATTTGTCTCATGAAGGTGAACACAATCAGATAACAAGAAGCCGTCCAGAGGTTGACACCAGTGCCTGGCGGGAAACGAGAAATTACTACCAAACTTGATCTACTTAGGTCCTTCTACTTCTAAAGTAATTCTTACTGAACATGTTTTCATGGTATCAAAATATAAAATTAGCAGCTGAATTTATTTCTAGCTTTTTATGTCTCAAATAATGAGGACTTGCCAAAGTAATTTATTATGTTGTTAGACAATTAGTCTTTAAAGAACACATGATTTTTGGCTCCTTTCTGCTCGGTCTAATTGGACAACGTATTTAGGTGTTTCCTTCTAATAGAGCCATAGTCTATATAATGACATAAAGTTAACTGGATCGTACCTGTACATCTAAAACATAGAAGGAACCAATAAGTTATGTAGTAAAACCGAGAAAAAAAATTAACACATAAACTATATTAGAGTTGCAACTGTCCAGCCCTGCATATTATCCGGCCGGTTATTGGTGTTAATAAGTGCGTTTAAAAATAAACAAACCGGTACACATCCACTATAAAACATTTACTGAATTTATAATGTAATCCATTTGACGTTCTATTTTCACTTGTTCTTGCTTTGTAGCCAATGTTCCATTTACAAAATAAAGTACTGTATGGTAAAGATTTAAAAAAATTATTTCTCGTTTAATTCTTACGACCGTGGTTCGGATTCCACGTTAAACTGTAGGTCCTCCATTTCATCTCACAATCACCCTACCATTACACATTAGCGTAAGTGCGTATAACCCGAACGGGTAGTAAGACACGGTGCTAATAATAATAATAATAATAATAATAATAATAATAATAATAATAATAATAATAATAATAATAATAATTCTTACATCACAATCAGAAAATGAGCAGATTCTATTAAAACAAAGTTAACTGTTAACTGTGAAAATTTTAAAAAGTAGGCAAAACCATATCGTATTTACCGGGTTTTCCGTTATCCGGCCCGGAGTGCCGCCGCCACTTTAGGTCGGATGGTTGCGAATCTAGTGTAGATGTATTTGTTAGTACTGTACAAATTATAACATAAGGTATGTTTTATTTTGTTTATTTTTGTATGTATGTATGTATTTGAGTGTTATATTTTTATAAATCAATATCAATTTTTAACACATTACACTCCCTAAATATGTCACTAAAAGGTGAGGATGATTTTAATACAGAATAATTAGCAATTTAACTAAAGGTGAGAGTGTAGCCAACGCGAGAAAAGACCAGTGTTTTTGCAATTTTTATCTCAAAACTTTTTTTTAGTTAGATCAAATATTTCTCCAGTAGCAACGTTTAGTTTAATTTTCTTTACATGTTGATATCAACATTTGTTGAATATCTGTCAAGGGTGTCTTGAAATTTAATGACAACTTTTTCTCTTCATTTAAAAGGTTTATCATCTAATGGTGCTATGCTATGCTCATGACAGATATTCAACAATTTGTTGATATCACTGTGCTAAGAAAATTAAACTAAATATTTGTACTGGAGAAATATTTTATTTATTTTGGCTAAAAAATGTTTTTCTATAAAAACTGCAAAAACACAATTTCCTCGCGTTCCCTATACTTACACCTTAATAGTATATAACCTATTATATTAATACTGACTCTACCCTCTTCGGTGGCCACATGGTCTAAAGCGTCACTCTCGCAATAGACTAGACTGCCAATGGTGGAGAGATCGGGGTTCGAATCCCTGTTGTGTGTACGGAGTGTGATTTTTTCCAAAATTGTTTCCACTCTCCCTCCACGCAAATGTGGTTACACTTTCTAAAATTACAATATTACTTGTGTTTAAAACAAAACCTGATAATATCTAATTCACTCGCTCTTAGATATCTGAACACAGCGAGTTGTTGGTTCGACCACCAACACAGATACTCACTATATTGTGTTCGCGGGAAGAGCTGTTAATTGCTGTTTTCACTACTACCAGTCTAGCAACAATTAGCCAATGTTTCAGGCGATATCTACAAGAATTGGAGGATGAAACGGGCACACAACATCTGCCCGACTGTTACTAGGCACATTCATCATTATAATTAATTAAACCACGTGTACTTGTAACTACATAAATAATAATTATATGGTTTACAGCGAGATAGCAGATGATCAGGAGGATGCATCAAAATGAGACCATGTTTAAATGCATTAAAATTGTTGTCCTAAGAAAATTAAACCAGTTGTAATGTATGTGAATATTTTTGTCTGATACTGTCCTTGTTTTGTGTTCCACTCTCGTCCATGTTCAGTGTTGTACTGTCCGTGTTCTGTGTTCTTCTACCCTTGTTCTGTGTTCTATTGTCCTCCTTGTTCTTTGTTATACTGTCCTTGTTTTATGTTCTGTATTCTACTGTCATTGTTCTGAGTTCTACTGTACTTGTTTTGTGTTCTTGTATCTGTGTTCTAATGCCATTGTTCTGCGTTATATTGCCCTCCTTGTTCTGTGTTCTACTGTCCTTGTTCTGTGTTCTATTGCCCTCCTTGTTCTGTGTTCTACTGGCCTTGTTCTGTGTTCTACTGTCCTTGTTCTGTGTTCTACTGTCCTTGTTCTGTGTTCTACTGTGCTCCTTGTTTTGTGATATACTGTGCTCCTTGTTCTGTGATCTACTGTACATGTTCAATGTTTTACTGTGCTCCTTGTTCTGTGTTCTAACATCCTTGTTCTGTGTTCTAACATTCTTGTTCTGTGTTCTATTGTCCTCCTTGTTTTGTGTTCTACTGTCCATGTTCTATGATCTAATGTCCTTGTTCTGTGTTTTACTGTGCCCTTGTTCTGTGTTCTACTGTCCATGTTCTATGATCCATGCCCTTGTTTTGTAATATACTGTGCTCCTTGTTGTGTGTTCTACTGTCCATGTTCTATGATCTACTGTCCTTGTTCTGTGTTTTATTGTGCTCCTACCCGCCTCGGTGGCGTAGTTGGCTAACGCGCTTGTCGTGTTGAGCCCGACCGCCGAGGACGGGGAGATCTAGGTTCGAATCTCGGTCGGGTGAACTGGGGGTAGTTTTTCCTAAATGGTTTTCCACTCTCCCTCCACGCAAATGCGGGTTCACTTCCTCTATTCAACCTTCTCAATTCCTAATCCATTAGCGTAATTAGTACTTAAGCGTATAACCCGAACGGGTAGTAAGACGCGGTGCTAAATATTATTATTATTATTATTGTGCTCCTTGTTCTGTGTTCTGTTGTGCTCCTTTTTCTGTGTTCTACTGTCCATGTTTTATGACCTATGCCCTTGTTCTGTGTTCTACTGTGCTCTTTGTTCTGTGATCTACTTCCATTTTCTATGATCTACTGTCCTCCTTGTTCTATGTTCTACTATCCTCCTTATTCTGTATTTCGGATCAGATGTTGCTGGAGTGGGAACATTCCAGAGGCTGCCAACAGACTAACATTATAAATGGCCTTCCATCGTGACGGTCTCTTATAGCCGTCACCAGAGTAGGGAAGAGACAGGACACAGGAACAGGAAAAAATACAGGACATAGGAACATGGCACAGGAACAGGACACAGGACCAGAACACAGAGGCATAACACAGGGACAGGATAGAGAGAGAGGAACAGGGACGACACAGAGGATAGCACATGAACAGGATACAGGACAGGACACAGAGACAGGATACAGGGACAAGATACAGGGACAGGACAAGAGACAGGATACAGAGACAGGATACAGCAATAGGACACAGAGACAGGACACAGGAACAGGACACAGGGACAGTACTACAGCGACAGGACACAGGGACAGGACACAGGACAGGATACAGCAATAGGACACAGGGACAGGACTACAGAGACAGGACACAGGGACAGTACACAGCAACAGGACACAGGGACAGGATACACATGGACGAGACAGGAACAGGGAAGGACACAGGGACAGGACACAGAGACAGGACACAGGATACAGTACACAGCGACAGGACACAGAGATCAGAGGACACAGAGACAGTACACAGGACAGGACACAGGGACAGGACACAGAGACAGGACACAGAACAGGACACAGAGACAGTACACAGCGACAGGACACAGAGACAGGACACAGGACATGATACAGAGACAGGACACAGAGACAGTACACAGAGACAGGACACAGAGACAGTACACAGCGACAGGACACAGAGACAGGACGGGACATCAGAGACAGGACACAGAGACAGTACACAGAGACAGTACACAGAGACAGGTACACAGGACAGGACACAAGGGACAGGACGACACAGAGACAGGACCACAGAGACAGTACACAGCGATAGGACACAGAGACAGGACACAGAGACAGTACACAGGCCGACAGGAGAGACACAGAGGACAGGACAACAGGACGACAGGACACAGAGACAGGACACAGAGACAGTACACAGCGACAGGACACAGGGACAGGACACAGGGACAGGACACAGAGACAGGACACAGAGACAGTACACAGCGACAGGACACAGGGACAGGACACAGGGACATGATACAGAGACAGGACACAGAGACAGTACACAGCGACAGGACACAGAGACAGGACACAGAGACAGGACACAGGGACAGGACACGGGGACAGGATACAGAGACAGGACACAGCGGCATAACACAGGGACAAGATAGTGAGCCAGGACACAGGGACAGGATACAGGGACAGGACACAGAGACAGGACACAATGGCAGGACACAGGGACATGATACAGAGACAGGACACAGGGACAGGACACAGCGACAGGATACAGAGACAGGACATAGAGACAGGACACAGAAGCAGGACATAGAGACAGGACAAAGAGACAGTACACAGTGACAGGACACAATGGCAGGACACAGGGACATGATACAGAGACAGTACACAGCGACAGGACACAGAGACAGGACACAGCGACAGCTGGGACGACCCTACTCCTCAGGTTCTCCACTACAGACAGTTGTTTGTTAATTGGTCTGCCCGTGCTAGTCCTCACCTCACTCAGGGCTGCTAATTGCTATACAGAGGACGCCCAATGACTGCAATTACCAAGGTGCGAGGCTTCATTTGCATGAGTGGAGGACAACGTTCAACACGGGGCGGGAACTGGGACATGCTTCACAGACACTCTACTACTTCACTGTTTCTTTAGAGCTTCACAGGTCTTTTTAGACATTCACAGCCTTCTTCAGACCTTCACTGGCCTCACAACCTTCAGAACTTCACAGCCTCTTCAGACCTTCACTGGCATCCTCAGACACTCACATCATCTTCAATCCTTCACTGGCCTTCTCAGACACTCACAACATATTCAGACCTTCACTGGCCTCACAACCTTCAGAACTTCACAGCCTCTTTAGACCTTCACTGGCATCCTCAGACACTCACATCATCTTCAATCCTTCACTGGCCTCCTCAGACACTCACATCATCTTCATACCTTCACTGGCCTCCTCAGACACTCACAGCATCTTCAGACCTTTACTGGCCTCCTCAGACACTCACAGCATCTTCAGACCTTCACTGGCCTCCTCAGACACTCACAGTATCTTCAGACCTTCACTGGCCTCCTCAGACCTCACAGCATCTTCAGACCTTCACTGGCCTCCTCAGACACTCTCATCATCTTCAGACTTTCACTGGCCTCCTCAGACACTCACAGCATCTTCAGACCTTCACTGGCCTCCTCAGACACTCTCATCATCTTCAGACTTTCACTGGCCTCCTCAGACACTCACAGCATCTTCAGACCTTCACTGGCCTCCTCAGACACTCACAGCATCTTCAGACTTCACTGGCCTCCTCAGACACTCACAACATCTTCAGACCTTCACTGGCCTCCTCAGACACTCACAGCATCTTCAGTCCTTCACTGGCCTCCTCAGACACTCACATCATCTTCAGACCTTCACTGACCTCCTCAGACACTCACAGCCTATTCAGACCTTCACTGGCCTCCTCAGACACTCACAGCCTCTTCAGACTTCACTGGCCTCCTCAGACACTCACAACATCTTCAGACTTCACTGGCCTCCTCAGACACTCACAACATCTTCAGACTTCACTGGCCTCCTCAGACACTCACAGCATCTTCAGACCTTCACTGGCCTCCTCAGACCTTCACAAGTATCCTCAGACTTTCACAAGCCTCCTCAGACCTTTATATTCTTCATCAGACCTTTACATTCTTCCTCAGACCTTTACATTCTTCCTCAGACCTTCACAGCTTCTTCAAACCTTCACTGGCCTTCTCAGACATTCACAGCCTTCCTCAGATCTTCACAGCCTCTTTAGACCTTCACTGGCTTCCTCAGATACTCACAGCTTTCTTCAGACCTTCAAAGTCTCTTAGACCTTCACTGGTCTCCTCAGACTTTCACATAATCTTAAGACCTTCACAGGCCCCTTCAGACACTCAGAACCTTTCTCAAACCTTCAAAACCTCTTCAGATCCTCACAGGCATCCTGGGACCCTGCTAGATTTTCTAAGAGTCTCACAGACCTCCACAGGCTATCACAATCCTCCTCAGACCTTAACATCCTCCTTGGAGCCCAACAATCCTCTTCAAACTTTCACAGATATAGGCTACTCAGTCCCTTACAGACTCTCTGACAGCCGTAGTCCTCCTCAGTCCCTCAGAGTATTTCCTAAACTTTTTGCAGACCTCCTCAAACCACAAATCTCACACCATCTTCAATTAATAAATGATGTCTGAGTATAAACCCCTCTCTTTCTGACCGTATCTTCAAAATATAGCTAATAAATAGAACAGAGAAAGACAAATACTCTCTTTTACTCGGACCACAGATTATAATAATTATTGATGTTTAATTACACTTAATACATATTTATAATAAGAGGTAATTACACTGCACTTATTACGTCATGTAGAGGGGGGCGTGGTTTCTATTTCTCAGTCTCCATGGTAACGTCAAGTGTCACCGCCCTCTGACGAATAGAAAACGACACAAGGGAACCGATATCACTTTCTCTCATTATTATAGACGGCACCGGCCATAGAAACTGCATCATGGTAGCTACGTTCATAGAAACTGCATCATGGTAGCTACGTTCATAGAAACTGCATCATGGTAGCAACGTTCATAGAAACTGCATCATGGTATTTACGTTCATAAAAACTTTATCATGGTAGCTAGGTTCATAGAAACTGCATCATGGTAGTTAGGTTCATAGAAATTGCAGCATGGTAATAACTTTCATAGAAACTGCAGCATGGTATCAACGTTCATAGAAATTGCATTATGGTAGTGACGTTCATAGAAACTGTAGCATGGTAGCAATGTTCATAGAAACTGCAGCATGATAGCAACGTTCATAGAAACTGCATTATGGTAGCTATGTTCATAGAAACTGAATCATGGTAGCTACGTTCATAGAAACTGCATCATGGTAGCAATGTTCATAGAAACTGCTGCATAATAGCAACGTTCATAGAAACTGCAGCATGGTAGCGACGTTCATAGAAACTGCATTATGGTAGCTATGTTTATAGAAACTGAATCATGGTAGCTACGTTCATAGAAACTGCATCATGATAGCAACGTTCATAGAAACTGCATCATGATAGCAACGTTCATAGAAACTGTGGCATGCTAATAACTTTCATAGAAACTGCAGCATGATAGCAACGTTCATAGAAACTGCAGCATGGTAGCGACGTTCATAGAAACTGCAACATGGTAACTGTATTCATAGAAACTGCAGCATGATAGCAACGTTCATAGAAACTGAAGCATGGTAGCGACGTTCATAGAAACTGCAGCATGGTAGTTACATTCATAGAAATTTTAGCATGGTAGTTACATTCATAGAAACTGCAGAATGGTAGCAACGTTCATAGAAACTGCAGAATGGTAGCGACGTTCATAGAAACTGCAGCATGGTAGTTACATTCATAGAAACTGCAGCATGGTAGCAACGTTCATAGAAACTGCAGCATGGTAGCGACGTTCATAGAAACTGCAGCATGGTAGTTACATTCATAGAAAGTGTAGAATGGTAGCAACGTTCATAGAAACTGCATTATGGCAGCTATGCTCATAGAAACTGGATCATGATATTTACGTTCATAGAAACTGTATCATGGTAGTTACGTTAATGTAAACTGCATCATGGTAGCAAGTTCATATAAACTAAACTACGAGAAAAGAATCTATAAATTTGAGGCAATGGAAATAGCATAAGACACTAAAAGGACCATTAATATAGGCCTAACTACAGTATTTTATCCAATACGATTTAACTCGCTACAGCCTGGCCATCCGACATAACGTAAAGCTAGTATAGAAGAGGTTTGAACCCACACCCCTTATAAACAGTAGGCCTAATGTGGGCCACTATTAAAACCTGATTAGTACCAGTAGTCATTTGTATTATAATCTAGTAGGCTACTACTAAAAGTTTTATCTAGTTCTTCTTAATTCAACAACTCAAGGGTTGGTTTGATGTGATTTCTCTGGAGCTGGGCATAAACTCATCCCTTCGGCTGGTTAGTGCTGTCCGCACCATCTGGTGGAAATACCATGTATTAGATCCTACTACTAATTTTGCTGGGAAAGATATTTTCACATACCATCCAGGTTTTTTTTTACATGCCACAATTGACTTGGGTCCAACGGCTTTACTTCCCCTCCGAAGGAAGTTGTGCTACGGATTTTTGTCGTGCAAGAAAAATCCGTCAACCTTGGCTGGGTTTGAACCCATGAACATCGGGTCCTGAGGTGAGTACTTTACCCCCAAGACCACCAAGGTTGACTATAATCTAGTTCTACCTGTAAAATATTCTAGTTCCAACCAGTACTATAATAATCTAGCACTATCAGTACTATAAGAGAAAGGCATATGATAGTCTAAGAGTGCGCACATTAAGATTTTGGAATTGGCAAACATGGGAAATAATTGGTTAACACACATTGGTTGTGACGACAAGTTTGTTTGAGCTTTATAACATCGTTCAACTAAATTCCGTACGGTGGTGGAAGGTAAGAAACCCATTTTCAGTCAATAAACTGAAACTTTTTACACAGTAACAATAAGCTCTCCTAAAAAAAAAAAAATATTAGACCCAAATGTTTTTGTATTCTGTAATAGTGTGATTTGTTTCGAACAGAATGATTTGAGTGCAAGAGTACGCAGCTAGGGGACTGTTGAAGGTCTGTGCTTACTCTTGCCCTCCGCGGCAAAATGAAAAAACCGTATATGGTAATGTGGGCCTACACGCTCTGTGATTTCTTTTCATCTGGTAACAAATTACCAAGGAGAATAAAATTGCGTTGCTTTCACTACCACCATACTCAATTCACAAGATTCACCTCTTGACAAATGTTTTTTTTTGGGCCTCTCAAAAACACAGGAGGTTGACAAACATTGGTTACCCATCCAGGTCAAGCAGTAGCACAAATGCAAGTTGGAGCTTTATTTCTTGCAGCTTACTCAAGAATTGCCACAGATAGAAATAGTTGAACCTGCTTTCTCTTTGACAGGTATTTTTCCGTATAACCCGGACATTTTTTTTTTCAGATGAAGACTTCGCTCCAGCAGAGGTAACCAACCGAATTGAATCAAATTAAACTGTTCATTTTGCTGAGAATGCTGTAGAGCCAGCTTCTAGCACTGTGCAACCATCTACAAACATGTGGAAGTGGCTGAAGACATCTTGGCAGATGCTGCAAATACTGTGGTATCTGCCGAACATATCCATTCTCAAAAAATGACAGTAGCTCGACTCCCGGCCAATGTGCATTGCAGACATCCACTTCCTCAAAGCCAAAAGGAAAAGAAGAGAGGCAGGACACATCAAAAGGCAGAATTTTTGTCAACAACACATTTAAAAAAAATTGTCTGCTACAAAAATAAAAGTAGAAATAAGAAAGGAGATAGAAAAATAATAATAAATAAGATTAAAATGGAAAATTCTGCAAATAAACTTGATGTTTCGAAGTCATCTACATCAAAGAAAACATTCCTTACCTAAAGCTGTAAAAACAAATGAAGAAACGTTTTGTGGAGGGTGTGGAGAATCGTTTGAAGAAGACTGGGTGCAGTGCGGAAGCTGTTCTGAATGGTGGCAGAGCATGTTCGGGATATGATGAGACTGGACTGGAAACTGCTTTCTGTATGGTGCATACTGTCTAGCGCGTACTCTTAGATGCACCTATTGCGCGTACTCTTAGATGCTAGCGCGTACTTAGATGCTAGCGCGTACTCTTAGATGCTAGCGCGTACTCTTAGATGCTAGCGCGTACTCTTAGATGCTAGCGCGTACTCTTAGATGCTAGCGCGTACTCTTAGATGCTAGCGCGTACTCTTAGATGCTAGTGCGTACTCTAGATGTTAGTGCGTACTCTTAGATGCTAGCGCGTACTCTTAGATGCTAGTGCGTAATCTAAGATGTTAGTGTACTCTTAGATGCTAGCGCGTACTCTTGGAATACATGATGCGTACTAGGGCGTAAAAGAGTAGGCATTTACATATCTCAATATAAACATTATTTCATCCGTTGATATGAGATTATTTTGAGGTTTCGTGCTGTAATATAAAGCAAGACAGAGCAACAGTTACAACCATGTATGTTATATTGATTACATTTTTTAAAATTATAGTGTTTATGGCTTAAAATATATTAGGTGCGTACTCTTGGATACCTTTCCCTTACGCTACTCTACCTCTCACAAATAATATCCCATGCGATATCTTGCTGACCTCTGACCTCCTGGTCAACTCCGTTTTTCCACGACCCAACTCAAACACAACACAGAGGCGCCATTGTGTCTGGATTAGTTTCAAATGAAAATATAACAAAGTGGATATCACGCTAACCAACGTTCCTTCTTCGAGGGAGGAAAAACTTCTTGGAACTATTTATTTTTGACATGTTTTGATTTGTAGCAAACCTCTAATTATGTCGTGAGTCGTGTTTCCTTTCAAAACAATAAACAGTTTAATTTAAACTTGGACTCGTATCTTCCTTTTTTTTACAAACGTTCATTATAAACTACACTTTGGGGCACGAGATTTGAATAGAGTGGATATAGACGAGCTCCCAGTGTCAGCTATTAGCGATTGTATTGACAGAACTCTCCTTGCCTTAGTGAAGGCTGTATTACTCACAACCTTCTAGATTGAGTGAATATTGTATTTCTCACAACCTCCTAACTGAGTGAAGGTTGTATTACTCACAACATCCTAGACTGAGTGAAGGTTGTATTACTCACAACATCCTAGACTGAGTGAAGGTGTATTACTCACAACCTCCTAACTGAGTGAAGGTTGTATTACTCACAACTCCTAGACTGAGTGAAGGTTGTATTACTCACAACATCCTAGACTGAGTGAAGGTTGTATTACTCACAACCTCCTAAACTGAGTGAAGGTTGTATTACTCACAACATCCTAGACTGAGTGAAGGTTGCATTACTCACAACATCCTAGACTGAGTGAGGTTGCATTACTCACAACATCCTAGACTGAGTCAAGATTATATTACTCACAACCTTCTAGATTTAGTGAATATTGTATTCTCACAACCTCCTAGACTGAGTGAAGGTTGTATTACTCACAACATCCTAGACTGAGTGAAGGTTGTATTACTCACAACATCCTAGACTGAGTCAAGATTATATTACTCACAACCTTCTAGATTGAGTGAATATGTATTTCTCACAACCTCTTAAACTGAGTGAAGGTTGTATTACAACATCCTAGACTGAGTGAAGGTTGTATTACTCACAACATCCTAGACTGAGTGAAGTTGTATTACTCACAACCTTCTAGATTGAGTGAAATTGTATTTCTCACAACCTCCTAAACTGAGTGAAGGTTGTATTACTCACAACATCCTAGACTGAGTGAAGGTTGTATCCCTCACAACCTCCTAGACTGAGTGAAGATTGTATTACTCACAACATCCTAGACTGAGTGACGGTTATATTTCTCACAGCCATCTAGATAGATTTAAGATTGTATCTCAACTGTTTTTAATTCTTGGTGAAAATTCTATATTATTTATCAGGCCCTTCTGCAACTTTATAAGAACCAGCTACAAAATACAGGATAGAGGAACCAGACTTGGTAAGAACCAGCTACAAAATACAGGCATAAGAGGAACCAGACTTGGTAAGAACTAGCTAAAAAATACAGGAATAAGAGGAACCAGACTTGGTAAGAACCAGCTACAAAATACAGGATAAGAGGAACCAGACTTGGTAAGAACAGCTAAAATAAGGATAAGAGGAACAGACTGGTAAGACAGCTACAAAATACAGGAATAAGAGGAATCAGACTTAGTAAGAACCAGCTACAAAATACAGGAATAAGAGAAACAGACTTGGTAAGAACCAGCTATAAAATACAGGAATAAGAGGAACCAGACTTGGTAAGAACCAGCTACAAAATACAGGCATAAGAGGAACCAGACTTGGTAAGAACCAGCTACAAAATACAGGAATAAGAGGAATCAGACTTAGTAAGAACCAGCTACAAAATACAGGAATAAGAGGAATCCAGACTTGGTAAGAACCAGCTATGGTAATAACCAGATATGTTAAGTACATATTATGGTAACCAACTATTGTTAGAGCCAGTTATGGTATCACTCAGCTCCGGTAAGCGCCAGCTATTGTAAGAACGCTATAGTAGAGTCGGCTATGGTAAGTTCCAGATATGCTAAGCGCCAGCTATGGTAGTAGTGAGCAATGGTAAGAACCAGCAATGGCAAGAGCCAGTTATAGTAAGAACCAACTATGGTAAGAGAAAGGTAGAGAACCCAGTAACTTGTCAGGAAGTCCCACACAAGAAGACCACTGCTTACAATCAGGCAAGATACAAGGAATTGGGGGCCCGTTCTCCCCCCAAAAAGAATGGTTGGGGGAATGGGAGGGGGGGGATGGAATTGGTGGAATGGGGGGACGGAATTGGGGGGTAAGGGTCGATTGGAGGGCAATTTGGCTTTGTTACAGATCTTAGTTTTCCTGCCGATCCACGCCATAAACTGCCCTGGGCCAGGAGGGGAATTAAAATAATACAACCTCATCCATTTCTCTCATTCACTCGGGCTTTGTTATTCAATGTTTGTACAGTCCGTGCACATATAGCTACATATAGGCTACAGTGGTTGTACAGTCCGTGCACACATAATAACCTATGAGGATTACTATGCATAATCCTTGTATTTAATCTAAACATAGTTTTTCAATAAATTAAACGGCTCTATTCCATTCCTGTAACAAAAGACACAGCTCTAGTTCAGTCCCGTAATAAAAGACACAGCTCTAGTCCAATCTTATAACAAGAGACACAGCTCTAGTCTAGTTCTATAATAGAAGTCACAGCTCTAGTCCAGTTCTATAAAAGAAGACACAGCTCAGTCCAGTTCTATAACAGAAGACACAGCTCTAGTCCAGTTCTATAAAAGAAGACACAGCTCAGTCCAGTTCTAGTTCTATAACAGAAGACACAGCTCTAGTCCAGTTCTATAACAGAAGACACAGCTCTAGTCCAGTCCCGTGATAAAAGACACAGCTCTAGTCCAATCTTATAACAAAGACACAGCTCTAGTCAAGTTCTATAACAGAAGACACAGCTCTAGTCCAGTTCTATAACAGAAGACACATCTCTAGTCCAGTCCGTAATAAAAAGAACACAACTCTATTCCAGTCCTGTAACAGAAGACACAATTCTATTCCGTCCTGTAAAAAAGACACAGCTCTAGTCCAGTCCTGTAACAGAAGACACAGCTCTAGTTTCAGTCCTGTAACAGAAGACACTGTTCTATTCCAGTCCTGTAACAAAAGAAACAGCTCTATTCCAGTCCTGCAACAGAAGACACAGTTCTATTCCTGTCCTGTAACAGAAGACACAATTCTATTCCAGTCCTGTAACAGAAGACACAGTCTATTCCAGTCCTGTAACAAAGACACAGTTCTATTCCAGTTCTGTAACAGAAGACACAGCTCTAGTCCAGTCCTGTAACAGAAGACATAGAAACTACAATCTGTAGGAAGGTGTTAATATTCAGGACATGTTGCAGCTCTCTCTGTAATTTACGCACCAGTTCAATCAAGAGAGGCCGATTATTTCGCCCGGTGAATGTAACGTTCCTCTTTACTCTGACCTTTCATCCCAAGTCATTTGTGTGATGTTATTACTTCCCAACTCGTCTCACGTACAGATGAATGCGTTGTGAGATGTTCTCACCGCTTCTTGAGCATTCACACGTACAATCAAACAGAACGTCTAAAACAAATGTTTGTGATGTATAAATATGTAGCCTCTTGTCTATGTGAAGGGACATAGTCCCGGGTTTATAATAACATTTACCACATGCACCGAGGGTGATTTTTCCTAAATAGTTTTTTACTCTCTAATACGGGTAGACTTCCTCTAAATTTAACTTTACTCATCCCTAAAACAATTAGCATAATTATTACATATGCATGTAAAATGAACGAGTATTAAGACGTTGACAATATAGCTATATTTCATATAGGTAAAATGAATAGTTTGTCTGTCATGTGCATTACACATAGGTCTGACATAAAATGTCTGAAAGATGTTCGACTCTCAGTCAATAGGCTGCACCACATTGAGGTATCAGCTGGAAGATGCTAGACTCTAAGTCAATAGGCTGCACCACATTGATCAGCTGGAATATGTTCGACTCTCAGTCAATAGGCTGCACCACATTGAGGTATCAGCTGGAATATGCTAGACTCTAAGTCAATAGGCTGCACCACAGTGAGGTATCAGCTGAAATATGTTCGACTCTCAGTCAATAGGCTGCACCACATTGAGGTATCAGCTGGAATATGTTCGACTCTCAGTCAATAGGCTGCACCACATTGAGGTATCAGCTGGAAGATGTTCGACTCTCAGTCAATAGGCTGCACCACATTGAGGTATCAGCTGGAATATGCTAGACTCTAAGTCAATAGGCTGCACCACAGTGAGGTATCAGCTGAAATATGTTCGACTCTCAGTCAATAGGCTGCACCACATTGAGGTATCAGCTGGAATATGCTAGACTCTCAGTCAATAGGCTGCACCACATTGAGGTATCAGCTGGAAGATGTTCGACTCTCAGTCAATAGGCTGCACCACATTGAGGTATCAGCTGGAAGATGTTCGACTCTCAGTCAATAGGCTGCACCACATTGAGGTATCAGCTGGAATATGTTCGACTTTCAGTCAATAGGCTGCACCACATTGAGGTATCAGCTGGAAGATGTTCGACTCTCAGTCAATAGGCTGCATCACATTGAGGTATCAGCTGAAAGATGTTCAACTCTCAGTCAATAGACTGCATCACATTGAAATTACAGCTGGAAGATGTTCAACTCTCAGTCAATACATCACATTGAAATATCAGCTGGAAGATGTTTGACTCTCAGTCAATACATCACATTGAGGTATCAGCTGGAAGATGTTCAACTCTCAGTCAATACATCACATTGGGGTATCAGATGGAAGATGTTCGACTCTCCCATCGACCAATCAGGACTTGCTGGATCTGTCAATATATTTCCACCACATCCTTACCTGAGTGATAATATCAACTTGCCCTGAGTAACTGGCAGTTTCACTTCACATTCAGATATAGCATGATGGTGTCTAATCTCGCGACCCTCCCATAAACCCCACATAAATATGCAAATAGTGATAATAGAAAGAAATGAACGGCTTCCGAGCCAACTTTCCCACTGGACGGCGTTTTCTCTTTGTAGATACCGGTGTGAAGAGAAGAGCCTGTAATTTGGAGGCTACTTGGGCCACTTGTACCACTGGTAGTCTTGTCTGGTAGCAACCTGCCTGTAGGCTGTCCCATCTTCATAACCTGTAGGAACACTGGTAGTCTGTAGGTCTGCATATTGGATACAAGTACTACTGGTAGTCTTGTCTGGTAGCAACCTGCCTGTAGGCTGTCCCATCTTCATGACCTGTAGGAACACTGGTAGCCTGTAGGTCTGCATATTTGATACAAGTACCACTGGTATCTTGTCTGGTAGCAACCTGCCTGCAGGCTGTCCCATATTCATAACCTGTAGGAACACTGGTAGCCTGTAGGTCTGCATATTTGATACAAGTACCACTGGTATCTTGTCTGGTAGCAACCTGCCTGCAGGCTGTCCCATATTCATAACCTGTAGGAACACTGGTAGTCTGTAGGTCTGCATATTTGATACAAGTACCACTGGTATCTTGTCTGGTAGCAACCTGCCTGCAGGCTGTCCCATATTCATAACCTGTAGGAACACTGGTAGCCTGTAGGGCTGTATATTGGGTACAAGTACCACTGGTAGTCTTGTTTTGTAGCAACCTGCCTGCAGGCTGTTCAATCTTCATGACCTGTAGGAACACTGGTAGCCTGTAGGGCTGTATATTGGGTACAAGTACCACTGGTAGTCTTGTCTGGTAGCAACCTGCCTGCAGCCTGTCCCATCTTCATAACCTGTAGGAACACTGGTAGTCTGTAGGTCTGCATATTTGATACAAGTACCACTGGTATATTGTCTGGTAGCAACCTGCCTGTAGGCTGTCCCATCTTCATGACCTGTAGGAGCACTGGTAGCCTGTAGGGCTGTATATTGTATACAAGTACCACTGGTATCTTGTCTGATAGCAACCTGCCTGTAGGCTGTCCCATCTTCATGACCTGTAGGAGCACTGGTAGCCTGTAGGGCTGTATATTGGATACAAGTACCACAGGTAGTCTTGTTTGGTATCAACCTGCCTGCAGGCTGTCCCAACTTCATGACCTGTAGGAACACTGGTAGCCTGTAGGGCTGTATATTGGATACAAATACCACTGGTAGTCTTGTCTGGTAGCAACCTTCCTGCAGGCTGTCCTAACTTCATTACCTGTAGGAACACTGGTAGCCTATGGAGCTTTAGACCTACATAATTATATTGGAGAGGACTTATAGAGGATCAGAGTCCTTTTCAAGAAGGGACCAAGGAGAAAGAGATTCAAGCTAAGAATCATCATTATTATATTATATTGATTATTTTTCACGAATTTATTTATAATTACAATTAATCTCACTTTAAATAATTCTTATATTTGTTTTATCTACATTATAACATTAGTTTTTACAATATAAATTTCAACTTGTTTTTCTACTAATAATATTAAATATAAATTTGTGGTCTAACATCATCTTGATCAAAACATAATTTAGTATAAAGTCTCATTGCTTTAATAATATAAACAATCCTTACAAGGATTCAATACATATTCAATTTTATGAGACTAATTAATTATTGTCATGGTTATATGTTTTTTAAATGTTTTATTGTGTTGTAACTTAACAAGAGCTCTTTAAGCTACTTGTCCATTTTATGACTGTCATTTATTTAAGACTTTCAATCTGTAATTAGTGTATTGCTCTTCTTGTAATATATATTATGCTTGTTAAATATCAGGCATGTATAAACTTTATTAACAGTTTATTCTAAATGATTGATTTATCGAAGCATGATATTGGAAACGTAACATTCACTGTGGAAAATTCTTGTATAAATGTGTCCTTGATGAAGTAGTGAAGTATCCTAGCTTATATAAATGTCTCCTTGATGACGCGGTGAAGGATCCTAGCTAGCGTGTGTTGAGGTTGAATCACTCTCTAAACTCGGACTGTTTACTAATGTGAAGTGTTTGGGGCAGGTCCGGGTTTACGTGCCGGTGCAGATAATATGTATCGTGACGATAGAAATGACGGGATTCAACCCCGGGCTTGTTAACATCATTTATTGACGTGACACGCTACTCCGTAAAGAACAGAACCGGGTCCTTTACACGAACTCTTTTACAACTTCCGGACAGTAGAACATTCAATCCTAAGAATGAAGACCGTGAGTTACCAGACAATGGTTGAGTGTCCATCTGGTCGAAACTCTTCTTACTGGTCTCTAATAGATAACAATTAATAGTATGTGCTGTGTTTCTAGTGTATTTATTGACAACTCAAAGATACTTAAGCTCCTCTATGGTAATTACCATTTTCCTCAGTTCAGCCAAAAATATCTCGAAACCCAGGAAGACCTAGAAAGTTGAAATTTTCCAGGGAAATAGTCCCAAAACCAAAAGGGTGTAGGAATATATGGTGACCAAAAAATTCCCATGGAGGACCTGAAACTAAGCGGTTTTCCAAAAAGAACCAACGTCAACAAAAATCTCAATGTCCAAAAGACCTAGGAAGATCAAATTTTCCAGGGAAGTAGTCCCAAGCCCAAAAGGGTGCAGGAATACCTGGTAACCAAAACATTCCCATGGAAGACCCCAGACTCAGTGGGGTTTCAAAAAAACCAAATTCGAAAAAATCTCAAAGCACAGAAGTCCTAGGAAGATCAAATTTTCCAGGGAAGTAGTCCCAAGCCCAAAAGGGTGCAGGAATACCTGGTAACCAAAACATTCCCATGGGGGGTTTCAAAAAAACCAAATTCGAAAAAATCTCAAAGCACAGAAGTCCTAGGAAGCTGAAATTTTTCAGGCAGGTAGTCCCTCGCCCATAAGGATGCACAAACACTTGGTGACTGAAAATTCTTATTTGATCCCCCAAATGAGGGGGAGGGGGTCAAATAACCAAAGTCCTAAAAGTTATTAAAGCCAAGAAGAGCTGAGAAGCTGAAATTTTGAATGCCCTTAGCCCATGAGGGTTCAGGAATACTTGGTGACATAAAATTCCAATGGGAACCCCCAAAATGGGGGATTTCCTAAAAAACCTAATTTGAAAAAAAAAAAGTTGATTCTCGGAAGATTTAAGAATCTGAAATTTTGCATGCAGCTAGCTCCTAACCAAAAAGGGTTAATTTGCTGACAAAATTTCCCAAGGGGCCCCCTCCCCAATGGGGGAGGGGGGTTTCCAGAAAAACAAAGTCAAAATACTCTCGAAGCCCAGTAGACCTAGGGAGCTGACATTTTCCAGACATTTTTCTCACCCAAAAAGGCTCAGGAATAGGCCTACGTGGTCGCCAAAAATGTTCATGGGACGAGGGGGGCCCAAATTTAAATTTTTTTCTAAGAATTAAAGTAGAAAAAATCTTAAAGGCTAGGAAACCTCTGAAGCTGAAAATTTGCTGGCAGGTATTCCCTAACCAAAGAGGATGCAGGGATACTTGGTGATTGAAATTCACATAAGGGGCCCCGAAAAAACGAAAAGGCACATACAAAAATTGTTGTTTATAATGAAATCTTCAATGAAACACAGTTTCACACTTTCATTGGAGTAAATATTTGATCTACTCTATAGTATTTGATTGAAATACGTCTCTCAGATTTTGAGGGTCACTAAGAATTATTTCCATTCGCAATTATTGTCCAACAAATGCCAATGGAACACGTTACAAGATCAGGATTGAAGCCGCTGGTTTCTAAACAGGTATTTTGCTAGCAATAATAGAATAGTTAGCTGCCACTCTTCATCCTGGTGTCATTATTCAAAACTCAACATTTTGAGCTGTCTCTATGTCCCCTGGTGTCATTATTCACAAATCAACGCACAAAAATATAAATACTGAGCTGCAACTCTTTATCCTGGTGTCATTATTCAAAACTCAACATTTTGAGCTGTCACTATGTCCCCACTGCTGTCATTATTCACAAATCAACACGCACAAAAATATAAATAGTGATAGTTGTTATTAAAGAGGTCACATGATTGTCGTAATCGCTTCTAAATTATCAAATATATATTTACATAGGTGAAGTTTAAATTTAAAATATCTCCATATTAAATTATTCCTCCGTCGTCTAATCTCAATAAACACCACTACACTAAATGGAGGTTTAATACAAAAGCTAATACATTGGTAGTCCCGTTTTAAACATTGCCATCAAAAATGAACTTACCAAACATAATTGTATAACTTATTTTATTTGACAGTCGCTTCTTTGGTCGCATGGTTTAAGGCATCAGTCACTCTCGCAATACACTAGATTCCCGATGACGGGGAGATCAGGGTTCGAATCTTAGTCGGGTATAGACCTATTTAGTGTTTTTTTTTTTCCAAGATGGTTCTCCCAGTCTCCCTCCATGCAAATTCAATGCAATTAATCCTTCCTAATCCTTAGCATAGTATACATTGTTACAGAAACATTGAGAAAAGAGGAATATCTCTGTCCACCAAAGAGATTAACAATCAATTTCTCATTTCTCAAGACCTAAATAAAAAAACGTGTGTTTGCTTATAGCTCATAAACTATTGGTTTTATAAAAATATTTCAAATAAAAATAATATTTTTAGTATTTTACAATCTTACAATGAATGACCAGTTATTTTTTTATCTAAGATGGTTGTGGAGATACGCTCGAAATTTGAAATTTCTGTTTATGTAATCTAGGCCCCCTACCCTCAAAATCATCTTCATGGGAAAGTGAGAATTACCATTTTATTTATTAGATATAAAATTGAATCCAAATCGTTAGAATGTATTTAGAGGAAATCGATATTATTATCTTTTTTTTTCCGTTCAATAAACTACCCTTAATCTTAGGTTTATATATTTAATAATAAAAAAAAAAACCTCGCGGAAAACCTTATGGGAACTCTGGGTATCAAGTATTAGCTCGAGCGGTAAAATGGTTTCGGTTTAGTTCGAGCTTCTGATTGAGAGATGGCATCGCGAAAAATAGTTTTTATGCTTCAGGGGGTCACAAAACTTCGATATTTATCAAAACCTCGAGTTCAATTTTTGTTTTATTATCAAAATACTTCTCTTTCCGAGGGGTCGAGAGAAAATAAACTTTATATGACAGTGAAGGTATCAAAACATCCCTGTTCCAATCGCCATAAATTTTGTCTGGGGAAAGTTCCCCCTTAATGATCACAATGATGGCCTTAAACAACGTCCAATTCTTGGCCTCATCTCTACATTTTAATGATGAATTAAAATGTTCTATTTTATTCAAATATTGGCTACACTCGCGAGGTATATGAGTGGTGCGGGAAGGTAATTATTGTTTTAGTGGAGTGGTGGTTGGGAATATTAATGTTGGAAGCTTTAATGGCTCCCATTTCCATTATATGACTAGAGAGCGGGAAAATATGATAATTAGGTGCTTAGAGGCTTTAGGTGGGTCATAGCACGGCACACTCTCTAGAACACGTGTTTTGAGGGTGATGGCACGGCACACTCTCTAGAACACGTGTTTTGAGGGTAATAGCACGGCACAATCTCTAGAACACGTGTTTTGAGGGTAATGGCACGGCACACTCTCTAGAACACGTGTTTTGAGGGTAATGGCACGGCACACTCTCTAGAACACGTGTTTTGAGGGTGATGGCACGGCACACTCTCTAGAACACGTGTTTTGAGGGTAATAGCACGGCACAATCTCTAGAACACGTGTTTTGAGGGTGATGGCACGGCACACTCTCTAGAACACGTGTTTTGAGGGTGATGGCACGGCACACTCTCTAGAACACGTGTTTTGAGGGTAATAGCACGGCACAATCTCTAGAACACGTGTTTTGAGGGTGATGGCACGGCACACTCTCTAGAACACGTGTTTTGAGGGTAATGGCACGGCACACTCTCTAGAACACGTGTTTGAGGGTAATAGCACGGAACACTCTCTAGAACACGTGTTTGAGGGTAATAGCACGGCACATTCTCTAGAACACGTGTTTGAGGGTAATAGCAAGGCACATCTCTAGAACACATGTTTTGAGGGTAATAGCACGGCACACTCTCTAGAATACGTGTTTGAGAGTACTAAGCACGGCACACTCTCTGAAACACGTTTTTGATGGTTAATAACGCAGGCACACACTCTAAACACGTGCTTGCAGATACAGTACGGCATTATTTTGGAACAATCCAAGGGAAGGCACACTCTCATAAACACGTGCTCTTGAGGTATAGCAGGACACTCTAGAACACGGTTTGAGGTAACTAAGCATGCACACTTCTAAAACACGTGTTTGAGGTTAAGTAAAGCATGGCCAATCCAGAACACTAGTTTCGAGGGACTATAGACTCACACACTCATAGTCCAAGGTTACTGAGGACCTTACCAACATTGTATCCAAGTACTGATGACCTTCACCAGACATAGTCCAAGGTACTGATGACCTTCACCAGACATAGTCCCAGGTACTGATGACCTTCACCAGACATAGTCCCAGGTACAGATGACCTTCACCAGACATAGTCCAGGTATGATGACCTTCACCAGACATAGTTCCAGGTACTGATGACCTTCACAGACATAGTCCCAGTACAGATGACCTTCACCAGACATAGTCCCAGGTACTGATGACCTTCACCAGACATAGTCCCAGGTACTGATGACCTTCACCAGACATAGTCCCAGGTACTGATGACCTTCACCAGACATAGTCCAGGTACTGATGACCTTCACCAGACATAGTCCCAGGTACTGATGACCTTCACCAGACATAGTCCCAGGTACTGATGACCTTCACCAGACATAGTCCCAGGTACAGATGACCTTCACCAGACATAGTCCAGGTACTGATGACCTTCACCAGACATAGTCCAAGTCGAGTACCTTGATGATCCTTCACCAGACATAGTCCCAGTACGATACCTTCACCAGACTAGTCCAGGTACATGATGACCTTCACCAGACATAGTCCCAGGTACGATGACCTTCACCAGACAGTAGTCCAGGTACTGATGACCTTCACCAGACATAGTCCCAGGTACTGATGACCTTCACCAGACATAGTCCCAGGTACTGATGACCTTCACCAGACATAGTCATATACAGATGACCTCAAGGCTACCAGGACGAGGGACTCACCAGGACACCAGGTTGATACCTTCTAATCCAGACTCAGTACCAGGTACTGATGACCTTACGACACATAGTTACATATCTATCAAGACCGCAAGGTACCAGGAGAGGAACATAGGGACACATTGTTTGTTACTATCTAAATCAAGACCGCAAGGTACCAGGAGAGGAGTACATAGGGACACATTGTTTGTTACTATCTAATCAAGACCGCAAGGTACCAGGAGAGGAGACTATAGGGACACATTGTTTGTTACTATCTAATCAAGACCAAAGGTACCAGGAGAGGAGACATAGGGACACATTGTTTGTTACTATCTAATCAAGACCGCAAGGTACCAGGAGAGGAGACATAGGGACACATTGTTTGTTACTATCTAAATCAAGACCGCAAGGTACCAGGAGAGGAGATGGACAATTGTTTGTTACTATCTAATCAAGACCGCAAGGTACCAGGAGAGGAGACATAGGGACACATTGTTTGTTACTATCTAAATCAAGACCGTAAAGTACCAGGAGAGGATACATAGGACACATTGTTTGTTACTATCTAATCAAGACCGCAAGGTACCAGGAGAGGAGACATAGGGACACATTGTTTGTTACTATCTAATCAAGACCGCAAGGTACCAGGAGAGGAGACATAGGGACACATTGTTTGTTACTATCTAATCAAGACCGCAAGGTACCAGGAGAGGAGACATAGGGACACATTGTTTGTTACTATCTAATCAAGACCTAAGGTACCAGGAGAGGAGACATAGGGACACATTGTTTGTTACTATCTAATCAAGACCGCAAGGTACCAGGAGAGGAGACATAGGGACACATTGTTTGTTACTATCTAATCAAGACCGCAAGGTACCAGAGAGGAGATCATAGGGACACATTGTTTGTTACTATCTAAATCAAGACCGCAAGGTACCAGGAGAGGAGACATAGGGACACATTGTTTGTTACTATCTAAATCAAGACCGAAAGGTACCAGGAGAGGAATACATAGGGACACATTGTTTGTTACTATCTAATCAAGACCGCAAGGTACCAGGAGAGGAGACATAGGGACACATTGTTTGTTACTATCTAATCAAGACCGCAAGGTACCAGGAGAGGAGACATAGGGACACATTGTTTGTTACTATCTAATCAAGACCGCAAGGTACCAGGAGAGGAGACATAGGGACACATTGTTTGTTACTATCTAATCAAGACCAGAAGGTACCAGGAGAGGAGACATAGGGACACATTGTTTGTTACTATCTAATCAAGACCGCAAGGTACCAGGAGAGGAGATATAGGGACACATTGTTTGTTACTATCTAATCAAGACCGCAAGGTACCAGGAGAGGAGACATAGGGACACATTGTTTGTTACTATCTAATCAAGACCGTAAGGTACCAGGAGAGGAGACATAGGGACACATTGTTTGTTACTATCTAATCAAGACCGCAAGGTACCAGGAGAGGAGACATAGGGACACATTGTTTGTTACTATCTAATCAAGACCGTAAGGTACCAGGAGAGGAGACATAGGGACACATTGTTTGTTACTATCTAATCAAGACCGTAAGGTACCAGGAGAGGAGAATAGGGACACATTGTTTGTTACTATCTAAATCAAGACCGCAAGGTACCAGGAGAGGAGATATAGGGACACATTGTTTGTTACTATCTAAATCAAGACCGCAAGGTACCAGGAGAGGGAAGACATTGTTTGTTACTATCTAAATCAAGACCGAAGGTCCAGAGAGGAGGACATTGTTTGTTACTATCTAATCAAGACCGAAGGTACCAGGAGAGGAACATTGTTGTTGTTACTATCTAATCAAGACCGTAAGGTACCAGGAGAGGAGACATAGGGACACATTGTTTGATACTATCTAAATCAAGACCGCAAGGTCCCTGTAAAGATTCATGGAGGAGGCTCCAGTTCCGTTCCCTCCTCCTCCCTCCTCTCCTCCCCCTGAGCTGCCATTGTTCACTAGCGACCTCACGTGACGCTATTGGTTGAGTGGGGCGTGGTCTCTGCGAGGGGTTAGAGGGGAGTCTCCCCGGAGAGGCCTGTACCGCAGTTGGTGCCTCTCCTGCCTCAGTGTCTGCACGAGAGCGAACCGAACCACCGCGGGGTGTATCGAACCTTGCTCTGAGCCCTGCGTGTGAGGGGTAGTAAGGTAGTAAGGGCCCTGACCCTGATCTTCCACCCTGGAACACGCACACGACAGGGGCGCCGAGAAACGTGACCGGAAGTTGATCCCTTGGACTCTGTTCGGGACATGTTGAGAAGACTTGGCGGCAGCCGTCCTCTGTCGCATCTGGTCCAGTGCAAAACTCTGCAAATTTTGAAACTAGAAGCAGTGATCGTTAGGTGATATAGCGCTTTGCAGTGACAACACCCACCTTTAAACAAAGTGCGTGTAAATATCTGCAGTGACAACACCTTCCTGTAAACAAAGTGCGTGTAAATATCTGCAGTGACAACACCTTCCTGTAAACAAAGTGTGTGTAAATATCTGCAGTGACAACACCTTCCGGTAAACAAAGTGTGTGTAAATATCTGCAGTGACAACACCTTCTGTAAACAAGTGCGTGTAAATATCTGCAGTGACAACACCTTCCTGTAAACAAAGTGCGTGTAAATATCTGCAGTGACAATACCTTCCGGTAAACAAAGTGCGTCTAGATATCTGCGGTGACAACACCTTCCTGTAAACACAGAGCGTGTATATATCTGCAGTGACAACACCTTTCTGTAAACAAAATGCGTGTAAATATCTGCAGTGATAACACCTTCCTGTAAACAAAGTGCTTGTAAATACCTGCAGTGACAACAACTTCCTGTAACCACATAGCGTGTAGATATCTGCAGTGACAACACCTTCCTGTAAACAAAGTGCGTGTAAATACCTGCAGTGACAACACGTTCTGTAAACACAGTGCTTGTAGATATCTTCAGTGACAACACCTTCTTGTAAACACAGTGGGTGTAAATATCTGCAATTACAGCTCATTCATGTAAACACAGTGCATGTAGATATCTGCAGTGACAACATCTTTCTTGTAAATACAGTGCGTACAGCTAGCTGCAGTTACAACATCTTCCAGATAAATTTAGGCTAGAATATTTAGCTGCAGTGACAATATCTTCCTTGTTAATATAGTGGGTGTAGCTATCTGCAGTAACAATCTCTTTTTTTAAATACAGTGCGTGAAGATATCTGAAGTAACAACATATTCTTGTAAATACAGTGCGTGTTGATAGATGCGATGACAATATCTTCCGTGTAAATACAGTGCGTGTAACTATTTCTAGTGACAACACATTCCCGTAAACACAGTGCATTATATATATTTGCAGTGACAATATCTTTCTTGTAAATACAATGTGTATAGCTATCTGCAGTGACAACATATTCCGGATAAATAGAATGTGTGTATGTGTCTACAGCGACAACATCTTTCTTGTAAACACGGCTCGTGCAGCTAGCTGCAATGAAAACATCTTCCATGTAAATACACTTTGTGTATCCAGCTGCAGAGGAAATATCTTCCAGTAAAGAACAATGCGTGAAGATAGTTGCAGTGACATCTTCCAGTAAAACACAGTGTTTAGAGCTAGCTGCTGTGACATTTGTCAATATAGTTCTTGTGGCTTTTTTCTGTGACATCTCCTGTCAACCTAGTTCTATTGCTGTTGTGAGATCTTCTGTCAATCTAGTTCTTGTGGTGGTCTGCTGTCTCATCTGTCAATCTAGTTCTTGTGTCAGTCTGCTGTCTCATCTGTCGATCTAATTCTTGTGGTTGTCTGCTGTGACATCCCTGTCACTATAATTATTGTGGCTTTTTGTTACATATTCCATCAATCTAGTTCTATTGCTGTTTGTTGTGACATCTTTAGTCAATCTAGTTCTTGTGGTTGTCAGTTGTGACATCTCCTGTCAATCTAATTCTTGTGGCTGTTCTTTTACATCTTCTGACAATATAGTTCTTGGGGCTGTTCTGTGACATCTCCTGACAATATAGTTCTTGTGGCTTTTTTCTGTTACATCTTCTGTCACTCAAGTTCTTGTGGTTGTTTTCTGTTACATCTTCTGTCAATCAAGTTCTTGTGGTTGTTTTCTGTGACATCTTCTGACAATCTAGTTCTTGTGGCTGTTTTCTGTGACATCTCCTGACAATATAGTTCTTGTGGCTTTTTTCTGTTATATCTTCTGTCGATCAAGTTCTTGTGGTTGTTTTCTGTGACACCTTCTGACAATCTAGTTCTTGGGGCTGTTCTGTGACATCTTCTGACAATCTAGCTATTGTGGTTGTCAGTTGTGACGTCTCCTGTCAATCTAGTTCTCATAGCTGTCAGCCGTGACATCTGCCGCCAATGTCCGACATGACCTGAAGGTGTAGACCTGAATCCAGCCCCTGACTTGGCCGAGAGCCGTGAAGTGCCCGCCAGTCTAGTGAGTGTCCGACGTCAACACGGAGTTTCTTGCAGCGAGCCAATGTACCGTCGGCGTCTCAGCTCACCCTCTGTCGGGCGGTGGCTCCGTGTTTGGAGGTGAGCCCGGCGCTCACCATTCCCCGGCGGTGTCCAGCGCCGCTATGAGCCAGCTGGGAACGGTATATGCCACCAAGCGTCGACGCCGGAATGGCAAGAGGTGAGCATTACCTTTGGGATATCTTTGTGTCCGCCACTCTATCCCAAAATGTGCAGACAAAACATTTACTATCTTTATATTGTGCAGACAGAACCTTTACTATCTTTATATTGTGCAGACAGAACCTTTACTATCTTTATATTGTGCAGACAAGACATTAACTATCTTTAACCCGCCTCGGTGGCGTAGTTGGCTAACGCGCCAGTCGTGTTGAGCCAGACCGCCGAGGACGGGGAGATCGAGGTTCGAATCTCGGTTGGGTGAACTGGGGGTGGTTTTTCCTAAATGGTTTTCCACTCTCCCTCCACGCAAATGCGGGTTCACTTCCTCTAAATTCAACCTTCCCCATTCCTAATCCATTAGTGTAATTAGTACTTAAGCGTATAACCCGAACGGGTAGTAAGACGCGGTGCTAAATTAAAAAAAAAAACTATCTTTATATTGTGCAGACAAGACATTTACTATCTTTATATTGTGCAGACAAGACATTTACTATCTTTATATTGTGCAGACAAGACATTTACTATCTTTATATTGTGCAGACAAGACATTAACTATCTTTATATTGTGCAGACAAGACATTTACTATCTTTATATTGTGCAGACAAGACATTTACTATCTTTATATTGCACAAACAAGATATTTACTATCTTTATATTGCGTGGACAAGACATGAACTATCTTTATATTGTGCAGACAAAAAATTTACTATCTTTATATTGTACAGGGGAAACATTTACTATCTTTATATTGCACAGACAAGACATGCACTATCTTTATATTGTACAGACAAGACATTTACTATTTTTATATTGTGCAGACAAGACATTCACTATCTTTATATTGTGCAGACAAGACATGCACTATCTTTAGGGTAAACGGGAGGAATTGGGAGGTATTTTTTACAAATTGAGCTGTTTAGATCTCCAACCATTTTAATTTTAATATATCTGTACTTACTTTTATAGTATGAATTGTCATCTTTTCAACGTATTTTAATTTTTTTTCGCTGTTCACAAAATTTAAAAAAAAAAGTGCTTCCACCCAATTACCCCCATGGGGGCAATAGGATGCTTGTCCTATAACCCATAAACAGTGAATGATAAATATTTTGGGCTATTGGGTGGTAGAAAGATTACTAAAAATAACATATTTCACTTGATTTTATTTCTAACAATTTTTTTTTTTGAACAAAATACATAGACTCAATTTATTTTTAACTTTGTACTTTTTGAATAATTAACGCAGGAAATATATCCTATGACATACAGGTTTCTAAATCATAATACAAAGTGATATTACGTGAAAAACACACCTGAAATTTTTTTAATGATAAAAAAGATATTGACATCTTTAAACTAATTTATATTGATTATAAACGTTATTTTTAGCTTTCTTGAAGCCTACAAACTTACAAAAATAGCATTTTATAATTGATACAAATTATTATTAATGAATTTAGTCTTGAAAAATGCAAAATAATATAGTTACATTCAACTTAAATTCGATAACAAAGAATCCTATTTGGTTAACTTAGTTTCCTTTTCAGTGAGTTTTTATAATGTAAATAGATCAATTACACATTGTTAAAATGTATTTAAATGGACATAATATAAAGTGTTGTAACCATTTTATAGCTCGCTTGGTCTAGGCCAATATCTCGTGAACTAAAGGGTATCAGGGGATCTATTATGCACAAAATGGTTGGTAGTTGGGTGGTAGACCTGAACTTCCAAAATATAAATTTAATGTGAGTCAAACCACCAAAACTACACTATTAGTTCACTTTTAATCACAAAAGAACAGTAAATAATTCAAATAAATCATTTTAAAATATACCTCCCAATTTTTTGCATGGGAGTAGTTGAGAGGTAAATCCCCCCCTCCCCCAAAACCCCCTTTAAAGACCATGGATTAAAATAAGAAAAATGCTGCATATTCTTTGGTATATTGATATATCATTTTATGGTTAAAAATCGAATAGTTTCTGCAAGCTCAAAAAGTAGTGTTATTTTATATTCAAGCTGGACAAAGTTCAAATTCACTTTGAAGATTGTGAAATTACGGAGGAGGCTAAGATATTTTCCCCCTCTTCAATGGATCAAGATAAAAAAAAGAATAATTATGTGTAATACTTAAAGGGTATAGCTATCCATACATGTGATTATTTTGTTACAAAGCAAACAAATACAAATATTTACCAAAAAAAATCCAAAATTTTACCACCCAATTCCCCCCGCTTACAGGCAATAGTATTTTCTACCGTATCTTTATATTTTCAGACAATAAATTTACCATCTATACATTGTCCAGCCAAGACATTTAAGTTACTGTCTCTATATTGTGCAAACAAGGTATTTGCTATTTCTATATTGTTCAGACAACACATCATTATCTTTATATTGTGCAGACAATATAATGTACTATCTTTACTATCTAGCATGTTTTAATGGATCTCTAGCTCATTGATTCTACTTTAGACCGATCATGATATGAAATCAATGCCGTTTTGCTTGTGTATGGTAAATACTCCTAGAACATGATTAGCAGTTGTTCCTCCTATTGCTTTGTTGCTCCTTTCTTCTACCAGTTGGAGGAAATCACTGCTAATCGGTTTGTGGCGAACACTACTGTATATATTGTTAAGTTGGAGACGACCGTTAGATTAACATACACTCCCGACTACTACCTCCTTACTATTTATAGTGATGTGATGAGCATTCCCTCCTGATTGCTACCTCATCGCTATTTATAGTGGTATTATGAGCATTCCCTCCTTATTGCCACCTCCTTACTATTTATAGTGATGTGATGAGCATTCCCTACTGATTGCCACCTCCTTACTATTTATAGTGATGTGATGAGCATTCCCTACTGATTGCCACCTCCTTACTATTTATAGTGGTGTGATGAGCATTCCCTCCTGATTGCCACCTCCTTACTATTTATAGTGGTGTGATGAGCATTCCCTCCTGATTGCCACCTCCTTACTATTTATAGTGATATGATGAGCATTCCCTCCTGATTGCCACCTCCTTACTATTTATAGTGATGTGATGAGCATTCCCTCCTGATTGCCACCTCCTTACGATTTATAGTGGTGTGATGAGCATTCCCTCCTGATTGCCACCTCCTTACTATTTATAGTGATGTGATGAGCATTCCCTACTGATTGCCACCTCCTTACTATTTATAGTGATGTGATGAGCATTCCCTCCTGATTGCCACCTCCTTACTATTTATAGTGATGTGATGAGCATTCCCTACTGATTGCCACCTCCTTACTATTTATAGTGATGTGATGAGCATTCCCTACTGATTGCCACCTCCTTACTATTTATAGTGATGTGATGAGCATTCCCTACTGATTGCCACCTCCTTACTATTTATAGTGATGTGATGAGCATTCCCTCCTGATTGCTACCTCCTTACTATTTATAGTGATGTGATGAGCATTACCTACTGATTGCCACCTCCTAGCTATTTATAGTGGTGTGATGAGCATTCCCTATTGAAATATATTTTCAATTTGTATATTTTATTGTGTCATTGATTTTTAATTTCTAGTGACCTCACAGGTAGTAATAGTATTCTCTTATGATCGTCAAAAAATCTAGTTCGAGATTAAATGGATATTGACGTTTTTTGACTCACCGAAAAGGTGTTTTCATGATAAGGCCTACTTGTGTCTGTATCTTGGTGTAGAGCTGAAATGAATGTTTAACGTTACCAACAAAATAACGCGTCTCGTTTATCAAGGAAAATGGCTTAGAGTGTGATTTACATAAACGGATATTTTGATTTTTGATCTTATCTTCGCAACTATTTGAGATACAAAATAACTTAGCATTGTAAAGTTGTAGAAACATAAAAAGTAAAAAAAAAAATTTATTCACAATATATTTTTATCAAAACTAATAGTTTTTGAGTTATTGGTAAATAAACATTTTTGAAATTAATGTCTGACAGATACGGAAGTTGATTTTTATGCTCTTTGGTGTAATATGATGCTCTTTTTTCCTATTATGTTTTTGTAACAATGTATTACAAGTTTTAAGAAAATTTCTCCATTTTTAGATGAAGCGGTAAGAAAGTTTGTGCGGTAACATTTATTCTTTAATATGACAAAAGTTTTTAAAAAAAACTCCATGGTGTGAGCCCCCAAGCGAGCTATACCGACCGAGCGGCCGCCACCGTTAGCCATGGTAGTGCCAACATTTTCGGATGTATGGTGTCATGTGGTCAGCACTACTAGTTCTTCGGCCGTTAATATAAGTTCCCAAGACCCCAAGCCGATAATTATTTATTCAAGTGGCACCTCATTTTGTCCTCACGAGGCTGAGCTCACAGATTCACAGCGCCGGGGATTGAACTCGGTACCTCCGGATATATAGCCAGTAACTCTGAACACTAGACCACCGGGGATTGAACCCGGTACCTCCGGATATGTAGCCAGTAACTCTGACCACTAGACCACCGGGGATTGAACCCGGTACCTCCGGATATGTAGCCAGTAACTCTGACCACTAGACCACCGGGATTGAATCCGGTACCTCCGGATCTGTAGCCAGTAACTCTGACCACTAGACCACCGGGGATTGAATCCGGTACCTCCGGATCTGTAGCCAGTAACTCTGACCACTAGACCACCGGGGATTGAACCCGGTACCTCCGGATATGTAGCCAGTAACTCTGACCACTAGACCACCGGGGATTGAATCCGGTACCTCCGGATCTGTAGCCAGTAACTCTGACCACTAGACCACCGGGGATTGAACCCGGTACCTCCGGATATGTAGCCAGTAACTCTGACCACTAGACCACCGGGGATTGAATCCGGTACCTCCGGATCTGTAGCCAGTAACTCTGACCACTAGACCACCGGGATTTGAACCCGGTACCTTCAGATATGTAGCCAGTAACTCTGACCACTAGACCACCGGGGATTGAATCCGGTACCTCCGGATCTGTAGCCAGTAACTCTGACCACTAGACCACCGGGATTTGAACCCGGTACCTTCAGATATGTAGCCAGTAACTCTGACCACTAGACCACCGGGGATTGAATCCGGTACCTCCGGATCTGTAGCCAGTAACTCTGACCACTAGACCACCGGGGATTGAACCCGGTACCTCCGGATATGTAGCCAGTAACTCTGACCACTAGACCACCGGGGATTGAATCCGGTACCTCCGGATATGTAGCCAGTAACTCTGACCACTAGACCACGGGATTTGAACCCGGTACCTTCAGATATGTAGCCAGTAACTCTGACCACTAGACCACCGGGGATTGAATCCGGTACCTCCGGATCTGTAGCCAGTAACTCTGACCACTAGACCACCGGGGATTGAACCCGGTACCTCCGGATATGTAGCCAGTAACTCTGACCACTAGACCACCGGGGATTGAATCCGGTACCTCCGGATCTGTAGCCAGTAACTCTGACCACTAGACCACCGGGATTTGAACCCGGTACCTTCAGATATGTAGCCAGTAACTCTGACCACTAGACCACCGGGGATTGAATCCGGTACCTCCGGATATGTAGCCAGTAACTCTGACCACTAGACCACCGGGGATTGAATCCGGTACCTCCGGATATGTAGCCAGTAACTCTGACCACTAGACCACCGGGGATTGAATCCGGTACCTCCGGATCTGTAGCCAGTAACTCTGACCACTAGACCACCGGGGATTGAATCCGGTACCTCCGGATCTGTAGCCAGTAACTCTGACCACTAGACCACCGGGGATTGAACCCGGTACCTCCGGATATGTAGCCAGTAACTCTGACCACTAGACCACCGGGGATTGAATCCGGTACCTCCGGATATGTAGCCAGTAACTCTGACCACTAGACCACCGGGATTTGAACCCGGTACCTTCAGATATGTAGCCAGTAACTCTGACCACTAGACCACCGGGGATTGAATCCGGTACCTCCGGATCTGTAGCCAGTAACTCTGACCACTAGACCACCGGGGATTGAACCCGGTACCTCCGGATATGTAGCCAGTAACTCTGACCACTAGACCACCGGGGATTGAATCCGGTACCTCCGGATATGTAGCCAGTAACTCTGACCACTAGACCACCGGGATTTGAACCCGGTACCTTCAGATATGTAGCCAGTAACTCTGACCACTAGACCACCGGGGATTGAATCCGGTACCTCCGGATCTGTAGCCAGTAACTCTGACCACTAGACCACCGGGATTTGAACCCGGTACCTTCAGATATGTAGCCAGTAACTCTGACCACTAGACCACCGGGGATTGAATCCGGTACCTCCGGATCTGTAGCCAGTAACTCTGACCACTAGACCACCGGGATTTGAACCCGGTACCTTCAGATATGTAGCCAGTAACTCTGACCACTAGAC
The DNA here is from genome assembly GCA_033556935.1 of Timema podura. Lineage (NCBI taxonomy): Eukaryota > Metazoa > Arthropoda > Insecta > Phasmatodea > Timematidae > Timema > Timema podura. The sequence continues at coordinate 12,658,106 of JAVRXN010000004.1, read as the reverse complement.
CACCGGGATTTGAACCCGGTACCTTCAGATATGTAGCCAGTAACCGACCACTAGACCACAGAAGCGGAATATGACTACCATATAATTAGTAACGTTCACTTTTATGTTCATTGGATGCCTTTTTTTTTATTATAATTTCATAACGAGATCTTTAGCCCATATTTTGCAAAATTTATTTTTACAAACCTAGAGTGTGGCTTTTAAAATATCTTCTTTTTGTCAGAACGCTTGATACTAGGGGTTTTATTTACTCAGTCTAAGCAACTAAAGAGGAGAAGAGCATAAATGAAGATAAGCATAATAATTCACAAGGGAAGAGAATAATAAAGTCACAACCAACATCCGGATGTGTTTAAAGCTGCACTACAAGTCCTAAAATACCGGTTTTGTTAAGAGTGCTAACGTGCAAATTACAGCACTGTATATTTAATTTCAATTATTAATAGAATGGTAGTCATGATAATATATTTAATAGTCACATATATTGATCTAAAAATGTTAAAGGCATTGCACTTATATTGATTATTTTCATCAAACACTACATCTTACCAACAGTTTGGATATTTTGTTTTTGGACTTGTTTGAAAAATAGCTTATTTGCTATAGGCATGCTGTCCTGCATATGTTGTTAGAAATAAAAACTAATACTCTTAATCCTAAATATATGGTTGGCTCGACCATACTCTATATTCAACTCTAGGCATATGGTCTGTGATAGAAGCCTGTACCCTAGACGTTACGTCTATGACCTGTGATAAAAGATTGTACCCTAGACGTTACGTCTATGACCTTTAATAGAAGCCTGTACTATCGACGCTACGTCTATGACCTGTGATAGAAGCATGTACCCTCGACGCCACGTCTATGGCCTGTAATAGAAACATGTACTCTCGATGCTACGTTTATGGCCTGTAATAGAAGCATGTACTCTCAACGCTACGTTTATGGCCTGTAATAGAAGCATGTACTCTCGATGCTACGTCTATGACCTGTGATAGAAGCCTGTACCCTCGACGCTACATCTATGGCCTGTGATAGAAGCCTGTTCCCTCAACGCTACGTCTATGGTCTGTGATAGAAGCCTGTTCCCTCAACGCCACGTCTATGGCCTAATAGAAGCCTGTACCCTTCCGTTAAGTCTATGACCTGTGATAGAAGCATGTACCCTCAACGCTACGTTTATGGCCTGTAATAGAAGCATGTACTCTCGATGCTACGTCTATGGCTTGTGATAGAAGCCTGTACCCTCGACGCTACATCTATGACCTGTGATAGAAGCATGTACCCTCAACGCTACGTTTATGGCCTGTAATAGAAGCATGTACTCTCGATGCTACGTCTATGACCTGTGATAGAAGCCTGTACCCTCGACGCTACATCTATGGCCTGTGATAGAAGCCTGTTCCCTCAACGCTACGTCTATGGTCTGTGATAGAAGCCTGTTCCCTCAACGCCACGTCTATGGCCTAATAGAAGCCTGTACCCTTCCGTTAAGTCTATGACCTGTGATAGAAGCATGTACCCTCAACGCTACGTTTATGGCCTGTAATAGAAGCATGTACTCTCGATGCTACGTCTATGGCCTGTGATAGAAGCCTGTACCCTCGACGCTACATCTATGACCTGTGATAGAAGCATGTACCCTCAACGCTACGTTTATGGCCTGTAATAGAAGCATGTACTCTCGATGCTACGTCTATGGCCTGTGATAGAAGCCTGTACCCTCAACGCTACGTCTATGGCCTGTAATAGAAGCATGTACTCTCGATGCTACGTCTATAGCTTGTAGTAGAAACCTGTACCCTCACGTTAGGTCTATGGCCTGTGATAGAAGCCTGTACCCTCAACGCCACGTCTATGGCCTAATAGAAGCCTGTACCCTTCCGTTAAGTCTATGACCTGTAATAGAAGCATGTACCCTCAACGCTACGTCTATGGCCTGTAATAGAAGCATGTACCCTCACGTTACGTCTATGGCCTGTGATAGAAGCCTGTACCCTCAACGCCACGTCTATGGCCTAATAGAAGCTTGTACCCTCGACGCTACATCTATGGCCACGGATGTAAACCTGTACCAACTCCTATGTAATTACGTTCTTGACTGCGCATTAGTGCTCGTAGCGCTGTTATTGCATTTTAATGACCCTGTGGCTTGTGACCCGCGCTTAATGACGGACGAATAATGTTAGGCGGGAACACGGCCTGGGAGGGTCAAATGGGAGTTTTTATATTTGATGTGACTCAACCCGCCCTCTTGGTTTAATGGGGACATGGACTGGTTTCTGGAGATTGTAGTCTTACCAAGGGTATATGACTGGTTCCTGGAGATTGTAGTCTTACCATGGGTACATGACTGGTTCCTGGAGATTGTAATCTTACCAGGGGTACATGACTGGTTCCTGGAGATTGTAGTCTTACCATGGGTACATGACTGGTTCCTGGAGATTGTAGTCTTACCATGGGTGCATGACTGGTTCCTGGAGATTGTAATCTTACCAGGGGTACATGACTGGTTCCTGGAGATTATAGTCCTACCAGGGGTACATTACTGGTCCCTGGAGATTGTAGTCTTACCATGAGTATATGACTGGTTCCTGGAGATTGTAATCTTACCAGGGGTACATGACTGGTTCCTGGAGATTGTAATCTTACCAGGGGTACATGACTGGTTCCTGGAGATTGTAATCTTACCAGGGGTACATGACTGGTTCCTGGAGATTGTAATCTTACCAGGGGTACATGACTGGTTCCTGGAGATTGTAATCTTACCAGGGGTACATGACTGGTTCCTGGAGATTATAGTCCTACCAGGGGTACATGACTGGTTCCTGGAGATTATAGTCCTACCATGAGTATATGACTGGTTCCTGGAGATTGTAATCTTACCAGGGGTATATGACTGGTTCCTGGATGTTGTAGTCTTACCATGGGTACATGACTGGTTCCTGGAGATTGTAGTCCTACCAGGGTTACATGACTGGTTCCTGGAGATTGTAATCTTACCATGGGTACATGACTAGTCCCTGGAGATTGTAGTCTTACCATGGGTACATGACTGGTTCCTGGAAATTATAGTCCTACCAGGGATACATGACTGGTTCCTGGAGATTGTAATCTTACCAGGGGTACATGACTAGTCCCTGGAGATTGTAGTCTAACAGATCAATTGTGTATACGTGTTAATATACCAATAGTCTACAAATTAAGTGATTAAATAATTTTTTCGGTGAAGAGTCATTTTTTACAAATATTATGATGAGCTACCAATCAGACTTTTATCCTGGAAATTTCAAGTTTTTCTGGTAATGCCTAATTTTACCAATGTATAAACATTTGGTTGATAAAAAACTGTGAATAACGTTTTATTTTTTTCTGCTTTCTCCTGTGAATCAAATATTCTTTATTACATTTGAGTGAGTGTTAAACAGATCCAATAACAGTTACCTTGTAGATGTTTATGTTCCTCAAGAGGAGGAACGTAGCCTCAGTCTGCCCCTGAGAAGCTTCTAATATTAGTTAGTGAACTATCAGACCTGCTACTTTGCTCTGGGTTCAGATGTTACCAAACTCTCGAATTAGTGCCTACAAATAACAGGGCAATCCCTTCTCAAGTCTACAGGGTGTTCCCGGATCAAACGGCCAAACTTTGAGAATTGGTGGAGGATCGAAAAACAAACTCGAACTGTCCTTTATGGAGATTTACATGTTTTATCTTCCTTTTAGAGAAACAGGGAAAACTAAACAAAATATAATATACATATTAAATAAAATATATAATTTACCTTAAAAAGATGTCCTCCGGCCCGAAGATAAGCATCAACGACAGAACGAGTGGCTGGCAGACGTTGTGCGTTTGTCGTTGTTTGACTGTCAATAACTTCTAAAGTAGTCAACAAAAGGTTATTGATAAAATGTCAACCTAAAGGAAATTTAATGGAGCACAACTTTCTAAGCATTTTTTTTACTAAGAATTTTAAAATTTATTTAAACGGTCATGATTGTCTACAGACAGGGACAACAGGAAAGGCAAAGAAATGTCAGGGAATCTTTTGATGACAGGAAAAAGAGAGAAATGTCAGGGAATATTTTGAGCTCAGGAAGACAGAGAAATGTCAGGGAATATTTGATGGCAGGGAAAAGAGAGAAATGTCGGGAGATTTAATAAAGAACAAGGAAAAGCCAGGAATTTTAAATACTTGACTGATTCTGCACCTAAAAATTTAAACAAATGTGTGAGATTTTGTTTATAGATTATTTTTTTTAGCACCGTGTCTTACTACCTGTTCGGTTATACTCATATGTACTAATTACGCTAATTTGTTAGGGATTAGGACGGTTGAATTTAGAGGAGGTGTTCCCACATTTGGCGTGGAGGCAGAATGAAAAACAATTTGGGGGAGCCACTCTCGACTCGAACCCTGATACCCCCATCTATATAAGTCCAGCCTATTGCGTGAGTGACGCCTTGGACTATGCGACTGCCAATGTTAACAAACTGTAACTTACTGTCCAGATAAAATAGCATTCCAACATGAGATAGTTGTAGAGTGTCTGTTCTATAGCACATTTACACAGGACACAGATAATACATAAACATCAAATAATGAAACGAAAACTTATAAGAACGTTGATGTTTGGTAGCCATTAGGATTATTTTTGAAAATATTTGATCAATGTAATAAAAGATAAAAATTTACATTCACCAAGAAAAACTATAAAAAGCTCTATAGATTGTTTTTTAAATGTTGTTTGGAAAACCTGGGAAAGTCAGTAATTTTATAGAAAAATTTTGTAGCCACCCTGAATGCTTTGAGCCAAATGATAACGTTGTTTTTCGATGAATTCACGTATCTCATTGGATGCTTCATGCCGGATTCCTCCTAAACCAGGAAAACGATGGAAGCAAATGAAGAGTCATCTTGATGATAATTTAATCCTGCACAACTTTTATTCAAAGGTGATATTTGATAAACATGATATTTTTAGTGTTATTTCAATTTTTATGCAGAAAAAACGTGGTTTTTTATTCAGTAATTTTGCTGTTTGCTTGAAAAGAACATTTTGATTTATATTTTCGATCCTTCACCTCTTCCCAAAATTTGTTTGTTTAATCCGGGAACACCCTGTAGAATCGTTAGTTTTTTTTTATATAGAGAAGCGAGTTCTGAGAGTTTCCAAGTGAGGGGTGGAATGTATTATGTTAATATGTTCTGTGATGAGCGGGTTGTGGCGGTCATGAGAGCATCTCGTTGGGTCTGTTCGAACATCGCCAGGGAATCCGCGTCTATCTAAATAGTTGAGTCTGTCCGGGGCGGGAAAACATCTCACAGAGGCTTGGCCGGGATCATGAGCAACTTAACGGTAAACTTAACGTCCACGTACCGTAACGCAACGTAAAGGTTCTCCTCGTGTGTATGTGTGTGTGTTAAATGGAAGCCATCGTGATGCAGTTAAATGAAAGTTCACTTAAGAGTTGTCCAGGGGAGAACTTTAACATTACGTGAACTTTTAAGTTAAGGGTACCACGTGCTGTAGCCAGCCAATCATGTCGCGAGTGACGTCATCGCGGCTTTTTAGTACTTCATTTGTTTGTTTATGGAATACAGACTTCTTCGATATAATTTGTCCGCGTCCCGCAAACACTAAAACGTCGTATCCTCTTTTTACACTTTACTTTGTACCCAGTAAAACTTTATTGCTAATATTTGTAACCTAATCAACCCTAAATGCTTGAGTCTTATTTAAGGGACCAATTATTTTTTTAACAGTCCAAATTTATTGTCTGTGTTTTACTCGAGTTTTTACGTTAAGTTATGTTACGTGAATCCTGAATATGCCGGGATCACTAACAACTAAATGATCGCGTAACATAACGTTCACTTAACGTAAATAAATTAGTATTTGATCAGGATTCACGTAAACTTAACGTAACTACTTGAGCAAACCGGACAATGAATTTGAACTGTTTTAAAACAAATTGTCCGCTAAAATGAAACCCAATCATTAGGGTTGATTAGACTGCAATTAATAATAATACTTAGCACTGCGTCTTACTACCCGTTCGGTTATACGCTAAGTACAAATTACACTAATGGGTTAGGAATCGGAAAGGTTGAATACAGAGGAAGTGAAACCGCATTTGCGTGGAAGAATAGTGGAAAACCATTTAGGAAAAACCACCCCAGTTCACCCGAGCGAGATTCGAACCTCAATCTCACAACGCTCCGCAGTATAATTCAACACGAAACTTGCGCGTTAGCTAACTACGCCACCGAGGTGAGTAGACTGCAATTACTTGCAATAATTATAAGTTTTACTGGATATACAGAATAAAACGTGAGAAGAGGTTTCGACATTTTAGTGTCATTAGACGGACTATAACCTAACAAATCGTCTGCTTTCCATAAACAAACAAATGAAGTATTAAATAGCCGTGTCGAGGATCACTAACATGATTGGCTGGCTTAGAACACGTGGTGTCCTTCACTTAACGTTCACGTAACGTTAAAGTTCTCCCCTGGACAACTCTAACGTTAAGTTGCGCGTGATCCCGGGCTAAGAAAACCCTCACACTTGGCGATATTTCATGACTTATTCGAACTACAGTAGCCCCATGGCTTCTTTGGTGCTGACTGACAGTTCAGAGCTGACTTATGACAGTCAACATTAGGTATATACCTAAATTTTGACTGTCAGAAGTGACAGCTGCTAAACACATGTTTTTTGCAGATCATACGGTTCGGCGTAGGGATACATAATTTGGTCTGGTACTTTTAAAGCTGTCAGCTGTCAGTCAGCACCAAAGAAGCCATGGGGCTACTGTATCTCTCTTGATCTCGTTGTCACAATTCGTTGACGGGAAGGCTTGTTTTTTAGCGCAGGAACCAATCAGATTACGGGCGCGCGCAAGGAAGCGAATTGAGCAAACTGACACTAGAATGCACGGCCTACTTTCTAGTGGGAACGTTAGGCAATGACTCATATTACAATTAATTACGAGGGAGACAATGAAATTAACAGGATAATTAGCAATAAATTAAGATGTTGGCAACACTGGGTGATATTTCCACAGATGAGTGCTTAACAATGTGAGCTGAAATATTAGTACAAAACACTTTGTATTGTCAGTTTCAGTTATGTCTCTAGTTTAAACTGTCTTAAAGATATTGTATCTTAGGTATCTAGTTTAAACTGCCCTACAGGTATTGTCAGTTATGTCTCTAGTTTAAACTGTACAGTTATTGTCTAGTTCCCTATACTACTCTAGATGTACAGTTTTAAAGGAGGAGCTTAAATAAAATTATAGACTGTAGGGATAGTGAACATCCATCAGTTCAGTATCAGTGAGATGCTATCAGTTCAGTCTCTGTGAGATGCTATCAGTTCAGTCTCTGTGAGATTATATCAGTTCAGTATCTGTGAGATGCTATCAATTCAGTATCTGTAAGATTATATCAGTTTAGTAAGCTTATCTGTGAGATGCTATCAATTCAGTCTTTGTGAGATTATATCAGTTCAGTATCTGTGAGATGCTATCAGTTCAGTCTCTGTGAGACTATATTAGTTCAGTATCTGTGAGATTATATCAGTTCAATCTCTGTGAGATTATATCAGTTCAATCTCTGTGAGATTATATCAGTTCAGTCTCTGTGAGATGCTATCAGTTCAGTCTCTGTGAGATTATATCATTTCAGTCTCTGTGAGATTATATCTGTTCAGTATCTGTGAGATGTTATCAATTCAGTCTCTGTGAGATGCTATCATTTCAGTCTCTGTGAGATTATATCATTTCACTCTCTGTGAGACGCTATCAGTTTAGTATCTGTGAGATGTTCTCCGTTCAACCTCTGTGAGATGCTATCATTTCTTGTCTTGTTGAAAGTGTCACATTTATCTTGCTTGACTGATAACATCATTAGAGTAGACAAACCTAGTTTAGTGCTAGTGCTAGTGTTATCCAGCAGTAGAGCAGACAAACCTAGTTTAGTGCTAGTGCTAGTGTTATCCAGCAGTAGAGCAGACAAACCTAGTTTAGTGCTAGTGCTAGTGTTATCCAGCAGTAGAGCAGACGAGATGCTTGTAGTGATAGTGCTAGTGTTATCCAGCAGTAGAGCAGACGAGATGCTTGTAGTGATAGTGCTAGTGTTATCCAGCAGTAGAGCAGACAAACCTAGTTTAGTGCTAGTGTTATCCAGCAGTAGAGCAGAAGAGATGCTTGTAGTGATAGTGCTAGTGTTATCCAGCAGTAGAGCAGACAAACCTAGTTTAGTGCTAATGCTAGTGTTATCCAGCAGTAGAGCAGACGAGATGCTTGTAGTGATAGTGCTAGTGTTATCCAGCAGTAGAGCAGACGAGATGCTTGTAGTGATAGTGCTAGTGTTATCCAGCAGTAGAGCAACAAACCTAGTTTAGTGCTAATGCTAGTGTTATCCAGCAGTAGAGCAGACGAGATGCTTGTAGTGATAGTGCTAGTGTTATCCAGCAGTAGAGCAGACGAGATGCTTGTAGTGATAGTGCTAGTGTTATCCAGCAGTAGAGCAGACAAACCTAGTTTAGTGCTAGTGTTATCCAGCAGTAGAGCAGAAGAGATGCTTGTAGTGATAGTGCTAGTGTTATCCAGCAGTAGAGCAGACGAGATGCTTGTAGTGCTAGTGCAAGTGTTATCGCCAGCACTAAGAGACTATTGTTCCCACGATGAACCTCTACTAATCTGGACCTGGTCTCTCAAACCCTGCAATTAAAAACCTGTTAAGAGATACGCAGCGAGTAACCGGTACCACAATGAACGTTAATTCTGCTGACGAGAGAAACAATTTGGGCTCACTCTTTCCTTCAATAAGTGGCCATTAACAATCTTACCATTGTTCGTTCGAATATACAAATAATATCATGAAGAAACCATTGGATTTATAGTAGGAGCAAGTGTGGTGTCTGAGGAAATGTGGTTTGATGTCTGACAAACTATGGTGGGATGTCTTACAAACTGTGTTGTGGTGTCTGATAAATTATGTTGTGGTGTCTAAGGAACTCTAGTGTGGTGTCTGAGAAAATATATCGTTGTGTTTGACAAACTGTGCCGTGGTGTCTGACAAACTCCGTAGTATTATCTCAAAAACTGTGGTGTGGTGTCTGAGGAACTGAGGTGTGGTGTCTGACAAACTATTGTGGGGTGTCTGACAAACTGTGTCGTGGTGCCTGACCAACTTCATAGCTGTGTCTTAAAAACTGTGTCGTGGTGTTTGACAAAATGCATTGTGGTGTCAGAGAAACTATATCGTGGTGTTTGAAAAATTGTGATGTGGTGTTTGACAAACTATGGTGCGATGTCTGACAAACTGCGTTGTGGTGTCCGAAGAACTGTAAATTTGTGTCTAAATAACTGTGTCGTGGTGATGACAAACTGTCGCGTGGTGTCCAATACCAAAATGGCCCCGAAATAAACTATTACACAAAAATATGATATTACTATTATATTTTAAATAATATATTCCAGGATTGTTAAATATCCTCCTTCAATGTGTTTCTCACTGAGTAGCAAATGAAATGAAAGGTCAAATTCTCGACCTTCTACTGTTTAGTGTTTGATTGGCGTCATGACTTGAAACAAGGAACGAAAGAACTAAATTACCTCCCGTTGTTATGTTAGAAGCTATAAATGTTCTCCAGAAGCAGATCCTGTCGAATACTTGCCAAACCGTTTTATGACGGAGCTGTGTGTTGTGCACCTTCTCTCTTACGACACACAACAAAGACTGTCTTCACTTCTGACTGATCTTGGAAATACAGACCTCTCTCGAGACATAGTACAGCCAGTTCTACTGTCCTGACATGGTACAGCTAGTTCTACTGTTGTGACATGGTACAGCCAGTTCTACTGTTGTGACATGGTACAGCCAGTTCTACTGTCGTGACATGGTACAGCCAGTTCTACTGTTGTGACATGGTACAGCTAGTTTTACTGTTGTGACATGGTAAAACTAGTTATACTGTCATAGCATGGTACAGCCAGTTCTACTGTCGTGACATGGTACAGCCAGTTCTACTGTCGTGACATGGTACAGCCAGTTCTACTGTTGTGACATGGTACAGCCAGTTCTACTGTTGTGACATGGTACAGCCAGTTCTACTGTCGTGACATGGAACAGCCAGCTCTATTGTCGTGACATGGTACATCCAGTTCTACTGTTGTGACATGGTACAGCCAGTTCTACTGTTGTGACATGGTACAGCTAGTTATACTGTTATGACATGGTACAGCCAGTTCTACTTTTCTGGTATGGTACATCCAGTTCTACTGGTGTGACATGGTACAGCCAGTTCTACTGTTGTGACATGGTACAGCTAGTTCTACTGTCGTGACATGGAACACCTAGTTCTACTTTTCTGGTATGGTACAGCCAGTTCTACTGTTGTGACATTGTACAGATGGCTTATGGGCCAATCATAATTATAATTACTTTCTGTTTGAGCTAGCACTCGCTTGGGTGGAGGAAAGAAACCCCTACAAACCAGGGATTGTTCTAACAGCCTGAGACTCAGATGATTGTCATTACGCCTGATGGGCTTTTAAAGGTTCCGTATTGTTAGCCCTTACTGTATAGACTACACTGTGATACACGCCGCTAAAAGCTCACTCCGGGCCGGAACTGACTCGTTCATCTGCCGGAGCTTGTTCCGGGGTGGTGGCGACCCTCTTATTTCTTACCCTATTGCACCTCCACGCTCTTTCCCTGGTCGCTATATCACCCTCCACACACACACTTGTGTTGCAGCACTACGATATCCACGCAACAAATTATAATAATTAGACAAATATACATTTCTGACATTGTTCATCAAGTGATTAGTGGGACATATTGATCTGTCCATCAAGTGATTAGTGGGACGTGTAGATCTGTTCATCAAGTTATTAGTAAGACGTGTAAATCTGTTCATTGAGTGATTAGTGGGACAGGTAGATCTGTTATCAAGTTATTAGTGAGACGTGTAAATCTGTTCATCAAGTGATTATTGGGACATGTAGATCTGTTATCAAGTGATTCATGGGACGTGTAGATCTGTCCATCAAGTGATTAGTGGGATGTGTAGATCTGTTATCAAGTGATTCATGGGACGGATAAATCTCTTCATCGAGTGATTCATAGGACGTGTAGATCTGTTCATCAAGTGATTAGTGGGTCATATAAATCTGTTCATCAAGTGATTAGTGGGTCCTATAGATCTGTTCATCAAGTGATTAGTGGGTCCTATAGATCTGTTCATCAAGTGATTAGTGGGATGTGTAGATCTGTTATCAAGTGATTCATGGGACGGATAAATCTCTTCATCGAGTGATTCATAGGACGTGTAGATCTGTTCATCAAGTGATTAGTGGGTCCTATAGATCTGTTCATCAAGTGATTAGTGGGTCCTATAGATCTGTTCATCAAGTGATTAGTGGGATGTGTAGATCTATTTATCAAGTGATTATTGGGACATGTAGATCTGTTATCAATTGATTCATGGGACGTGTAGATCTGTCCATCAAGTGATTAGTGGCATGTGTATTGTTCATCAATATATTAATGGGACGTGTAAATCTATAAAAAGGTTATTAGGGGGATATATAAATCTGTTCATCAAGTGAGCAGTCGAGTGTATAGACCACGCTTTACCACCCATTCGAGCTACACGCATAGTACATACTAATTAAGCTAGTATTTTAGGGATGAGGAAGGTTGAATTCTCAGGAAGTATACAAGTATTTTCGTGGAGGTAGAGTGGAAAACCATTTAGGGAAAAACCATCAATAGTTCACCCGACTGGGTTTGAACCCCAATCTCCCTGTCATCAGCAGTAGTTTATTAATAGAGCTACGCTTTATACCATGCGGCCACCGAAGCGGTTACAACATAACAAGTTGTACGTGAAAAGTTAAACAAGACGTCCACTTTTTTTTTATAGTGAAATAAAAAGTTTTGTAAAAAAAAAGTTTGTAAGTTGAGCCCTTTGAGAGGATAGAAGTTGTTGATTGTATTCTTGGTCGAGGTTGATTAGGAGAGGAACCAGTCTTACGGTCCACTCAGCTACGCCACGGATTTACGTCAGGGTCGTAAATCTGGCTCGCGGGCTCTTGTGTTTCCTCCCGTTCCAAATATATGGTTACCTGTTCCGGTCTGGTTGCAAACTAATAACATCCAAAGTAATAGTTTTAACAACAGATAGTTGAAAACAAAAACCAACAATAATCTTCGGTTGTGTATTCCATGCTAGCAGCCGTATGGCATATTGTGCTGTAGTTTAACAACATAGCTTATCTTTCTTTTGATTGAACTGACCCAAAATATCAAAATAACCGTATTATTGTACCAATTAAATTAGTGACAGGAATACTTATAAACAAGAATGACAGAATAGTACAGACAGCAGGGAGTGTACTGTCACTTTATAGAATAGTACAGGTAGCAGGGAGTGTAACTGTTTCTTTATAGAATAGTACAGGTAGCAGGAAGTGTAACTGTCTCTTTATAGATTAGTACAGGTAGCAGGGAGTGTAACTGTCTCTTTATAGAATAGTACAGACAGCAGGAAGTGTAACTGTCTCTTTATAGAATAGTATAGGAAGCAGGGAGTGTAACTGTCTCTTTATAGAATAGTACAGACAGCAGGAAGTGTAACTGTATCTTTATAGAATAGTACAGACAACAGGAAGTGTAACTCTCTCTTTATAGAATAGTACAGGTAGCAGGGAGTGTAACTGTTTCTTTATAGAATAGTACAGACAGCAGGGAGTGTAACTCTCTCTTTATAGAACAGTACAGGCAGCAGGATGTGTAAATGTCTTTTTATAGAATAGTACAGGCAGCAGGAAGTGTAACTCTCTCTTTATAGAACAGTACAGGCAGCAGGGAGTGTAACTGTTTCTTTATAGAATAGTACAGACAGCAGGGAGTGTAACTCTCTCTTTATAGAACAGTACAGGCAGCAGGATGTGTAAATGTCTTTTTATAGAATAGTACAGGCAGCAGGAAGTGTAACTCTCTCTTTATAGAATAGTACAGACAGCAGGAAGTGTAACTGTCTCTTTATAGAATAGTACAGGCAGCAGGATGTGTAACTGTCTCTTTATAGCATAGTACAGACAGCAGGGAGTGTAACTGTCTCTTTATAGAATAGTACAGGCAGCAGGAAGTGTAACTGTATCTTTATAGTATAGTACAGGCAGCAGGAAGTGTAACTGTGTAACTGTCTCTTTATAGAATAGTACAGGAAGCAGGAAGTGTAACTGTCTCTTTATAGAACAGTACAGGCAGCAGGAAGTGTAACTGTCTCTTTATAGCATATTACAGGAAGCAGGAAGTGTAACTGTCTCTTTATAGAATAGTACAGGTAGCAAGAAGTGTAACTGTCTCTTTATAGAATAGTACAGGAAGCAGGAAGTGTAACTGTCTCTTTATAGAATAGTACAGGAAGCAGGAAGTGTAACTGTCTCTTTATAGAATAGTACAGGCAGCAGGGAATGTAAATGTCTCTCAATAGGTTAGTACAGGTAGCAGGGAGTGTAAATCTTTCTAAATAGGTTAGTACAGGTAGCCTGCTGTTTTCTAAAACCACAAGCCACATTATTATTAGATTCAGAAATGATTCTGTTGTGAATCGGCTTTACACATTTGTGTGGCGAATAAATACAGAAATACAACTTGACAATTTTGTCAGATGAACCAAAGCTAACTGTGAGCCAGCTATAACAACAACAAATGGATGGAAATTTGGTTAAGTTGAATAGGTATTCATCTTTCGCTTAGATTTTCTACCATTTCTAGCTTTCAAATTGAGTCATATTTATATATATATATATGATTATTTAAAAATAATTTATGTGATTAGTTTTTAGCAATAAGTTATAACGAATTGAAACTGTATTAAGTAATTAAAGGTTGGTATAAATCGTGTTTGGTCGTTTATAAATTTGAGGTTCGTCTGTTTTGACCCTGTCTAACTCCGAACTGATATTACATTAAGTTAATTAAATAAACGCTATAGTTTAAAACCATTACTGTTACTAATGATGTATCGCGTTGAATCTAAATATTTTAAAATGAGTAAACTGTGGAACTTTCTGGCCGAAATGATATTTTATTACGTACAAAAAGAATTATTATTTTTGTTTTCTTAAGGATTATTTTATTTAAATGTTAATATATCATCTAAAGGCAAGTTTCATGCGTAGGAACCGGTTCTAAGACGGGTCGAGGAAGAGTTCTTTTTATTGCCCAATAAAACATTTGTGTTGAGGGCAAAATATAACGAACCTTTCATTGTTCCTAATCAATGTGGGAAATAGAGAGACTTTGAACCTTTCATTGTTCCTAATCAATGTGGGAAATAGAGAGACTTTGAACCTTTCATTGTTTCTAATCAATGTGGGAAATAGAGAATCTTTGACTCTTTTATTGTTCCTAATCAATGTGGGAAATATAGAATCTTTGAACCTTTTATTGTTCCTAATCAATGTGGGAAATAGAGAATCTTTGAACCTTTTATTGTTCCTAATCAATGTGGGAAATATAGAATCTTTGAACCTTTTATTGTTCCTAATCAATGTGGGAAATAGAGAGACTTTGAACCTTTCATTGTTTCTAATCAATGTGGGAAATATAGAATCTTTGAACCTTTTATTGTTCCTAATCAATGTGGGAAATAGAAAGACTTTGAACCTTTTATTGTTCCTAATCAATGTGGGAAATATAGAATCTTTGAACCTTTTATTGTTCCTAATCAATGTGGGAAATATAGAATCTTTGAACCTTTTATTGTTCCTAATAAATATGAGAAATAGAGAATCTTTGAACCTTTTATTGTTCCTAATAAATATGGGAAATATAGAATCTTTGAACCTTTTATTGTTTCTAATCAATGTGGGAAATATAGAATCTTTGAACCTTTTATTGTTCCTAATCAATGTGGGAAATAGAGAATCTTTGAACCTTTTATTGTTCCTAATCAATGTGGGAAATATAGAATCTTTGAACCTTTTATTGTTCCTAATCAATGTGGGAAATAGAGAGACT
This sequence comes from Timema podura, assembly GCA_033556935.1. Taxonomy (NCBI): domain Eukaryota; kingdom Metazoa; phylum Arthropoda; class Insecta; order Phasmatodea; family Timematidae; genus Timema; species Timema podura. The sequence continues at coordinate 12,643,056 of JAVRXN010000004.1, read as the reverse complement.
TTGAACCTTTCATTGTTTCTAATCAATGTGGGAAATATAGAATCTTTGAACCTTTTATTGTTCCTAATCAATGTGGGAAATAGAGAATCTTTGAACCTTTTATTGTTCCTAATCAATGTGGGAAATATAGAATCTTTGAACCTTTTATTGTTCCTAATCAATGTGGGAAATAGAGAGACTTTGAACCTTTCATTGTTTCTAATCAATGTGGGAAATATAGAATCTTTGAACCTTTTATTGTTCCTAATCAATGTGGGAAATAGAGAATCCTTGAATCTTTTATTGTTCCTAATCAATGTGGGAAATAGAGAGACCTTGAATCTCTCATTTTTCCTAATAAATGTGGGAAATAGAGAGACCTTGAATCTTTTATTGTTCCTAATCAATGTGGGAAATATAGAGACCTTGAATCTTTTATTGTTCCTAATCAATGTGGGAAATAGAGAATCTTTGAATCTTTTATTGTTCCTAATCAATGTGGGAAATAGAGAGACCTTGAATCTCTCATTTTTCCTAATAAATGTGGGAAATAGCGAGACCTTGAATCTTTCATTGTTCCTAATAAATATGGGAAATAAAGAGACCTTGAATCTTTCATTGTTCCTAATCAATGTGGGAAATATAGAGACCTTGAAATTTCATTGTTCCTAATATATGTGGGAAATATAGAGACCTTGAATCTTTTATTGTTCCTAATCAATGTGGGAAATATAGAGACCTTGAATCTTTCATTGTTCCTAATCAATGTGGGAAATATAGAGACCTTGAATCTTTTATTGTTTCTAATCAATGTGGGAAATAGAGAGACCTTGACTCTTTCATTATTCCTAATAAATGTGGAAAATAATTATATCCACTTCATTGGCCACATGGTCTTAGGCATCACTTTTACAGTAGAATAGACTGCCTTTGACGGGAGATTGTATTTCGATCCCAGTCGGGTGTATTGAAGGTGGTTTTCCTAAAAGTTTTCCCCCCTTTCTCACTCCATGCGAATGTGGGTACACGTTTCTAAATTTAACCTTACTGATCCCCAACCCATCAACGTAGTTAGTACATAGGCTTGTAGCCAAAACGAGTAGTAAGAGGCGAGGATAAAAATACACAAATAAAATAAATATGGGAAATAGAGAGAGGTTGGTGCGCCGTCAAGCGATGAACTTGTCAGTATGACCAACTGTTGGTCTATTGGACTAGTGGTTAATATGGCTAACTCTTGGTGTACTAAGTCACGTCCCAAAACACATATTCCTGCGGTGGAAAGGTTGCTTATGAAGAGTGTGTTGTTTTAGGTTAAGTTGGGGATGTAGGAAACGCGAGAAAAGGCCAGGATTTTTGCAGTTTTTATAGCAAAACTTTTTTAACACAAAATAAACAAAATATTGCTCCAGTAGAAACATATAGTTTAATTTTCTTCAAAGGATGATATCAACAGTTGTTGAATATCTGTCATGAGCATAGTGGTATTAGATGAGAAAACTTTTTAAATGAAGAGAAAAAGTTGTCATTAAATTCCATGACATCCTTGACAGATATTAAACAACTGTTGATATCACCAAGTGAAAAAAATTAAACTCTCTTTTTCCACTTGATAAATATTTGATTTAATTTGCTCAAAAATGTTTTGATTTAAAAACTGCAAAAAACACAGACCTTTTCTCGCGTCCCCTACATCCCCGCCTTAAGTTGTTTTGTCAGTCGGGTCTACCGTGATTAGAAAGTGTATGTAAAGAGCCATGAGATTTCCTCCGAGCTTGTTGCCATGTCTGCGGGAGATGGGGCACAGTCTCGTATGGGGCATAGTCCCCCAGTAGGGTTCCCGCAGAGTCCCCTCATTATCATTCCGTCCCCCTCCCCCTTAATATACTACCCCCCTCACAGGTCTGCGTCAAGACCTGTGTTTATTCTGCAGCTACTTCTCAGACACAACTCTTTGGCAGGATGTTAGATTCATTGGAATAACATCTCATTTACATGAGATACACTGGGCTGATAGTCTGTGCTATATGTATCTAGTAACTGTTATTAGTCTGTGTTGTAAGTATCTAGTAACTGTTGTTAGTCTGTGTTGTATGTATCTAGTAACTGTTGTTAGTCTGTGTTGTTTGTATCTAGTAACTGTTATTAGTCTGTGTTGTATGTATCTAGTAACTGTAGTTAGTCTGTGTTGTATGTATCTAGTAACTGTAGTTAGTCTGTGCTATATGTATCTAGTAACTGTTGTTAGTCTGTGTTGTATGTATCTAGTAACTGTTGTTAGTCTGTGTTGTTTGTATCTAGTAACTGTTATTAGTCTGTGTTGTATGTATCTAGTAACTGTAGTTAGTCTGTGTTGTAAGTATCTAGTAACTGTTATTAGTCTGTGTTGTAAGTATCTAGTAACTGTAGTTAGTCTGTGTTGTATGTATCTAGTAACTGTAGTTAGTCTGTGTTGTATGTATCTAGTAACTGTAGTTAGTCTGTGCTCTATGTATCTAGTAACTGTTGTTAGTCTGTGTTGTATGTATCTAGTAACTGTAGTTAGTCTGTGTTGTATGTATCTAGTAACTGTTGTTAGTCTGTGTTGTTTGTATCTAGTAACTGTTGTTAGTCTGTGTTGTATGTATCTAGTAACTGTTGTTAGTCTGTGTTGTATGTATTTAGTAACTGTTGTTAGTCTGTGTTGTATGTATCTAGTAACTGTTGTTAGTCTGTGTTGTTTGTATCTAGTAACTGTTGTTAGTCTGTGTTGTTTGTATCTAGTAACTGTTGTTAGTCTGTGTTGTATGTATTTAGTAACTGTTGTTAGTCTGTGTTGTATGTATCTAGTAACTGTTGTTAGTCTGTGTTGTTTGTATCTAGTAACTGTTGTTAGTCTGTGTTGTATGTATCTAGTAACTGTAGTTAGTCTGTGTTGTATAATCTAGTAGCTGTTGTTGGTCTATGTTGTTTGTATCTAGTAACTGTTGTTAGTTTGTGTTGTATGTATCTAGTAACTGTAGTTAGTCTGTGTTGTATGTATCTAGTAACGGTTGTTAGTCTGTGTTGTATGTATCTAGTAACTGTTGTTAGTCTATGTTGTATGTATCTAGTAACTGTAGTTAGTCTGTGTTGTATGTATCTAGTAACTGTTGTTAGTCTGTGTTGTATGTATCTAGTAACTGTAGTTAGTCTGTGTTGTATGTATCTAGTAACTGTTGTTAGTTTGTGTTGTATGTATCTAGTAAATGTTGTTAGTCTGTGTTGTATGTATCTAGTAACTGTTGTTAGTCTGTGTTATATGTATCTAGTAACTGTTGTTAGTCTGTGTTGTTTGTATATAGTAACTGTTGTTAGTCTGTGTTGTATGTATCTAGTAACTGTTGTTAGTCTGTGTTGTATGTATATAGTAACTGTTGTTAGTCTGTGTTATATCTATCTAGTAATTGTTGTTAGTCTGTGTTGTATGTATCTAGTAACTGTTGTTAGTCTGTGTTGTATGTATCTATTATTATTATTATTATTATTATTATTAGCACCGCGTCTTACTACCAGTTCGGGTTATACGCACTTACGCTAATGTGCAATGGTAGGGTGATTGTGAGATGAAATGGAGGACCTACAGTTTAACGTGGAATCCGAACCACGGTGGAGGCCTGGCATTCCTCACATTCACAAGTTGTGATTAATACACATCTTGTCAGAGGTGAAGGAAGGGTTTGGCAATCAGATAAATCCGTGCCGGGACCGAGGATTATGTATCTATTAACTGTAGTTAGTCTGTGTTGTATGTATCAAGTAACTGTTGTTAGTCTGTGTTGTATGTATCTAGTAACTGTTGTTAGTCTGTGCTATATGTATCTAGTAACTGTAGCTAGTCTGTGTTGTTTGTATATAGTAACTGTTGTTAGTCTGTGTTGTATGTATCTAGTAACTGTTGTTAGTCTGTGTTGTATGTATTTAGTAACTGTTGTTAGTCAGTGTTGTATAATATAGTAACTGTTGTTAGTCTATGTTGTATGCATCTAGTAACTGTTGTTAGTTTGTATTGTATGTATCTAGTAGCTGTAATTAGTCTGTGTTGTATAATCTAGTAGCTGTTGTTGGTCTATGTTGTAAGTATCTAGAAACTGTTGTTAGTTTGTGTTGTATGTATCTAGTAACTGTTGTTAGTCTGTGTTGTATGTATCTAGTAACTGTAGTTAGTCTGTGTTATATCTATCTAGTAACTGTTGTTAGTTTGTGTTGTATGTATCTAGTAACTGTTGTTAGTCTGTGCTATATGTATCTAGTAACTGTAGTTAGTCTGTGTTGTTTGTATATAGTAACTGTTGTTAGTCTGTGTTGTATGTATCTAGTAACTGTTGTTAGTCTGTGTTATATGTATCTAGTAACTGTTGTTAGTCTGTGTTGTTTGTATAGAGTAACTGTTGTTAGTCTGTGTTGTATGTATCTAGTAACTGTTGTTAGTCTGTGTTGTATGTATTTAGTAACTGTTGTTAGTCTGTGTTGTATAATATAGTAACTGTTGTTAGTCTATGTTGTATACATCTAGTAACTGTTGTTAGTTTGTATTGTATGTATCTAGTAGCTGTAATTAGTCTGTGTTGTATAATCTAGTAGCTGTTGTTGGTCTATGTTGTAAGTATCTAGAAACTGTTGTTAGTTTGTGTTGTATGTATCTAGTAACTGTTGTTAGTCTGTGTTGTATGCATCTAGTAACTGTAGTTAGTCTGTGTTATATCTATCTAGTAACTGTTGTTAGTTTGTGTTGTATGTATCTAGTAACTGTTGTTAGTCTGTGTTATAAGTATCTAGTAACTGTTGTTAGTCTGTGTTGTTTGTATATAGTAACTGTTGTTAGTCTGTGTTGTATGTATCTAGTAACTGTTGTTAGTCTGTGTTGTATAATCTAGTAGCTGTTGTTGGTCTATGTTGTAAGTATCTAGTAACTGTTGTTAGTTTGTGTTGTATGTATCTAGTAACTGTTGTTAGTCTGTGTTGTATGTATCTAGTAACTGTAGTTAGTCTGTGTTGTAAGTATCTAGTAACTGTTGTTAGTCTATGTTGTATGTATCTAGTAGCTGTAGTTAGTCTGTGTTGTATGTATCTAGTAGCTGTTGTCTTCCCATCAATGGTTGTCTACGTTGTTTTGGGCCTTAGTAACTCAATCCCCACGAGGAGTGATCGAGAAACAACTTCATCCTAAAAGGAACCAGATATGTTGGCTACTTTACGGCAGACGTCCGATCAATTATTCCTACCATGACGTTCACTACCTGATGCTTCAACAGTTTCCTTCGCTCGCCGCGTTGAAGACTGGGATAGTTTGTAGCTCGACTACTTTGTTTGAGATCGACCTTTGCTTATCTTCTTTTTTTTATATGAACATTGTAATCCAATCTTCTGGCTACAGGTTGCTGAGCGTTCAGGATGAATCTATTGTCACTGGTGTCAACTGGCTTTTACCACTTGATAGTTTTCTCAATGGACCTCACAATACCGATTTATAAAACATTTTTGGGACTTTTTATATTCAAGTCAAATCTGATTTCAATTTTTGAATGATTTTTGCTATATAACACTATTACAGTAATCTATTATTTGAACTATAAGAGTATACTCACGTTGTTGTATTTATAATAATGTCGATTCATGTACACATATGCTATAACAAGAGCATTATGATATACATCACGATTTTGCCTATGTATGACTAATGCTTTTATAATTGTTCCTATGAAGCAGAATGTGTGGCTAGAGTCAGTTAGTTAGACTATACACTTAGATGTGACTAAGTGCTATGTTGTATACTTGACTAGCTAGCATAACATTTTGAGATGACCTTGAGCTAAGATAATGTGCTGGTTAGACATTGAACTAGCTATGTTGCTGACTCTGCTTGCACCATTGTATAGCTAGACCTAACTGTTTAGCTGCAGGCTATAGGACACTCCTGTGTAATGCTGACTAGAGCTATACACTTCTTCAGTTTGTATGACTCTGACAGTGGCTATAAGGACATTCACATGTTGTTCTGCTACTGAACCTTATAAAGATTCAGACTAACTCGGATATCGTTTGAATAGATGACCTTGTCACTATCTGTGCTAGAATGTTGCTAGACAGTTCTATGTACTGATGCTGCAGACTTCATGTTTACTGGCAGACACTAGATAAGACACTCTCTAGCTTGTATGTTAGATACAGTCTGAACCTCTATAAGACTACATACTCTATCTTGTCATGTAAACTATCCTGCTAGACTGTAGGCTTAGATAAGGACATCATCTAGCGATACTGGTACCTTCAGTCTGTGATAGTTAGGTCTGGGATAAAGACACAGCTCACTGTCATTATATATGTAGAAGTAGGCTAAAGACCACTTCATCCTGTCATGTATATTTGCTAGACATAGGCTATAAGGACACTTCCACCTGTCTGTATAGCTGCATAGGCTAATAAAGGACCATCTCTCACCTGTTTGTTATAGTGACATAGCTATAAGGACACTCTCAGTCTTGTAGTTTGCAGTACAGATAAAGGACCCTATGCTAGTGTCATGTTATGTGCAGCGACTATAAGGACACTCTCACTTGCATGGTATTATGCTTGCAGTAGCTAAAAGGACCACTTCCTAGTCTGTGTTTGTATGGTGCTAGGATAGATACAGTGGTACACTTCCTAGCGTGTTTGTTCATGTGTCTAGCTAGACTACAGGATTACGTGCTCACCTTCCAGTGTAGTATGTTGTGCTAGCTACGACTACGTGTACACTCTAGGTATGTTAGGACGATCAACACGTGTACACTTCTAGTGCTGTGTTTGTTAGGTGCTAGTAAGGACTACAGGGTACACTTCTAGTGCTGTGTTTGTTAGTGTTCTAGACTAAGATACAGTGGTACATTCTAGTGCTGTGTTGTTAGTGTGCTAGGACTACAGGATACAGTGGTACACTTCCTAGTGCTGTGTTTGTTATGTTGCTAGACACAGACTACAGTGGTACACTTCTATGCTGGGTTTGTTATGTTGCTAGGACTACAGGACTACAGTGGTACACTTCCTAGTGCTGTGTTTGTTAGTGTTGCTAGGACTACAGGACTACAGTGGTACACTTCCTAGTGCTGTGTTTGTTAGTGTTGCCTAAGGACTAACAGGATTACCAGTCGGTACACTTCCTAGTGCTGGTGTTTGTTAGTGTTGCTAAGGACTACAGTGTACACCAGTGTGTATTCTTCCTATTCTAGAGTGTTTGTTATAGTGTTGCTAGGACTACAGGACTACAGTGGTACACTTCCTAGTGCTGTGTTTGTTAGTGTTGCTAGGACTACAGGATACAGTGGTACACTTCCTAGTGCTGGTGTTTGTTAGTGTTGCTAGGAATACAGGAGTACACTTCCTAGTGCTGGTGTTTGTTAGTGTTGCTAGGACTACAGGACTACAGTGGTACACTTCCTAGTGCTAGTGTTTGTTTAGTGTTGCTAGGACTACAGCACTACTGTGGTACACTTCCTAGTGCTAGTGTTTGTTAGTGTTGCTAGGACTACAGCACTACTGTGGTACACTTCCTAGTGCTAGTGTTTGTTGTTATTGTTGCTAGGACTACAGCACTACTGTGGTACACTTCCTAGTGCTAGTGTTTGTTGTTAGTGTTGCTAGGACTACAGGACTACAGGACTACAGTGGTACACTTCCTAGTGCTAGTGTGTTGTTAGTGTTGCTAGGACTACAGGACTACAGTGGTACACTTTCTAGTGCTAGTGTTTGTTAGTGTTGCTAGGACTACAGGATTACAGTGGTACACTTCCTAGTGCTAGTGTGTTGTTAGTGTTGCTAGGACTACAGCACTACTGTGGTACACTTCCTAGTGCTAGTGTTTGTTAGTGTTGCTAGGACTACAGGACTACAGTGGTACACTTCCTAGTGCTAGTGTTTGTTAGTGTTGCTAGGACTACAGGATTACAGTGGTACACTTTCTAGTGCTAGTGTTTGTTAGTGTTGCTAGGACTACAGGATTACAGTGGTACACTTCCTAGTGCTAGTGTTGAGTGTTGCTAGGAATACAGGGGTACACTTCCTAGTGCTAGTGTTTGTTAGTGTTGCTAGGACTACAGGGTACACTTCCTAGTGCTAGTGTTTGTTAGTGTTGCTAGGACTACAGGACTACAGTGGTAAACTTCCTAGTGCTAGTGTTTGTTAGTGTTGCTAGGAATACAGGACTAGAGTGGTACACTTCCTAGTGCTGGTGTTTGTTAGTGTTGCTAGGACTACAGGACTACAGTGGTACACTTTCTAGTGCTAGTGTTTGTTAGTGTTGCTAGGACTACAGGACTACAGTGGTACACTTTCTAGTGCTAGTGTTTGTTAGTGTTGCTAGGAATACAGCACTACAGTGGTACACTTCCTAGTGCTAGTGTTTGTTAGTGTTGCTAGGACTACAGCACTACAGTGGTACACTTCCTAGTGCTGGTGTTTGTTAGTGTTGCTAGGACTACAGGAGTACACTTCCTAGTGCTACTGTTTGTTAGTGTTGCTAGGACTACAGGCGTACACTTCCTAGTGCTGGTGTTTGTTAGTGTTGCTAGGACTACAGGAGTACACTTCCTAGTGCTGGTGTTTGTTAGTGTTGCTAGGACTACAGGAGTACACTTCCTAGTGCTAGTGTTTGTTAGTGTTGCTAGGACTACAGGAGTACACTTCCTAGTGCTGGTGTTTGTTAGTGTTGCTAGGACTACAGGAGTACACTTCCTAGTGCTAGTGTTTGTTAGTGTTGCTAGGACTACAGTGGTACACTTCCTAGTGCTGGTGTTTGTTAGTGTTGCTAGGACTACAGGACTACAGTGGTACACTTTCTAGTGCTAGTGTTTGTTAGTGTTGCTAGGACTACAGGACTACAGTGGTACACTTTCTAGTGCTAGTGTTTGTTAGTGTTGCTAGGAATACAGCACTACAGTGGTACACTTCCTAGTGCTAGTGTTTGTTAGTGTTGCTAGGACTACAGCACTACAGTGGTACACTTCCTAGTGCTGGTGTTTGTTAGTGTTGCTAGGACTACAGGAGTACACTTCCTAGTGCTAGTGTTTGTTAGTGTTGCTAGGACTACAGGAGTACACTTCCTAGTGCTAGTGTTTGTTTAGTGTTGCTAGGACTACAGGAGTACACTTCCTAGTGCTGGTGTTTGTTAGTGTTGCTAGGACTACAGGAGTACACTTCCTAGTGCTAGTGTTTTATTAGTGTTGCTAGGACTACAGTGGTACACTTCCTAGTGCTGGTGTTTGTTAGTGTTGCTAGGACTACAGGACTACAGTGGTACACTTTCTAGTGCTAGTGTTTGTTAGTGTTGCTAGGACTACAGGACTACAGTGGTACACTTTCTAGTGCTAGTGTTTGTTAGTGTTGCTAGGAATACAGCACTACAGTGGTACACTTCCTAGTGCTAGTGTTTGTTAGTGTTGCTAGGACTACAGGACTACAGTGGTACACTTCCTAGTGCTGGTGTTTGTTAGTGTTGCTAGGACTACAGGAGTACACTTCCTAGTGCTAGTTGTTGTTAGTGTTGCTAGGACTACAGGAGTACACTTCCTAGTGCTAGTGTTTGTTAGTGTTGCTAGGACTACAGGATTACAGTGGTACACTTCCTAGTGCTAGTGTTGAGTGTTGCTAGGAATACAGGGGTACACTTCCTAGTGCTCGTGTTTGTTAGTGTTGCTAGGACTACAGGGGTACACTTCCTAGTGCTGGTGTTTGTTAGTGTTGCTAGGACTACAGGAGTACACTTCCTAGTGCTGGTGTTTGTTAGTGTTGCTAGGACTACAGGAGTACACTTCCTAGTGCTAGTGTTTGTTAGTGTTGCTAGGACTACAGTGGTACACTTCCTAGTGCTGGTGTTTGTTAGTGTTGCTAGGACTACAGGACTACAGTGGTACACTTTCTAGTGCTAGTGTTTGTTAGTGTTGCTAGGACTACAGGACTACAGTGGTACACTTTCTAGTGCTAGTGTTTGTTAGTGTTGCTAGGAACACAGCACTACAGTGGTACACTTCCTAGTGCTAGTGTTTGTTAGTGTTGCTAGGACTACAGGACTACAGTGGTACACTTTCTAGTGCTAGTGTTTGTTAGTGTTGCTAGGACTACAGGATTACAGTGGTACATTTTCTAGTGCTAGTGTTTGTTAGTGTTGCTAGGACTACAGGACTACAGTGGTACACTTCCTAGTGCTAGTGTTTGTTAGTGTTGCTAGGACTACAGGACTACAGTGGTACACTTTCTAGTGCTAGTGTTTGTTAGTGTTGCTAGGACTACAGTACTACAGTTCCTAGTGCTAGTGTTGAGTGTTGTTAGAACTACAGGAAAGCAGTGTCTATGTTTTATTCGAGAATGTCTGTTGTCCTATCGTCCTGGTTTCTGTTCCACTCCCTCACCTGTCAGTTTAATGACATCGTCTAATCACCGGCTAATGACTAACTGATTACGACAAACTCCCAGTCCAGCTGGTTTTACTCAATATTATTACAACTACTACTTCTACTACACTACTACTACTACTACTACTACTAAAGATGGAACCAACATTTCTCTTCGGCCAGAAACAGTTCAAATTATCTTAAAACGTATATTTCCTTTTCTTTTCTCACCCAATTCGGTGAACGCGCGGGCTAAAACGTCAAGCTCGTTTAGTGGGTTCACCGATCACGTGGCTATTGTGGTTCGAATCTTGGCCGGGTTTATTAAGCAATTCCCCCCTCCCCTTACATGTTTACCACTCTCCCTCATAAATACGTGGTTACATTCCCACCAAATTGAACTCCCCACATGTTGGTAGCACTACAGTCTGTTATTTAGCTGATGGTGATTGGTTAGACTACGTTTTTTTGAATAAGTCTGAAAAGTACAAGGTACTAACGCTTAATAAAGTCTCTTGGGTCTCTAAATAAAAGCTAAAAACAAATGATAGTAGTAAAATGACATTGAGATGTGAATGTGTGAGTATTCTCGGTGGTAAGAACCATAATTGAATCAACCTTTGAATCCATTTGTTTTCAAATGTAAACTAATACTTATATATATACCTTCACCGGCCAGTGACTTTACCAGTGAATTCTTATTCGTGATATTAGTTTTTGTGATTTGAGCAATACCATTACTCAGTACCAGTCACATTACCTGTCATTCTGTCAGTAACATTCACATTCACTGCATTCTGTTAATAATAGTCACATTCCTGTCATTCTGTCAGTACCAGTCACATTCCCTGTCATTCTGTCAGTACCAGTCACATTTCCCTCATTCTGTCAGTAAACTAGTCCCATTTTCCCGTCATTCTGTCAGTAACAGTCAACATTTTCCCGTCATCATTCGTTCAGTAATAGTCACATTCCCCGTCATTCTGTCAGTACCAGTCACATTCCCTGTCATTCTGTCAGTACCAGTCACATTCCCATCATTCTGTCAGTACAATCACATTCCTCGTCATGCTGTCAGTAACCATCACATTCCCTGTCATTCTGTCAGTACCAGTCCCCATTTCCCGTCATTCTGTCAGTAAGTCACATTCACTGTCATGCTGTCAGTAACATAAATTCCCGTCGTTCTGTCAATACAGTTACATTCACTGTCATCTCTAAGAGGTATACCACACCTAGTTCTGAAAGGAATGACACCAGGAAACAAGAGTCAATTTCCGCTGTTTTCCTCGCACCAGACAAATAAAACAAAGAAGACTTGTTGATAAAGGGTCGTAAGGAGGAATACAACTAAGATTTTAGTTACCAGTTGTTATGATTTCTCAAGACACCAATAGGAGGTCAACCTGATCATTTCACATGAGAAATGCTGTTGTCCTCACAAGTGCACTTCATTTCAAAGGTCAGTTTTACGACCTTAATCATTTCAAAATATACGTCGCGGTCATAAAAGAATTTACCTACTAATAAGAGATCCCCAGTTGTGAGACATTATCATTACCAAGCGTACAGGTCGAATCGTTTCAATTCTTTCCATTGTCGTAAGAGTTGGATCCTTCGCCTTTTTTCTGGAACGACCATTCTGTTGATATTAAAATGTCTTATCTAGTGAACAGATAGAAAAAGCTCTTGAATACATCAAGTAATCTCTTCACTTATTAAGAAATGAGACCAACCATCGTAAGTGTATCTCCTACTGCAGTTGATAGTCCTGTCAAGATCACCTAGTTAGTTGATAGTCCTGTCAAGATCATCCTAGTCTACAGTTGATAGTCCTGTCAAGATCCCCAGCTGCAGTTGATAGTCCTGTCAAGATCACCTAGTTGCAGTTGATAGTCCCTGTCAAGATCTCCTAGCTGCAGTTGAGTCCTGTCAAGATCCCTAGCTGCAGTTGATAGTCCTGTCAAGATCCTGCTACAGTTGATAGTCTGTCAATGTAATCCTGCAATCTCCATGCTCAGTTGGTAGCATTGTGTAGTTCTCCTGTCTATAGCTTTAGCCCTCTCAGGTTGTCCTAACTGCAGTTGGTAACATTGTCAGGTGCTCTTAGCTGCAGTTGGTAGCCCTATCAGGTTCTCCTAACTGCAGTTTGCGCGGGAAAGTGACCACGTGTTGTCGTGAGAAGAACATATTCCTGTAGTACCGAGACCACGGGAGGCACGCGAGGATTCCCTGACCCGGTACACGGGCGTGACGTCACCTGGCGTGCGTGTACAGGATCCTTCTTCTATAGTGGGAGAGTGTTTGTAGGATGGACAGCAGAGGATCGATCCTTCTTCTCTAGTAGACAATGGTTTGTAGGATGGACAAAGAGGATCCTTATTCTCTAGTGGGAGAGTTTGTAGGATGAACAACAGAGGATCCTTATTCTCTAGTGGGAGAGTGTTTGTAGGATGGACAACACAGGATCCTTCTTCTTTAGTGGACAATGATTTGTAGGATGGACAACAGAGGATCTTTATTCTCTAGTGGGAGAGTGTTTGTAGGATGGACAGCAGAGGATCGATCCTTCTTTCTCTAGTAGACAATGGTTTGTAGGATGGACAACAGAGGATCCTTATTCTCTAGTGAGAGTGTTTGTAGGATGGACAACAGAGGATCCTTCTTTTCTAGTGGAGAGTGTTTGTAGGATGGACAACAAGGATCCTTCTTCTCTTAGTGGGAATGTTTGTAGGATGGACAGCAGAGGATCATCTTCTTTCTAGTGACAATGGTTTGTAGGATGGACAACAGAGGATCCTTATTCTCTAGTGAGAGTGTTGTGGATGAACAACAGGGATCCTTCTTCTCTAGTGAGAGTGTTTGTAGGATGGACAACAGAGGATCCTTCTTTTTCTAGTGACATGTTTGTAGGATGACAACAGAGGATCCTTATTCTCTAGTGAGAGTGTTTGTAGGATGAACAACAGAGGATCCTTCTTCTCTAGTGAGAGTGTTTGTAGGATGGACAACAGAGGATCCTTATTCTCTAGTGAGAGTGTTTGTAGGATGAGCAACAGAGGATCCTTCTTCTCTAGTGACGAGTGTTTAGAGGATGACAACAGAGATCCCTTCGTAGGCGATGTTTTAGGTGAGCACAGAGGATCCTTCTTCTCTAGTGAGAGTGTTTGTAGGATGAACAACAGAGGATCCTTATTCTCTAGTGAGAGTGTTTGTAGGATGAACAACAGAGGATCCTTATTCTCTAGTGAGAGTGTTTGTAGGATGAGCAACAGAGGATCCTTCTTCTCTAGTGGGAGAGTGTTTGTAGGATAGACAGCAGAGGATCGATCCTTCTTTTCTAGTAGACAATGGTTTGTAGGATGGACAACAGAGGATCCTTATTCTCTAGTGAGAGTGTTTGTAGGATGAACAACAGAGGATCCTTATTCTCTAGTGAGAGTGTTTGTAGGATGGACAACAGAGGATCCTTATTCTCTAGTGAGAGTGTTTGTAGGATGGACAACAGAGGATCCTTCTTTTCTAGTAGACCAGGGTTTGTAGGATGAACAACAGAGGATCCTTCTTCTCTAGTGGACAATGGTTTGTAGGATGAACAACAGAGGATCCTTCTTCTCTAGTGGACGAGTGTTTAGAGGGTGGACAACAAAATATCACCCACTTCGGTGGCCGCATTGTTTAAGGCGTCACTCTAGTAATAGACTAGACTGGTGATGACGGTGAAAACGGGGTTTGATCCTAGTAGTGTGTACTAAGGTTGGTTTTCCTACTGTCTTCCACTCGCCCTTCAATCAAAATATAGGATACACTTTCTCTACACTTAACCGTCCTAATCCCTAACAGATTAGAATAATTAGTACATAGGGGTATGGCCCGAGCGGGGGGTAAGACGTGGTGATTGATATATAAATTAATCTGTTATATATAAATATAAACTATCTATATATGAAACAGATTCTTTGGCTCTCTTTATTGGACGAGAGTTCCAGTTCCAGCTTACATGGTCAGACAGAGTACATCTAAAGTGCAGCGTTATACTAAACACAGAACGACACCTACCTAGAGACCCATTCCATCGAGTCTAGGTAGGTGTCGTCTTGTATTTAGTAGGGCTATAACTCCGCACCCGCCTCGGTGGTGTAGTTGGCTAACGCGCTAGTCGTGTTGAGCTCGACCGCTGAGGACGGGGAGATCGAGGTTCGAATCTCGGTCGGGTGAACTGGGGGTGGTTTTCCTAAATGGTTTTCCACTCTCCCTCCACGCAAATGCGGGTTCACTTCCTCTAAATTCAACCCTCCCAATTCCTAATCCATTAGCGTAATTAGTACTTAAGCGTATAACCCGAACGGGTAGTAAGACGCGGTGCTAAAATATATATATATATATAAATATATAAACTCCGCGCTTGAGATGTACTCGGTCCGACTTTGAAACACCGACCCTAAGGGCTGAGTCTCGCAAGGTGACAAGGAACCCAGAATATTCAACCACATTAATTCCTCCCTGTCGCTCTGTTTTACTGAAGGGTAGATTAACTGCCGATGTAAACGATGTCCACTTCCTGTAAACAAGCTTCCTGGTTCTAATGAGAGTGAGCTTTGGGAGAACCAGTTCTCCCTTCATCTGCTGCAACCGAGTCATTCAAACACTTTGTTCTTCACAAGGAATAACGTTCTCCCTTCATCTGCTGCAACCGAGTCATTCAAACACTTTGTCTTTACAAGGAATAACAGTTCTCCTTCATCTGCTGCAACCGAGTCATTCAAACACTTTGTCTTTACAAGGAATAACAGTTCTCCCTTCATCTGCTTGCAGCCAAGTCATCAATTTTAACACTTTGTCTTTACAAGGAATAACAGTTCTCCCTTCATCTGCTGCAACCGAGTCATTCAAACACTTTGTCTTTACAAGGAATAACAGTTCTCTCTTCATCTGCTGCAACGAGTCATTCAAACACTTTTCTTTACAGGATAACAGTTCTCTCTTCATCTGCTGCAACCGAGTCATTCAAACACTTTGTCTTTACAAGGAATAACAGTTCTCTCTTCATCTGCTGCAACCGAGTCATTCAAACACTTTGTCTTTACAAGGAATAACAGTTCTCTCTTCATCTGCTGCAACCGAGTCATTCAAACACTTTGTCTTTACAAGGAATAACAGTTCTCTCTTCATCTGCTGCAACCGAGTCATCCAAGCACTTTGTATTTACAAGGAATAACAGTTCTCCCTTCATCTGTTGCAGCCAAGTCAATCAATTTCAGTGTCGGTATCCTGCCCTCCACCGCCCCCCCCCCCCCTCACCTTACCCTCCCTTCATCTGACTTGGGTGAAACTTTCTTCTAGGGGTGTCGTTTTTTGTCCATTGAATCGTTCTAGATGCCCAACTATGTCCAGAACGAAGAATGTTTTATTGCCAGGGAATCTATTGCCAGATATACTCGGCTCAACCGCTTTCGATGGTAGGCCATGAAGTGATACATTCGGGAAATTCAATGATATATTTATATCACATCAATGAGGCGTAGTATATCTATTCGATATCCAGGAAGCTGTTGTATTTTATTTTGTTGTTTAGTGTAGGCCTATTCTGAAGTTGTATCGTAATGATGTAATCTCCTGAAGCTGTATCGGAATTTTGTAATCTCCTGAAATGTTATTGAATGATGTAGATTCCTTAATCCAACCACAGTCCCAATGTCTACCAGCAGTTCTCCTGTTAGTATATTCTGCCAGCAGTTATCCTGTCTGTATATTCTACCAGCAGTTCTCCTGTTAGTATATTCTGCCAGCAGTTATCCTGTCTGTATATTCTACCAGCAGTTCTCCTGTTAGTATATCCTGCCAGCGGTTATCCTGTCTGTATATTCTACCAGCAGTTATCCTGTCTGTATATTCTACCAGCAGTTCTCCTGTTAGTATATCCTGCCAGCGGTTATCCTGTCTGTATATTCTACCAGCAGTTCTCCTGTTAGTATATTCTGCCAGCAGTTATCCTGTCTGTATATTCTACCAGCAGTTCTCCTGTTAGTATATTCTGCCAGCAGTTATCCTGTCTGTATATTCTACCAGCAGTTCTCCTGTTAGTATATTCTGCCAGCGGTTATCCTGTCTGTATATTCTACCAGCAGTTCTCCTGTTAGTATATTCTACCAGCAGTTCTCCTGTTAGTATATTCTGCCAGCGGTTATCCTGTCTGTATATTCTACCAGCAGTTATCCTGTCTGTATATTCTACCAGCAGTTCTCCTGTTAGTATATTCTGCCAGCAGTTATCCTGTCTGTATATTCTACCAGCAGTTACCCTGACAGTATATTCTGCCAGCGGTTACCCTGCCAGCAATGTCCTCCAGCAACTTTCTTGGCATTATTGTCTGCCAGAATTTCTCCTGCCAATATATTCTGCCAGCAGTTACCCTGCCAGTATATTCTGCCAGCATTTCCCCTGCCAATATATTCTGCCAGCAGTTACCCTGCTAGCAGCTTTCCTGCCCGTATATTCTACCAGAAGTTCTCTTGCCAGTATATTATGCCAGCAGTTCTCTCACCAGTATATGCTTTCAGCAGTTCTCCTGTCAGTATAGTCTGCCAGCAGTTCTTCCAGTATATTCTGCCAGAAGTTCTCCTGTCCGTATATTCTGCCAGTTCTCCTGACAGTATCGTCTGCCAAAGGTCCCCTGCCATTAATATCTGTCAGTAGTTACACTGCCAGTGTATTCTGCCAGAAACTCTCCTGCCAGCAATTTTTGCCAGCAGTTATCTTGCCGCCCAGTCAATTCTCAGGAAATGGAAGTGTATATCAGTCATTAGCTCCAAGCAGGAGGAAGGATATTATTTCACAAGTTTAGTTTTATCTTCAAGAACAATCGTTCCACTGTGTCTAACCAGCGGCTGTTAAATAATAATTCACACGTGCTTTCGGAATAACATCAGACATAACCAATCCGACCTTCACATGTGAACTCAGGTAATCAAATTTGGAAACGTTCAAAGAATGCTTATTAAGTAATCCCCAGTTACACGGAAGCCCTCAATTTCTATGTATTTAATAGTTAACATAAAAAGCAAATTATCTTTTTTAATTTCCTCAGAATTTTAAAAAAATAATTTAAACTTGCCACAAATTACACACATACACCCGTAAAGTGTCGGTGCCTATGTAATCGCACGCATAATGTATTTATTTGGGTACCGTTTGACGTATTACGTGTGGTTGAGGGAGGCGGAAAGGTGGAAGGGGGAGGGGGGGGGGCAATTATTCAAGTCTAGTTCTCTCCGTTCATCGCTCGTTAGTTGCAGCAGTCGGTAACTACCTCCTCTGCTCATAACCGCGATAACAGACAAGACCCGCTTCGCTGACTCGCGAAACTAGTTCCGAAAGCGGCCGTTTCCATCCAATAGTAGTACAACTTCTAGTTTACAAGTAGGTGCAACGATGGGTGTCGAGCGGGGAAGCTCTTGCGTATCGTCACAGGGATGTTTTACTTACCAGAAGTTGTTTTCCTTGAATGGCCTGAGGGAGAGAAACAGTTTATCTGCTTAGTTTAATAAACTATAATGTTATCTTGCGGTTGACTGTCAGTCAGCCGACTAACGACCGTGCCTGACAGGACACTAGTCCTTGTTTGACAGGATCATGTATAGTCTACTTCTACTGTATGCCACCTTGTGTATATAGACATCTTGGTACCAGTTGATGTCTAGAAGCTACTGTAGCCACCTTGTATATCTGTACATCTTGGTACCAGTTGATGTCTAGAAGCTACTGTAGCCACCTTGTATATCTGTACATCTTGGTACCAGTTGATGTCTAGAAGCTACTGTAGCCACCTTGTATATCTGTACATCTTGGTACCAGTTGATGTCTAGAAGCTACTGTAGCCACCTTGTATATCTGTACTTCTTGGTACCAGTTGATGTCTAAAAGCTACTGTAGCCACCTTGTATATCTGTACATATTGCTACCAGTTGATGTCTAGAAGCTACTGTAACCACCTTGTATATCTGTACATCTTGGCACCAGTTGATGTCTAAAAACTACTGTAGCCACCTTGTATATCTGTACATCTTGGTACCAGTTGATGTCTAGAAGCTACTGTAGCCACCTTGTATATCTGTACATATTGCTACCAGTTGATGTCTAGAAGCTACTGTAGCCACCTTGTATATCTGTACATCTTGGCACCAGTTGATGTCTAGAAGCTACTGTAGCCACCTTGTATATCTGTACATCTTGGTACTAGTTGATGTCTAAAGCTACTGTAGCCACCTTGTATATCTGTACATCTTGGTACCAGTTGATGTCTAGAAGCTACTGTAACCACCTTGTATATCTGTACTTCTTGGTACCAGTTGATGTCTAGAAGCTACTGTAGCCACCTTGTATATCTGTACATCTTGGTACCAGTTGATGTCTAGAAGCTACTGTAGCCACCTTGTATATCTGTACATCTTAGTACCAGTTGATGTCTAGAAGCTACTGTAGCCACCTTGTATATCTGTACATCTTGGTACCAGTTGATGTCTAGAAGCTACTGTAGCCACCTTGTATATCTGTACATCTTGGTACCAGTTGATGTCCAGAAGCTACTGTAACCACCTTGTATATCTGTACATCTTGGTACCAGTTGATGTCTAAAGCTACTGTAGCCACCTTGTATATATGTACATATTGTTACCAGTTGATGTCTAAAGCTACTGTAGCCACCTTGTATATCTGTACATCTTGGTACTAGTTGATGTCTAGAAGCTACTGTAGCCACCTTGTATATCTGTACATCTTGGTACCAGTTGATGTCTAGAAGCTACTGTACCACCTTGTATATCTGTACATCTTGGCACCAGTTGATGTCAAAAGCTACTGTAGCCACCTTGTATATCTGTACATCTTGTACCAGTTGATGTCTAAGCTACTGTAACCACCTTGTATATCTGTACATCTTGGTACCAGTTTGATGTCTAAAGCTACTGTAGCCACCTTGTATATCTGTACATCTTGGTACCAGTTGATGTCTAAAAGCTACTGTAGCCACCTTGTATATCTGTACATCTTAGTACCAGTTGATGTCTAGAAGCTACTGTAGCACCTTGTATATCTGTACATCTGGTACCCAGTTATGTCTAGAAGCACTGTAGCACCTTGTATATCTGTACATCTTGGTACCCAGTTGATGTCCAGAAGCTACTGTAGCCACCTTGTATATCTGTACATCTTGGTACCAGTTGATGTCTAGAAGCTACTGTAGCCACCTGGTATATCTGTACATATTGTTACCAGTTGATGTCTAGAAGCTACTGTAGCCACCTTGTATATCTGTACATCTTGGTACTAGTTGATGTCTAGAAGCTACTGTAGCCACCTTGTATATCTGTACATCTTGGTACCAGTTGATGTCTAGAAGCTACTGTTCGTCACCTGCTACCTGCCAGAACACCGGTCCCACATTAGTCTAGAGAGTGGCTGACGATAACAGGAGGAGCCCTAGCTATTTGACGAGACCAGGATCACGATATTTGTATGGTGAAGGGGTCGCCCGTCCCACAAGGTCCTAGCTCACACCAGAATGACCTTGCTTCCTTTCCCGGGCAGGAGAGAACTCATTTCTTTCTTTTCATCTACTGACAGCGTATTTAAATAAGGGACATTTCATTTGAGATATTCAATCATTATCATCATTATTTATTAGACTATAGCAATATATTATAATTTAACTTAATATAAATTAATAATTTATATTAACTTTAAAATTAATGATAAAATATATTAATAACCTTATTAGTATTAGAGTGTTAATAACAAAATTCTGGCCGCAAATCTAAAAACAAATTGCGTTAAAAGTGACAAGTAAATTATATTTGAATAGATAAATACTATTCTGATGGTATCAACATCTTATAATAACTCAACAATAGGAGTCCTAATATTATCTCTATATACCAGTAACATCTGAGCATGCGTGTAAATACTGTAAAGGTAATATCTGAGCCTGTAAATACTAACCAGGTGATATCTGAGCATGTAAATACTGGCCAGGTGATATCTGAGCATGTACATACTGGCCAGGTAATACCTGCGCATGTAAATGCTGGCCTGAATATGTGAATACTGTCCAGGTAATACCTGGATATGTGAATACTAGCCAGATAATATCATATTATGTAAATACTTTTCAGATGATATCTGAGCATGTAAATACTGGCCAGGTAAAACCTGTGGATGTAAATAATGGCCAGGTAATACATGATCATATCAATACTGGCCAGGTGATTATATTTGAGCATGTAATTACTGGCCAGGTGATATCTGTGGATGTAAATAATGGCCAGAAGCTAGAAGGATCGAAGAGTAGTTTCCCAGAACTTGAATTAAGTTTGACGTTTAAATTAGATATTATTTTACTTGGATCGTGTAAACCAGAACAAAGGTTTCTAGGGAAATAAAAATGTGTCGGTTTTCTGAGCGTTCCGGGAGTCTAACCTGGGGTATGACCCTGAACGTGGTACTGCCAGGAGTCCAACCCACGGTATATTGACCCTGAACGTGGTACTGCCAGGAGTCTAACCCACTGTATATTGACCCTGAACGTGGTACTGCCAGGAGTCTAACCAAGGGATATTGACCCTGAACGTGGTACTGCCAGGAGTCTAACCCACGGTATTTTGAACCTACACGTGGCTACTGCCAGGAGTCTAACCAGGGTATATTGACCCTGAACGTGATACTGCCAAAGTCTAACCAGGGTATATTGACCCTGAACGTGGTACTGCCAGGAGTCTAACCCAGGGTATATTGACCCTGAAGTGGTACTGCCAGGAGTCCAACCCAGGGTATATAGACCCTGAACGTGGTACTGCCAAGCGTCTAACCCAGGGTATATTGACCCTGAACGTGGTACTGCCAGGAGTCTAACCCAGGGATATTGACCCTGAACGTGGTACTGCCAGGAGTCTAACCCAGGGATATTGACCCTGAACGTGGTACTGCCAGGAGTCTAACCCTAAGGTATATTGACCCTGAACGTGGTACTGCCAGGAAAGTCCAACCCAGGGTATATTGACCCTGAACGTGGATACTGCCAGGAGTCCCACCCAGGGTATATTGACCCTGAAGTGGTACTGCCAGGAGTCTAACCCAGGGGATATGACCCTGAACGTGGTACTGCCAGGAGTCTAACCAGGGTATATTGACCCTGAACGTGGTACTGCCAGGAGTCTAACCCACGGTATATTGAACCTAAGTGTACTGCCAGGAGTCTAACCCAGGGTATATAGACCCTGAACGTGGTACTGCCAGGAGTCCAACCCAGGGTATATGACCCTGAACGTGGTACTGCCAGGAATCTAACCCAGGGTATATTGACCCTGAACGTGGTACTGCCAGGAATCAACCCAGGGTATATTGACCCTGAACGTGGTACTGCCAGGAGTCTAACCCAGGTATATTGACCCTGAACGTGGTACTGCCAGGAGTCTAACCCAGGGTATATTGACCCTGAACGTGGTAATGCAAGAGTCTAACCCAGGGATATGACCCTGAACGTGGTAATTCTAGGAGTCTAACCCAGGGGATATTGACCCTGAACGCAGTGGCCCGGGCCGGGAAGATATCACTCTCACTCGATAAAACTAGTAATGGCTTTTTAAGTGATGTGGAATTTTAAATCGCTTTCCCAATTAGGTTGAAAGGTTTTGTCTGCGAGAGGCAAGAAAGAGGCAATGCTCGAGATGAGCTCACGGCCCTCCAATTACAGCAGAGGTTACAAACCAGACTGCCTTATTCCTAGAAGAGGGAGGGAGGGGTTGCGCTTTTCATGAGGGAGATCTTGCCCGTTCAAGGTGGGAGGGAAGGGGATTACGAGCTAAGCTCTATGTTTTTAAAGTTTTTATATAAAACAGTTTTTTGGTCAAAATAAATAAAATATTGCTCCAGTAGAGTCTAAGTTTCTTCAAGGGGTAATTAACAATTCCTGAACCGGTTTCGCGGTATAGTGGTCATAGGACCTGGCTGTTGACCTAGAAGTCCCGGGGTCGATTCCCGGCTAGTACTGGAGGGATTTTTCTCAAAAGGAGAATAATTCCTATAATCACCAGGGATTGGTTATTTAGGTTTAAGTTAGGTTAAGATTTTCACTGGCTCCACACCATTATACTACACCATCACCTCATCTCATCGGGACATGGAAAGAGTCTCCACGAAAGGATGTACTATTAGTACATTCGGGCGTCCCTGGGCAACTGTACATTAGTACCGACTAATATTTCCACTATTGGGCTTCGACTGATGTAGCCCAGACACGCAATATTATATTATAACATTTGTTGAATATCTTTCATGAGCATAGTGAGATTTGATGAGAAACTTTTTAAATGAAGAGAAAAAGGGGTCATTAAATTCCAGGACACTCTGACAGATATTAAACAACTGTTGATATCAACATGTGGAGAAAATTAAACTCTGAGTTTATAATGGAGAAATATTTGATTTATTTTGACTAAGTAAAGTTTTGATACAAAAAACTGCGAAAACATTGACCTTTTCTCCTAATAGAATAAACACGTTGGTTGTCACGTATGGTAGGACAAACACGTTGTTTGTCACGTATGGTAGGACAAACACAGCGCTAGTTGTCACGTATGGTAGGACAAACACGTTGGTTGTCACGTATGGTAGGACAAACACGTAGTTGTCACGTATGGTAGAACAAACACGCTGGTTGTCACGTATGGTAGGACAAACACGTTGGTTGTCACGTATGGTAGGACAAACACGCTAGTTGTCACGTCTCGATTGAAGGAGACCAGACCTGAAGATAAATGTAACTACTGGACATTCTAAACAGACTCTCCATACGCTATCTGACCGGTCAAAATATCTCCCAGGGAGGTGCAGTTCCTTTGACATTTGAGTGGTCATACATAGTTCCAGCGGCTAATGTAGTCCTGCGTCGACACACAGAAACTCGGAATGGGGAAGAATTAAGATGGCGTCCGGTGTTCAATCATTTTTATTTCTCAGGAAGGAAGTGACGTCAGAGCTCCCCATCTCTTTGCGAGATTACGGCGTCTTGTGTCAGACGCTTGTTCAACCCCCCCTCCCCCGGTCCCTCTCTTATCGCTGTCCTAGCCACACCCCCTTCATGAATACCAACATTTACATGAGTGAGAACTGCGCATGCGCGAACAGATGATGGACGTAATCAGGGCTGCCACCCACGTAGCGTTACATTACTCAAGTAGACTTGGCACACGACCACTCACCGTGGCCTATCCTGCCAGGCGCAATAACAATCTACAATAGCGGGATACTGGAAGGACAGGATTTAAAAAACAAACAAAAAACAGTAGGTCCCCCCATATCCGCGGGTATACGTTCCCAGATCTACTGCGGTATGCAAAACCGCGGATAATACCGAACTATTCTGTGACGTGATATTCACGTAACATACATAACCCTAAATACGATAAAGTGTATTTGATAAATTATTCACAGTAAGACATCACCAACATTAAATAAATTAATAATAATGTGTACTGTACACTACATTGTACTTAGTATTCTCCATTCTTCTTGTTGCGACAATCACTGATGATGATGATGATGATGACTGTGATACGATAGCATATTGGCCACAATGAAGTGATGATAGGGTGATAGTGTAGGCATTGTGACTTATAAAACAATTTTTTTCTTTAATTAAAAATAAATAAAATTGGGCAGCGGTAAACCGCGGATAGCTGAAAGCGCGGATACTGAATCGGTGGAAACCGGTTTCTACTGAACAGACATTGCGAACAACATTGATAACATTATAATATATTATTAGTATAATTTCATAAGTATTGATATCATCTATGGAAAGTGACAGTCACAGATCACAATCACTTGATGAATAAATAAATGAAATTTTTATTTTTTATTCTAGCACAGCGTCTTACTACTCCCAGTCGTGTCTACTGAGGGTGGTTTTTCCTGAATGTTTTTCCATTTTCCTCCACAAAAAAATGTGGGTAGATTACCTCTGAAATGCTTACTTCCACATCCATACCCTATTAAAGTAATTGTAATATATGCGTATAATCTGAACAGGTAGTAAGACGCGGTGATATTAATGCGATTGTAAGTTAAGTTATTAGGAGTAGTGAGTACCCTTTGGATAAAAGATGGGGTAGCCTATAGTCATAGACCTGACAGTTATATAGCACCTCACACTACTACCCGCCTGGGATAGTCGTGCCTTACTACCCGCCTGGGATAGTCGTGCCTTACTACCCGTCTGAGATATCCATATCTTACTACCCGTCTGGGATATCCGTCCCTTACTACCCGTCTGAGATATCCATATCTTACTACCCGTCTGGGATATCCGTGCCTTACTACTCGTCTGAGATATCCGTAGCTTACTACCCGTCTAAGATATCCATGCCTTACCTGTATGGGATATCCATGACTTACTACCCGTCTGGGCTATCCATGTCTTACTACCCGTCTGGGATATCCGTGCCTTAGTATCCGTCTGGGCTATCCATGTTTTACTACCCATCTGGGATATCCTCATCAACCCTGTTAGATGTCCATGTAGTGCAGTCTAGTTTGGCAGGGGGTTCATGTTGTGTCTCAAGTTAATGTTGTGTCTCATGTTAATATTGTGTCTCATGTTGATGTTGTGCCTCATGTTCCAGTCTGAAACCTCCTCCCAAGGACGGGGTAACCAAGAGCAACCCCAGCAAGCGTCACAGAGAACGTCTGAACGCAGAGTTGGACACCCTCGCTAGTCTTCTTCCCTTCGAACAGAACATCCTCTCCAAGTTGGACCGTCTGTCCATCCTCCGCCTCTCCGTGTCCTACCTGCGGACCAAGAGCTACTTCCAAGGTACGTACTCTCTTGACAGTTGACAGCAGGGTTGGACACCCTCGCTAGTCTTCTTCCCTTCGAACAGAACATCCTCTCCAAGTTGGACCGTCTGTCCATCCTCCGCCTCTCCGTGTCCTACCTGCGGACCAAGAGCTACT
Source organism: Timema podura (assembly GCA_033556935.1). Taxonomy (NCBI): domain Eukaryota; kingdom Metazoa; phylum Arthropoda; class Insecta; order Phasmatodea; family Timematidae; genus Timema; species Timema podura. The sequence goes on along the minus strand of JAVRXN010000004.1, from coordinate 12,617,689 downwards.
TCCAAGGTACGTACTCTCTTGACAGTTGACAGCAGGGCTGGACTGGCAGCTTCCAAGGTACATCCTCTTGACAGTTGACAGCAGGGCTGTACTGGCAGCTTCCAAGGTGCGTCCTCTTGACAGTTGACAGCAGGGTTGGACTGGCAGCTTCCAAGGTACGTCCTCTTGACAGTTGACAGCAGGGTAGGACTGGCAGCTTCCAAGGTGCGTCCTCTTGACAGTTGACAGCAGGGCTGTACTGGCAGCTTCCAAGGTACGTACTCTTGACAGTTGACAGCAGGGTAGGACTGGCAGCTTCCAAGGTGCGTCCTCTTGACAGTTGACAGCAGGGTTGGACTGGCAGCTTCCAAGGTACGTCCTCTTGACAGTTGACAGCAGGGTTGGACAGGCAGCTTCCAAGGTACGTACTCTTGATAGTTGACAGCAGGGTTGGACTGGCAGCTTCCAAGGTACGTCCTCTTGACAGTTGACAGCAGGGCTGTACTGGCAGCTTCCAAGGTACGTCCTCTTGACAGTTGACAGCAGGGTTGGACTGGCAACTTCCAAGGTGCGTCCTCTTGACAGTTGACAGCAGGGTTGGACTGGCAGCTTCCAAGGTGCGTCCTCTTGACAGTTGACAGCAGGGTTGGACTGGCAGCTTCCAAGGTACGTCCTCTTGACAGTTGACAGCAGGGTTGGACTGGCAGCTTCCAAGGTGCGTCCTCTTGACAGTTGACAGCAGGGTTGGACTGGCAACTTCCAAGGTGCGTCCTCTTGACAGTTGACAGCAGGGTTGGACTGGCAGCTTCCAAGGTACGTCCTCTTGACAGTTGACAGCAGGGTTGGACTGGCAGCTTCCAAGGTGCGTCCTCTTGACAGTTGACAGCAGGGTTGGACTGGCAGCTTCCATGCGGACCCTAGAATACATTCACAAATACAACTGAAGCTATGTTCCAGTGTAATGCAAGGAAGTATTTTTATTGTTATTAGTAGTACATTTTTAATCCAGAGGCCCATTTCAGCTACACTGAATATCATTTCGGAGGGAACTGTATGGCTACTATTGAGAAAACAGAATTGTCACTCTCTTGTTTTTAGTGTGGTCAATCTACCCTTAAATACAGGACAAATGTAGCAACGTTGGCTAGTCGATGTTGCCAGTGACTCCTTCTTACCGCAGTAAACCACCTTCAGACCTAACTGAAAGCGAGATTTGGAAACAGTTAACTGAGAGCGTATCTCTTCTCAGTTAGACCTGCAGTTTCCTCAGAGGTGATATTGGGTATATATTATTAGTGATTACGTCACTATTTAGTCCTTATAAACATGGTTTATACGTTCTGTTGACACGATCATAAATGCTTATAAGTTGATAGACAATAGTAAAGAATATATTTTTGATATATCTAAGTTTGTAAAATGATCCTCGACCCGCTACTTGTGTAGATGACTAAGCTATACTCTTATTTTGTTCGGTAGAACAGTTCAGAAAATACAAACATATTTGTTTGCGCTCAACATTGATAACATTTTACTACATTATTATTGTTATTTATAGGTTTTGATAATATCTATCAAAAGTGACAGCTGCAAATAACAATATGACTTGGAATATATTAAGATTGTTTTAGTAACTTTAGTAAGTACCAGATAATGTTCTTCCTATCAAAATCAAGGTATAGTAACACTCATTATTCAATAAATGTCACCGTGAATATTTCCCAAGTCCACCCCTTGTTGAAAGGCCGCATAGAGGACGCGTGAGATGAAGGCTCCTCTTTGCATCCTAGGATCGAGGACGAGTGGGTGCTCTTGAGGGTGTGAGGTGAGGGTACTTGTTTCAATGACTCGACCCTAAACCCGAAGGCCGCGGAGGGACAGTAGACTTCCTATAGATTCACAGTGGTTTCCCAAACTGTGGGCTACGAGCAGATTATTTTGGTGGGTCGGGAAAAGGTTGGGTTTTTTTAAGTGTGAAAATTTGGTGATTATTTGAAAACAGGAAATCATAGAAAAATTGGAAATGGGAAGAAAGAAGATAGAAAAAAAAATGGTACGTTGCACTACCAAGACTTTCTCCCTTTTTTATCTTAAAATTAAGACATTTACTAAAAACTCATGAGATTTGTGAAACGAAATAACATACATTGTTGCAGAAACACTCCACCAACGAGCATAAATGAAATAATATACAAGGTTTCAGAAATATTGAGGAAAGAAGTACATCTCTGCCCACCAAAGAACATAACAATTAATTTCACATTTTAGGCGTATAATCCAAACAAGTAGTAAGATGCGATGCTAAAAAAATTTACATTTTCAAAGAACTCCATAAAAAATATGTATTTTCTTATAGATCAGAAACTATTTGTTTTATAAAAATATCTCTCAAGTAGAAGATTTTTATTTTTAATAGAAGTACAACTTTATCATGACAAGTTATTTCGTATATCAACTAGTTGCGGATATAAGATCAAAATGGGATATTTCCGCTTTTTTATCAAATATCCATAAGGTCATTTTTACAAGAAAATGAGAGTCGCCATTTTGTTTGTAACGTTAAACAATGCTTGAATAAAAAATTTAATCAAAATCGCTAGAGCGGATTTTGATAAAATCAAATTTTTCCCATTTTACCCCTCAGTAATCTACCCTTAATTTTAGATTTAGATCTAATTCCAAAAAAACCTCGGGGGTAGGCCTAATCTTATGACAACCATAAAAAAAAAGTCTTAGCCCAATCGGTAGAATAGTTTTGGCTCTAGTCCGAGATACAGACAGATGGCACAGAGTCCAATTTTTTTTCCGATCACAATATTTCTCTCTCCGAGGGGTCGAGAGAACGTAATAAAACAGGAAACAAATTAAGGCGCGTAAAATACGGATCTGGGAATCGCGGTCCTGATGTCCGTGCCTGTGACGTTGACGTCAATTACGTCATCAACAGAAGCCCATGGAACAAGCTGCTCCCTTCGCACACGCGCCTCAATATGAGAAATATATCACTTTGTATTTGTTGTGAAATAAAATTTGATAAATATTCAAAAACGCAATAAAATTTAATCTCATTAAAACTACCCATGTACCTTTGTAAACCATTAAAAAGCGCTAGGTGTGTCTTGAAAGTTTGTCGTTCTTAAAACTGGGCTTTGGTTTTAAAAAGTTTGGAAACACCTGAGATAGAAGAACACACTTGGGGTCATCCATAAGCAACGCAAAACTTTTTTGTGTGCTTTTTTTGACCTCCCTCAACCCTATCTAACAACATGTAGACATTAGAGCTCCCCCTCTCCCCTCTCAACAGCGTTACGTAGTTTGTGAATGACCCCTTAGTCGCTATTTGTATATAGGCATAGGCTTACGCCAAACCATTGGTTTTTTTTTATAGCGTGGAGTGGCTGAATTTTAATATAAGCTGCATCAACAGAACGATTGTGTTCGTCAATGTTGATAGTTCTGTATCGTTTTGTTATAGCTTCCGTAAGATTTGTGCTATGAGTTGTGACTGTTAATGTTGGTAGTTCTGTATCGTTTTGTTATAGCTTCCGTAAGATTTGTGCTATGAGTTGTGACTGTCAATGTTGGTAGTTCTGTATCGTTTTATTATAGCTTCCGTAAGGTTCTTGTTATGACTGTTAATGTTGGCAGTTCTGTATCCTTTTTTTATATCTTCAGTAAGGTCCGTGCTATGACTGTCAATGTTGGCAGCTCTGTTTTATTTTGGTAACCCTCCTATTATATTTTGGTTTATTGAAGATAGATATCATGTCGTCTTGTTTTCGGACAATTTGTCATCTTTTTGTGATGTTTCCCCTCCTGTATAAATGACTTCTCCCCTCTTGTCGACTGGTTGAAAGGGGGGAAAATATCAGCAGTTGAAGTTACTGATAGAGTTCAATGTTCAATGTTAATAGAGTTGAAATTTCAATGCGGTCATTTAGTTTAGAAATACGTGGCGCTGATCAGAGATTATTTTTGAAAATGCAGAAGTGAGTTGTTAGCTATGATAATTAGCGCTCGATCGCTTTCAAACAAAGAGGGATGGAATAAACATGAGTTTTCCTCTTTGTTTAACTTTGTGAAACGTCACATTATCTTAACAGTGTCGTGTCTATTACTCACTATCAGGGTAACATTGTCGTGTCTATTACTCACTATCAGGGTAATATTCTCGTGTCTATTACTCCCTATCAGGGTAACAGTGTCATGTCTATTACTCACTATCAGGGTAACAGTGTCATGTCTATTACTCACTATCAGGGTAACATTGTCATGTCTATTACTCACTATCAGGGTAACAGTGTCATGTCTATTACTCACTATCAGGGTAATATTGTCGTGTCTATTACTCCCTATCAGGGTAACAGTGTCATGTCTATTACTCACTATCAGGGTAATATTGTCTTGTCTATTACTCACTATCAAGTTAATATTGTCGTGTCTATTACGATCAGGGTAACATTGTCGTGTCTATTACTCACTATCAGGGTAACATTGTCGTGTCTATTACTCACTATCAGGGTAACATTGTCATGTCTATTACTCACTATCAGGGTAACAGTGTCATGTCTATCACTCATTATCAGGGTAACATTGTCATGTCTATTACTCACTATCAGGGTAACATTGTTCCCTGTCAAATCTGTCGACACGACACTCAACAAACTCATGTGTGTAAGTGATGCACGCAAGTGAACTTAATGCCATGTATTTGGGTAAGTGGTGTTGGCAGCACTGACCTACCTCCACACAGTCTAATAACAACCGATGAACAAGGTAAGACAAATGTGGGAACCAGAATATCAATAAAACCAGACGGTGCAATGAACATACGTATCATTTTCATTTCAACTCGTAAAGGTGTCTGCTCCGCTCTCCGCGCATTATTCAAATGAGAGGGAATGAAACTGCCTCTGAGCTGCAAACGACTCATTAGGCTGCCGGGCAAGGAATAAGGGAGAGACGGGGGGCCGGGGGACGAAGCTCGCAAGCTGGTTATTTGGATTGAAAATTAGGCCAATGGGTCCGAAAAGCCGGAGGGCATGTAGGGCCGATCATTAGGGCGGAGAACTCGACCGCAGACGTCGGCAGAGTGGCTAGCTAGGGTGCAGTTCCTTTGACCAACACTCGGCTCAAACTAAAGATTACTCGAGAAAATAGATCGATAACAATTACTGCCATTACTTGATTGGCATGACGCTGTCCCCCCCTTCCTAGCTTGGGTTTATGCAACCCGCCTTGGCCCGTACTTTCCATGAGATTGTCCGAGAGCAGGCGATAGTACTACATGAACCTGCTTTAAACGACAATCTACTCCGCCATTGCGCAATCTAACTAGTGAAATGCGTTGACAAGGGAGCGTTTGACTCGAACTAAACCAATCATGTAGCTAGACATATCTACAAGCTTCATGAGTATGTAGGTAGACATGTATTTACAATCTCCATGAAAATGTAGGTAGAAATATATCTACAATCTCAATGAGCATGTAGGTAAAGATATATCCCCAATCGCCATGAGCATGTAGGTAGAGAAATATCTATATTCTCCAGTTACATGTGGATGAATGTATATAATATTCATGCAAATATGGGAAGCTATATCTAAGATTAACATGTAGGCCCTACATGTAGTGAAGATACAGCTATAATCAACATCAACATGTAATGAAGATACATATAATATCAACATGAACAAATAGTGAGGGTATAAGTTATTTAAAATTTTCGTTTACATTTAATTCTATTACTGTAGATCCTGATCCAGTTAATAGTCCGATGAATGAAGTAATCTAATATTTGACTAGTAATGAAATACTCTGATATTTGACTAGTAATGACGTACTCTAGTAGTTGACTAGTAATGAAGTACTCTTGTAGTTGACTCAGGAATGAAGTACTCTAGTAGTTGACTAGTAATGAAGTACTCTAGTAGTTGACTAGTAATGAAGTACTCAGTTAACTAGTAATGAAGTACTCTATTATTTGACTAGTAATGAAGTACTCTAGTAGTTAACTAGTAATGAAGTACTCTAGTATTTGACTAGTAATGAAGTACTCTAGTAATTGACTATTAATGAAGTACTCAGTTAACTAGTAATGAAGTACTCTATTATTTGACTAGTAATGAAGTACTCAATTATTTGATTAGTAATGAAGTACTCTAGTAGTTAACTAGTAATGAAGTACTCTAGTATTTGACTAGTAATGAAGTACTCTAGTAGTTGACTATTAATGAAGTACTCAGTTAAATAGTAATGAAGTACTCTATTATTTGACTAGTAATGAAGTACTCTAGTAGTTAACTAGTTATGAAGTACTCTAGTATTTGACTAGTAATGAAGTACTCTAGTAGTTGACTATTAATGAAGTACTCAGTTAAATAGTAATGAAGTACTCTAGTAGTTAACTAGTAATGAAGTACTCTAGTAGTTGAGTATTAATGAAGTACTCAGTTAAATAGTAATGAAGTACTCTAGTAGTTGACTCAGGAATGTCTCAATGTGGTTTTGTCCTACTACTCATAGCTGGAAGGCTCCCCCATTTAGAGACAGGTACAAGTAATTAGAGGAGACAGGTGATTTATTAAACTCAAGGGGATGATTTTCAAGTTAACACGAGGGATTTCAATCATCTTTTGGATTGATGGATTCATTTTGGTGTCAACTCTAGATAATAGCGCGATAGATTCAGTGCTGATAGTGGATGAACGTCAGCTGTTTGTGATGCTGTATTCAATGCAGATAGTGGATCAACGTCAGCAGTTTGTGATGCTGTATTCAGTGCTGATACTGGATGAATGTTATTTATAATGCTACTGTATTAAGTGCTGACAGTGGATGGACGTCAGAAGTTTCTCTAATTGGTGAAAGATACAGTATTGGCACTAGGAAGCATAAAAAATCCAATAAAAAGGGAAAACAAAGTGAGCTAAAATAGACCAAATCAAAAGAAGTAGTTTTAATCACCTAGAAAAATCAATATATAAAAAATAATTTTAAAGTTAACTTTTTTTTCTGATAAAATCAAAAATATTTAATGAAACTGTAAATCAAATAATAACTTGTACTATTGTTTTTTTTTTTACCCCTGCGATCTCTGCCGACCGCCCCCACACTCTCCTCCCCTCCCGCCCAGGCCAAACCACCCCGTCATAAATCTGTCCGTGACACCCGGAATATTGGGGCCCAGGTAGGGCTAGTAATTCATTCTAGCTGTGTCGACCAGGAATTAATTAGGTTACCTTGTTTGTCTGTAGCAGGGTCTGGGATTCTGATATTAGGGTGGATTGTGTCTACACACTACACTCATTGCACCGGGGAGTGTTGTGTCTACATTCTACACTGAAATTGTACCGAGAAGTGCTGTGTCTACACTGACATTTTACCAAGGAGTGCTGTGTCTACACTGACATTGTACCGGGGAGTTTTGTGTCTACACTTACATTGTACCAAGGAGTGCTGTGTCTACACTGACATTGTACCTGGGAATGTTGTGTCTACACTGATATTGTACCTGGGAATGTTGTGTCTACACTGACATTGTACCTGGGAATGTTGTGTCTACACTTATATTGTGCCTAGAAGTTCTATGTCTACACTAACCAATTTATACACGAGAGGAGTGTGTGTCTACACTGACATTGTACCGGAAGTGTTGTCTACACTATATTGTACCGAGAAGTGCTGTGTCTACACTGACATTTGTACCGAGGAGTGTGTGTCTACACTTGACATTGTACCGAGGAGTGCTGTGTCTACACTGTATATTTGTTACCATAAGATGTTGTCTACATGTGTATTGCTGTTTGTTCAGCTCTATAAAGATCTTTGACTAAACCAATTATATGATGCCTTATATTCTCGATTCCAGCTGTTATACATAGCTCCTTATGATCTCTCAAACCATGATATGAACTGCCCTTATATCTCTCACAAACCAGTGATATGAACTGCCCTTATATCTCTCACAAGCCAGTGATATGAACTGCCCTTATATCTCTCACAAACCAGTGATATGATCTGCCCTTATATCTCTCACAACTAGTGATATGAACTGCCCTTATATCTCTCACAACCAGTGATATGATCTGCCCTTATATCTCTCACAAACCAGTGATATGATCTGCCCTTATATCTCTCACAACTCAGTGATATGATCTGCCCTTATATCTCTCACAAACCAGTGATATGATCTGCCCTTATATCTCTCACAAACCAGTGATATGATCTGCCCTTATATCTCTCACAAACCAGTGATATGAACTGCCTTATATCTCTCACAACCAGTGATATGAACTGCCTTATATCTCTCACAAGCCAGTGATATGAACTGCCCTTATATCTCTCACAATCCAGTGATATGAACTGCCCTTATATCTCTCACAACCAGTGATATGACTGCCCTTATATCTCTCACAACCAGTGTATAGACTGCCCTTATATCTCTCACAAACCAGTGATATGAACTGCCCTTATATCTCTCACAAACCAGTGATATGACTGCCTTATATCTCTCACAATCCAGTGATATGAACTGCCCTTATATCTCTCACAATACCAGTGATATGAACTGCCCTTATATCTCTCCACAACCAGTGATATGATCTGCCCTTATATCTCTCACAAACCAGTGATATGATCTGCCTTTATATATCTCACAAACTAGTGATATGAACTGCCCTTATATCTCTCACAAACCAGTGATATGATCTGCCCTTATATCTCTCACAAACCAGTGATATGATCTGCCTTTATATATCTCACAAACTAGTGATATGAACTGCCCTATATCTCTTACAAGCCAGTGATATGAACTGCCCCTATATCTCTCACAAGCCAGTGAAATGAACTGCCCTTATATCTCTCACAAACCAGTGATATGATCTGCCCTTATATCTCTCACAAGCCAGTGATATGAACTGCCTTATATCTCTCACAAGCCAGTGAAATGAACTGCCCTTATATCTTTCACAATCCAGTGATATGAACTGCCCTTATATCTCTCACAATCCAGTGATATGATCTGCCCTTATATATCTCACAAACCAGTGATAGATCTGCCCTTATATCTCTCATAAACCAGTGATATTGACTGCCCTTATATCTCTCACAAACATGTGATATGATCTGCCCTTATATCTCTCACAAACCAGTGATATGATCTGCCCTTATATCTCTCACAAACCAGTGATATGATCTGCCCTTATATCTCTCACAATCCAGTGATATGAACTGCCTTTATATCTCTCACAAGCCAGTGATATTGACTGCCCTAATATCTCTCACAATCAAGTGATATGAACTGCCCTTATATCTCTCACAAACCAGTGATATGAACTGCCCTTATATCTCTCACACGCCAGTGATATTGACTGCCCTAATATCTCTCACAATCCAGTGATATGAACTGTCCTTATATATCTCACAATCCAGTGATATGAACTGCCCTTATATCTCTCACAAACCAGTGATATGATCTGCCCTTATATATCTCACAAACAACTATTTGTGAACAATATTTTTACCTGTAACCTATCATCTCTTCCCCTGAGCTAGAATCTAGCTTCAATCTTCCTCTGACGAGGAAAGTGTGCTTACTATTTGCCTAACAGTCCGGCAGAAAATGCTCGTGTGTTCAAGCTTGGCTTCCTTAATCCCCTGTTGTGATAGTCCACTCTTACACTTGTCCCTCCTCCCCCATAGAGCACCCTAGTATCATTACAGCTCCCATCCCACCGTGACAAATCGCGGTACCTTAGGGTGTCATCCTCCTTGCGCACGGCCGCCATCTTGGAGTGACGTCACTGTCCAGGTGAAATATCCCCCCCCCCCCCCCGTCAGAGCTAATGTATCGATTCACTTTGTCTAGTCGCGGGTTAGAGCTGAACAGGACGAGACAGAGAGTCTAGTTCCTTGATGAGAGGAACTGCACCGGACAGTTCCAGGAACGCAAACAAACACAAACCGTTACTTAAGTTTAGGAGAACTAAATAGGAACTGCAATAGATAGTTCCAGGGAGGCAAACATACACAGACTGTTACTTTAGTTTCGAGGGAACTAGACAGGAGCTGCACTGGATAGCTCCAGGGATTAAAACAAACACAACTGTTATTTCAGCTGAGAGGGAACTAGACAGGAACTGCACCGGATATTTCCAGGGAAAGAAACAAACACAACTGTTACTTTAGGCAAAAAAGAACTGGCAGGGAAAACAATCCGTATTATTGCTATAATTTTGGTTAATGTCATGTTAGCAGGGTTAGGTACATAGACAATTTCTTATGAGTTATCTTCTACTATCGTTAAAACACATAGAATGAAACTAGATAATAGGCCGGACACAACAACAAGAGTCCAGAAACCTGCCTCGGTGGCCGCACGATCTAAGGCACCACTCACGTGTTAGACTAGACTACCGATGACCAGGAGATCGGGGTTTGAATCCCGGTCGAGAATACTGAGGGTGTTTTTTTTACAAAATTGTTTTCCACTCTCCCTCCACGCAAATGTGGGTACAATCAACCTGAACAGGTAGTAAGACGCAGTGCTAAAAAATAAGTTTAGGAAAAATATTTACCACCTAGCCACAGGAATAATAGATACATAATTTATGATGTGTTTCTCCAGGATTTTGTGGCTTACATAACATATTGGTTGTTCAACATTCAGCAGTCATTAGGTTAATCTTGTATCGGCGGGTTAGGATAGGTCTAAAAATTACCCACTAAACCACAAAGAGTATATTATTATTATTTATTATTATTATTTAACACCGCGTCTTACTACCCGTTCGGGTTATACGCTTAAGTACTAATTACGCTAATGGATTAGGAATTGGGAAGGTTGAATAGAGGAAGTGAACCCGCATTTGCGTGGAGGGAGGGTGGAAAGTAATTTAGGAAAAACCACTCTCAGTTCACCCAACCGAGATTCGAACCTCGATCTCCCCGTCCTCGGCAGTCGGGCTCAATACGACTAGCTCGATAGCCAACTACGCCACCGAGGCGGGTAAAGAGTAAGAGGGTGGAGAGTAAGACACAAACGGTACGGTGCACAGCACATATTTTATCCCTCATTTATCCTAATTATACTTACACCTTATAATTCATAAGGTACGTGAAACAAAATAATATACGCCGTTACATAAACATTTTATTATTTGTTCTATGAATTTTTAGCTCCCTATTTCCCAAAGTATATTTGCCTCTAGCTAAGGAAAATATTCATTTTATAAAATATCATTTCAAATAAAAGTTATTTATTTTTTAATAGTCGTACAACTTTGCAATCATAAGTTATTTCGTATCTCAGAAAGTTGTGGAGATGTAAAAAAAAATATTGGAAATTTACGCTCATGTGCCCTCAAATTCATGATCATGGGGGAAAAAATGATATAAACCATTTTATTTGTAATGTTAAACAGTGCCTAGACACGAATTTTAGTCAAATTCGTTAGTGCCTGTTTTTAGAAAATATATGCCCCTATTTATGTCTTTTTTTCAGCCTTAAGTGAACTACCCTTAATTTTAAGGTTGGGTAGAGTATTCCAAAATTCCCTCTGAAAAACCTTATGAAAACTCTAGATACCAAGTTTTACCCCGATCGGTAGAATGGTTTCGGCTCTATTCTAAGATACAGGTGGCATTGAAAAAAGGGGTTAAGGAGGTCATGAAACGTCGACATCCACTAAAATCTCTAATTTTTTTCATGGTAATTATACTTCCTTTATCTGAGCGGTCAAGATAAAGTAATAAAAAGCATTACTCTCCCACACATTGTAAACCATCCTCCAAGTAACCATCAGGTTGTCGCCCAAGCTCGGTCACTGATGGAAGACGTCTGCTAGATGCCTCACCAGAATGTTTGGTCAGTGAGCTCTGCGCGTCGCTGGACGTAGAGCACCTCCAGTTGGAGGCATACATACGTTCTCTGACGACACAGATCCAACTCGCACTGATTGTTGTAGTAGTTGGCAAGAATACATTGCATACACTTCAAGGATTGATCTTTTTCTCGCTGAGGCAACGGTGACCGTCACTGTAAAGTTCTGACATCTAGCAGTCTGTTGTTGATTGTGTGTAGTTCTGACAACTAGCAGTTTGTTGTTGATTGTGTGTAGTTCTGACAACTAGCAGCCAGCAGTTTGTTGTTGATTGTGTGTAGTTCTGACAACTAGCAGCCAGCAGTTTGTTGTTGATTGTGTGTAGTTCTGACAACTAGCAGCCAGCAGTCTGTTGTTGATTGTGTGTAGTTCTGACAACTAGCAGCCAGCAGTCTGTTGTTGATTGTGTGTAGTTCTGACAACTAGCAGCCAGCAGTCTGTTGTTGATTGTGTGTAGTTCTGACAACTAGCAGCCAGCATTGTGTGGGCAATTTTTATGAATATTTTAGTTAAAACATCAAAATTACGATAATTTTGTTGAGAAATATGTTTGGACCTAAGAGGAATAAGCAAACAGAAGAAGGGAAACCGCTTCGGTGGGCGAATGTATCTAGGGCAGGAGTCAGCAACCTTTTTTTATATCGCGGGCCTAATGGGTTTATAAAAGAAATGGCGGGCCAGTATGAACAATATATCGAGCAAAAAATATCAACTTTATATTTCTCATAGAGCGACCAGTTATTAGTCTATTTTTATGAACACAAAGGTTTGCTTGCTAAATCTTTAGCGGGCCGGATCCAGCCCAAGGGCCGTAGGTTGCCAACCAATAGTCTAAAGGCGTCACTCTCGCAACAGACTGGACTGGCCGATGACGGGGAATATCGGGAATAGAATCCCGGTCGGGTGTATCCACACCTCCATATTGACTATCATTACATCATCTAATTGAGGGTACAGTACGAACAGAGTGTAGACAACCTCCATAGTTGTACCCCGGGCAACGTTCTGTGCCACCAGAGTAGCAAACAGTCTACACACAGAACTTGGATATTATATCCCTCCCGGTCAGTAATGCCAAACGATTAAAAAAAAACTTAAAGAAGTAGTAAATCGTGGTGATACGAAAATAATAATTAAATATTATTCAATGTCTCTATTTTGTAAAAAGAAAAAATCTAAAGGTTCCAGTTGAAACTAAATTGAAAAATATTCTCAAAATTCAAAAATGACACCTGGACAGGGGGAAACTTTCCGCACGTCCATCATAGACTCTACCTTAAAATATGAGTGAAGAATGACCCTGGGCACGGGATGACACCTGGATAGCTCAGTGGTTAGAGCATTGGCGTACTAAGCCAAAGGTCCCGGGTTTGATTCCCGTGTCCAGGTGTCATTTTTCAATTTTCAGAATATGATACGAGTAAATCCTCACTAAAACGAATATAATAGCTTTGGCTATTTGATTCTTAAATTGAAACATGGTTCATCAACGGGAACGGGAGCTGATATCAGCTCAACTTGTTTAGATCGCCACTAATGATCAGATTATTTTTCCTGCATCGTATCATCGAGTATACCTTCAAGTTCCTGTACGATATCGGGCCACGTGGGCCCTCGAAGTAGCACCGTGGTGTACCCTCCTACCCCCTCTTTGGCACGCAACTAGATAAGGTAAACCCCACAATCGGGCGAAGATACTGAGGAGGGTGGAGGGGTGTATTTGATGTATCCACTCCTCAAAGTTCCTTACCGGCCAGACACGCGACTCTCTAATCTTGACACTCGCATCTAAGCAATACTTTGTGACAAGGACGGCTTGACCCCTCAGATGTCGCCTTCTTAAAACTCCTCACTTCCCTGCGTTATCACTCTCTTCGACGTTAATTAGTGTTGTACTCCCTTCTGACAGTGTCCACATTGCTTCAATAAATAATGTTCCCGCTGTGTCGCTATCTGGAGGATCTAAATGAAACAAGTCATCGGTAGGTCGTCCAGTGGGGACGGTTCTTGGACTGCGGGAAGAGCTGGGACAATAAAGACGGCACAATCTTACTTGATTTAGAAATATCAATAAGTAACAAGGCTTCATAGACAGACATTCCCACACTTGTAGTAACAAGCAACAAGGCTTCATAAACGGACATTCCCACACTTGTAGTAACAGACAACAAGGCTACATAGACAGACATTCACACACTTGTAGTAAAAGCAACAAGGCTTCATAGACAGACATTCACACACTTGTAGTAAAAAGCAACAAGGCTTCATAGACAGACATTCACACACTTGTAGTAACAAGCAACAAGGCTTCATAGACAGACATTCCCACACTTGTAGTAACTAGTAACAAGGCTTCATAGACAGACATTCCCACACTTGTAGTAACTAGTAACAAGGCTTCATAGACAGACATTCCCACACTTGTAGTAACAAGCAACAAGGCTTCATAGACAGACATTCCCACACTTGTAGTAACTAGTAACAAGGCTTCATATACAGACATTCCCACACTTGTAGTAACAAGCAACAAGGCTTCATAGACAGACATTCCCACACTTGTAGTAACAAACAACAAGGCTTCATAGACAGACATTCCCACGCTTGTAGTAACAAGCAACAAGGCTTCATAGACAGACATTCCCACGCTTGTAGTAACAAGCAACGAGGCTTCATAGACATTCCCACGCCTGTAGTTTAACAAGTAACTAGTAACAAGCAACCAGGTTTCATAGAAGACATTCCTACGCTTGTAGTAACAAGCAACAAGGCTTCATAGACAGATATTCCCACACTTGTACTAACAAGCAACAAGGCTTCATAGACAGACATTCCCACACTTGTAGTAACAAACAACAAGGCTTCATAGACAGACATTCCCACACTTGTAGTAACAAACAACAAGGCCTCATAGACAGACATTCCCACGCTTGTAGTAACAAACAACAAGGCTTCATAGACAGACATTCCCACGCTTGTAGTAACAAGCAACAAGGCTTCATAGACAGACATTCCCACACTTGTAGTAACTAGTAACAAGGCTTCATAGACAGACATTCCCACACTTGTAGTAACTAGTAACAAGGCTTCATAGACAGACATTCCCACACTTGTAGTAACAAGCAACAAGGCTTCATAGACAGACATTCCCACACTTGTAGTAACTAGTAACAAGGCTTCATAGACAGACATTCCCACACTTGTAGTAACTAGTAACAAGGCTTCATAGACAGACATTCCCACACTTGTAGTAACAAGCAACAAGGCTTCATAGACAGACATTCCCACACTTGTAGTAACAAGCAACAAGGCTTCATAGACAGACATTCCCACACTTGTAGTAACTAGTAACAAGGCTTCATAGACAGACATTCCCACACTTGTAGTAACTAGTAACAAGGCTTCATAGACAGACATTCCCACACTTGTAGTAACAAGCAACAAGGCTTCATAGACAGACATTCCCACACTTGTAGTAACTAGTAACAAGGCTTCATATACAGACATTCCCACACTTGTAGTAACTAGCAACAAGGCTTCATAGACAGACATTCCCACACTTGTAGTAACAAACAACAAGGCTTCATAGACAGACATTCCCACGCTTGTAGTAACAAGCAACAAGGCTTCATAGACAGACATTCCCACGCTTGTAGTAACAAGCAACGAGGCTTCATAGACATTCCCACGCCTGTAGTTTAACAAGTAACTAGTAACAGGCAACCAGGTTTCATAGAAGACATTCCTACGCTTGTAGTAACAAGCAACAAGGCTTCATAGACAGATATTCCCACACTTGTACTAACAAGCAACAAGGCTTCATAGACAGACATTCCCACACTTGTAGTAACTAGTAACAAGGCTTCATAGACAGACATTCCCACACTTGTAGTAACAAGCAACAAGGCTTCATAGACAGACATTCCCACACTTGTAGTAACAAGCAACAAGGCTTCATAGACAGACATTCCCACACTTGTAGTAACTAGTAACAAGGCTTCATAGACAGACATTCCCACACTTGTAGTAACTAGTAACAAGGCTTCATAGACAGACATTCCCACACTTGTAGTAACAAGCAACAAGGCTTCATAGACAGACATTCCCACACTTGTAGTAACTAGTAACAAGGCTTCATATACAGACATTCCCACACTTGTAGTAACTAGCAACAAGGCTTCATAGACAGACATTCCCACACTTGTAGTAACAAACAACAAGGCTTCATAGACAGACATTCCCACGCTTGTAGTAACAAGCAACAAGGCTTCATAGACAGACATTCCCACGCTTGTAGTAACAAGCAACGAGGCTTCATAGACATTCCCACGCCTGTAGTTTAACAAGTAACTAGTAACAGGCAACCAGGTTTCATAGAAGACATTCCTACGCTTGTAGTAACAAGCAACAAGGCTTCATAGACAGATATTCCCACACTTGTACTAACAAGCAACAAGGCTTCATAGACAGACATTCCCACACTTGTAGTAACAAACAACAAGGCTTCATAGACAGACATTCCCACACTTGTAGTAACAAACAACAAGGCCTCATAGACAGACATTCCCACGCTTGTAGTAACAAACAACAAGGCTTCATAGACAGACATTCCCACGCTTGTAGTAACAAGCAACAAGGCTTCATAGACAGACATTCCCACGCTTGTAGTAACAAGCAACAAGGCTTCATAGACAGACATTCCCACGCTTGTAGTAACAAGCAACAAGGCTTCATAGACAGACATTCCCACACTTGTAGTAACTAGTAACAAGGCTTCATAGACAGACATTCCCACGCTTGTAGTAACAAGCAACAAGGCTTCATAGACAGACATTCCCACGCTTGTAGTAACAAGCAACAAGGCTTCATAGACAGACATTCCCACACTTGTAGTAATAAGCAACAAGGCTTCATAGACAGACATTCCCACACTTGTAGTAACAAACAACAAGGCTTCATAGACAGACATTCCCACGCTTGTAGTAACAAGCAACAAGGCTTCATAGACAGACATTCCCACACTTGTAGTAACAAACAACAAGGCTTCATAGACAGACATTCCCACACTTGTAGTAACAAAAACAAGGCTTCATAGACAGACATTCCCACACTTGTAGTAACAACAACAAGGCTTCATAGACAGACATTCCCACACTTGTAGTAACAAACAACAAGGCTTCATAGACAGACATTCCCACACTTGTAGTAACAAATAACAAGGCTTCATAGACAGACATTCCCACGCTTGTAGTAACAAGCAACAAGGCTTCATAGACAGACATTCCCACACTTGTAGTAACTAGTAACAAGGCTTCATAGACAGACATTCCCACGCTTGTAGTAACAAGCAACAAGGCTTCATAGACAGACATTCCCACGCTTGTAGTAACAAGCAACAAGGCTTCATAGACCGACATTCCCACACTTGTAGTTTAACAAATAACTAGTAACAAGCAACCAGGTTTCATAGACAGACATTCCCACACTTGTAGTAACAAGCAACAAGGCTTCATAGACAGACATTCCCACACCTGTAGTAACTAGTAACAAGGCTTCATAGACAGACATTCCCACGCTTGTAGTAACAAGCAACAAGGCTTCATAGACAGACATTCCCCACTTGTAGTAACTAGTAACAAGGCTTCATAGACAGACATTCCCACACCTGTAGTAACTAGTAACAAGGCTTCATAGACAGACATTCCCACGCTTGTAGTAACAAGCAACAAGGCTTCATAGACAGACATTCCCACGCTTGTAGTAACAAGCAACAAGGCTTCATAGACAGACATTCCCACACTTGTAGTAACAAGCAACAAGGCTTCATAGACAGACATTCCCACGCTTGTAGTAACAAGCAACAAGGCTTCATAAACCCGTATTTCAGAACCGCGCCTATAGCTTACTCATTGATTTATCCGACTACACATGGTCTTACCAGTGACTCAACACATTCAATAACTGATTTTAGATGGAGACGTTAGAGCAGAGAACTTCAAATCTTCATAATTCCTTCTTGCTGCAAGATCTCGCAATAGTCTTGCTTCAACTGGTGAACAGATGCGAGTATTCGTGTAGTTCTTTACTTAGCAAATAAAGATTTACCATTTGGAATCAGCTATTGAGATGATCTTTATTCGTTTGGAAGTAATACACGGTGATAGGGTGAGTTGGATTTCACGTCACAGAGTGATGTGAGGATATAGTTTCCGTTCTTATAACTAATCTTTAACTCAACGTTTATGTATAATCGTCCGTTTATAATAAAAGCTAATAGCTATTGCAAGACCTACTTATTGCTCTCTCGTAGACCTTCGGAGAGAGAAGTATATTGTGAATGTCAAAAATATCCAACTGTATGTCGGGCGAGATCTCACGACCCCTGAACCCGAAAAGGTGGTTTTCGCGATATCGTCTGTCTGTGTGTCTGTATCTCAG
This sequence comes from Timema podura, assembly GCA_033556935.1. NCBI lineage: Eukaryota > Metazoa > Arthropoda > Insecta > Phasmatodea > Timematidae > Timema > Timema podura. The sequence goes on along the minus strand of JAVRXN010000004.1, from coordinate 12,599,392 downwards.
CTTAGCGTCGTAACCATTTTACTGATTGGGTTAAAACTTGCTATCTAGGGCTTTCATTAGGTTTTCCATATATATATATAAAACTATAAGTTAAGGCTAGTTTACTTAAGGGTGAAATTAGAAAAAAATCAATTTTATTGAAATAGCTCTAATTAATTTGACTTAAATTCGTATTTAGACATGGTTTAGCGTTATAAATAAAATGGCGCATCTAATTTAACCGTGAAAATAACTAAGAGGGTTATTTACATAAGCGTGTATCTCTAAATTCAAGCGTATCTCCGCGACTATTTGAAATACGAAATAATTTATTATTGTAAAGTTTTAGTAATATTAAAAACAAAAAGTTTCCAAGCTATAGATCCTAATATATATATATATATATATAAAATTCTGCTCTAGGAAATATATATATATATATATACATATATATATATATACATATATATATATAATTCTGCTCTAGGAAATCGAAATTTTATTATTATATTCTTTGGTGGAGATGTTCCTCTTTTTTAAATATATTTCTGCAACAACTTATATTAACTTATTTCATACCTACATAGAGTACATTCACCACCCGAGTTTACTTGAATGACAGCTCAAAAAGTTACTATAAATAGGGGTGACCTGGTGGTCAAGGGGTAAGGTGTCAGTCAGACTTCTGTGCTGAGGGTCCGGGGCTCAATCCTCGGTCCCGGCACATATGTATATGATTGCCTAACCCTTCCTTCACCTCTGACAAGACGTGTATTAATCAAAACTTATGAATGTAAGGAATTCCAGGCCTCCACCGTGGTTCGGATTCCACGTTAAACTGTAGGTCCTCCATTTCATCTCACAATCACCCTATCATTGCACATTAGCGTAAGTGCATATAACCCGAACGGGTAGTAAGACGCGGTGCTAATAATAATAATAATAATAATAATTTATTTATATTTATTTGAGGTCAGGCACAAAGCTTATTTATCATTTTATTCCACTTAACAAAATTACTATTGTCAGCATTTTCACAAAAGGTCGAGCGAATATAGCTCCAAAATGGTGACCAACGAATTAAAAACAATGTGATTGATCATGATGCAAACAAGCTCTTTACATTGGTGCACCCACACAGTGGATAAAAATATTTTATTCAGTTAAATATTTCGAAATACGATAAAATAATTATAAAATAATTTATTATAGGCCTATATAAAAAATGCAAGTATTTTATCTTTTACACGTAAATACGATGCCTGTTTTTAAAAGTATTTACTTATGCACTATATTACACATTATAGATAACATTCCAAAACTAAGAATTGACTACTTTTAATTATGTTTAAAATATTGTTTCGGATTGGATAAAAAGAAATTATTAAAATAATGAAAGTGTGAGAAAACTTAAGTATATGTTATTTTAATTATAAAATTTAATAGATAGTTAAAAAACTTATCATTTATAACAAAACAGTGATTTTTTTACAAGTTTTGGCAATCCTAAACCTAAACATATGATTTTTCAACTGTCATTCAGGTAAAAAGCTATGGTGAACAGACTCTACCTAATCACGCCGTCCCCTTACGGGTAGGCAAGAAGCTGAGCATATAGCTCAAAAAACAACTCCGTGTTTATCCATCCTCACTCAATTTCTCCACACTTCCCTATCTTCGCTTCAACAACATCCATACACCGAGTAATATGTTATTTTATTCTTAAAAGTCTTAATGTTTCTATTTTTCATAAATTCGTCTACCACATTTAGTCACGTCTTACATGGCCTAACCATTCCTTATTTCATTTATGTGCTTTGTTGGAATGTGATTCCCTTTTTTCAATGTATATCTTTGAAACATTGTCTAATATCACATTTACACAGCTCAACGAGATGGAAGTAAATATCTCATTTCGGGTCTCTGAGTTACATTTCTCACGGCGACATTTGTCAGTTTTTCCAACAACACGGAATGAAGCATAATCCGCGCTAAGAAAGTTGGTCTTGCGTCATGCGCGGTGATGATGCGCACTGGTCGTCCGTCACCAGACGTGAGTAATGAGTTCTGGCCCTGATGAAGGGATGAGATGGGGGTAGGAGGCGGTCCAGGTTGATTTACTGGGACTCGGCCCTTTTGTTTTATTGCGCGGCCGGGCTTGATGAATGCGCCATTCTTGGGAATTACTTGGGGAACAATCCAGGTGCTAAGATCCTGGTGCGTGAGGGGGACAAGGAGGGAGGAGTGGGGTGATGGGTGGATAGGGATCCGTGAGATAGGGGGTCTAGTGACTGTCATCTCACGAGGTGTTGGTCTAGTGACTGTCATCTCACTAGGTGTTGGTCTAGCGACTGTCATCTAACGAGGTGTTTGTCTAGTGACTGTCATCCCACGAGATGTTGGTCTAGTGACTGTCATCTCACGAGGTGTTGGTCTAGTGAGTGTCATCTCTAGAGGTGTTGGTCTAGTGACTGTCATCTCACGAGGTGTTGGTCTAGTGAGTGTCATCTCTAGAGGTGTTGGTCTAGTGACTGTCATCTCACGAGGTGTTGGTCTAGTGACTGTCATCTCACGAGGTGTTGGTCTAGTGACTGTCATCTCACAAGGTGTTGGTCTAGTGACTGTCATCTCACGAGGTGTTGGTCTAGTGAGTGTCATCTCTAGAGGTGTTGGTCTAGTGACTGTCATCTCACGAGGTGTTGGTCTAGTGACTGTCATCTCACGAGGTGTTGGTCTAGTGACTGTCATCTCACAAGGTGTTGGTCTAGTGACTGTCATCTCACTAGGTGTTGGTCTAGTGACTGTCATCTCACGAGGTGTTGGTCTAGTGACTGTCATCTAACGAGGTGTTGGTCTAGTGACTGTCATCCCACGAGATGTTGGTCTAGTGACTGTCATCTCACGAGGTGTTGGTCTAGTGAATGTCATCTCTAGAGGTGTTGGTCTAGTGAATGTCATCTCACGAGGTGTTGGTCTAGTGACTGTCATCTCACGAGGTGTTGGTCTAGTGAATGTCATCTCACGAGGTGTTGGTCTAGTGACTGTCATCTCACGAGGTGTTGGTCTAGTGACTGTCATCTAACGAGGTGTTGGTCTAGTGAATGTCATCTCACGAGGTGTTGGTCTAGTGACTGTCATCTCACAAGGTGTTGGTCTAGTGACTGTCATCTCACTAGGTGTTGGTCTAGTGACTGTCATCTCACGAGGTGTTGGTCTAGTGACTGTCATCTAACGAGGTGTTGGTCTAGTGACTGTCATCTCACGAGGTGTTGGTCTAGTGACTGTCATCTCACGAGGTGTTGGTCTAGTGACTGTCATCTCACAAGGTGTTGGTCTAGTGACTGTCATCTCACTAGGTGTTGGTCTAGTGACTGTCATCTCACGAGGTGTTGGTCTAGTGACTGTCATCTAACGAGGTGTTGGTCTAGTGACTGTCATCCCACGAGATGTTGGTCTAGTGACTGTCATCTCACGAGGTGTTGGTCTAGTGAATGTCATCTCTAGAGGTGTTGGTCTAGTGAATGTCATCTCACGAGGTGTTGGTCTAGTGACTGTCATCTCACGAGGTGTTGGTCTAGTGAATGTCATCTCTAGAGGTGTTGGTCTAGTGAATGTCATCTCACGAGGTGTTGGTCTAGTGACTGTCATCTCACAAGGTGTTGGTCTAGTGACTGTCATCTCACGAGGTGTTGGTCTAGTGACTGTCATCTAACGAGGTGTTGGTCTAGTGACTGTCATCTCATGAGGAGTTGGCCTAGCGATCACGGTCATCTCACGAGGTGTTGTTCTAGTGTCTGTCATCTCATGAGGAGTTAGTCTAGTGATCACTGTCATCTCAAGAAGAGTTGGTCTAGTGATCACTGTCATCTCACGACGTGTAGGCCAACTTAAAATGGAGTGGTACTGTTGATATGTCTTGATTGTTTATTCGTTTACATCAACCTCCATCTTATTTTAATAAGTTTTTGTAACTTTATGACGTTAATCTCGTCATTTTCTGGGCTCCAAGTTTATGACGTCACCTAATCTATAAAGTAAGTCAGCTGATGCTTGTTTTGCTCTAGGAACAATATTTCCCCTTGTTCTTAGTCCACGTGCAGCGCACCACGAACAAACACACACCGGCTGTTTACTGCCCCCCCCCCCCTATCCCTGTTTTCCCCCCACAGCCACACATGTTTACATAATATACATTCACATGCATTAACACGTCATTAGGGGCGGACCACATCACTAGCAAACATATTACCTCCAGTCTAGAGCCACGGTTAATGTGACTGACTCTTAGTCAGGAGAGTGGTTACTGTCTGACTCTGAACCAGTATATTGGTTACTGTCTGACTCTGAACCAGTATATTGGTTACTGTCTCACTCTGAGCCAGTATATTGGTTACTGTCTGACTCTGAACCAGTATATTGGTTACTGTCTGACTCTGAACCAGTATATTGGTTACTGTCTCACTCTGAACCAGTATATTGGTTACTGTCTGACTCTGAACCAGTATATTGGTTACTGTCTGACTCTGAACCAGTATATTGGTTACTGTCTCACTCTGAACCAGTATATTGGTTACTGTCTGACTCGGAACCAGTATATTGGTTACTGTCTGACTCTGAACCAGTATATTGGTTACTGTCTGACTCTGAACCAGTATATTGGTTACTGTCTGACTCTGAACCAGTATATTGGTTATTGTCTCACTTTGTACCAGTATATTGGTTACTGTCTGACTCGGAACCAGTATATTGGTTATTGTCTCACTCTGAGCCAGTATATTGGTTACTGTCTCACTTTGTACCAGTATATTGGTTATTGTCTCACTCTGAACCAGTATATTGGTTATTGTCTCACTCTGAACCAATATATTGGTTATTTCACCACTCTGCACCAGTATATTGATTAATATTTCACTTTGTACCAGTATATTGGTTATTGTCTCATTCTGTACCAGTATATTGGTTATTGTCTCATTCTGTACCAGTATATTGGTTATTGTCTCATTCTGTACCAGTATATTAGTTATTGTCTTATTTTGAGCCAGTATATTGGTTATTGTCTCATTCTGTACCAGTATATTGGTTACTGTCTCACTTTGTACCAGTATATTGGTTATTGTCTCACTCTGAACCAGTATATTGGTTATTGTCTCACTCTGAACCAATATATTGGTTATTTCACCACTCTGCACCAGTATATTGATTAATCTTTCACTTTGTACCAGTATATTGTTATTGTCTCATTCTGTACCAGTATATTGGTTATTATCTCATTCTGTACCAGTATATTAGTTATTGTCTCACTTTGTACCAGTATATTGGTTATTGTCTCATTCTGTATCAGCATATTAGCTATTGTCTCACTTTGAGCCAGGATTTAAGCCGAAGTTCAGTTACGTTCTTCCTGCTTTGTTTTAATTGTTTATTAATGTGCATGGGCGCTTCCACCAGAAGTGCGTGACGGTGCTAGGCGCTGACAGGCGTGCGTGTGTGTCTTGCACCAGGGACCTACTGACCTGGAATGATAGCATTGTGCTATTATGGAAGGGGTTTTGCAGCAACGTGATATTATCACTGTGGTTATACCAACAAGTCATCTCACTATGGTTATATCAACATGACGGAATCACTGTGGTTATACCAACATGCCAGTTTCACTATGGTTATATCAACATAACAGTTTCACTGTGGTTATATTAACATGCATGTTTCACTATGGTTATACCAACATAACAGTTTCACTGTGCTTATACCAAAATGACGGAATTACTGTGTTTATACCAACATAACAGTTTCACTGTGGTTATATCAACATGACGGAATCATTGTGCTTATCACAACTTGTGAATGTGTGGAATGCCAGGCCTCCACCGTGGTTCGGATCCCACGTTAAACTGTAGGTCCTCCATTTCATCTCACAATCACCACTACCATTACACATTAGCGTAAGTGCGTATAACCCGAACGGGTAGCAAGACGCAGTGCTAATAATAATAATAATAATAACATTGTGCTTATACCAACATGACGGAATTACTGTAGTTATACCAACATGCCAGTTTCACTGTGGTTATACCAACATGCCAGTTTCACTTTGGTTATACCAACATGACGGAATTACTGTGGTTATACCAACATAACAGTTTCACTGTGCTTATACCAACATGACGAAATTACTGTGGTTATACCAACATGCCAGTTTCACTGTGGTTATACCAACATGCCAGTTTCACTGTGGTTATACCAACATGACGGAATTACTGTGGTTATACCAACATAACAGTTTCACTGTGCTTATACCAACATGACGGAATCACTGTGGTTATACCAACATGACGGAATCACTGTGGTTATACCAACATGACGGAATAACTGTGTTAATACCAACATGATGGAATAACTGGTTGGCTCAGTGAGCAGGGAATTGTTTAGTGCACAGCTGTTTCTAAAACACCCCGAAAGGACAAACAATCATTTATTTTGATTAGCGTAAAAAAAGTAGCCTAAAATGTAGTTGTAATTATTATTTTATGAGTTGTTCGTTCCATTGCAAGATCGATTAGTAGGGCCACCTTATCAGATTATAGGACTATAGAGCTATAGGACTATAGGACTTAGCCCTACAAACGCTCCCAGTTTTGTAGGACTCTCAGATATTACCGGTAAATGTAAGTTCAATTAATGTTCACTTAGCCAGGAGCGGGCTTTGTGTTAAGTCTCCATTGCGGTGCACTGTGTGTGGACTTAGAGGGGGAATACTGAGGATCAATTGACTTCCACTCTTGGAGGATATAATAATGGAGAGAAACATTGTTTGTCCTGTATTCACAGTGGTGTAACAAGGAACATGGTGTATCTTGTATTCACAGTGGTGTAGCAAGGAACATGGTGTGTCCTGTATTCACAGTGGTGTAGCAAGGAACATGGTGTGTCCTGTATTTACAGTGGTGTAGCAAGGAACATGGTGTGTGTCTTGTATTCACAGTGGTGTAGCAAGGAACATGTTGTGTCCTGTATTCACAGTGGTGTATCCAGGAACATGGTGTGTCCTGTATTCACAGTGGTGTAGCAAGGAACATGGTGTGTCCTGTATTCACAGTGGTGTAACAAGGAACATGGTGTGTCCTGTATTCACAGTGGTGTAGCCAGGAACATGGTGTGTCCTGTATTCACAGTGGTGTAGCAAGGAACATGGTGTGTCCTGTATTCACAGTGGTGTATGGTGTAGCAAGGAACATGGTGTGTCCTGTATTCACAGTGGTGTAGCCAGGAACATGGTGTGTCCTGTATTCTGTATTCACAGTGGTGTAACAAGGAACATGGTGTTTCCTGTATTCTATATTCACAGTGGTGTAGCAAGGAACATGATGTTTCCTGTATTCTATATTCACAGTGGTGTAGCCAGGAACATGGTGTGTCCTGTATTCACAGTGGTGTAGCAAGGAACATGGTGTGTCCTGTATTCACAGTGGTGTAGCCAGGAACATGGTGTTTCCTGTATTCTATATTCACAGTGGTGTAGCAAGGAACATGGTGTTTCCTGTATTCTATATTCACAGTGGTGTAGCAAGGAACATGTTGTGTCCTGTATTCACAGTGGTGTATCCAGGAACATGGTGTGTCCTGTATTCACAGTGGTGTAGCAAGGAACATGGTGTGTCCTGTATTCACAGTGGTGTAACAAGGAACATGGTGTGTCCTGTATTCACAGTGGTGTAGCCAGGAACATGGTGTGTCCTGTATTCACAGTGGTGTAGCAAGGAACATGGTGTGTCCTGTATTCACAGTGGTGTATGGTGTAGCAAGGAACATGGTGTGTCCTGTATTCACAGTGGTGTAGCCAGGAACATGGTGTGTCCTGTATTCTGTATTCACAGTGGTGTAACAAGGAACATGGTGTTTCCTGTATTCTATATTCACAGTGGTGTAGCAAGGAACATGGTGTGTCCTGTATTCTGTATTCACAGTGGTGTAGCAATGAACATGGTGTGTCCTGTATTCACAGTGGTGTAGCCAGGAACATGGTGTGTCCTGTATTCACAGTGGTGTAGCAAGGAACATGGTGTGTCCTGTATTCACAGTGGTGTAGCAAGGAACATGGTGTGTCCTGTATTCACAGTGGTGTAGCAAAGAACATAGTGTGTCCTGTATTCACAGTGGTGTAGCAAGGAACATGGTGTGTCCTGTATTCACAGTGGTGTAGCAAGGAACATTGTCAGGGTAGTCAGGAGCATGCTGTAGTCTACCTCCACTACGCCTATCCTCCTTGACTTAACCACCTAACAATGAGGGAGAGATCATCAATAGTTGTATTTGTGTCCGCTAGGGTTGATCCTCAAAGAGTCCTGGTCGTTTCATTCATTGAGTTAGCGGCTTACATCGGTCTGACACGCCTCATTCGTCACCCCTATGCTGCACGTGACTGTGCCCTATTATCCTCCCTGCCAGGGGTCAGGGGTCAATGTTGGTAAACATACCACAGTCTCAATAAACAAATTAGATGTGCTCGATCGAACATCTGGGAATACAAAGCATTGTGGGAGCTGTTGGTCTGATCAGTGACAGATTACTACTGTAGAACATCTGGGAATACAGGAGAACACTGTGGGAGCTGTTGGTCTGATCAGTGACAGATTACTACTGTAGAACATCTGGGAATACATGAGAACATTGTGGGAGCTGTTGGTCTGATCATTGACAGATTACTACTGTAGAATACCTGGGAATACAGGAGAACACTGTGAGAGCTGTTGGTCTGATCAGTGACAGATTACTACTGTAGAACATCTGAGATTACAGGAGAACATTGTGTGAGCTGTTGGTCTGATCAGTGACAGATTACTACTGTAGAACATCTGGGAATACAGGATAACATTGTGGGAGCTCTTGGTCTGATCAGTGACAGATTACTACTGTAGAACATCTGGGATTACAGGATAACATTGCGGGAGCTGTCGCTGTAGCCAGGGAATGCCTTGTGTTGTAGCTAGGGAATGTCTGTGTTGTAACCAGGGAATGTCTGTGTTGTAACCAGGGAATGTATGTGTTGTAACCAGGGAATGCATGTGTTGTAGCCAGTGAATGTATGTGTTGTAACCAGGGAATGCATGTGTTTGTAGCCAGGGATTATCTGTGTTGTAGCCAGGGAATACCTGTGTTGTAACCAGGGAATGTATGTGCTGTAACCAGGGAATGCATGTGTTGTAGCCAGGGAATGTATGTGCTGTAGCCAGGGAATGTATGTGCTGTAGCCAGGGAATGTATGTGTTGTATTCAGGGAATGCATGTGTTGTAGCCAGGGATTATCTGTGTTGTAGCCAGGGAATACCTGTGTTGTAACCAGGGAATGTATGTGCTGTAACCAGGGAATGCATGTGTTGTAGCCAGGGAATGTATGTGCTGTAGCCAGGGAATATATGTGCTGTAGCCAGGGAATGTATGTGTTGTAACCAGGGAATGCATGTGTTGTAACCAGGGAATGTATGTGCTGTAACCAGGGAATGCATGTGTTGTAGCCAGGGAATGTATGTGCTGTAACCAGGGAATGCATGTGTTGTAGCCAGGGAATGTCTGTGTTGTAACCAGGGAATGCATGTGTTGTAGCCAGGGAATGTATGTGCTGTAGCTAGAGAATGTCTGTGTTGTAACCAGGGAATGTCTGTGTTGTAACCAGGGAATGCATGTGTTGTAGCCAGGGAATGTATGTGTTGTAGCCAGGGAATGTATGTGTTGTAGCCATGGAATGTATGTGTTGTAACCAGGGAATGCATGTGTTGTAGCCAGGGAATGTATGTGCTGTAGCCAGGGAATGTATGTGTTGTAACCAGGGAATGCATGTGTTGTAGCCAGGGAATGTATGTGCTGTAGCCAGGGAATGTATGTGTTGTAACCAGGGAATGTATGTGTTGTAACCAGGGAATGCATGTGTTGTAGCCAGGGAATGTATGTGCTGTAACCAGGGAATGCATGTGTTGTAGCCAGGGAATGTATGTGCTGTAGCTAGAGAATGTCTGTGTTGTAACCAGGGAATGTCTGTGTTGTAACCAGGGAATGCATGTGTTGTAGCCAGGGAATGTATGTGTTGTAGCCAGGGAATGTATGTGTTGTAGCCATGGAATGTCTGTGTTGTAACCAGGGAATGCCTGTGCTGTATCCAGGGAATTAATGTGTTGTAACCAGGGAATGTATGTGTTGTAGCCAGGGAATGCATGTGTTGTAACCAGGGAATGCCTGTGTTGTATCCAGGGAATGCCTGTGTTGTATCCAGGGAATGCCTGTGCTGTATCCAGGGAATTAATGTGTTGTAACCAGGGAATGTATGTGTTGTAGCCAGGGAATGTATGTGCTGTAACCAGGGAATGCATGTGTTGTAGCCAGGGAATACATGTGTTGTAACCAGGGAATGTATGTGTTGTATCCAGGGAATTAATGTGTTGTAACCAGGGAATGCCTGTGTTGTATCCAGGGAATGCCTGTGTTGTATCCAGGGAATTAATGTGTTGTAACCAGGGAATGCCTTGTTGTATCCAGGGAATGTATGTGTTGTAGCCAGGGAATGTATGTGCTGTAACCAGGGAATGTATGTGTTGTATCCAGGGAATGCCTGTGTTGTAACCAGGGAATGCCTGTGTTGTAGCCAGGGAATGTCTGTGTTGTATCCAGGGAATGTCTGTGTTGTAACCAGGGAATGTATGTGTTGTAACCAGGGAATGCCTGTGTTGTATCCAGGGAATGTCTGTGTTGTAACCAGGGAATGCCTGTGTTGTAACCAGGGAATACCTGTGTTGTATCCAGGGAATGCATGTGTTGTATCCAGGGAATGTATGTGTTGTAACCAGGGAATGCATGTGTTGTAACCAGGGAATGTATGTGTTGTAACCAGGGAATGTATGTGTTGTAGCCAGGGAATGTCTGTGTTGTATCCAGGGAATGTCTGTGTTGTAGCCAGGGAATGTCTGTGTTGTATCCAGGGAATGTATGTGTTGTAACCAGGGAATGTATGTGTTGTAACCAGGGAATGTATGTGTTGTAACCAGGGAATGTATGTGTTGTAGCCAGGGAATGTCTGTGTTGTATCCAGGGAATGTATGTGTTGTAACCAGAGAATGTATGTGTTGTAACCAGGGAATGTATGTGTTGTAGCCAGGGAATGTCTGTGTTGTATCCAGGGAATGTCTGTGTTGTAACCAGGGAATGCCTGTGTTGTAACCAGGGAATACCTGTGTTGTAACCAGGGAATACCTGTGTTGTATCCAGGGAATGTATGTGCTGTAACCAGGGAATGTCTGTGTTGTAGCCAGGGAATGTCTGTGTTGTATCCAGGGAATGTATGTGTTGTAACCAGGGAATGTATGTGTTGTAACCAGGGAATGTCTGTGTTGTAACCAGGGAATGTATGTGTTGTAACCAGGGAATGCCTGTGTTGTATCCAGGGAATGTCTGTGTTGTAACCAGGGAATGCCTGTGTTGTAACCAGGGAATACCTGTGTTGTATCCAGGGAATGTATGTGTTGTAACCAGGGAATGTATGTGTTGTAACCAGGGAATGCCTGTGTTGTAACCAGGGAATGCCTGTGTTGTGACCAGGGAATGCCTGTGTTGTAACCAGGGAATGCCTGTGTTGTAACCAGGGAATGCCCGTGTTGTAACCAGGCTATCTTGTAAGCTAGCTTGTGGGATCCAACAGAACACAGACACCGCTTGTATTGATCCGGACCGTGCTCTCTGGTTCCGTACCGGCTGAAATGTTGCTGGAATTAATTAAAGGTAGGGTCTGTTGGTCCCGGACAAGAAGGGAATGGGCGGCAATTAGTGGTCGGGCAACCTCACAATGTGTGGAGGGGAAAAGGGATGTCTTAGTTTCTTGGTGAGTACGACACTTCTAGGTAGCGCTAGTGTAGATATTGTGCGAACAACTCAATTTGAATCAGTGTGAAACAACACATAGACTCCGCACAGAAGGTTTCCATGTTCCCCAAAACATTCGGTCCTTATCACTCGGAACATAATGTTCTCCTTGCATTACCCGAGGAGAAACCTGTTCTCCTTGATCAAATAAACGCAACCCCCCACCTCCTTTACCCGAACCCACCTTTTCCAACCGACATAAAGCCGGCCGATTTATCGCCGTGCATGCGAGAGCGAAGTTAATTAAGTTAAAAAGTTAATAGACGAATGTAATAATTTAATATGAATATTTTATCCTGTGATGTTGTAGCTTACGTGTGAGTCAACGAGCACTATCTGGCGTATGAATATCATTTGTCCGACCTGCGGGAGAGTACCAGATAACGGAGAAATATGTCCACTTTCATCCTCTGTCATACAAACTGTGTGTTTTTTTTTAATACCACCGGCTTTAATTTGTTGTTTTTTTCTATTAACAAAAGCTATGCGGGCGGCTAGGGCGACATCTTGTGGGGGAGGTAAGGGGAAAGGGTGGGGGGTGATCACTATCACCTGATTTACGACCCAGTCTGGTATGCGCGGACTTTGTTTTTTAGTTGGTCTGTGTTTTACACCACACGCGAAATTATTTAGTACATTAAAAATATATATTAGTAACGAGCTCAAACACTTTAGAAAGGTTAACCCCCCAAAAAAATTATTTACCATGGATTTCGACCACCCACCCACTTTCGGCCCCTTTACCCCCATCCCCTACCTCCTTCGCGTTTTCCAGGATATGAGAGGAAAATATCCTGAAAATATTTACAACATTAAAATAGGTTAAATTCTGGGGAATCTTAAATATTTTTAAATATTAGGTTTGAAAATGCTATTTGCAAGATTTAACTTTAACTAAGGGAAAAAGTATAAATCGCTATCAGGCTTAAAATACAATGGTTTGTAACGTTTTCTGGAACTACTTTATTTTGTCTAAGCTTATATTCCCTTTCGCCCTTTACCTATAACCACCCTTTATTATGTCAATTATAAGGCTATATGTTGGTTGCGCTTTGGGAAAAATAACCGTGTGTGTTTGCGCCCACTTAATATTCAATTTTTGTAATACTATCTACTTATGAAAACATTTAATTTTTGTTTAATTTTCCCCCCAGTTTTACTAAATATTTCGTGTAAGTAACATTTTTTTCTCAAAATGGGAATTGTTTTTAGTCCGGCACGGTCGAAAAATGTGTCATCGGCAGAGTAGGGATATCAGGTCAATGACTAACCTAATCTAACCTAACCTAACCTAACCTAACCTTAGCTACCAACATTCCTTCATACTAGCAGTTCTGAAACCGAGATATCAAATCAATTACTAATCTAACCTAACCTAGCCTAACATAACCTAGCCTACCAACATTCCTTCATACTAGTAGTTCTGGAACAGTACAGATAAAAAAATAAACGTCATATACCTCCTCTTAATGACTTCCAGTTGCTAGTATCAAGGCTTTGACTCGCCGACGGGCGCCAACACTTACGGTTTATTTTAGGCGGGCGCAAACACCTACGTTTTTTTGAAAGGGCTCTCGCTACCAACACGGGAGAAAACAACACCATCCCAATAATAAAGAGGTTAAAGAACACTACGAAACTTCTTATCTCAAGGTAAAGAGGAAAGCTCGCTGCTAGTTCTTAAATATCAACAAGCCAATGTATTTGTTAGAGGATGGCTAAAAATCTAAAGCCATTTTTCATCGAGCCTAGTCTCATACAGTAGCCCCATGGCTTCTTTGGTGCTGACTGACAGCTGACGGCTTTGAAAAGCTACCAGACCAAATTATGTATCCCTACGCCGAGCCATATGATCCGCAAAAATATGTGTTTAGCAGCTGTCACTTCTGACAGTCAAAATTTAGGTATATACCTAAATGTTGACTGTCAGAAGTCAGCTGTGAACTGTCAGTCAGCACCAAAGAAGCCATGGGGCTACTGTAGCTACGTTAATATGATTAAAAAAAGTCGTTGAAAATGAACTAATGACACATTTGTACACATTTTATTTCTACTAACAAAACTCAAACTATTGGGTTGTCAAGGAAAAATAGCCCTGTTGGAATATTTCGTCTTTATTTTGGCGTGAACCATAATTTGAAATAACGCATCGTAGATTTAAATATTGCGTTAGAGCTCCAAGCGGTAATTTCTCGCTCACTGAGGCGGAACCTTCAAAACCCATTTAAGGTTGCCATACCACCTACTGTGCTTTCTCTGACATTAGCCACGGGAAATATTAAACAATTTAAAATATACAACTAAAGTTGTAGCTTTGTCTCTGCTCTAGTTGTAGCTAAGATTCTCACATCTTGTGGACAGGACTATTTCCCCTAATATGGCTATACTACTTGCTATTTGAACCAGACTTCACGCGCACGGTGGTAATGACGTCTCCTCCGTGAGCACGCATGCTCGTATAAAGCAGCTCTGCTTGAATTAGTCAGCCTCATGAACCCTCGGCCGCCAATTAATACCGAGGTGGGGCACGCCAGCCCATTTCACCCCCTCGAGGGTGGGGAAGGGGGTTAGTTAACAACCTTCCCTTGTTTCAGTCACAATATGGAGAGCGCATTAGTTAGATTTTGATGGCAATAAAGATACGAGGTGGGCTCGGGGGGTGGGGGAGTCCAGTTCTTTTTTTATGACGCTGACCAAGAACTAGGCGCGTGGTTTACTGTACTAGTGTTGTTAGTTCCGATACATTGACAAGAGTTGTGTTATACAGTGGAGACAAGGCAGTTCTGATACATTGGCAGGAGTTGTGTTATATAGTGGAGACAAGGTAGTTCTGATACATTGGTAGGAGTTGTGTTATACAGTTGAGACAAGGTAGTTTTGATACATTGGCAGTAGTTGTGTTAGACAGTGGAGACAAGGTAGTTTTGATACATTGGCAGGAGTTGTGTTATACAGTGGAGACAAGGTAGTTCTGATACATTGGCAGGAGTTGTGTTATACAGTTGAGACAAGGTAGTTTTGATACATTGGCAGTAGTTGTGTTAGACAGTGGAGACAAGGTATTTCTTCTACACTAGCAGGAGGTGTATTATACAGTGGAGACATGGTAGTTCCAATACATTGGCAGTAATTGTGTTATACAGTGGAGACAAGGTAGTTCTTCTACACTAGCAGGTGTTGTGTTATACAGTGGAGACAAGTTAGTTCTGATACATTAGTAGGAGTTGTGTTAGACAGTGGAGACAAGGTAATTCTGATACATTGACAGGAGTTGTGTTATACAGTGGAGACAAGTTAGTTATTCTACAATAGTAGGAGGTGTGTTATACAGTGGAGACAAGGTAGTTCTTCTACACTAGCAGGAGTTGTGTTATACAGTGGAGACAAGGTAGTTCTTCTACACTAGCAGGAGGTGTGTTATACAGTGGAGACAAGGTAGTTCTGATACATTAGCAGGAATTGTGTTATACAGTGGAGACAAGTTAGTTATTCTACACTAGTAGGAAGTGTGTTATACAGTGGATACAAGGTAGTTTTGGTATATTAGCAGGAGCTGTGCTATACAGTGGATACAAGGTAGTTCTGGTACATTAGCAGGGTCGTGTTATACAATGGATACAAGGTAGTTCTGATACATTAGCAGGAGTTGTGTTATATAGTGGATACAAGGTAGTTCTGATACACTGGCAGGAGTTGTGTTATACAGTGGAGACAACAGGCCCGGTTCCCTGTGACTGGTAGTGTTCAGACCGACAGTGAGGCCAGGTTAAAATCCCGTCTTAATAATTCACTGTTCAGTGAACGGCTCCAACTAAGCAGACCAATTTGTTTACTTATTTTATATTTTGCCCTTTAATATGGACTTAGTAGACCTACACTCAAACAACCAATTTGAAAGATATTAATTTTATTTTAACATAACAAACAGTCTTTAAGCGATTATGGCGCGAAATTAATATAAATATGATCAGGCACTGTGCCCAAAAACACTTGTTAAAATAGGTAGGCATTAGGTTACATTTTAATGATAAAAATAAAACTTGTTAAATGACATTTTGGAAAAAAATCCCAGACTAAATGCAGGTTATTGGTTATTAACAAAACACTGTGCCAGCACACAGCACTCTGAACATACCTTAATGACTATATTGTCAGTAACAGAAGCTTTCTGTCATCTTCCCCTTCATTTTATACGAGTTTTCATCCGGTAACAATCTCACTAGTCATATTGTCAGTAACAGCATCTTGCTGTAATATTTCCTTTCATTGATACCTGCTTTCACGCGGTAACATAATCTCACTAGTCATATTGTCAATAACAGCATGATTCTGTCATATTTCCTTTTATTGATACATGCTATCACGCGGTAACATAATCTCACTATCATATTGTCAGCAACAGCATCTTTCTGTCATATTTCCTTTCATTTATACCCGCTTTCACCCGGTAACATAATCTCACTAGTCATATTGTCAATAACAGCAGCTTTCTGTCATCAAGTGTGTTTCAGTGAGACCAAGATTAACAGAATAGCTCGTTAGATAAATAAAGATTCCCATTGCTCCCACGCAAATAAAGCCTTCATCTGTTCTTGGCGCGGCCGCCATTACGGAACGGATGCTGGGCCTGCGCATGCGCAAACGTTCTCCCGAGCCTAGTGATGCCAAGCGTCGTCTGATGGCCGCCTCTGAAATGTGCACTTGACGTCGGTCGGTCGGGAGACGCTTCCTGTGGGGTCGGAATCTTGTATCGATTGTAGGACAGGGAGACCCTCAAGATGGCGGCTCATATCTGGGACGAGAGATACAGTAGTATAGTATTGTTAGAGAGAGATGTTCAACAATGACATACAATATATATAATATTGTTAGAGGGAGATGTTCAACAATGACAGTAGATACAGTATTGATAAAGTGAGATGTTCAACAATGACAACAGATATAGTATTGTTAGAGAGATGTTCAACAATGCCAGTAGATATAGTATTGTTAGAGGGAGATATTCAACAATGACAGTAGATACAGTATTGATTAAGTGAGATGTTCAACAATGACAACAGATATAGTATTGTTAGAGAGATGTTCAACAATGCCAGTAGATATAGTATTGTTAGAGGGAGATATTCAACAATGACAGTAGATACAATATTGATAAAGTGAGATGTTCAACAATGACAACAGATTTAGTATTGTTAGAGGGAGATGTTCAACAATGACAACAGATATAGTATTGTTAGAGGGAGATGTTCAACAATGACAGTAGATACAGTATTGATAAAGTGAGATGTTCAACAATGACAACAGATATAGTATTGTTAGAGAGATGTTCAACAATGATAGTAGATATAGTATTGTTAGAGAGATGTTCAACAGTTACATATAATAGATATAGTATTGTTAGAGGTAAATGTTCAACAATGACAGTATATATAGTATTGTTAGGGTGAGACGTTCAACAAGACATAAATGTATGTGTGTTGTTAAGGAAGCTGTTCAACAATGACAGTAGGTAAAGTATTGTTAGAGGGAAGTATTCAACAAGGATAGTAATATAATATTGTTAGGGAGAAGTTAACAATGACAGCAGATATAGTATTATCAGATGAGATGTTCAACAATGACAGTAAATAGAGTATTGTTAGGGAAATCTTCAACAATGACAGCAGAGTAATAGTTCAAAAATGAAAGTGGATATATATTGTTTGAGTGTGATGTTCAACAATGACAGTAGATATAATTATCCAAGAGTGAGATGTTCAACAATGACATTAGATATTGTATTGTTAGGGGAAATGTTCAACAGTGAGATATATAGTACTGCTAGAGCGAGATGTTCAACAATGAAATAGATATAATATTCTAGAGTGATATGTTAAACAATGACATTAGATATAGTATTGTTAGAGGGAGATGTTCAACATTAACAATATATATATTATTGTTAGCGTGAGTTGTTCAATAATGACTTACAATATACATATTATTGCCAGAGGCGAGTTGTTCAACAATGACAATAAAGATAGTCTTGTTAGAGGGAATATTCAACAATGACAGTATAATGATATCGTATTGTTAGGGGGAGATGTTCAGTAATGAAAACAATTGTATTTTTATGGGGAGAAGTTTAACAATGACAGTATATATGGTATTGTTAGGGCAGATATTCTTCAATGACTGTAAATATATTGTTGTTAGAGTGAAACATTCAAGAATGTCAGTAGTATAGTATTGTTACGACCACAGCGAACTACTTTATTTCCTGAGATCACCTGTTAGTGAGGTCATGTAGCTCTGGAGAGAGGACTGTAGTTTCTGAGACACCCTGTTGTGAGGTCATGTAGCTCTGGAGAGAGGACTGTAGTTCCTGAGACACCCTGTTAGTGAGGTCATGTAGCTCTGGAGAGAGGACTGTAGTTCCTAAGACACCCTGTTGGTGAGGTCATGTAGCTCTGGAGAGAGGGACTGTAGTTCCTGAGACACCCTGTTAGTGAGGTCATGTAGCTCTGGAGAGAGGACTGTAGTTCCTGAGACACCCTGTTGTGAGGTCATGTAGCTCTGGAGAGAGGACTGTAGTTCCTGAGACACCCTGTTGTTGAGGTCATGTAGCTCTGGAGAGAGGACTGTATTTCTTGAGACACCCTGTTGGTGAGGTCATGTAGCTCTGGAAAGAGGACTGTAGTTCCTGAGACACCCTGTTGGTGAGGTCATGTAGCTCTGGAGAGAGGACTGTAGTTCCTGAGACACCCTGTTGGTGAGGTCATGTAGCTCTGGATAGAGGACTGTAGTTCCTGAGACACCCTGTTGGTGAGGTCCTGTAGCTCTGGAGAGAGGACTGTAGTTCCTGAGACACCCTGTTGGTGAGGTCATGTAGCTCTGGAGAGAGGACTGTAGTTCCTGAGACACCCTGTTGGTGAGGTCATGTAGCTCTGGAGAGGGACTAGAGGGAAACTATCTTTTATTCGTTGGATCAATAAGTCAGGTCACTCGAGAGAGGCCGGAAACCTTTAGAGGCTCCATTTGAGGCAGGGAGTGAGCAAGGAGGAGGTATTGATTCTAGGAACTGCCTCAGGATGTGCACTGGCCTCAGTATGCTGCTATTAGGCTATCTTCAAATATAACACTGGCATCAGTATGGCTGCTACTAGGCTATCTTCAAGATGTCCATGGCCTCAGTATGCCTGCCACTAGGCTATCTTCAAGATATAACATGGCATCAGTAATGGCTGCTACTAGGCTATCTTCAAGATGTCACTGGCTCAGTATGGCTGCTACTAGGCTATCTTCAAGATGTACCACTGGCATCAGTATGGCTGCTATTAGGCTATCTTCAAGATGTAGCACTGGCATCAGTATGCCTGCCACTAGGCTATCTTCAAGATGTACCACTGGCATCAGTATGGCTGCTATTAGCCTATCTTCAAGATGTAGCACTGGCATCAGTGTGGCTGCTATTAGCCTATCTTCAAGATATAACACTGGCCTCAGTATGGCTGCTATTAGCCTATCTTCAAGATGTAGCACTGGCATCAGTATGCCTGCTACTAGGCTATCTTCAAGATGTAGCACTGGCATCAGTATGCCTGCCACTAGGCTATCTTCAAGATGTACCACTGGCATCAGTATGGCTGCTATTAGCCTATCTTCAAGATGTAGCACTGGCATCAGTATGGCTGCTATTAGCTATCTTCAAGATGTAGCACTGGCATCAGTGTGGCTGCTATTAGCCTATCTTCAAGATATAACACTGGCCTCAGTATGGCTGCTATTAGCCTATCTTCAAGATGTAGCTTCATAAGGATTTGGTTGAGGGATATGATAGTGCCTCAAGGAGTTGTTTAAGGGAGATGGTAGCCATGAGTTCTCTACTTGTGATAAAGCAATCAATTTGTTCCGAATCCAGATATACCAACATAGGTGAGACCAGGTGTAGATCGTCAACCGAGTCCTGGGTCTGTGATGTATGGACTTCCTGCCCTGTCCCATCCATCACCTGGGCTATCTGCCACCCTCTCCACGTCAAGGGGTTGGCTGACTGGCTAGCTCTCTGTTAGGGTCGGACATCGAGCGAATGCAAATTCAGTCGTAGGGGAGGAAATTGGGGCCGTCTGGCAGTTCGCATTGAAGCTCTGCTGCACTAAAATGTGGCTATCTAGTATATTCTGCTGCTTACGAATTGGCGGCTCTTATATGTGCTGATATGGTATCTGCTTCTTTATTATCTGCTGCCTTAGTATCTCATGCTCTAGTATGTGCTGATATAGTATCTGTAACTTTAGTATATGCTGTTCTAGTGTCTGTTGATATAGTGTATGTTGTTCTAGTATACAATATTTAAATATCTGCTGCTGATTTGAAACACACCTCTTGAAGGGTCAGGACTGGAAGGGTTGCATAGCTGACGGGCTCACTCACTAGCAAATCAACATAATAGGCTGAATCTGTCCTCGCCACGAATCTTCAATTTTCCATTACATAGGCTGTGGAATGCTGTGAGCCACATACCAGCTGTAATGTTGCCTGCTCAGGCTGTAGTGGAGTGCTATGAGCCACACACCAGCTGTAATGTTACCTTCTCACGCTGTAGTGGAGTGTTGTGAGCCAAACACCAGCTGTAATGTTGCCTGCTCAGGCTGTAGTGGAGTGCTATGAGCCACACATCAGCTGTAATGTTGCCTGCTCAGGCTGTAGTGGAGTGTTGTGAGCCAAACATCAGCTGTAATGTTGCCTGCTCAGGCTGTAGTGGAGTGCTATGAGCCACACACCAGCTGTAATGTTGCCTTCTCACGCTGTAGTGGAGTGTTGTGAGCCAAACATCAGTTGTAATGTTGCATTCTCACGCTGTAGTGGAGTGTTGTGAGCCAAACACCAGCTGTAATGTTTCCTCTTTACGCTGTAGTGGAGTGCTATAAGCCACACACCAGCTGTAATATTTCCTCTTCACGCTGTGGTGGAGTTTTGTGAGCCAAACATCAGCTGTAATGTTGCCTTCTCAGGCTGTAGTGGAGTGCTGTGAGCCATACACCAGCTGTAATGTTTCCTCTTCACGCTGTGGTGGAGTGCTGTGAGCCATACACCAGCTGTAATATTTCCTCTTCACGCTGTAGTGGAGTGATGTGAGCCATACACCAGCTGTAATGTTGCATTCTCACGCTGTAGTGGAGTGCTGTGAGCCATACACCAGCTGTAATGTTGCATTCTCACGCTGTAGTGGAGTGCTGTGAGCCATACACCAGCTGTAATGTTTCCTCTTCACGCTGTAGGGGAGTGCTGTGAGCCATACACCAGCTGTAATGTTGCCTTCTCACGCTGTAGGGGAGTGTTGTGAGCCACACATCAGCTGTAATGTTGCCTGCTCACGCTGTAGGGGAGTGTTGTTGAGCCACACATCAGCTGTAATGTTGCCTGCTCAGGCTGTAGTGTAATGCTGTGAGCTACACACCAGCTGTAATGTTGCCTGCTCAGGCTGTAGTGTAGTGCTGTGAGCCACACACCAGCTGTAATGTTGCCTGCTCAGGCTGTAGTGTAATGCTGTGAGCTACACACCAGTTGTAATGTTGCCTGCTCAGGCTGTAGTGTAGTGCTGTGAGCTACACACCAGCTGTAATGTTGCCTGCTCAGGCTGTAGTGTAGTGCTGTGAGCCACACACCAGCTGTAATGTTGCCTGCTCAGGCTGTAGTGTAGTGCTGTGAGCCACACACCAGCTGTAGTGTTGCCTGCTCAGGCTGTAGTGTAGTGCTGTGAGCCACACACCAGCTGTAGTGTTGCCTGCTCAGGCTGTAGTGTAGTGCTGTGAGCTACACACCAGTTGTAATGTTGCCTGCTCAGGCTGTAGGTGTAGTGCTGTGAGCCACACACCAGCTGTAGTGTTGCCTGCTCAGGCTGTAGTGTAGTGCTGTGAGCCACACACCAGCTGTAGTGTTGCCTGCTCAGGCTGTAGTGTAGTGCTGTGAGCCACACACCAGCTGTAGTGTTGCCTGCTCAGGCTGTAGTGTAATGCTGTGAGCCACACACCAGCTGTAATGTTGCCTGCTCAGGCTGTAGTGTAGTGCTGTGAGCCACACACCAGCTGTAGTGTTGCCTGCTCAGAGCAACTGTTGCCGTGTTGTGATGAATGGCAATGTTCCCGGAGCCTGTAAGGCCCAGTCCTCGTGTCTGACGGTAGTTCCAATCA
Organism: Timema podura; assembly: GCA_033556935.1. Taxonomy (NCBI): domain Eukaryota; kingdom Metazoa; phylum Arthropoda; class Insecta; order Phasmatodea; family Timematidae; genus Timema; species Timema podura. Next base: position 12,577,337 of record JAVRXN010000004.1, on the reverse strand, counting down.
GCTGAGACGTCCTCAACATGCATGTCTCGCTGCTAACAGGTTGTTGGACTACAAGCATGCTATCTCGAGCTCACTGCTCAGCGGGTTGACTACACGACGTGTTGGTTGGGGGAAGACATGCAAGACTCGGAACAATCGTTGCTAGAAACAACAGGTACGTTGAAGATGTTGGCTCTGGTCCATACACAGCTATGTGGATACACGATATATAGAGATATACACAGCTATATGGTGGCATGATAAATAGTGGTACATGTGATGTGTTTAAAGACCCATACATTCCTAGAAAAAATACTCTAGACGGATTGAATGATGCAACTAATTACCAGGACATATCTATATCCCAACCAACAGATAATCGATTGGTTAAATTATTATTATTATTATTGTTGTTATTAGCACCGCGTTTTACTACCCGTTCGGGTCATACGCACTTACGCTAATGTGTGATGGTAGGGTGATTGTGAGATGAAATGGAGGACCTACAGTTTAACGTGGAATCCGAACCACGGTGGAGGCCTGGCATTCCTCACATTCACAAGTTGTGATTAATACACGTCTTGTCAGAGGTGAAGGTAGGGTTTGGCAATCAGATAAATCTGTGCTGGGACCGAGGATTGAACCCCGGACCTCCAACATAGAGGTCTGACACCTTACCCCTAGACAGCCAGGTCACCCATTGGTTAAAGAACGTGTCCTACCAATAAGCAGGAGTGATCATGTTCCTTGTGACCACGATATTGAAAGTATCAAGGAGTGATCATGTTCCTTGTGACCACGATATTGAATATATAAAGTAGTGGGCATGTTCCTTGTAACCACGATATTGAAAGTATCAAGGAGTGATCATGTTCCTTGTAACCACAATATTGAAAGTATCAAGGAGTGATCATGTTCCTTGTAACCACGATAATGAAAGTATCAAGGAGTGATCATGTTCCTGGTAACCACGATATTGAAAGTTTCAAGGAGTGATCATGTTCCTTGTAACCACAATATTGAAAGTATCAAGGAGTGGGCATGTTCTCCCCTCTGCTAGACCAGTAAGAGCGACATTGTCCACTAGTTTGACCGACAAACCCCCAGTGGGTCTATCATTTGTTGAGTGGTAATGGTGCGAGTCGTTCCTTGTACGGAAGTTTCAAGGGTTTATTACCCGAGAAGTCGGCAATCCTTAATATTCAATGCAACACTGGACTAACCCACCTAACAGAAATGAACTCCACATTGCAAATGGGTTTCTGTAGATTATTTGCATAATCCATGTTGTGTGTGGACATGCATTTTATAGGTGTGCCGTGATGTAATGAAGGTGTGCCGTGACGTTAATACAGGTGTGCAGTGACGTTAATACAGGTGTATGGTGACGTTAATACAGATGTGCCATGACATTAATACAGGTATATCGTGACGTTAATACAGTTGTGCCGTGAAGTTAATCTAGGTGTGCCGTGACGTTAATACAGGGTTATGTCATGACGTTAATGCAGGTGTGCCGTGAAGTTAATCTAGGTGTGCCGTGACGTTAATACAGGGTATGTCGTGACGTTAATGCAGGTGTGCCGTGACGTTAATACAGGTGTGTAATGAATGACGTTAATACAGCTGTGCCATATTGTTAATCTAGGTGTGTCGTTATGTAAATATATATGTGCCATGATCTTAATACAGGTGTGCCATAACGTTAACCTAGGTGTGCCGTTACATAAATACAGATGTGTCGTGACGTTAAAACAGGTGTTCCATGACGTTAATCTAGGTGTGTCGTTATGTAAATACAGATGTGTCGTTATGTAAATACAGATGTGCCATGACGTTAATACAGGTGTGCCGTGACGTTAATACAGGTGTGCCGTGACGTTAATACAGATGTGCCGTGACGTTAATACATGGAGTTGTACCTTGGTAGTTCTCACAGCACTAACTTTCTTCATTTCAGACTGGAAGGAAGGTAGAGAAAGCGAATTAATCCTATTTTGGTGGAATGGGAGGATGCGGGGGAAGAAAGATAATATGCTCCTGCACAATATTTTCCCCAATTCTTTTTATGATCTTTTCGGAGGGTTGTAAAACCCTCCCTTACTCTGCCTTCTCTCTAATCCACCCTCTTTGAATTGTGCCCGTCTTGTCACGCCATCGCGCTCGCCTCGGGCCTGGGGGTTTGGGAGGGGGGAGATAGCCCCCCTCCCCACGAGTAACGCCCATGAGTGGCCTTGCTGAGGGGCGTAGTTCCCCCAAGGGGTGTAAGAGGGGGTTCCCGTCGTCATAGCAACCAAGCATAGAATAACCTTTTCCTGAAATTCCATAGCCATTGTAGGAATGAGCAAGTGGCATTGTTCGTGGGGGTTGGGGGTGATTTATAAGAATGGGGTAAGAAGCGAGATGACGAGATGTAAGACAAGGATTGTGCGCGGGAGTGGGTGCGCGGTGGCAGGCCTAGTTAGCTATTCATGGGCCAGAGTGCTGATCGTTAATTAACAAGGGCCTACATTGCTCTTTGAAGGTCCTGATTGAAACTAGAAGAGAGGACAGTTCAATAATTGCTCCTTGAAGGTCCTGATTGAAACTAGAAGAGAGGACAGTTCAATAATTACTCCTTGAAGGTCCTGATTGAAACTAGAAGAGAGGACAGTTCAATAATTGCTCCTTGAAGGTCTTGATTGAAACTAGAAGAGAGGACAGTTCAATAATTGCTCCTTGAAGGTCCTGATTGAAACTAGAAGAGAGGACAGTTCAATAATTGCTCCTTGGAGGTCTTGATTGAAACTAGAAGAGAGGACAGTTCAATAATTGCTCCTTGAAGGTCTGATTGAAACTAGAAGAGAGGACAGTTCAATAATTGCTCCTTGAAGGTCCTGATTGAAACTAGAAGAGAGGACAGTTCAATAATTGCTCCTTGAAGGTCCTGATTGAAACTAGAAGGACAGTTCAATAAGTGTTCCTTGAAGGTCCTGATTGAAACTAGAAGAGAGGACAGTTCAATAATTGCTCTTTGAAGGTCCTGATTGAAACTAGAAGAGAGGGCAGTTCAATAATTGCTCCTTGAAGGTCTTGATTGAAACTAGCAGGACAGTTCAATAATTGCTCCTTGAAGGTCCTGATTGAAACTAGAAGAGAGGACAGTTCAATAATTGCTCCTTGAAGATCCTGATTGAAACTAGCAGGACAGTTCAATAATTGCTCCTTGAAGGTCCTGATTGAAACTAGAGGAGAGGACAGTTCAATAATTGCTCCTTGAATGAAGGTCCTGATTGAAACTAGAAGAGAGGACAGTTCAATCATTGCTCCTTGAAGGTCTTGATTGAAACTAGAAGAGAGGACAGTTCAATAATATCTCCTTGAAGGTCCTGAGTGAAACTAGAAGAGAGGACAGTTCAATAATTACTCCTTGAAGGTCCTGATTGAAACTAGAAGATAGGACAGTTCAATAATTATTCCTTGAAGGTCCTGATTGAAACTAGAAGAGAGGACAGTTCAATAATTGCTCCTTGAAGGTCTTGATTGAAACTAGAAGAGAGGACAGTTCAATAATTTCTTCTTGAAGGTCCTGATTGAAACTATAAGGGCAGTTAAATAATTGCTCCTTGAAGATTCTGATTGAAACTAGAAGGAAGGACAGTATCAATAATTGATTTTTTAAGATCCTGATTGAAACTAGGACAGTTCAATAAGTGTTCCTTGAAGGTATCAAGGAGTGATCATGTTCCTGGTAGCCACGATATTGAATGTATCAAGGAGTGGGCATGTTCCTTGTGACCACGATATTGAAAATATCAAGGAGTGATCACATTGAAAATAAAAGAGAGGACAATTCAATGAAGGGAGATCAGAAATTCTGACACATACCGTAGACCAGCATTAACACATGAGTGAAGGGTCAGTAATTATGACACACACTGTAGACCACATGTGCTATCACTCGGTTCACAAGAAAGCTACCAAAACAGTCTGCAATAACTTCCTCCTGGAATAACTGGTTGACCCCCTCCTAGCGGGTGTAGTAAAGTGGGGGGGAGACAGTCATTATCTGCCCTCCTCGCCTGGTTTACCTAGCTGGCAGATGACATGTTCTAGCATATGTGTGCGACTTTGGGGAAGGATCGGTGGACATTTTGATCAACAATACCCTGCCTATTCTACACTCCCGTCCGGTCTACTTCCCTCCGCAAGTCAATGTCTTGTTCGCTCGCATCTTTCATATATAATATAGTGTAGGCCACGGAGTGCAATGAGAATGTCGGTAGCGGGGTCCGCCTTTCTCCTGTTCCTACTACTTGGTCTGATAACATCGCTCCAGCGACACACACACACACACACACACACAAGCTCCCTCAGGGGGTTGATTACATGACTGTCCACACATATAAACACACATACATACCTACATATATACATACATAGATACACGCATACATATATACACGCATACATTTATACACGCATACATACATACACACATGCATACATACATACATACATACACACATGCACACATACATACATACATACATACATACATACATACATACATACATACATACATACACACATGCACACATACATACATACATACATACATACATACATACATACATACATACATACATACATACATACATACATACATACATACATACATACATACATACATACATACATACATACATACATGCATGCATACATACATACATACATACATACATACATACATACATACATACATGCATGCATGCATACATACATACAATACATACATACATACATACATACATACATACATACATACATACATACATACATACATACATACATACATACATACATACATACATACATACATACATACATACATACATACATACATACATACATACATACATACATACATACATGCATGACATACATACATACATACATACATACATACATACATACATACATACATACATACATACATACATACATACATACATACATACATACATACATACATACATACATACATACATACATACATACATACATACATACATACATACATACATACATCATACATACATACATACATACATACATACATACATACATACATACATACATACATACATACATACATACATACATACATACATACATACATACATACATACATTAATACATGCGAGACTGTCCACAGAGAAAGACTGACGTCACCACAAACATTGCTATCACAACACTACCTGCTAGAAACAGGGAGAGATTAGTTGGCTGGAATCTTGGTAGAATATCTGGGAGGGTAGTAAGATCTCTTTTTATCACCATGTCTTACTACCCTTTTGGATTATACACTTATGTACTAATTACTACACTAATGATTTCTAGGGATTAATACACCTGACCAAGATTCGGACCTTGATCTCTCCGTCATCGGTGGTATACTCTACTGCGAGAGTAGCGCGTTAGACCATACGGCCACCGAGACGGGCGGGTGATAGTTCTTCTCTTTTGAAATAGGAGTCACCTCGGTGAGCGAGCAATTGCCGCGCAGACGTTCGGCTCTAACGTAGTATTTAACCAGGGCTGCGTTATTTCAAAATATAGTTCACGCCAAAAAGAAGTTGAAATATTCCAACAGGGTTCTTTTTCCTTAACAACACTATAAGCTCCGTGCAAAGTGCAACGATATTTGAATTCACGACAAGAGCGCGCAAGACGACCACATTTTTAAGTTCTTTCAGGGTAAATCCAAGCGGCATCATGTTTACTGCGATTAATTACTCGAAAATCCAAAACAAAACTCACTGTTTCTCGTAAACTACTTGGACAATCACAGTAGTTTTTTTTTTCAGGAGTTGTTATAAAAACCTTAAGAGACATGAGGATATTATTAAAATTCCCATATTCCAATTGGTTTGCTTTGGAAAAATTGTTTTCTAATTAAAGAACTATAATGAGGTTTTTAGTGAAGACATATTTTCATTCTGTGTAAAAGTTTTTTTCTAATTGAGATAGATGGTTCATCATGAACTGAATTTTATTTTGATATAAGACTCATCCCTCTAACACCAATACTTTTCACAGTTTGATGTGTTTAATATTAATCTTTGGTGAATTGTCAGCCTAGGAACTGGATGTTGAGAATTTATTTGCAAACCAAATGAGTTTAAGCATAGAAGTCCACGTTAAATTATGGTAGAACACCCGCATTTATCAGTGAAAATATATTATATCGTGTCATATAAATAAATTATTAAATGAATGATATTAAGTTAATATTAGAACTCCTGAAAAGTAATTTAGTAATACCTAATATATAAAAATATTGAAATTCTATTTATACCTAATTTTGACACATTATAAGCTTTTGGCTTTATAAAACCACTTTTAATTTTTTATATTTCTAACCATCGTTTTCAAAAATTACGATAGTATTTTATATGTTTATTACTTACATGTAATACCACTTCATGTGGTTGTAGGCTTACTGATGCTTGTCTTATGACGAAACCTTTAGTAATCTCTTCTAGACTGCCGAGGACAGGGAGATCGAGGTTCGAATCTCGGTTGGGTGAACTGGGGGTGGTTTTCCTAAATAGTTTTCCACTCTCCCTCCACGCAAAAGCAGGTTCACATCCTCTAAATTTAACTTTCCCAATTCCTAACCCATTATCGTAATTATACTTAAGCGTATAACCCAAACGGGTAGTAAGACGCAGTTCTAAGTAAAAAAAAAATCCGACTCTCGTGTTATTTCCTCCACCCTTGTCACGATTACTGCTCCCTTTGCCGATGGGCCATTCTTGAAAGGGATGTAGTGTGTTATACTAGACAAACAACTCCAACTATTACTTCCATTATTAAAACACTATTATAATGTCCAGCCTCCATTCAAGCACAATCGTCAGTGACCGAATGGAATAACGGACCGATCTTTCTGACAATCTTCAGTTAATCGAAAACCTGGCACGTGTGAAGAGCTCGTAACTAAACACATCAAACTGTGAAAAGTATTGGTGTTAGAGGGATGAGTCTTATATCGAAATAAAATTCAGTTCATGATGATCATTTCGTACACTTATACTATCCATCTATCTCAATTAGGAAAAAACTTTTACAGAGTGAACATATGTCTGCAGTAAAAACCTCATTATAGTTCTTTCATTAGAAAACCATTTTTTCAAAGCAAACCAATTGGAATATGGGAATTTTAATAATATCCTCATGTCTTTTAAGGTTTCTATAACAACTCCTGAAAAAAACTACTGTGATTGTCCAAGTAGTTTACGAGAAACGGTGAGTTATGTTTTAGTATTTTCGAGTATTTGATCGCGGTAAACACGATGCCGCTCGGATTCTCCCTGCAAGAACTTACGAAGTCATCACGAGTCGCGCCACTAGTACAGGTGCCTATTGTTTGAGTTTTGTTGGTAGAAAGAAATGTGTGAAAATGTGACATTAGCTCGTATTTAACGTCTTTGTAATCATATTCGTGGATCTATAGGACTAGGCTTGAGGAAAAAGGGCTCTAGATTTAGCCTTCCTCTATCAAATACAGTAACTTGTTTAATATTCGAGAACTAGCAGCGAGCTTCCCTCTTTACCTTGAGGTAGGAAGTTTCGTATTTCTATTTTCCCCTTTATTATTGACAATACAAAGGGTGGTTGTAGATGAAGAGTGAAAAGAAGTATAAGTTTAGACATAATAGAGAAGTAATTCCAGAAAAAGACACAGACCATTGTATTTTAAGCCGTGGGCCTGACAGGAATTGATACTTTCTCGATGACCGAGGCGGCCGCCTTAACTATCTTCTTGAAAAGATAGTAGTTCAACTTTTATGATTGTATTCATACGCCAAGTGGGTTAGTATACGACCTGATCACCCTGAATTCACGGGCGCCAGGTAGGTTCACTTTCCTTACCAACCAGACTGGGTTCTATTTAGAAAACAGATTAATAATTAGGGCTGATTTGTTCAACATTTTGACTATTTATTAACATCCAAAGGATGAATATTTTTTTAACCCATGTTTTACTATCAATTTCGGTTATACGCACTAATGGGTTAGGGATGAGTAACGGTGAATATAGAGGAAATGTACCCTGATTTGCTTGGAGGGAGAGTGGAAAACCCTTTTGGAAAACCACTCTCAGTATACACCTGACCGGGATTCAAACCCCAATCCCCCTGTCATCGGCAGTCTAGTCTGACGCCTTAGACCACGTGGCCACTTAAGCAGAAAGGATGAATATTAACTAATAAAATATTCTTTATATTGAAAAATGACACCTGGACACGGAAATGGAACCCGGGGCTTTTGGCTTAGTATGTCAATGCTCTAAGCCAAAAGTCCCGGGTTCGATTTCCTTGTCTAGTTGTCATTTTTTCAATTTAAAGGATATTATATTTATATGCGACTATAACCGTAATTAACAAATTTAATAGCTTAGCTATTTAATCCAACATTGATAATTAAAGTTGAGTTAGGGTTACCAGTTCATCCCCGTGCCCTTTGACCACGCGAACCTATCACACGTCTGACCTGGATGACAGATCGCCAGTGTCTCTCCAATGAGGGCTTCTTGCCTCCCTCGCCGCGGTCCCATGGAGGGGGCCCCTTCTCTTGGGCGAGTCGAGTTCCCTTGTTAGGAATAAATCAGCCAAGGTCGCGTCCACTGTCTTAAAAATACTGCAACTACGATAGGGAAAATATTGTATGAACCACCCCTCTCGCAGTTTGTTTATGTCAAGATCGTGAATCATATATATATATATATATATATATATATATATAGTAACGTGGCTTGAGAAAGTGAGAACAAGTGAAGCTTCAGTACGTCCATCACTGTGACTTCATACATTCAGAAAAAGGTTAGCATTAAATCTATATGTTATGTTTTGATACCCCTCTTGGGAAGTAATCTAATTTCAGAAAAGAAATGTACTAACTCCCAATCTGAAGGTTTAAACGGCTATCCTTACTTGATTTATAATTTCAATTTTCCTGGACATCGTGTATACTCATCTCCTTGCACAAAATTTTTGCCACCAGTACTTATAATTAAATCACAACACTGCTTGTGACATATCACTAAATACATCACTCACTCAATACATCCTGCCATACTATCTACTGTATATTAATAAAATGAAGAGTTTTTCTGGCTGTTCTAAGCATTGCGCTATATCTACCGCACGCGGAGGGCTACAATTTTTAAAAAAATCCCTTAAGCACGAGCATAAGGAATTTTAAATTTTTGAATACATTTTTTTAATTCATTAAAAACTGGGTCGGAACAATTAAAATGAAAATATTTTGTTTCTTTTTTTTTGTTTGCAGCAAAGAAAAAACGTAATTGCGTGGTTACCCCGGGAAAAGCTGGGTAATTCTGCTAGTCTCTGTCTTGTGACATTTTGATATGTTTAATAATTTATTGATTAGGCTCGTCGACATTTTAAATTAGACTATTCTTTCTTCCAGTATAACTAGTATTAAGATACAACATAATTTTAAACCCTCTAATCCAGGGGTTCTTAAACTGCGGTTCATGGACCCCTAAGGGGTCTGTGGATAAGCTTCAGGGGGTCCTTGAACCGAAGGCAAAAAGTTACAAACTGTAGATAAAAGCTTGGAATTACGAAGTTTCCTGTTTCTTCAACAGGCAGTGTGTTCATCACTTGGTGCCATCTAAACAAAAAAATAAAAATAGATTTAATGTCGAAGATGACATGCTCGCTGCACTGTTGAAGACTACTCCACAATTTCAACTTCTTATCCAAACAAAACAACAGCACCCTTTTCATTGACTTTTTACTTTTGAACTGTTACTAAAAGCTCACTTTGAAGTTACACACTTTGAATTTATTTCACTTTTCTTCATGAAGTTACCGTTAATTTTTGCATAAACAGGGAAAGTGAGAGACATAATTCGTTGTAGAGATTGTTTTTATATTATGCCCATGTGAATGTAATAAATTTACACTGCAATAAAATAAACTAGCAAATTGATCTACCATTACGTAAAGCCTTTTTTCAGCTTCCGGTAAAAAATTTGTAGTTTGATTTTTTTTTAATTTGGATTTTTGGTTAAAAAATTAAAAATAACTTCCGGTTAGAAAAAATTGGAACTTTATTAGCGGTTGCACATCTTCAAGTCATCCATCACATCGCTATTAAACTCCTCATTTGTGAATTTTGACCAATGAATAAGTTCGGGTCGATTGGGTCAAAAAGAGTCGAAACTTTCATATTAAAGAGAAAAACTAAAAAAAACTAAAAAATTCTACCTTTGATTTAAAATTTCGAAATTTTACTAGCGGCTGCACATCTTAAGGTAATTGAATTGCTATTAAAGCCCTCATTGGTGAATTTTGACCAATAAAAAAGGTTGATATTGGGTTTACAACTGTAGACACTTTTGTATTAAAGATATAGACAGTAAGCAAAATTTCCTTTGTGTGTATTTACGTCCATTTTTATGGGAAGAGAGCCCATGGCGTTTGTCGGATTCTCAAAGAGGTCCGTGATTCGAAAAATATTAAGAACCACTGCTCTAACCTATGTGTTAAAATTTAATCAGGCAATAAAATTTATTGACAAATATTTTTTATTTATTTTTCATAGCTCGATTTCAGGATTTAATAGAAGTTTAAATAGTGAGTATGTATATCCCAACTAAATCTCTGAGGGCTGTCATGTTTTTAACCTGACCCTATCATTTAGTAATACATTTTATAAAAATGTGAACATGTTATAGCTTGGCCCACACCGGTGGTCACGCAGCTAAATAAGTCAGTTTCATCTAGTTTGCAGGCAAGAAGGGTTCTAATTACTAGAAGTTTTCCAAATATTACTCGACGAAAATGCGGGCACAATTCCTCTACTTCTATATTACTTAATCTCCCTTATTGTAGATATTCGGGACACAGAGATTGTCAGCATCTTTCAAGGAGAGTGTCAACATATTCCAAAGAAAGTGTCACTATATTCCAAAGAAAGTGTCATCATATTCCAAGAGGGGTGTCACCATGTTCCAAGAGGAGTGTCACCATATTCCAAAGAGTGTTTAACCATATTCCAAACAAAGTGTCATCATATTCTAAGGGGAGTGTCACCAAATTCCAAGGAGAATCTCACCATATTCAAAAGAAAGTATCACCATATTCCAAAGAAAGTATCACCATATTCCAAAGAGAGTGTCACCATCTTACAAAAGAGTGTCGCCATCTTACAAGGAGAGTGTCACCACATTCCAAAGAGAGTGCCACCATATTCCAAAGAGAGTGTCACCATCTTCCAAGAAGAGTGTCGCCATCTTACAAGGAGAGTGTCACCACATTTCAAAGAGAGTGCCACCATATTCCAAAGAGAGTGTCACTATATTCCAAGGAGAGTGTCATTATATTCCAAGAGGAGTGTCACCATCTTCCAAGGAGAGTGTCACCAACATCTCAAAGAGTGTCACCATGATCCAAGTAGAGTGACACCCTCCCCAGCTGGATGCTCCTGCAAGATGGCCGCATGTGGGGTCGTGTGTGTTACAACTCTGTCAGGGAGCATGTGTTATTAGGGGGTTCCCCTCCTCCTCCTACCAGATGACGGTGTAACTACCCCTCCATACTGCACCCTATAATCACCATCTCCCAGGTACTATCAGTTGTAATTACAGGGGTGACCGACACATGAGGGGGGTAGCTCAGTGGACGAGGGTAAACAACCCTTGTCTCTATCATGGGGGGAAATCTTACGGACGGTACTTGGTACAGTCTAGGACAGAACTCGTTTTACTTTCAGTAAGTTAATTATTTTACCATTAGAGTTAGAGGTGTGATAGCCTTAGGTCTTTGACCCTAAGGTCCAGACTAATGCTGGATCATTTACACTCAACTAACCTCCTCGTCCTAACATCATGATATCAAGAGGTTTGTGTGGAGTAAAGTTTGGTCCCTGACTATATCCAGAGCGTGTTAGAACTAACATAGTTTTAGCCCTGATTATGTCAGGAATACTGACTACACTCACTACAGGTCTAGAGGACCCTGGTTACATTCTGTCTGTGGCTTAGTGGTAAGAAAGACTGACTATAGGTCTAAAGGACCCTGGTTACATTCTGTCTGTGACTTAGTGGTAAGAAAGACTGACTACAGGTCTAAAGGACCCTGGTTACATTCTGTCTGTAACTTAGTGGTAAGAAAGACTGACTACAGGTCTAAAGGACCCTGGTTACATTTTGTCTGTGACTTAGTGGTAAGAAAAACTGACTACAGGTCTAGAGGACCCTGGTTCCATCCTGTCTGTGGCTGAGTGGTCAGGGAGACTGACTACAGGTCTAATATACCCTGGTTACATTCTGTCTGTAACTTAGTGGTAAGAAAGACTGACTACAGGTCTAAAGGACCCTGGTTACATTCTGTCTGTGACTTAGTGGTAAGAAAGACTGACTACAGGTCTAGAGGACCCTGGTTCCATCCTGTCTGTGGCTGAGTGGTCAGGGAGACTGACTACAGGTCTAATATACCCTGGTTACATTTTGTCTGTAACTTAGTGGTAAGAAAGACTGACTACAGTTCTAGAGGACCCTGGTTCAATTCTGTTTGTCCCTGTGGCTGGGTATCCAGGGAAACTGACTACAGGTCTAGAGGACCCTGGTTCCATTCTGTCTGTGACTGAGTGGTAAGAAAGACTAACTACAGGTCTAGAGGACCCTGGTTCCATCCTGTCTTTCCTCGTGGCTGATGTCGCCAGTCGTACTGCCGGTGTGTGTAATACATGGCGGCGGTGAATTGAGGGGGAACAGTTCCATATGTTACATATTCGATGTCCATATAGCATACGATGCAATACTACTACACATGGATGTTCTGTCCTTGGAGAAGACCTACATGTTATTATGTATTCACCTTGTTGAACCAATGAACACTGCTCGTTATATCAGGCCAGTACGATTAACTAGAATGCAAGCTTTGTGATGTCATGCGCTGGTTCGGATTATTCGCACGATATAAAACTGTTAGTCCCTCAAGGCGGTATACTGGCTGCCCCTGAGCTGGTAGGCAGAACACCGCGCCGCGTGATAAGACATACAGGAACAGCTGCAGAGAACAGTGGACCGGTCTGACAACAAACAGGGGCAGGTAGGTTATTTCCTACTGTCACTTGTACCTGTCACTCTACTACAGACTGTTCCTGAACAAGTGGTCAGTCTACTACAGACTGTTCCTGAACAAGTGGTCACTATACTACAGACTGTTCCTAAACAAGTGGTCAGTCTACTACAGACTGTTCCTGAACAAGTGGTCACTCTACTACAGACTGTTCCTGAACAAGTGGTCACTCTACTACAGACTGTTCCTAAACAAGTGGTCACTATACTACAGACTGTTCCTAAACAAGTGGTCAATCTACTACAGACTGTTCCTGAACAAGTGGTCACTCTACAACAGACTGTTCCTGAACAAGTGGTCACTCTACTACAGACTGTTCCTAAACAAGTGGTCACTCTACTACAGACTGTTCCTAAACAAGTGGTCACTCTACTACAGACTGTTCCTAAACAAGTGGTCACTCTACTACAGACTGTTCCTGAACAAGTGGTCACTCTACTACAGACTGTTCCTAAACAAGTGGTCACTCTACTACAGACTGTTCCTAAACAAATGGTCACTCTACTACAGACTGTTCCTGAACAAGTGGTCACTCTACTACAGACTGTTCCTAAACAAGTGGTCATTCTACTACAGACTGTTCCTGAACAAGTGGTCACTCTACTACAGACTGTTCCTGAACAAGTGGTCACTCTACTACAGAATGTTCCTGAACAAGTGGTCACTCTACTACAGACTGTTCCTGAACAATTGGTCACTCTACTACAGACTGTTCCTGAACAAGTGGTCAGTCTACTACAGACTGTTCTTGAACAAGTGGTCACTCTACTACAGACTGTTCCTGAACAAGTAGTCTTTTCCTAAATGGTTTTCCACTCTCCCTCCACGCAAATGCGGGTTCACTTCCTCTAAAATTCAACCTTCCCAATTCCTAATCAATTAGTGTAATTAGTACTTAAGCGTATAACCCGAACGGGTAGTAAGACGCGGTGCTAAATAAAAAAATAAAAAAAAACAAGTAGTCACTCTACTACAGACTGTTCCTGAACAACTGGTCAGTCTACTACAGACTGTTCATGAACAAGTGGTCACTCTACTACAGACTGTTCCTAAACAAGGGGTCAGTCTACTACAGACTGTTCCTGAACAAGTGGTCACTCTACTACAGACTGTTCCTGAACAATTGGTCACTCTACTACAGACTGTTCCTGAACAAGTGGTCACTCTACTACAGACTGTTCCTGAACAAGTGGTCACTCTACTACAGACTGTTCCTAAACAAGTGGTCACTCTACTACAGACTGTTCCTAAACAAGTGGTCACTCTACTACAGACTGTTCCTAAACAAGTGGTCACTCTACTACAGACTGCTCCTGAACAAGTGGTCACTCTACTATAGACTGTTCCTGAACAAGTGGTCACTCTACTACAGACTGCTCCTGAACAAGTGGTCACTCTACTACAGACTGTTCATGAACAAGTGGTCACTCTACTACAGACTGTTCATGAACAAGTGGTAACTCCACCACATACTGTTCCTGAACAAGTGGTCACTCTACTACAGACTGTTCCTAAACAAGTGGTCACTCTACTACAGACTGTTCATGAACAAGTGGTCACTCTATTACAGACTGTTCCTGAACAAATGGTCACTCTACTACAGACTGTTCCTGAACAAGTGGTCAGTCTACTACAGACTGTTCTTGAACAAGTGGTCACTCTACTACAGACTGTTCCTGAACAAGTAGTCACTCTACTACAGACTGTTCCTGAACAAGTGGTCAGTCTACTACAGACTGTTCATGAACAAGTGGTCACTCTACTACAGACTGTTCCTAAACAAGGGGTCAGTCTACTACAGACTGTTCCTGAACAAGTGGTCAGTCTACTACAGACTGTTCCTGAACAAGTGGTCACTCTGCTACAGACTGTTCATGAACAAGTGGTCACTCTATTACAGACTGTTCCTGAACAAGTGGTCACTCTACTACAGACTGTTCCTGAACAAGTGGTCAGTCTACTACAGACTGTTCCTGAACAAGTGGTCACTCTAATACAGACTGTTCCTAAACAAGTGGTCACTCTACTACAGACTGTTCCTGAACAATTGGTCACTCTACTACAGACTGTTCCTGAACAAGTGGTCACTATACTACAGAATGTTCCTGAACAAGTGGTCACTCTACTACAGACTGTTCCTGAACAATTGGTCACTCTACTACAGACTGTTCCTGAACAAGTGGTCACTCTACTACAGACTGTTCCTAAACAAGTGGTCAGTCTACTACAGACTGTTCCTGAACAAGTGGTCACTCTACTACAGATTGTTCCTGAACAAGTGGTCACTCTACTACAGACTGTTCATGAA
Source organism: Timema podura (assembly GCA_033556935.1). Classification (NCBI taxonomy): domain Eukaryota; kingdom Metazoa; phylum Arthropoda; class Insecta; order Phasmatodea; family Timematidae; genus Timema; species Timema podura. The sequence goes on along the minus strand of JAVRXN010000004.1, from coordinate 12,561,887 downwards.
AATGTGTGATTTCTAGTACAGTTTGTCCCAAGTATAATGTTGTAAGCAGTGTTATGTTGTAAGCAATGTAAATTTTAGGTAGTGTAATGTTGTAAGCAATGTAGTAGTATAAACGTATAAACAGGGTAATAGTGTAAGCAGTGTAGTGTTGTAATTGTTGAACGGTCCACGATTCAACTAGTTCACCTGGCTGGCTACATGTTCTCTCTAATGAGAGCTAATTACTCCTCATTATTCATCACGAGCTGTATAATAGCAGGCTATTTACACCTAGAACATCAGTTTACCTGGGACAACCCAAACAATGCACTCAACTCTTGCTATCATCCACATGCTACAATGTTTAGTTGAACACACGTGAACCTCTGATCATAGAGGCAACAAATACCAGTCAATGTTTCTTGAGCTTAGTCCACACTGGGCAATGATCGCCAGATACAAGACACTCGCCAATGAGTCTGAATAAACGAGATACATCGCCCGAGTATCCGGAGATAAAAGATCAAAGAGAGTTTCCGGTATCTTGTCTCCCACCTCCAATGGGAAACATCGCCCAAGTATCCGGCCGTAAAAGATCAAAGAGAATTTTCGGTATCTTGTCTATGAGAAACATCGCCCAAGTATCCGGCCGTAAAAGATCAAAGAGAGTTTCCAGTATCTTGTCTCCCACCTCCAATGGGAAACATCGCCCAAGTATCCGGCCGTAAAAGATCAAAGAGAATTTTCGGTATCTTGTCTATGAGAAACACCGCCCAAGTATCCGGCCGTAAAAGATCAAAGAGAGTTTCCAGTATCTTGTCTCCCACCTCCAATGAGAAACATCTCCCAAGTATCCGGAGGTAAAAGATCAAAGAAAGTTTCCAGTATCTTGTCTCCCATCTGCAATGGGAAAAAATCAGTGAGAAACTTTTGCATTCAGTTCAGTTGATTTATATTTGTCGTCCTAGTCAACAAATACATGAAGCTTTTGTGTGTGCGAATCACCATTTGCTAGGAGGGTCACCGCTAGCCGCTCTGAAGGAGAAACTGGGGCTCTAAGGTTGGTATCTTGCTTTGTAGTTCTGGGTGCTACCAAACAAAGTAGGTCCTCGAAATTCTATTTCGTCATACATACATATATAAATAGGTATCTAATCACGCCGTTCCTTTACGGGTTAGGCAAGAAGCTGTGCTTGTAGCTCAAAAAACAACAACTTCGTACTTAATCCATCCCCCCTAACTTTCTCCAAACTTCCCTATCCTTGCGTAGTCCCTTCGTTCTTAGAACATCCATACATCGAATCATACATGCTCTCTTATTCTCGGATTTCTTAATGTTTATCTTTTTCACACATTCGTCTACAGCATTATTTTAGCCACATTTTACGTGGCCTACCTCTTCCTTTTGATCCACACAAATCTCCTTACAAAATTTGTAAATGAGCACCCGTCATTAAACAATAGCTTTGACAACAAACAGTCACCATAATTCACCTCCCGTCTTAAGAACTCCCTTTTCAGCCAACGTCTTTCACTTTTGGTGCGACATTTAGATATAATTATTATTATAAAAGCGACGGAAACACAAGCAGTGATGTATAGATATATCGTGAAGAAGGGAGGGATGAGATGCTGTCGCTTTGTGTCCGGGTACAAGTTGGTGGGTGTGTGAGTTGCTGGGTACTAATGTCTGGCGATTATCGCTCAGTGTGTACTAACCTTGATGCTCGGAATAAAAAACATTGGTTTAGACTTTCAGCACTGTCAGCCTATCTTACAAAGACCTAACAACAATCTCATTTATTTCCTTCTAACTCAACTAAATTTCCTTCCAGTTAAACTACACCTCCTTCCAAAAATTACAATGTGTGATCCCGCAAGCGAGCTATACTGGCCGAGCGGCCACCGCCGTTAGCAATGATAGTGCCAACATTTGAGGATAAAAGGTGTCATGTGGTCAGCACAATGAGTACTCCAGCCATTAATCTCAATTTTCTAGACCATAAATGCTACTTCTTTACTCAAATGGCTCCTCATTTGTCCTCGTGAGGCTTAGTTTGACCTCGTTCCAGACCCACTGCGCTGGGGATTGAACCCGGTACCTCTGGAACTGTAGCCAGGAGCTCTGACCACTAAACCACAAAGGTGGTCTAATAGTTCACCTATATTTCAGAGCATCACACCTGCAGTAACTTGTAGGCTAGTGAACTAATGCCAGGTGACCTGCGGTCTAGGGGTAAGGTGTCAGACTTCTGTGCTGAGGGTCCGGGGTTCAATCCTCGGTCCCGGCACAGATTTATCTGATTACCAAACCCTTCCTTCACCTCTGACAAGACGTGTATTAATCACAACTTGTGAATGTGTGGAATGCCAGGCCTCCACCGTGGTTCGGATTCCACGTTAAACTGTAGGTCCTCCATTTCATCTCACAATCACCCTACCATTACACATTAGCGTAAGTGCGTACAACCCGAACGGGTAGTAAGACGCGGTGCTAATAATAATAATAATAATAATAATAATAATAATAATAATAATATAATAACAATAACAACAATAATAGTAATAATAACTATGCCCCTCCTTTGAACTAGATGCTATATGCTAAATATTGATAGTATCGATGTTAGACACTATTTACATATGACGCTGGGTAAGACCAATGAACATTGAAATTCACTTCAATATTACTAGAAAATAAAAATACACGATTCTTCCAGGATATTTCCATTTAAAAAAATCAGCGACTTTATCATATTTAATTTTTATAAACTATAAATACAAAATATTGGAAATATATGGAACTGAATTTTCCCCCCTTAGACGAAGGGAGAAGGGAGAAAGGGAGTGGCATCTCGTGGGTAGCTTCTAAACTACAGTAGCCCCATGACTTCTTTGGTGCTGACTGACAGTTCACAGCTGAATTCTGACAGTCAACAGTTAGGTATATACCTAAATTTTGACTGTCAGAAGTGACAGCTACTAAACACATGTTTTTTGCAGATCATATGGCACGGCGTAGGGATACATAATTTGGTCTGGTAGCTTTTCAAAGCCGTCAACTGTCAGCTGTGAGCTGTCAGTCAGCACCAAAGAAGCCATGGGGCTACTGTACATATCGTTTCAAAAACCAAAAGAACTGGGGATATGATGTCACAACGCGACAGAGAGTAGTGATCAACCTAGATATACTTTGATTCTCTTGGGCCACCTTTCACAAAACACAAACACTTTTTACTATTATTATTATTATCATCATCATTAGTACCACGTCTTACTACTACCTGTTCGGTTTATACGCCTATGTACTAATTACGCTAATAGTTTTAGGGATTAAGGAATTTATATTTACAGGAAGAGGACCGGAATTTGCATGGAGGGAGATTGGGAAACCATTTTGAAAAAACCTTCAGCACACCCGACATAGATTCGAACCTCGATCGCCCCGTCATTCCCGTCTACTGCGAGAGTGACGCCTTAAACCATGCGGCCACCGAAGTGGTTTTTAATTACTATCAACATTGATAACATATAACTATTATATTGTTATTTTATAGGTATCGATAATATCTATCAAAGCTGACAGATGTAGATCACATGACTTGACGTGAAAGTAGATCTAGAAGTTTTTTCATATAATATGCCCATTCGTAAAAAAAAAAGAGCATAACTGAGCAATTTATTTTTACAACGTAGGTTTACCAGAGGGTTAAAATGAGGGCGGGATTGCCCATTGCCCGCTGTTAAAAGAAAACATAAATAGTCCGAAAAAAAAGTCCTTCTGTAAAATATAAACTAACGCTTTATTTTACCAGATAGACACATTTTAAAATATGAGCTCTATGAATACACTGTCATGATTATTAAACAAAAGATAAATATTTCCTAGAAAACATTAAAATGTTTATTTGATAAAAGAAAAATATTAATTTAATTTAAAAATTAATATATATTCTGAGGCCATCTTTGATGAAAGTTGTGTTATTACCTTACCTTTATAAAATAGACATAATATGATATTAATTAATAACGTCTGCTGAAGTAAATTAAACTTAAAACTCAGAATAAGTTCAGACACATTTACTAATGGACGAGGACCTATAAATGTAACAAAAGGTTGCGCACCAAAGTTGCTCCATTAGTTAACAAGAAACACACACTTTAGCAATTATGCAGGCCTAAGTGTGTAGTCATTTATAAGAAAATATTCTGTTCATACTGTACAATTACATTTTTTAACAGCTTTTTATGTTTCAAATGCTACAATTTTCTTCGCTAAAAACCCTAGCGCATGTTCAATCATGTAGATGTGTAAAAAAGATACCTTGACTAAAAAGAGAAGGTAAAATCTACATATTAGGTCTAAAAAAACTTCACAAGGCTATATTATTAGATAGTTCCTAGTTTTGATAAGACTCTAGTTACTAAGATAAAAGGGCGTAATTTACATACTAAATACCAGAATAAAATAAATACATTATGTAAGAATAACGAGCTATGAAATTTAGGATAAAATAGTTTGTAGCGACTCCCCAGTAAGCATAAATAGTTATTAAAAGGCCCTACATTTTTATATCAATTAAACTCTGGAACTTAAGCTTATGAGGAAGTGGTAATAGAATATACTCTTGCTCAACATGGACAGATAACGAAGTGTTACGAGAATATACCATTGCTTTATATGGCCCGATAGTGAAATGCTAAGAGAATATAGCTTTGTTCAATATATGGTCAGGTAATGAAGCCCTACGAGAATACACCATTGCTCAATATATGATCAGATAATGAAGCTCTACGAGAATATACCATTGCTTTATATGGCCCGATAGTGAAATGCTAAGAGAATATAGCTTTGCTCAATATATGGTCAGGTAATGAAGCTCTACGAGAATATGCCATTGCTTAATATGGCTCGAAAGTGAAGCGCTACGAGAATATAGCTTTGTTCAATACGACCAGATAATGGAATACACCATTGCTCAATATAGACAGATAATTAAGGGCTACGAGAATCTACCTTTGTTCAATATGGCCAGATAATGAACCGTTATGATAATAAACCTTTGTTCAATATGGCCAAATAATGAACCGCTATGATAATATACCTTTGTTCAATATGAACAGCTAAGCAGTAACCGATTTTAGATATACAAGATGCGCTTAATACAATGACGTCAGGAGACGACCAATCAGAATCACCTAGTTTTACACCCAAAAAAATTCCTAAACCAATCCGAGATAAGTGAAAGTTATAGTAATAGTTAAAGGAATAATAAAATAACATTAATTGATAAGTCATCTAAATTTTGTAACTAAATCACGTTCTTTTAACCACACAAAAAAACTAGAAAAGATTCAATAACAGATAGCTAATTTATTGATTCCAATTATCGCAGGAAGAGTTCACTGCCAGATAAAAACTGGCTTCAAAAGTTTTAATTCCATAATTTACCGCCAGGATGTGTCGCTTACACTTTTGAAATAGATAACAAGATTTCTTCCATGAGAGGTCTGGTGAGTTTGTGAAATAACAACATTACTTAAATAATACAAATCCTATTTAGTACTTCAACTCAGCACAGTAGGTAGATGTTAGAGTGCTGTCCTCCCTTAGCTAGATAGGAGTGTTGACGGGTGGCTAGATGTTAGAGTGCTGTCCTCCCTTAGCTAGATAGGAGTGTTGACGGGTGGCTAAATGTCAGAGTGCTGTCCTCCCTTATCTAGATAGGAGTGTTGACGGGCGGCTAGATGTCAGAGTGCTGTCCTCCCTTAGCTAGATAGGAGTGTTGACGGGCGGCTAGATGTTAGAGTGCTGTCCTCCCTTAGCTAGATAGGAGTGTTGACGGGCGGCTAGATGTCAGAGTGCTGTCCTCCCTTAGCTATATAGGAGTGTTGACGGGCGGCTAAATGTCAGAGTGCTGTCCTCCCTTAGCTAGATAGGAGTGTTGACGGGTGGCTAGATGTTAGAGTGCTGTCCTCCCTTAGCTAGATAGGAGTGTTGACGGGCGGCTGGATGTCAGAGTGCTGTCCTCCCTTAGCTAGATAGGAGTGTTGACGGGCGGCTAAATGTTAGAGTACTGTCCTTCCTTAGCTAGATAGGAGTGTTGACGGGCGTGATGTCAGAGTGCTGTCCCCTAGCTAGATAGGAGTTTGACGGCGCTAATGTTAGAGTCTGTCCTTCCTTAGCTAGATAGGAGTGTTGACGGGCGGCTGAATGTTAGAGTGCTGTGTCCTTCCTCAGCTAAATACGAGTGTTGACGGGCGGCTAGGCTCTGAGAACGTATAAAACTAGCACTTTTTTCCGCTTTCAAGTTTGTATCTACTCGTAGTTCCTGTGGAACTATTACCTAGTACTGGGAAGTATATCTGGTCTCCTCGCTTCGTCATCAGCAATCAGTGCCCTGCCCCCCTCACAACCACTTGCCGGAAGATCCCTTGGGGTATATAATGCTGACTAACGCTGACTGGACGACCTGTCAGTCTGGATAATGAAGGCGAGTTAAATAGCTGTCAATTGAGACGTGTTCAAACACAGGAGCAGGTGTTAGACAACCAGCGGAGCACTTTGTCATCTCTTATCAAGTCAGTGGGCAACTAACTACCCGATAATCTGTAGACTTTCCTACTCAGAGATCGTTCCAACCATCAGTAGGGACATATCGTGGTGCTGGATAGTGTTACACTTGCTCCTGAAGCTGCTGATATAGGAGAGAGGGTAGGGCTCGTGATATAGGAGAGAGGGTAGGGCTCATGATATAGGAGAGAGGGTAGGGCTCCAGATGTAGGAGAGAGGGTAGGGCTCGTGATGTGGGAGAGAGGGTAGGGCTCCTGATGTAGGAGAGAGGGTAGGGCTCCTGATGTAGGAGAGAGGGTAGGGCTCGTGATATAGGAGAGAGGGTAGGGCTCGTGATATAGGAGAGAGGGTAGGGCTCCTGATGTAGAGAGAGGGTAGGGCTCCTGATATAGGAGAGAGGGTAGGGCTCGTGATATAGGAGAGAGGGTAGGGCTCGTGATGTGGAGAAGGGTAGGGCTCGTGATATAGGAGAGAGGGTAGGGCTCCTGATATAGGAGAGAGGGTAGGGCTCCTGATGTGGAGAGAGGGTAGGGCTCCTGATGTAGGAGAGAGGGTAGGGCTCCTGATTAGGAGAGAGGTAGGGCTCGTGATATAGGAGAGAGGGTAGGGCTCTGATGTAGGAGAGAGGGTAGGGCTCGTGATTAGGAGAGAGGGTAGGGCTCATGTTATAGAAGATAGGGTTAGGGCTCCTGATATAGGAGAGAGGGTAGGGCTCCTGATGTGGGAAGAGGGTAGGGCTCCTGATGTAGGAGAGAGGGTAGGGCTCACTGATGTAGGAGAGAGGGTAGGGCTCCTGATGTAGGAGAGAGGGTAGGGCTCCTGATGCAGGAGAGAAGGTAGGGCTAGTGATATAGGAGGGAAGTACGGCTCCTGATGTAGGAAGAGGTAGGGCTCCTGATGTAGGAAAGAGGGTAGGGCTCTGATGAGGAGAGAGGGCTAGGGCTCCTGATGGAGAAGAGAGGTTAGGGCTCCTGATATAGGAGAGAGGGTAGGGCTCGTGATATAGGAGAGAGGGTAGGGCTCCTGATGCAGGAGAGAGGATAGGGCTATGATATAGGAGGGAGAGTACGGCTCCTGATGTAGGAGAGAGGTTAGGGCTCCTGATTAGGAAGAGGGTAGGGCTCCTGATGTAGAAGAGAGGTTAGGGCCCCTGATGTAGGAGAGAGGTTAGGGCTCCTGATGTAGGAGAGAGGTTAGGGCTTCTGGTCAGGTAGTATCACGCTTGTTCTCTTGTTCCAGTGGTGATGCACAAGGACAAGGAAGACGGCCAGTTCAGGAACAGAGATCTCACCACATACGACCACACTCTGCTGGATGGGGAAATGTTCTTGCAGGTAACAACAACATTGGGTCCTGCATGGTACTGCTATAGTCGTTATGTGAGATGGCTGCTATGGCAGATGACGCTTGCATGCTATTACAAGGGAACAGATTATAGTTATTTAAATTATTAGAGAGTGTTTTTCGAGTATGTATTGAATTGTGGTGGGGATAAACTTCTTTTATTTTAAAACAGAACAAAATCATAATACTATCCTCACACGCTCTTCCTATGTCTTACAGATGTTGGTAGTCGAAGCTCAAACTAGAGCTACCCTAGTAATATGATATACTGTGTATGTTGGGAGTAATGGTCCAATGAACATACCATAGTGACTATAACACTACTATGTATGTTGGGAGTAATGGTCCAATGAACATACCATAGTGACTATAACACTACTGTGTATGTTGGGAGTAATGGTCCAATGAACATACCATAGTGACTATAACACTACTGTGTATGTTGGGAGTAATGGTCCTGTAACATACCATAGTGACTATAACACTACTGTGTATGTTGGGAGTAATGGTCCTGTGAACATACCATAATGACTATAACACTACTATGTATGTTGGGAGTAATGGTCCAATGAACATACCATAGTGACTATAAACACTACTGTGTATGTTGGGAGTAATGGTCCTGTGAACATACCATAGTGACTATAACACTACTATGTATGTTGGGAGTAATGTGGTTACATCAGTATTGAACATACCATAGTGACTATAACACTACTATGTATGTTGGGAGTAATGGTCCATGAACATACCATAGTGACATATACACTACTATGTATGTTGGGAGTAATGGTCCAGTGAACATACCATAGTGACTATAGCACTACTATGTATGTTGGGAGTAATGGTCCTGTGAACATACCATAGTGACATAGACACTACTATGTATGTTGGAGTAATGGTCCAGTGAACATACCATAGTGACTATAACACTACTTGTATATGTGATAATGGTCAGTGAACTACCATAGTGACTATGGAAAGACGACTCTCTGGGATCTGTAAATAAAGTCCTTGTATTACTAGTTTTCTATTGTCTAGGAAATCAACGATGTGATGGTCCAGGGAAATAAACAGACATGGGGAACTTGGAAACAACAGTTCCAGAATATGATGGAATAACATCAAACTGAGCCGAAATGTTTATTCCTGAGCTACCTAACCACCGATGGTTGTCCCTCCAGTCAACAAAAGTTTCATTACGTTGGCCTATTGACTCTTTATTGTTCCTACCAACATTTATTTCGATTTCGTCTGCACCTCCTTCATCTACTTCCACTGTCAGGACTATTCGGTAGCCACACTCGAACATTGTAAGAGGTTTAGGGCCGGCCGGAAGTCGTTGACAAAAGCCGGTCGTGTTGTTCAACCCTTGCTAATGGAGGTAGACACGATGGTCGCATCTGCCCCAAAGTTTCATCGCTAACTGATGTTATTGAATGATTATCAACGAGCGGGTTGCGGCTCGGTTAGGGAGGGGAATGTGGAAGGACGGGATTGACGCGAGACGACCGTCACTTGTTTATGTTCCAACTGACTGCCCTGCTACTCGTATTTCCTGTTGAAATGTCACTTCCAGGATTGAATGAAACCATCTATTAATAATAATAATAATATTAAACTACTGGGGACAGAGTGACAGGGCGGGTTGCATCATCTCTTAGTAGGGGAATGCTGCTGCATTTCACTACCAATCTTTTGACTTCTTATTGATCATTTTGACAGTGGACGACTAAGATAATTCTTGGGATATGATTGATGTGAACCAACCCTTATAAAGTTGTGTACTACGTCCTATATCTGATACATGTCTTGCATATTAGTACGATCAGTTTACAACAGTCACAATCACATGTTCTTTAACTGATACATGTCTTGTACATTAGTACGATCAGTCTACAACCCGTCACAATCACATGTTCTTTAGCTGATACATGTCTTGCATATTAGTACGTCAGTTTACAACAGTCCATAATCACATGTTCTTTAGCTGATACATGTATTGTACATTAGTACGATCAGTTTACAACAGTCGCAATCACATATTCTTTAGCTGATACATGTCTTGCAAATTAGTACGATCAGTTTACAACAGTCACAATCACATGTTCTTTAACTGATACATGTCTTGTACATTAGTACGAGCAGTTTACAACAGTCACAATCACATGTTCTTTAACTGATACATGTCTTGTGCATTAGTACGAGCAGTTTACAACAGTCACAATCACATGTTCTTTAGCTGATACATGTATTGTACATTAGTACGATCAGTTTACAACCGTCACAATCACATGTTCTTTAGCTGATACACGTATTGTGCATTAGTACGATCAGTTTACAACAGTCACAATCACATGTTCTTTAGCTGATACATGTATTTATATTAGTACGATCAGTTTACAACAGTCACAATCACATGTTCTTTAGCTGATACATGTCTTGTACATTAGTACGATCAGTCTACAACCGTCACAATCACATGTTCTTTATCTGATACATGTCTTGTACATTAGTACTATCAGTTTACAACAGTCACAATCACATGTTCTTTATATGATACATGTCTTGTACATTAGTACGATCAGTTTACAACAGTCACAATCACATGTTATTTAGCTGATACATGTCTTGTACATTAGTACGATCAATTTACAACAGTCGCAATCACATATTCTTTAGCTGATACATGTCTTGTACATTAGTACTATCAGTTTACAACAGTCGCAATCACATGTTCTTTATCTGATACATGTCTTGTACATTAGTACTATCAGTTTACAACAGTCACAATCACATGTTATTTAGCTGATACATGTCTTGTACATTAGTACGATCAATTTACAACAGTCGCAATTACATATTCTTTAGCTGATACATGTCTTGTAGATTAGTACGATCAGTTTACAACAGTCACAATCACATGTTCTTTAGCTGATACATGTCTTGTAGATTAGTACGATCAGTTTACAACAGTCCCTTACGGTCAGTTTAAAACTAAATGTGGTGGTTGTGTAGAAAGATTCTTCTCGAATTGTTTGCTGTAGTAAAGTTGCGATCACGATCAACTTAACGTCTCACGTAACAAACGTAACGTAAATGTTTCCCTAGTGCTTTTAAATGGAAGCCATCACGATACATTAACTTAGAACGTTCACGTGAACGTAAGAGTTGTTCATTCCGGGATCACGATCAATTTAACGTAAACTTAACGTAACGCTCACTTAAAGTTAACTTAACGTATGTGTGATCACGATTCACGTAACTTAACGTAACAACTCGAGCCAAACCTCTTCATTCTTGAGTATGATCTGTGATTTGTACTAGTTTTACAGTGATAATCTGTGAATGTATACAGTTTTCAATCAATATGATAAATATCCATTACAAAACTTTTTTGATAAATTTAGCTTTCCTACTTTAGTTCAATTATTTTGTTTCAATGTCTGATCACTAAAACTTACGCTAAAGAGTAAACATTGGTCATAAAACCAACAAATGAATTACTAAATAGCCCTGTTGACGTCACTCGCGTAATGATTGGCTGGCTAGATCACGTGATACCTTTCAAGTAACGTTCACTTAAAGTAAAAGACCTGCCAGGACATATCTTATGTTAAGTTAACTGCATCGTGATTGTCCCCATTTAAACACACGAGGAGGTCCTTTACGTTAAGCTAACTTTAAGTTAACGTTAAGTTGATCGTGATCCCGGCATCAGGGAAGAACTTCTCACGTTAAGTGAAGGGTACCACGTGTTCTAACCAGCCAGTCATTTTGTAAGTGAAGTCAACACGACTATTTAGTACCTCATTTGTTTATGTACGGTGTGCAGACGACTTGTCCGGTCCGTATAATCCGTCTAGTGAGCTATAAAACGTCTAAGTAATTTATCCCACTTTGTTTTTTTTAGCGCCAGTAAAGTTTCTATTGGGTTTCATGTTAGTGAACGGAATTGTTTTCAATCTGTCTAAATCTACTGTCTCTGTTTTGCTCGAGTTGCTACGTTGCGTGAATCCTTATCATACATTGATTTTTGTTTTCACGTTACGTGAACATTAAATGGAACGTTAAGTTGATCGTGATTGTGGCATCAGATATATACTACACTGAATATCATCTCTGTGGGAACGGCTGTGGACACAGCGTTGTCATTCTCTTGTTTTAGTCTTGTCAATCTTCTCCCTTCAACATAAGACAAGTTTGGCAACGTTGGTTAGTCGATGTCATACGCTCGACGACAAAACAAGAGCAGAACTGAAACGTGTAGGTCACGTGACGAGCTCTAAGCCAATCACAAGATTTCAACCTCGTCGGAGTTGTCCGCTCGCCGCGACTTTACTTCCACCTTGGTTGTTGGTTTTTTTTTTCGCACGACATCCACAGCTTGGTTGATCCAATCAATCAGTGCGCGTGCGCTCCCAACGAGAGATACTACAGTCCATTCGCTACTGGAGGGGTGGTAACTGACGGCCCCATGCCGACCGAGCGGCCGCCGTCTGTTGGAAAAGATATTGCCAATTTCAGGGTATCATGTGGTCAGCACAATGAACCCTACGGCCGTTAATCTCAGTTTTCTAAACCAGAACCACTACTTCATTTAAGTCTCTTCTTATTTGTCCTCACGAGGCTGAGTTTGACCCCGTTCAAGCGCCACTGCTTGACAGAAAATATCTGGAAGTGTCGGAGAGTGAACCCGGGACCTGGAGCCAGGAACTCTGACCATTTAACCATAGAGGTTATATATACATTTATTATTATTATTATTATTATTATTATTATTATTATTTTAGAACTGCGTCCTACGGCCCGTTCAGGTTATAAGCATATACTGACTGATAACTACCCTAATAGGGTAGGGACGAGAAGTGAGTCTTTTAGAGGTAGTCTACCCGCATTTGCGTGGAAGTAGAGTGGTAAACCGTTTAGGGATAACCTCCCTCAGTAAACACGGCCGGTATTTGAACACCGATCTTCTCCGTCATCAGCAGTTCAGTCTAACACGAGAGTGACCCTTTAGACTGTTCGGCCACTGAAGTGGGTGAGTTAGTAACAATTATTGACAGATAATAATAATAATAATAATAATAATAATAATAATAATGTCAAGGGTACAAACAACCAACCGGTTTCCCTGTCAATCTTTTGTGGAGCCGTTTCTCCTGTTAGCCGGCAACATTGGTTGCTCTGAGCTCAAGGGAGGATGATGATACAAGATGGACTTGTGCACTTGTTCTTCTCAGCGTCGATACCTGCTTTGTGTGTACCTTCTACAGAACCTTTAAATAATAATTAAATTTTTGATGGCAGGGTACATCTCAATCCTAGCTCGTGGCCGAGAGAGGGGGGGAAGGGGAGCGGGTGAAATGTATTAAAACAGAGGTAGGAGTAGTTTGCATGGCAGTGTCCCATAACTCCGGCACGGTCCGGTGTTTGGAGGCCCGGAGCGGAGTAGAAGACAATCCCTCATCCATCATACCGCGGGATAGAGAGAGAGGGCCTTATCTCCAGTACAAGGAGTTACTGTTTCACTTCTATAGCAGGGGTATACTGTTACACTTCTAGGGCTGGAGGATACTGTTACACTTCTATAGCAGGGGTATACTGTTACACTTCTAGGGCTGGAGGATACTGTTACACTTCTAGGACTGGAGGATACTGTTACACTTCTATAGCAGGGGTATACTGTTACACTTCTAGGGCTGGAGGATACTGTTACACTTCTATAGCAGGGGTATACTGTTACACTTCTAGGGCTGGAGGATACTGTTACACTTCTATAGCAGGGGTATACTGTTACACTTCTAGGGCTGGGAGATACTCTTACACTTCTATAGCAGGGGTATACTGTTACACTTCTAGGGCTGGAGGATACTGTTACACTTCTATAGCAGGGGTATACTGTTACACTTCTAGGGCTGGAGGATACTGTTACACTTCTAGGGCTGGAGGATACTGTTACACTTTTATAGCAGGGGTATACTGTTACACTTCTAGGGCTGGAGGATACTGTTACACTTCTATAGCAGGGTATACTGTTACACTTCTAGGGCTGGAGGATACTGTTACACTTCTAGGGCTGGGAGATACTCTTACACTTCTATAGCAGGGGTATACTGTTACACTTCTAGGGCTGGTAGATACTCTTACACTTCTATAGCAGGGGTATACTGTTACACTTCTAGGGCTGGAGGATACTGTTACACTTCTATAGCAGGGGTATACTGTTACACTTCTAGGGCTGGAGGATACTGTTACACTTCTAGGGCTGGGAGATACTCTTACACTTCTATAGCAGGGATATACTGTTACACTTCTAGAACAGGGACACTTCTAGAGCAAGAAGAGAGATAGACATTTCTAGAACAGGAGTAGAATCATACAATTCTAGAGCAAGGAGAGAGCTAGACATCTCTAGAACATGAGTAGAACAACACACTTCTAGAATTAGGAGAGAGTTAAGTATTTCTAGAACATGAGTAGAACTGTACATTTCTAGGTCAAGGAGATCTAACCAGTCTAGTTGCAATGTTTGGACGCGGGTCACGTTATTGGCACGTGTTGTTGGTTGGTTGCTATGGCTACGAGGATTGGCACATGCTATGGTTGATTGCTATGGCTACAAGGATTGTCACGTGTTGGATTAGCATGTTTTGTTGGTTGGTTGCTATGGCAACGAGGATTGGCCCGTGCTGCTGGTTGGTTGCTATGGCTACGAGGATTGGCACATGCTATGGTTGATTGCTATGGCTACAAGGATTGTCACGTGTTGGATTAGCATGTTTTGTTGATTGGTTGCTATGGCAACGAGGATTGGCCCATGTTGTTGGTTGGTTGCTATGGCTACGAGGATTGGCACATGCTATGGTTGATTGCTATGGCTACAAGGATTGTCACGTGTTGGATTAGCATGTTTTGTTGGTTGGTTGCTATGGCAACGAGGATTGGCCCGTGCTGCTGGTTGGTTGCTATGGCTACGAGGATTGGCACATGCTATGGTTGATTGCTATGGCTACAAGGATTGTCACGTGTTGGATTAGCATGTTTTGTTGGTTGGTTGCTATGGCAACGAGGATTGGCCCATGTTGTTGGTTGGTTGCTATGGCTACGAGGATTGGCACATGCTATGGTTGATTGCTATGGCTACAAGGATTGTCACGTGTTGGATTAGCATGTTTTGTTGGTTGGTTGCTATGGCAACGAGGATTGGCCCGTGCTGCTGGTTGGTTGCTATGGCTACGAGGATTGGCACGTGTTGGATTGGCATGTTTTGTTGGTTGGTTGCTATGGTTAAGAGGATTGACAGTTAAACCAACTTAGCGACAGGATGAAGACTGGAGTCCACTTAACACTCATATTAAGCCTAATAATTTACTGCCAACTTCTTGTAAATATTATATTGATACATTTCTAGTGGAATGAAGTTGGTTATTACTATAATGCCCGAGCCACAAGTGACTAACCCCCACTAATAAAATGAGCTAATGTCTGGACGTTAATGTCTTGCCACATTTCGACCATGGAATAACATATTTTGTTTTTATTTTTTTAAATTGAGGGTGTCAAGATAATCGTGAGTGTGTCAAGGTCGCCAGTGGCCATTAGTGACCTCCCTCCCCCTTCTCTTACCTCCGCCAAGCCGTGGTCGGATGGGATTGTGTTCATGGGAGAAAAAACGTCACGGCCCAATTTAGAAGTCATTATTTCTCCATCTATAAACTCGAGCTACATTTTGTAAACTAACTCTGGCAGCCTATATCAAGTGTATGTACACTCGGGTGTTTACAATGTGAGAGAACATTGATATCAAGTGTATGTACACTCGGGTGTTTACAATGTGAGAGAACATTGATAACAAGTGTATGTACACTCGGTGTTTTACAATGTGAGAGAACATTGATATCAAGTGTATGTACACTCGGGTGTTTACAATGTGAGAGAACATTGATATCAAGTGTATGTACACTCTGGTGTTTACAATGTGAGAGAACATTGATATCAAGTGTATGTACACTCAGGTGTTTACAATGTGAGAAAAGTCTTAATAAGCTGTCTAGAGCCCAAGATACAGTCTATGAACTCTCAATCAGCTGTCTAGAGCCCAAGATACAGTCTATGAACTCTCAACCAGCTGTCTAGAGCCCAACAACACTCAGTCTATGAGCTCTCAATCAGCTGTCTAAAACCAAACAACACTCAGTCTATGAACTCTCAATCAGCTGTCTAGAGCCCAAGATACAGTCTATGAACTCTCAATCAGCTGTCTAGAGCCCAAGATACAGTCTATGGACTCTCAATCAGTTGTCTAGAACACAACATACAGTCTATACATTCTCAATAAGCTGTTTCGAGCCCAAGATACAGTCTATGGACTCTCAATCAGTTGTCTAGAGCCCAAGATACAGTTTATGAACTCTCAACCAGCTGTCTAGAGCCCAAGATAAGTCTATGAACTCTCAATCAGTTATCTAGAACACAAAATACAGTCTATACATTCTCAATCAGCTGTTTAGAGCCCAAGATACAGTCTATGAACTCTTAACCAGCTGTCTAGAGCCCAACAACACTCAGTCTATGAACTCTCAATCAGCTGTCTAGAGCCCAAGATACAGTCTATGAACTCTCAATCAGCTGTCTAGAACCCAACAACACTCAGTCTATGAACTCTCAATCAGCTCTTTAGAGCCCAAGATGCAGTCTATGAACTCTCAATCAGTTGTCTAGAGCCCAAGATACAGTCTATGGACTCTCAATCAGCTGTTTAGAGCCCAAGATACAGTCTATGAACTCTCAACCAGCTGTCTAGAACCCAACAACACTCAGTCTATGAACTCTCAACCAGCTGTCTAGAGCCCAACAACACTCAGTCTATGAACTCTCAACCAGCTGTCTAGAGCCCAACACACAGTCTATGAACTCTCAACCAGCTGTCTAGAGCCCAACAACACTCAGTCTATGAACTCTCAATCAGCTGTCTAGAGCCCACCTTGCATGTCAGAATCAGAGGTTTCAATTGTCTTGTGTGATACTCCCCAGCTGTAGTTAGCACGAGCGACGTGTGATAGATTCATCGCTCGCAAATAGCTCCGTGACATGCCACCAATCAAGTGTTCATTCACTGCCCCGTCTCGCTCCGCAACCACCTCGACAACCCAAACATTCCACTGCGATGGTTGCGGGCTGGCTGCTACATCTGGTACTTTATACCCAAACTGAATCCTACACTTCCTGTTCCGTGGATTACATACATATTGCCTCTAATTGCTGCGTCAGTGTTTAATCAAACAATGGCCTCACATTTCCTGGTTTGAGTACAAGGTTATCAAAGGAACTGCTCCTGTATAGTAGCACAAAACTAGTTAACCTACCTTTATTCCTAGTTGGGCCGTTATCAGCGGTTTGTAACGGAGGGACGGACCTGTTTTACTGTGTTATGCTGGTTTGCTGGGACCTCTACCACTGGTTTATAACGGAGGGAAGGACATGTTTTATTGTGTTATGCTGGTTTTCTAGGACTGCTACCACTGGTTTGAAACGGAGGGAAGTACATGTTTTATTGTGTTTTGCTGGTTTCCTGCTACCACTGGTTTGTAACGGAGGGAAGTACATGTTTTATTGTGTAATGCTGGTTTCCTGCTACCACTGGTTTGTAACGGAGGGAAGTACATGTTTTATTGTGTAATGCTGGTTTCCTGCTACTACTGGTTTGAAACGGAGGGAAGTACATGTTTTATTGTGTAATGCTGGTTTCCTTCTACCACTGGTTTGTAACGGAGGGAAGGACATGTTTTATTGTGTAATGCTGGTTTCCTGCTACCACTGGTTTGAAACGGAGGGAAGTACATGTTTTATTGTGTAATGCTGGTTTCCTGCTACCACTGGTTTGTAACGGAGGGAAGGACATGTTTTATTGTGTAATGCTGGTTTCCTGCTACCACTGGTTTGTAACGGAGGGAAGTACATGTTTTATTGTGTTTTGCTGGTTTCCTGCTACCACTGGTTTGTAACGGAGGGAAGTACATATTTTATTGTGTAATGCTGGTTTCCTGCTACCACTGGTTTGTAACGGAGGGAAGTACATATTTTATTGTGTAATGCTGGTTTCCTGATATTACTGGTTTGTAACGGAGGGAAGTACATATTTTATTGTGTAATGCTGGTTTCCTGCTACCACTGGTTTGTAATGGAGGGAAGGACATGTTTTATTGTGTAATGCTGGTTTCCTGCTACCACTGGTTTGTAACGGAGGGAAGTACATGTTTTATTGTGTAATACTGGTTTCCTGCTACCACTGGTTTGTAACGGAGGGAAGTACATATTTTATTGTGTTATGCTGGTTTCCTGCTATTACTGGTTTGTAACGGAGGGAAGTACATGTTTTGTTGTGTAATGCTGGTTTCCTGCTATTACTGGTTTGAAACAGAGGGAAGTACATGTTTTATTGTGTAATGCTGGTTTCCTGCTATTACTGGTTTGTAATGGAGGGAAGTACATATGTTATTGTGTTATGCTGGTTTCCTGCTATTACTGGTTTGTAACGGAGGGAAGTACATGTTTTATTGTGTAATGCTGGTTTCCTGCTATTACTGGTTTGTAACGGAGGGAAGTACATGTTTTATTGTGTTTTGCTGGTTTCCTGCTACCACTGGTTTGTAACGGAGGGAAGGCCATATTTTATTGTGTGTGTGTCGTACTGGTATTTTTTAATTAGATAAAGTAATATTTTCAATCGTAATTACCTTTATAATAAATTAAATGGATCGCTACTCGTTCCCAGCGTGGAAATGCGACTTCCATCCCTTGGTTTAGCTGCCCTGATGGAAGATACGGTAGAGTACAACAGGAATGTGAGGGTTGCATGCACTACAGGGGCAGGTCACGCCTCCACCTCACAGAACTGGTGTTGGTTTCCGTGCTAACAGGGGGTGGAGGGTTGTCACCTCCGGGTCATGACTGGGGCGAGGGAAGGAGGCTCGCATTAAGACAATTGATAGGAAGACAGGAGGGAGTGAGTGACCTCACAGACAGGAGTTAAAATATAACAGAGTGTAGATAGGTAAAATGAACACAAGTTAAAATATAAACATAGTTTAGATATGTATACTAACACAAGTTCAAATATAACAGAGTGTAGATAAGTAAAATGAACACAAGTTAAAATATAACATAGTTTAGATATGTATACTAAACACAAGTTAAAATATAACAGAGTTTAGATATGAATACTAAAGACAAGTTCAGATATAACAGAGTGTAATTAATATGTAAAATGAACATAAGTTAAATTTTAACGTAGAGTAGAGATGTTAAACTAAATAATTTAAATTTATTCAGGCCTAATTTATAGCAAATAAAGTAAAGTGAACAAATGTGTGGGCTCAAGTGAATTACCCTAATAAGTTTCCCTTTTAAATTTTAGCACCGCGTCTTACTACCCGGGCTATAAGACTGTGTACTAATTACGCCAATGATTTTAGTGATCAGGAAGGCTATATTTAGAGTATGTGTACCCACAAGAGAGAGAGAGAGAGAGAGAGAGAGAGTGAAAAACAATGTTGTAAAAAACTTCAACACACCCGAACGAGACTCGAACCTCGAGATCTCTCCATCATCGGCGGTCTAATCTACAGCGAGAGTAACGCTTTAGAACGTGCGACCACCGAAACGAATTTCACTTAATTAATTGAGTGGTTCTATGTGCGTTATAATCAGGAGGTCCCAGCTACTAGTGACCCTGTTCATTACCAAGTTGGTCCCGTACCTCCGAATGATAAGTCCCATTTAATAAAACCTTCAATATTCAGTTTGTTCTATGTTATCAAATGTTGATCTACTGTCTTTAACCAACAGCGACAGACATCACGTGACCGTATTGAAACGATACTTTTGAATTATTTCCTTTCCGCACAGAACAAAACCAACAAGAGTTTTCAAATAAACAAAAAAGCTGTGTTGGCGCTTTCAGAGCGTTCCAATACCGAGCGAGCCAAGCTCAAAGCAGCGGAGAATATTGTCGAGTCGATTCTTCTGGCCGACTCGTTACGCTGTCACATAAAGTATGGAAAGATCTAGGCCGCCCAGGTCTCTGATAACATTTAAACACAACAATGTAGCCGACCATAAAACCTCCATTGCACTCATTACGAATTTATATTTATTTACCTCGTGCCTGGCGTGACAGACTTAATTTACCGAGTTTTTTTTGTTTTTTTTACAGACCCCGTTTTTCCGATTGTCAACTGTTATTTGTTGGTGTTTTTTTTTTTTTTACGAGAACTTAAACCTCGTCGAGCTACTATATTACAAGTTAAGGGGGGTTGTTCTATCTAATTTAAGCGATTACTGCATGTTTTACCTTCGTTTGATTGGGAGTAGATATTTGGGTGCGTTCTGGGCTTAGGTACAGTCAGGCTCACTAGACTAGGGATAATCAGGTCTAATAAACTAGGTATAGTCAGGTCTTCTGGACAAGGTACAGTCAGGTCCACTAAACTAGGGACAGTCAGGTCTACTGGACAAGGTAAAATCAGGTCCACTGAACTAGGAGCAATGAGGTATACTAAACTAGGTACAGTCACTTCTGGGAAAGGTGCCCTCAGTGATTGTCCCCGGTGACAATGGATGTTCAATACCCCCTGAAACACATCGTCACAGTCTCTGGAGCGCACGTAACGCGCCTGGACACGTATATAAGCGCCGAGCTTGGTAATGATTGTAATTGATTGTCCCCGGAGGTTCATCCAACATTAATGGCGATGGTCAAAGGTCGCACACGATATCGTTACCATCCTCACGCACATTCCCGTTATCGCCACCTGAAGAGCTAGTCCTGCTGATAATAACGATCGCTATCTGATCAAAGTGTTGAAGCGTCTACCCGCTGTATTGAGACAACTCTTGCTCCTGTCAACTGCTCCTGAACTTAGACTCACCCGCAGTGCACATTTCAAGATACGATACACCCCGCGGTGCGGACGTTCCCTTGAATAGGAGTCGCGCATCAAGTCCTGGGTTCACTGCTCGACTGTTCATTTACCTCTCACGTCAAACCTCGCCATCACGGCCCTGTTACAGTTTCAGGACGACCTCGTCAGGAAACCAAGGGGAGGATTGTGTCAGCAAAATTAACATTTCCTTCAGGTAAGTCAGGTAGAAGATTCAAACGTAGGTAAAATGGAAGAAATTTATAGCGGAATTAATATGGACGAGATTTCTAGAGGAATTAATATGGAAGAGATTTCTAGAGGAATTAATATGGAAGAGACTTCTAGCGAAATTAATATGGACGAGATTTCTAGCGGAATTAATATGGAAAAGATTTCTAGAGGAATTAATATGGAAGAGATTTCTGGCGGAATTAATATGGAAGAGGTTTCTGGCAGAATTACTATGTAAGAGCTTTCTGGCAGAATTAATAGGTAAGAGCTTTCTAGTGGAATTAATATGGAAGAGATTTACAGTGTAATTATAATGGAAGAGATTTATAGCAGAATTAATATGGAAGAGATTTATAGCGGATTTAACAAGGACTAACTTTCTAGCAGATTAATTTTGGAACAATAGTTGATGTTTCAGTTTAAAAATTTTTTTTTATGATCTCAAAATATACTAATGCACTAAAATATACCAATACATGTCCAATGTTACCAAGGATAAATTAGTATCGTTAAAAGTTGGACGTAATTTGGTGAAAGCACAGTTCATATTTTTCAGCGATTTTCAAATACAAACTTATGCGCAGAAGATATATCGGATATCTCATTGAAGATAAAATCGCTTTTATTCTAAAGTCCAAAAAGTGGTTTTAATATCTTGTTTTGTATAGTTTAAGCAACATTTTCACTAAAATATAACGCATTGTTTCAAAATGTCTACTTATTTTTTTTAAATTCCTAACCTTTTATCTAAAAGGAAATATGGGACCAACGGCTTTACTTCCCCGTGCGAAGGAAATTTTGCTATGGATTTTTATCGTTCAGCAAAAATCAATCCATCCCAGCTGGGTTTGAACCCACGGACATCGGGTCCTTGACTCCTGAGCACTTTAACCCAAGACCATCGAGGTTGACCATAAGTGTGTAACTCGAACGGGATGTGAGACGTAATGATAAAAAGAATATAAAAAATGTACAATAAAACAAGGATTTTTCGTTATTTCCGAAAAATTGTTCCGGTTCAACTTTAGTACTTGCCTGTGTTTTAGAACGCGCCCGACTATCTCAGTAGTTAGAGTTACGTAACAGGCCTACTTGTAATGTCCTGCCTGACCTTGAGACGTAATAATATAATCTGGGATGTTTAGAACGTATATTAAATAAGTTGTGAGCACAAACTGCATTTCTTTATGGAGGATTTGAAAATATTAACTTAATCTTGCATGATCTTAAGGGGGCCGCCTCGGTAAGCGAGAAATTGCCGCGCAGACGTTCAGCTCCAAAGCATTTTTTTTAAAATTCTATGATACATTATATAAAAATATTTTTCACACCAATATAAAGTTGAAAGATTCCAACAGGGCTCTTTTTCCTCAACAACCGTATAGTTTGAGTTGTATTGATAGAAATAAGCGTGGGAAAATATGACATTAGCTCATTTTAAACAAATGTTGAACTATATTAGCAGAGCTGTGTGACCAGGCTCGAGGAATAAGAGATATAGATTTAGCCTCCCTCTAACAAATACAATAATTTTATGATAAACTTACAAAAGAAAATGTTTAGTTATTTGAGATCTAGCAGCGAGCTTTCCTCTTTACCTCGAAATAAGAAGTTTCGTAGTTGTATTTCCCTTCTTTCATATTGACATGACAAAGAGTTGAAGGGCGAAAGAGAAAATAATCTTAGACAAAATAGAGAATTAGTTTGAGAAAAAGACACAGACCATCGTATTTTAAACCGTGTGGCCTGACAGCGATTGATACTTTCTCGATGACCAAGGCAACCGGGAGTGTAGGAGACGCGAGAAAAGATCTGTATTTTTGAAGTTTGTAATATCAAAACTTTTTTTTGGCCAAAATAAATAAAATATTGCTCTAGTAGAAACACACAGTTTAGTTTTCTTCTCTTGGTGATATCAACAACTGTTGAATAAGTATTTATCTGTCAGTGGTGTCCTAAAATTTATTGACAACTCTTTCTCTTCATTTAAAAAGTTTGTCATCAAACGCTGCTTTGCTAATGACAGATATTCAACAACTGTTGATATTGCCATGTGGAGATAACTAAACTTTGTTTATACTGGAGTGTTATTTGATTTATTTTAGCAAAACAAATATTATTTCATAAAAACTGATAAAATAGAAATACTGACCTTTTGACGCGTCCCCTAAATCCCCACTTTAACACATACCGGTATTCCGAAACGTGAAACAAAGCCATATTTTGACGAATCTAAATGGTGAATTAGAAGCGCTGTTTTTTTTTCCCTAGCAGCACGACTTACAAGCCGTTCAGGTTGCACGCATATTTACTAATTACTTTAGTGTATTAGGAATGAGGAAGGCTGAATTTAGAAGAAGTGTAAACAGAGTTGCGTGCAGTGAGAGTGGAAAATCGTTTAGGAAAAACTATCTTCAATTTACATGACCGGGATTCGAACCCCTGTCACCCCGTGATTGACAGTCGATTGTGACGCTTTAAGATGGGGTGCTAGTGAGCTCCAGTTTAGGGCAGTATTTTCGAAGTTTTTATAGCATAAACATTTATTTGGCCAAAATAAATCAAATATTTCTTCTATAGAAACAAAGAGTTTAGTTTTCCGTACATGCTAATCTCAACAGTTGTTGAATATCTGTCAATGGTGTCCTGGAATTTAGTGACAACTTCTTCTCTGCATTTAAAAAGTTTGTCACCAAATGCCGCTATGCTCATGAGAGATATTCAAGAACTGTTGAGATTAGCATGTGCAGAAAGCTAAACTATATGTTTCTATAGAAGAAATATTTGATCTATTTTTGCCAAAAAATGTTTATGCTATAAAAAACTTCGAAAATACTGCCCTAAACTGGCGCTCACTAGCACCCCATCTTAAGACCAGAGATCGGTAGACTCTTTGAGGTTTGGTTTTATCGTATGGTTACATTGAATGTGAGAGATACAGTAATTAGTTAGGTTACCTTTGTGTGTAGATCTTGAGATGCTCTGATAAAGATGTCTATGGTACACCCATGGAGGTCGTCTGAACGTTGCACTTGCAATGAGAGCACGTGATGGTAGTGATTATCAAGGTGAGGATCTGATGTGACACTTTACCTAACTTAGGGCCAGTTTCATAGTCAAATTAGTGCTCCTCAAGTGCTGCGCTATACAAAATACCAGACTCACCTACTGAAATTGAATGGAATGGGCCAGTTTCATATGCGAAACTGCCCATTCCATTTTGATTAGGTAGGTGTCGTCCTGTATTTAGTATCGACTCGCACTTTAGGCTCACTAAGTTTGACTATGAAATGGCCCTTAAACCTAACTATCAAGACCCTGGCGAACGTGGGATAATTCCCCTTAAGAGAGAGATATCCAAGGTACCAGCCGGGAATCGAACCCGGGACCCCTAGATTCGTAGTCAGGTGCACTGACTTTGAGGGTAAGAGCTACTCATATTAAAATGTTGCCGTATCGTGTGTTGTCAGTTATTGTAACTTGTACAGAGGCTTTGCGATCACAACTTTATTCACTCGAGAGTGGTCTATGGCTTGCTTGGGTTCGTAATTTAATGAAAACAATGTATTAAAAATGTTAGTAAATTTTGTAATGGAACTAACGTTTTAGGGCTGGAAAACACAAGGTAAATTAACTTTTACTTTCTCTCGACCTCTCGGAGAGAGAACGTATTGTGATCGTAAAAAAAAAAAAAATATTTTAGAGGTAGTTTACCCGCATTTGCTTGGAAGGAGAGTGAGAAAGCATTTATGAAAATCCACCTTCAATAGACCCGACTGGGATTAGACCACAGATCTCCAGGTCAGTCTAACACAAGAGTGATGCCTTAGACCGTTCGGCCACTGATGTGGATCTTATTGTGTAGTCCGTTGAAGTTGAGGAAATTATTCAGAGAGAAGAATCAGTTTCACTTTGAGCACAGAAAACTTGATTGTAAGGCAGGTATCTTCACCCAAAGAAGGTTCTGGGTATCTTCACAAAATGAAAGTTCTGATTATCTTCACCAAAAGAAGGTTATGTGTATCTTCACCAAAAGAAGGTTCTGGGTATCTTCACTATATGAAAGTTTGAGTATCTTCACCAAAAGAAGGTTCTGGTTTCATCACTAAATGAAAGTTCTGAGTATCTTCACCAAAAGAAGGTTCTGTATATCTTCACGAAAAGAATGTTCTGGGTAGCTTCACCGAAAGAAGGTGATGGGTATCTTCACCAAAAGAAGGTTCTGGGTTCTTCACCAAAAGAGGTTTTGGGTATCTTCACCAAAAGAAGGTTCTGGGTCTCTTAACCAAAGGAAGGTTCTGGATATCTTCACAAATAAAATTTCTGCGTATCTTCACCACAAGAAGGCTCTGGTATCCTCACCAAAAAATGTTCTGGGTAGCTTCACCAAAAGAAGGTTTTGATATCTTCACCAAAAGAAGGATCTGGATTATCTTCACTAAAATGAACGTTCTGAATATCTTCTCCAAAAGAAGGTTCTGAGTATATTCACCAAAAGAAG
Organism: Timema podura; assembly: GCA_033556935.1. Taxonomy (NCBI): domain Eukaryota; kingdom Metazoa; phylum Arthropoda; class Insecta; order Phasmatodea; family Timematidae; genus Timema; species Timema podura. Next base: position 12,536,332 of record JAVRXN010000004.1, on the reverse strand, counting down.
GTTCTGGTATCTTCACCAAAAGAAGGTTTTGCATATCTTCACCAAAATAAGGTTCTGGGTATCTTCACAAAATGAAAGTTCTGGATATCTTCACCAAAAGAAGGTTCTGGGTATCTTCACCAAAGAAGGTTTGGATATCTTCACCAAAAGAAGGTTCTGGGTATCTTCAACCAAAGAAGGTTCTGGATATCTTCACCAAAAGAAGGTTCTGGTATCTTCACAAAACCAAGGTTCTGTGGTTTGTTAGGTACCAAAGTTTACTGTTCCTCCTGTGGAAAACTGATCTAAGAGAAGCCGGGGTACTGGCGACGGATATAAGGAAGCACTCTACGTTTTTAAAGTGTGGCCGCTATGAAGCCCACATACAAATGCCCCGGATCGCAGAAATATATTTGAGGGATAGGGGGGAGGGGGTGAAACAGTTTCCACACTCTAGGAGTTCTGAATTAGAACAATTTGCAGGTGACCATGGTATAAGGGAAACCAAGGGGTGGGCACTCTTACAGGACTAGCTGATCCCGTAAACTAGTTTGGGGCACTATCGCTAGGAGCAGCTTGCAATGACGTCACAGAAGAATGCGCATGCGTGGACGTAAAGTACGTGTGAAGTCTATGTAAAACTCTCCATTGCTGTCTTGTTAGCAACTTTTAGTTTATTTTAAAGAAGGAGCTTAACTAGATTTTCTAGATTTTACATAATTTTATAACGTGGTTTATTTACAAAATAATGGATTTAGTTACATATGATTGAATTTGATATAACAATTGATCAATTAACATTCCGAAATAGAAAATTAGTTGTATTCCAAGTGTAACGTCCCTCTTCGAAACTTTTAGTTCGTGGCACCAACGCTGAGAGCGCTAGCAATGTGATTCTAATTTCTAACATTAGAGTGGCATTTCTATACTTATCCCTTTTCTATGAGGGAAACGTTGACAACACCTGTGGTTCTGAGGTTATGTTATATCCCCCTGTTAATTCACCCTCAGGAAAACTGTAAAATTTAGGTGAGAGTTGGGCCTTGATTCGTAGTTTTAGGCAAATGTTTTTAAAGTTATTAGTAAATGATGGATTTTAAAAGTTACAAGTGCTATCTGTTTTGACATTCACCAATATTGCGTGTAAGAAAACTAAAAAGTTTTGGCTTTAAAAACTCGAGGCTTTATTAAGTGATCAACTTAAAACATTTCCTAACCTTCTTAAAGCTATCTACTGTCTAGTAGTATGTAAGCCTTAAATCTAGTAGAAGTTATAATGGCACTACTAACCAACTTTATTAACTAGGCTTTCTATACACTATATTAGAGAAAGTATCTTATTAATTTTTTATGAGTTATGTTTAAGGTCGGGAACTTTTGAAGACAATTGGGAAATTAAAAGTATATCTGTACAAGTTTGCGGTAAGGAACTTTAGTAATTGAAATAATTAGGGTACCAATTAGCTCTAGAATTTCCCAACTCAAGATCTCGAATCATCACAAAATTCCCAACTTTCAAACTTTGGCCCCACCTTAAGAGGAGGGTTAAATCCCCCTTCTCCTCCCCAAAACGAAGCCCCTGCAAATGGCCAGTGCTGTTGTTTTCGGGCATTTGTTTAGAGGCAGTTGTTAGAAACATGGTTTACGGGCAGTGTTTGTTAGTGTGGACTACGCCTTACCTTGACGGATTACTTTGTGGCTTAGCTCAAAAGCCACGCCATAGTGGAATTAAGGCAAGGTGTTATTGCTGCCTTACAGTCCAAGCAAAGGGCAAATAGGCAACTGGACATGTCATAGCGCTGAACGGAGCCACATGTGGAACTTTCCCCCCACTTACCTGGAGTTTGTTAGGGGGCCCCGCTGCGAGATGTGATCACATTAGTTGGCCGGTGTGGGCAGTAGACCTCTAATACTGGTGTCCTCCAGATAGGAACATCACAGACCAAGATGTGTAAGGACGGTTGACTATATTTGAGGGGTAGCTCATTCCTGGGAAGGAAGAGAAAGGTTAGTTTATTTTCAACCAGAGCTCGCTATTGATCACTAAACATAGAACCTGAACAGGGATATATCTGTTACTGTAGGTCTGCACTCCACTGACCCTGTTAGAGTTTGCACTCCACTGGGCCTGCTAGGGTCTTTACTCCATTGGACCTGCTAAGGTCTGCATTCTATTGGCTCTTTTAGGGTCTGCACTCCACTCGGTGGCTGCATATTAATAATAATAGTAATAGATTTATCAATTATGTTCTAATAAAATAATATGCAAAGATGATTCCAAAGGTAAAGATGAACTATTCTAATAAGCGCCTTCATTTAGAAAGGGAATATCAAACATTGAACTGTAGGAGACGTGTTTGTATTTACAAACTCTGAATGGATTCCTTTTCATGCTGACGTGTGTTTGTGCTTACAGCTCTGAACGGATCCTCACTGCTGCTAGTCTGTATTTGTGCTTACAGGTCTGAATGGATTCCTGCCTCATGCTGCGTGTGTTTAATCTAACAGGCTTGAACGGATTCCTCCTCATGCTGACGTGTGTTTGTCTATACAGGCTCTGAAACGGATTCCTCCATTGCTGACGTGTGTTTGTGATTACAGCTCTGAACGGATTCCTTCTCATGCTGACGTGTGTTTGTGCTTACAGGCTCTGAACGGATTCCTCCTCATGCTGACGTGTGTTTGTGCTTACAGGCTCTGAACGGATTCCTCCTCATGCTGACGTGTGAAGGGGAGGTGTTCTTCGCTACCCACAGTATAGAGAGCTACCTGGGTTTCCATCAGGTAAACTTTACTAGTCAAGATGATTATATGATACTATCGAGATATGCCTGCGCTTACATCAGGCATACTAGTCTAGATAACAGCATAGAGAGCTTACCTTGGCTTACATCAGGTTTACTAGTCTAGATAACAATATAACAATCTGTAGATAATTTATTGGAAGAGAGGCTGATATTAATAATTATAGTTGATGGTGATAGTTTGTAAAACACGTTCTACAGAACATGTTTCCATGGGCTGTGGATCGTCTTTGCCTTAAATGCCTCGTCCTTTTAATCTCCTTGTAGGGAAAACAAAGGATTGTTTAAAATAGAAAGTGTCTGCCTATTCTGCCTATTTTTTTTAAGCACAGCGTTTACTACCCATGCTTGTGTACTAATTACGCTAATGGGTTAGGGATGATGAAGGCTGAATTTATAGGAAGTGTACCAGCATTTGCATGGAGGAGATAATGGGAAACTATTTAGGAAAAACCAACCTCAGTACACTCGACCGGGATCGAACCCCGACCTCCCAGTCATTAGCATTCTAGTCTACTACGAGAGTGGCGGGTTAGACCACGTGGCTACTGAAGTGGGTAATTTAATTATTATATCATAGAAATTTAAAATAGACAACATATTTCTGTTTAAAAAACTTACCTAGAACTTAGGCCTATATCTAAGGACATGGATGAGCCAAGACTTAGAAGAATTTTTATCAAATTCTCGTTGGTATGATTTAATTTGGTATATATTCTATAACTATGTGGAAATTATAAACATACAATAAAGAAGTGTTGTATCAAGTAATGAGCCAATACCTACATACAATAAAGAAGTGTTGTATCAAGTAATGAGCCAATACCTACATACAATAAAGAAGTGTTGTATCAAGTAATGAGCCAATACCTTCATACAATAAAGAAGTGTTGTATCGAGTAATGAGCCAATTCCTTCATACAATAAAGAAGTGTTGTATCGAGTAATGAGTCAATATTTACATACAATAAAGAAGTGTTGTATCGAGTAATGAGTCAATACCTTCATACAATAAAGAAGTGTTGTATCAAGTAATGAGCCAATCTTCATACAATAAAGAAGTGTTGTATCAAGTAATGAGCCAATACCTTCATACAATAAAGAAGTGTTGTATCGAGTAATGAGCCAATACCTTCATACAATAAAGAAGTGTTGTATCAAGTAATGAGCCAATACCTTCATACAATAAAGAAGTGTTGTATCGAGTAATGAGCCAATACCTACATACAATAAAGAAGTGTTGTTTCAAGTAATGAGCCAATACCTTCATACAATAAAGAAGTGTTGTATCAAGTAATGAGCCAATACCTACATACAATAAAGAAGTGTTGTATAAAGTAATGAGCCAATACCTACATACAATAAAGAAGTGTTGTATCGAGTAATGAGTCAATATTTACATACAATAAAGAAGTGTTGTATCGAGTAATGAGTCAATATTTACATACAATAAAGAAGTGTTGTATCAAGTAATGAGCCAATACCTACATACAATAAAGAAGTGTTGTATCGAGTAATGAGCCAATACCTACATACAATAAAGAAGTGTTGTATCGAGTAATGAGCCAATACCTACATACAATAAAGAAGTGTTGTATCAAGTAATGAGCCAATACCTACATACAATAAAGAAGTGTTGTATCGAGTAATGAGTCAATATTTACATACAATAAAGAAGTGTTGTATCGAGTAATGAGCCAATACCTACATACAATAAAGAAGTGTTGTATAAAGTAATGAGCCAATACCTACATACAATAGAGAAGTGTTGTATCAAGTAATGATCCAATACCTACATACAATAAAGAAGTGTTGTATCAAGTAATGATCTAATACCTACATACAATAAAGAAGTGTTGTATAAAGTAATGAGCCAATACCTACATACAATAGAGAAGTGTTGTATCAAGTAATGATCTAATACCTACATACAATAAAGAAGTGTTGTATCAAGTAATGAGCCAATACCTTCATACAATAAAGAAGTGTTGTATCAAGTAATGAGCCAATACCTACATACAATAGAGAAGTGTTGTATCAAGTAATGATCCAATACCTTCATACAATAAAGAAGTGTTGTATCGAGTAATGAGCCAATACCTTCATACAATAAAGAAGTGTTGTATCAAGTAATGATCTAATACCTACATACAATAAAGAAGTGTTGTATCAAGTAATGAGCCAATACCTACATACAATAAAGAAGTGTTGTCGGATGTGTGGATGTATCTCTCTCTATACTCCAGGGATATAAGTCACGCCCCAAGCGGTCTCTTCTCGAATTGTAATGAAATCATTGAGCGCTGTCTAATCAAAGAGAGCTGGATTTACAGCCTCATCTCGAGATCGGCCCTTTTGATCTCTCAGATATACCTGTCCTTGTGCGTGGCCGACTGAACCACTGATGGCAACTTGCAAGGCAATTCAGTACTTCCTGACCAACAATCGTACTCTCCTGAAAAAAGGCAACACAGTACTTCCTGACCAACAGTCGTACTCTCCTAAAACAAGGCAACACAGTACTTCCTAACAAACAATCGTATTCTCCTGAAATAAGGCAACACAGTGTATCCTGACCTCGAAAATAAAGGGTTAGATTGAGTACTTACCAATGCTTGAAATAGCAACATCTTGTTCCTTGTTCTACTCAAGCCGTGTTCCTTGTTCCTAACAACCCCCCAAGGGCCCCGTGGTGAGCACAGACCCCGTGTAGAGAGGAACAGGGAGATGAGGTGGTCACAACTCATCCTAACCGGTTAGGGCCCTCAGCTGGATCCAAGCAACTCGCGAGGGCTCGCCGCACCCTGGATCTACACAAATAGTCTACTAATTTACATCAGTATATTTTCTAAACTAGACTGATTAGATGCATCGTGGGATTCAAAACAGGAACGATATCTGATAATATGTAACAGCATTCACGAGTGAAGTTTAGCACCAATACCAGTTGGCGACAACTTGAAACTTCTGCTCAGGATCATCTGGTCTGTGACACCAAAGATAGAGCTATAGGGAGTGGTCTGTGACACCAAAGGAGTTTCAGGAGCAATTCTAGTGGTCTGTGACACCAATGATAGAGCTCTAGTGGTCTGTGATATCAAGGATAGAGCTCTAGTGGTCTGTGACACCAATGATAGAGCTCTAGTTGTCTGTGATATCAAGATAGAGCTCTAGTGGTCTGTGACACCAATGATAGAGCTCTAGTGGTCTGTGATATCAAGGATAGAGCTCTAGTGGTCTGTGACACCAATGATAGAGCTCTAGTGGTCTGTGATATCAAGGATAGAGCAATAGTGGTCTGTGACACCAAGGATAGAGCTATAGTGTCTGTGATATCAAGGATAAGCAATAGTGGTCTGTGACACCAAGGATAGAGCTATAGAAATCCCTGGGTATATTTCCTCTCAATAATTATATCAGATCAAAAAATTAATAATTGATTCCGTGGATCTTTTGATCACAAACTTAGATCACTGCACATAATGGCTCAACCCATCCATCGTCTGCACCCGTCTCTCTGCAAGGTCGTCAAACATGGAGATAGGGGCATCAATATTAGAGTAGCAAGTGAGGTCCTGTGTCAGGATGTATCCTAGTAGCAAGTGAGGTCCTGTATCAGGATGTATCCTAGTAGCAAGTGAGGTCCTGTGTCAGGATGTATCCTAGTAGCAAGTGAGGTCCTGTGTCAGGATGTATCCTAGTAGCAAGTGAGGTCCTGTATCAGGATGTATCCTAGTAGCAAGTGAGGTCCTGTGTCAGGATGTATCCTAGTAGCAAGTGAGGTCCTGTATCAGGATGTATCCTAGTAGCAAGTGAGGTCCTGTATCAGGATGTATCCTAGTAGCAAGTGAGGTCCTGTATCAGGATGTATCCTAGTAGCAAGTGAGGTCCTGTATCAGGATGTATCCTAGTAGCAAGTGAGGTCCTGTGTCAGGATGTATCTTAATAGCAAGTGAGGTCCTGTGTCAGGATGTATCCTAGTAGCAAGTGAGGTCATGTGTCAGGATGTATCCTAGTAGCAAGTGAAGTCCTGTGTCAGGATGTATCCTAGTAGCAAGTGAGGTCCTGTGTCAGGATGTATCCTAGTAGCAAGTGAGGTCCTGTGTCAGGATGTATCCTAGTAGCAAGTGAGGTCCTGTATCAGGATGTATCCTAGTAGCAAGTGAGGTCCTGTGTCAGGATGTATCCTAGTAGCAAGTGAGGTCCTGTATCAGGATGTATCCTAGTAGCAAGTGAGGTCCTGTATCAGGATGTATCCTAGTAGCAAGTGAGGTCCTGTATCAGGATGTATCCTAGTAGCAAGTGAGGTCCTGTATCAGGATGTATCCTAGTAGCAAGTGAGGTCCTGTGTCAGGATGTATCTTAATAGCAAGTGAGGTCCTGTGTCAGGATGTATCCTAGTAGCAAGTGAGGTCATGTGTCAGGATGTATCCTAGTAGCAAGTGAAGTCCTGTGTCAGGATGTATCCTAGTAGCAAGTGAGGTCCTGTGTCAGGATATATCCTAGTAGCAAGTGAGGTCATGTGTCAGGATGTATCCTAGTAGCAAGTGAGGTCCTGTATCAGGATGTATCCTAGTAGCAAGTGGGTCCTGTATCAGGATGTATCCTAGTAGCAAGTGAGGTCCTGTATCAGGATGTATCCTAGTAGCAAGTGAGGTCCTATATCAGGATGTATCCTAGTAGCAAGTGAGGTCCTGTGTCAGGATGTATCCTAGTAGCAAGTGAGGTTCTGTATCAGGATGTATCCTAGTAGCAAGTGAGTCCTGTATCAGGATGTATCCTAGTAGCAAGTGAGGTCCTATATCAGGATGTATCCTAGTAGCAAGTGAGGTTCTGTGTTATGATGTATCCTAGTAGCAAGTGAGGTCCTGTATCAGGATGTATCCTAGTAGCAAGTGAGGTCCTGTGTTATGATGTATCCTAGTAGCAAGTGAGGTCCTGTATCAGGTAGTATCTGACCGAGGATAATGAAGTCGAGTGCTAACAAAGCCTGTTGAAAGATTCGTACCTAGTGCAGGTATCAAGACGCTGCCCTTATTGAGCTTTTATCGTTGTATTTATTTAGCCGGACGTGTTTTACGAGCCGGCCCGGCCCGACTGACAGCGGGGGGAAGGGGGCTCCAATAAAACGTGTGGATATATTTGGTGTGTTAACATAAACCTGGCGGTTTTATGTGGCGTTTAGTACTGTCCGGCACGAACTCATCGTGTGAACTTGCTCATACACAGCTAGACATGGCAACAATAATATATCGATATGAAGAATAATAAAAACATCGATATATTAGTATCGATGTTTTAGTGTCCGATATATTGATCATTTTTTTTTGATATAGTACATATATCGGACTAGGCTTAAGGACTTGTGAATCTGTTTATTTGTTATCACCACGTCTTACTGCCTGTCCAGGTTATATGCATATATGATAGCTGCTCCAATGGGGTAGGGGTGAGGAAGGAAGTATTTTAGAGGTAATACACCCGCATTTGCGTGTGTGGAAGTGGGTTGGTAAGCCCCTCAGGAAAAACCACCCTCAGTAGACCCGACCGGTACTCGAACCCCGGTCTCCTGGTTATCAGCAGGCCAGTGTAACACGAGAGTGGTGCCCGGGGACTGAGATATCCTGCTCAGGAGGTCCTGAGAACTAGGGACACTCAGTAGCCTACCTGGGACCAACTGGAGCCAGACGTTTTCCGGTAGTTTGCGGCTTAACCCCCAGACAAGGGCGGGAGATGTGGACCTCGATAAGCCGGACATCCGGTCAGCTGAGTCTGCCGAGAGTTGAAGCAGGACCGATAACGTTCTCCCAGCTGGTGGTGGCGGCGGTGTAGCCGCGACTGTCGAGTCGCTTTCAGGGGGAAGCGACAAAATGGCTGGTTTTTTTTTTTACAGTTTATTATTATCGCTAAATAAATATTTCCGTGAAAATAGATTAATTTTCGTTCCCATGATGAAAAATAGATTAATTATTCGTTAATAATAATAATAATAATAATAATAATATAATATTTCGAATCAGGGCTACATTACTAATGTACCGTTGTCAGGGGACGTCCGAGTGTACTAATTGTACATCCTTTCCGTGGAGGTTCTTTCCATGTCCCGATGAGATGAGGTGATTGTGATATGATATAAAGGTGTGGAAAAGGGAAACACTTACCCTAACTTGTGCATAGTTTAGAAAAGCCTGGTGACCGTTTGGAAATTCCCCTTTCAGGATAAATACCAAGTTGCCAGCCGGAAATTGAACCTGGGACCTCTTAAGTTCATAACCAGTGCACTGACTACTACTTCACGGGGCCGATTATTATTAATGTCCGTGACTCGAGTGAAAGCTAAGAGATTGAAATTCTCGTTTAAGCACAGATTAAAATGAACTTAGTACTAAGTTCGAACAAGAAAAGCTCTACTTAATGACAACATATCTTGGGCATATGTTTCTTTAAAGATATAAAATGTAGTCATGGAATGTTGTTTTGTTCCCTTCTCAACTTAGCTGGCCTGGAGTGTTGTTTTGTTCCCTTCTCATCTTAGCTGACATGGAGGGTTGTTTTGTTCCCTTCTCAGATTAGCTGAAAAGGAGGGTTGTTTTGTTTCCTTCTCAACTTAGCTGACATGGAAGGTTGTTTTGTTTCCTTCTCAACTTAGCTGACATTTAAAGTTGTTTTGTTCCAATCTCAACTTAGTTGACATGGAGGGTTGTTTTGTTCTCGTCTCAACTTTGCTGACATGGAGTGTTGTTTTGTTCCCTTCTCAACTTACATAATATGGAGGGTTGTTTTGTTCCCGTCTCAACTTAGCTAACATGGAAGGTCGTTTTGTTCCCGTCTCAACTTAGATGACATGGAGTGTTGTTTTGTTCCCTATCTACAATATTCCTTCACTTAGCTGACATGGAGGGTTTTTTGTTCACGTCTCAACTTAGCTGACATGGAGTGTTGTTTTGTTCCCTTCTCAACTTAGCTAACATGGAGGGTTGTTTTGTTCCCGTCTCAACTTAGCTGACATGGAGGGTTGTTTTGTTCCCATCTCAACTTAGCTTACATGGAGTGTTGTTTTGTTCCCTTCTCACCTTAACTAACATGGAGGGTCGTTTTGTTCCCGTCTCAACTTAGCTGATATGGAGTGTTGTTTTGTTCCCTTCTCGACTTAGATAACAATGGAGTGTTGTTATGTCCATTTCTCAAAACAATTGACCATAGGGATGTTTTTGTTCCATTCTCAACTTAGCTGACATGGAGTGTTGTTTTGTCCACTTCTCAACTTATCACGGAAAGTGGCCAGCGTGAGACTGGAGACAGAAATATTCCCCTGGAAGGCGCGCTTCTTCAATCAATACTTCCCTCCCATAACTTCCCCTCCACGTCCTTCCCCCTCCCCCACAATCCAAACATTAGCTGCGTCGCGGCGCGTGCAACTCTAATGAACATTCCGGAAGTTTTCTGATTCATCTAACGTTTCTTTTTTTTTTCTAACTTGTTATTGAAGTGTGAGGTCACGCACTGCCAACTCTCCGCGGCTGAAATACTCCCCTTGTTGCGTAGTTGGCACACCTGCCCTCTCAATAACTACTTCTTTTATTGAGTTGTTAATTGTCGGCTTCTGAAGCAGCTGGACTTCGCTTTCTACCGGTTTATACATTTTGATATTATATTGATAACATACACAGGATAAGAATCTAGCTTAACCTAGAACAACACACAGGATAACACCAGTATTCTGCTAGTTTTACAACCTAGTTAAACCTGTAACAACAAACATGGTAATCATCAGCATTCTGCCAGATCTACAACCTAGCTAAACCTAGAACAACAAACAGGGTAACACCAGCATTCTGCTAGCTTTACAACCTAGGTAAGCCTGGAACAACAAACATGATAACACCAGTATTTTGTCGGCTCTACAACCCAGCTAAACCTAGAACAATAAACAGGATAACATCAGTTTTCTGCTAGCTTTACAACCTAGATAAACCTAGAACAATAAACAGGATAACACCAGCATTCTGTCAGCTCTAAAACCTAGCTAAACCTAGAACAACAAACATAATAAAACCAGCATTCTGTCGGCTCTACAACCCAGCTAAACCTAGAACAACAAACATGATAACACCAGCATTCTGTCATCTATATAACCTAGCTAAACCTACAACAACAAACATGATAACACAGCATCTGTCAGCTCTACAACCAGCTAACCTAGAACAACAAACATAATAAACCAGCATTCTGTTCTAGCTACTAACAAAAAATCACCCAGCTCTAAAACTACTAGAACAACAAACATAATAAAACCAGCATTCGTCGTTCATACTACTAAAAAACCATTTAAGATCTACAGAGCTAAACTGAAAACAACAAAAACCACATTATGTCATCTCTACACCTAGCTATAAACCATATACACAGCATTCTGTTAGCTCTACAACCTAGTTAAACAGAACAATAAACATGAAAAAAAACCAGAATTCTGTCATGCACTACAACCTAGCTAAACCATAACATCAGCATTCTAATATAATATAATATAAGTTAAACTAAAAACACACAAAATACACCATTGCGCATTGCCAACTTAACGCTCTAACAAACCCTGCTACAGTACTTGGGCATATAGAGGGGAGTTCAGCCTCCAACCCTCCTTCCCGAAAATTTTAGAGGTTTTTTTATGAAGTTTAAAATAATCTTGTATCAATCTTCAAAATAACTTATAAAGGCATTTACTTTTCAAAAATTTGCCAAAAAAGGACCACTCTAAATAGCTTTTAGAATCATTTAATTTTAAAAAAAATTCCAGGTGAATATCACTCTAAATAGCTTATAGAGACATCCGATTTTTAAAAGAAACACTCAGGAGGCCACTCCAAATGTCATCTGTATGTATATAATATTTAAAATAAATCCAAGCGAGGACAGTTCTAATTAGATTCTAAAGGCATTCAATTCTTAAAAATGTGTTGGGGGAGAAAACCACTTCAAATAGCTTCTTTAGGCATCTAATTTTCGAAATAAAAATCAAACGAAGAACAGGCTAAATATCTTATAGGACATTCCAAATTTAAAAAAAAATCGAAGAGCACTTCTTAAAATAGCTTTTAAAAATATAAAAACTTTCAAAAAATTTCCTAGGGAGGAATAATTCATAAAGCCTCTAGAATTGTTCATATTAAAAAAAATCGGGGGAGCACTATTCAAAGTAGCTGTTAAAAGAGTATAATTTTCAAAAAATCTTCAAACAACTACGAACCACGATTAGCTTCTGGGATTATCAAATTTTCCATTAACTGGGGAACAAACCCCCAACAAACTTTTTTGTTATTCTGCACCCCCCTCCCCCCACCCTCACAAGAATAAATTTCCAATAATACTGTATAAAATATCCATCTTCTAATTTATTAAGGTTTGATACTAATTCTTAACATCATGTCTTAAACTTACGGTTTTGGAACTCCTTCCCCCCACATATTAAATTCTCTCTAGGCCCATGGTACAGTTGACTACAAACACCAGATCCTGATACAGTCGATGAAAAAATACACCATAGAACATCTTAACTCTCGCAATCACTCGGGTTCTTGGACAAGCTTCTCGAAAACTCACCGTGTCGTTATTTTGACTACTACTAAGGACAAGTAATAAATAAAGCTTAATGTTCGTCTCAGCGGCAGGAGATTGTATACTCACTTGTTACAATAAGTTATTACTCCAAGGTCCATGTAATGCTCGGCTAGTTCTGCTTTAAATGACCTTGTAATATTGGTAAGAATAAGTGGTGCAGTATAACCTGCTGGGAAATTTTGGCAGTCACAATTTTCCAGGGAACTATCATTAAGATAAATCTTGTATTGTAGTATTCCCACAGTATTTGTTACCAGTGAGCTAGCTTTGAGGGATATCTTGTCTGGACAGTATTACCAGTGAGCTAGCTTTGAGGGATATCTTTTCCGGACAGTATTACCAGTGAGCTAGCTTTGAGGGATATCTTTTCCGGACAGTACTACCAGTGAGCTAGCTTTGAGGGATATCTTGTCTGGACAGTATTACCAGTGAGATAGCTTTGAGGGATATCTTGTCCGGACAGTACTACCAGTGAGCTAGCTTTGAAGGATATCTTGTCTGGTAATACTGTCCAGACAAGAAGATGTCTCTCAAAGCTATCTCACTGGTAATACTGTCCAGTGAGCTAGCTTTGAAGGATATCTTGTCCGGACAGTATTACCAGTGACCTAGCTTTGAGGGATATCTTGTCCGGACAGTATTACCAGACAACTTACAACGTGGTATTCAGCAGATGTTGAGAGCGGCCTGTGTTGTGACTTGTTCCAGTCGGACATTGTGCACCAGTCGGTATACGAACTGGTCCACTCTGAGGACAGAGAGGAGTTGCAGCGGCAGCTTATGTGGAACTCGTTCCTGCCCCCGGAGAGCGGCAACATGCCTCTCCAAGAAGTGCTGCAGCCCGACCAAGCCCACCTTCTGGAGAGGAGCTTCACTGTGCGCTTCCGGTGTCTTCTGGACAACACCTCGGGCTTCCTGGTTAGTACTCTCTTGTTTGAGTGCTTCCTAATGAGTGCTCTCTCTTGTGTGATGGACTCCTGGTGAGTACTCTCTTGTTTGAGTGCTTCCTAATGAGTGCTCTCTCTTGTGTGATGGATTCCTGGTGAGTACTCTCTTGTTTGAGTGATTCCTAATGAGTGCTCTCCCTTGTGTGATGGACCCCTGGTGAGTACTCTCTTGTTTGAGTGCTTCCTAATGAGTGCTCTCCCTTGTGTGATGTGCTCCTGGTGAGTACTCTCTTGTTTGAGTGCTTCCTAATGAGTGCTCTCCCTTGTGTGATGTGCTCCTGGTGAGTACTCTCTTGTTTGAGTGCTTCCTAATGAGTGCTCTCCCTTGTGTGATGTGCTCCTGGTGAGTACTCTCTTGTTTGAGTGATTCCTAATGAGTGCTCTCCCTTGTGGGATGGACCCCTGGTGAGTACTCTCTTGTTTGAGTGCTTCCTAATGAGTGCTCTCCCTTGTGTGATGTGCTCCTGGTGAGTACTCTCTTGTTTGAGTGCTTCCTAATGAGTGCTCTCCCTTGTGTGATGTGCTCCTGGTGAGTACTCTCTTGTTTGAGTGCTTCCTAATGAGTGCTCTCCCTTGTGTGATGGACCCCTGGTGAGTACTCTCTTGTTTGAGTGCTTCCTAATGAGTGCTCCCCCTTGTGTGATGTGCTCCTGGTGAGTACTCTCTTGTTTGAGTGCTTCCTAATGAGTGCTCTCCCTTGTGTGATGGATTCCTGGTGAGTACTCTCTTGTTTGAGTGCTTCCTAATGAGTGCTCTCTCTTGTGTGATGGACTCCTGGTGAGTACTCTCTTGTTTGAGTGCTTCCTAATGAGTGCTCTCTCTTGTGTGAGGGATTCCAAATGAGTGCTCTCTCTTGTGAAAGGGATTCCTGGTGAGTGCTTTCCTTTGTGTTAAAGATTCTTGATTGTTGTTGTGAAGAAAGAGTGACTTATGTAGCTCAGTGGTTGTCACACTTGTACTCGTGTGATTGTGAAGAAAGAATGTCTTAAGTAGTTCAATGGTTGTCACACAGTTGTCACTCGTGGGATTATTAAGAAAGAGTGTTTTATTTCTCTTTTGGAGCTGTTTCTTGTAAAGTGGATCTCTTTCATGAGCTATTTTCTAATCATCAGATCATAAGTGGATGTCAGTAAATGTCTGTTTACACTCTTGGAGGAATTAATTCTTATTTTCGTGTTTCGTGCACGAAGGTTTGAGGACTGTCAGCAGACATTTACTGACATCAACTGATGATCGCTCGCCTGGACTTGTTAGGACAACAGCTCTAATGGTTCTTAAACTTTGTTGTGTAATCAATTCCCCGCCCTCCTTTTCCTGGACAAACATTGAAATAAACCTGTATTACTCACGGCAACAATGAAAAAATGAATATTGCTCACTGCAACAACTAAATATGAACATTACTTACAACAACAATGAACATATGGACATTTATAACAGCAACAATGAACATATGAACATTGCTCACAACAGTGGAAATATGAACACTTCTCACAAAAACAATGAACATATGAACATTTACACAGCAACAGTGAAAGTTTGAACATTTCTTCATATGAGTATTTCTCACAACAATAAATATATGTATAAACACTTCTCATAGCAACAATGTAAATTTCTCATAACAACAATGAACATACGAACATTTCTCACAGCAACACTGAACATATGAACATTTCTCATAGCAACAATGAACATATGCACAATTATTACAGCAACAATTAGCATATAAACATTTCTCATAACAACAATTAACATAATATGAACATTTCTCACAACAATGGACATATAAACATTTATCACATGAAAAATGAAGATTTGAACATTACTCACAGTAACGATGAACATATGAACATTTCTCACAGCAATGAATATATGTATACACATTTCTCATAGCAACAATGAACTTTTCTCACAACAATAATGAACATATGAACACTTCACACAACAACAATGAACATTTAACAATATTCACAACAACAATTAACATATGAACAATACTCTCAACAACAATGAATATATGAGCGTTGATCATAGCAACAATGAACATATGAACACTTCTCATACCAACAATGAACATTTGAACAATACCCACCACAGCAATGAACATATGAATATTTCTCACAGCAACAATGAATATATGTATAAACATTTCTCATAGCAACAATGAACATTACTCACAACAACAACAATGAGCATATGAACGTTGCTCACAGCCACAACACAAGTTGTTCTAAAGCTTGTGTTACCTACATCACCTTCCCTCGTTTATCATCGTCAACGTCCATCACTGAAGAAGGACGAGGGGTAGTTTGATCTGTTGCTAACACATTTCAACACAGAGCTTTCCATTGGAAGTCACTCTAATATTTCAACACACAGGCTATTAGTCACACAACTCTAGCTCCCGTACGGTACAGGTCAGGAGAGATACACTCACTAGCTCCGTTTCTGGAGTGGAAATTTGGAGGACATGCGAAGAGCTCAGTGTTTTTACAGTTTTTATAGAAAAACTTGTGGATTTTTTGCCAAAATAAAGCAAATATTTCTCCAGTGGAAACATAGAGTTTAATTTTTTTCACAGGGTGATATCAACAGTTCTTGACTATCTATCAAGGGTGTCCTGGAATTTATTGACAACTTTTTATCTTAATTTTTCTCATCTAATACCTCTATGCTCATGACAGATATCCAACAAATGTTGATATCACCTTGTGAATAAAATTAAATTTTATGTTTCTACTGGAGAAATTATTGATTTATTTTGTCTAAAAAAAGTTTTTTCTTTAAAAAAAACTGCATAAACACTTACCTCTTCTCGCGTCCCCAAAATCCCACACCTTAACGCCTATAAAATTCGAATTTTTAAGCTTTGTGAATGCATAGTTTGAACTGTTTATTACCACAAAGAAAAATATATATATGCCTACTTTGATAAACAGCCAATAATTTTACAAGAAATGATTAAAGACTGAATTGTTTCATCTTATGGCTATTTTACATCTGTATAGCTAGTTAAACTATTAATACTAACATAATATTATTAATTTACACGTACTTGCACCATAATAAATATGTGTTTGTATTTATTATATACATACATATATATGTGTGTGTTTACCCAACCAAACAACTACACAAACACACTGAAACCCCATTCCCCCAAAACAGTTGTTTGTCAGCGAGTTTCGAACTGAGTTTTTCTGACCTCCACACACAAAAGTAAGCTAGAATATTAATTACGTTTCACACGTGTTTGCTTTTCCTTGAAACATTAAAAAAAACACCAGTAAACATCTGAAATGTATTTAAAAATAAAACATAAGCCTGAGATAATGGTCTTAAATTATTTTAAAATTATAATGGCGAACAACAAACTCTCTTTTTATTATTATATCTCTACTCTTAAATAGTTAAACAAAGTCTAGACAATTTGTTGGGGGAGAAAAAAAGAATTTCTAAGCAACTTATTTTAAAAGTTAATTTTAATAATGGGCCTATAGTCCATCATAAGCTAGCCTGGCCTTTATCTGGTTGTTTGGGAGGATCTGAAAACTAACGTAGCTCAAAAGTTGGCCCGCCACATTTCCTAGAATATGTTTGTACTCATCCATTTGTGCCCGAACATGAACGATAGTGTTTTAAATTGCTTAATTTTATATATGTTTCTATTTAGACACATACAAGCACAAGGTTAACGTTCTAATTACATAATATGTGATATTGCCTTGAACACAATGCTGCGCCAACAAATGCAAACAATTAGTCTTCATTTATGAGAAAGAAACGATGGAGGGGGGGGGGGGGCATAAAACAAGAATAATTATCTATATTAATAAAATGAAGAGTTTGACTGTCAAGAGCATTATTGTACGATATCTATTGCACGCAGAGGGCTGAAATTTAAAAAAAAAAAAAATTCTGTGTACGAACACGTGCACCTCATAGCTGGAATTTAAATTTTGTTATTAGATTCTTTTAAATTTATTAAAATCTGGGTAGGAAGGAATAAAATAAAGATTTATTTTTTTCTTTTTGTTTTATTGAAGCAAAGAAAATAGCTGTCAGGGTATTTCTGCAAGTTTTAAATATTAAAGCCTGATGCATATAATAAATATTATATTTGTATTATTATAATGTGTTTCTATTATCTTTTTTTTATTACATACTTAAGAAAACGGTAAATCAGATAGTATCAAGATCTATAAAGCTTAATAATTTTGAATAGTTATACAGTTAAAACGAATCACTCTTTAAAAGAGAAATTTAGAAAAGTAAATAGCGACTATCTTTTGTGTAGACTCTTTGCAGCGTATGGCGTCATTGTTTTCTAAATAAATTAAATAGTGTATTTGATAATTATTATTTATATATTATTTCATCAATATTAATGTAAATTTTAATTAATTTACGCGTGGAAGGCTAGATTAAATTTGTTGCGGATAAGAACCGTATACAAATATTTGCTAATGCCGCTAAAATTACTTAGGTCTATTTCCCGCCAAAATATCGAGGCAGTAATTGAACCCGGGACCCTTAGCTCAGTAGACAGACACGCTATCGACTGAGCTAAGGTGTCGGACTACTTGATGTTATTTCATTGGAAGGTTTTCAAGATTTTTCAAACAATATATAATCACAATAGTTATTCATTTGCAAGATTTTTATTTGCTACAAAAGATGGGATAAATGTGGTCGTTTTAGAAGATTTTTTCGTTTTTATAAAAACAATAAACTTGAATTAGGGTACAAAATGTTCAACCAATATCAGTTTCTTAGGTGAGTTTTTTTAGAAAAAATAAATAAAAAATTATAGTAGACTATTTGATTCACCGTATTATTTTGTTTGTAAAAATAATAATAGGATATTAATATTTTTGTTAGAAAAAAAGCTTATATGCCTATCCGTGATGACTTGAAATAACTTTAAAATATCTTTCGATAATTTACTTTTCAAATATCAAGTGTCTCTTGTGAAGAATACTGAACCTCCAAAAGAGATGTAAATATTTTTTCTTACCCGTTCGGTTTATGCTTGTTTTACACGATGCGTGAAGCCGTGCTAGCCAAGGAGCATGCTCCTTGGCTAGCACGGACGGAGCATACTCACTTCTCTGCTGCGAATGTTCACACGTACAAGGTAAAGAGCATGCTAGAATTTGGCCAGTTCAATTTATGCACCCCTCCTGAATTTAATTGTTTGTGTTTTTTTTTGGCAAATTAAATATGGATCCTACCAATAAAGCTATTGTTGTCTGCCAACTATTGGCCAATGATTTTTGTAATTTTCTGAAGATGAATCCCAGAGATTGGGCTCACCTTGATATGAAGTTACAAAGTTAAGTATTAGAGCATCACTCCCCCGCAGAGCTATACTTGAAATAAAATACAGTACACCAAACTAATACAATTCTACAAGACAACAATGCAGTAGAGGGAACCCATGTCTTGCTCCAAGTACGGGAAATCAAACACTACTTGATTTTGGATCTGCGCTCTAGAACCGGATCCGCGTGCGCGCTCGCGCGCCTTGAGACGTGCTTTCCATAGGATCTCTATAGCATGCTCTGTCCGCATGATCACTACGAGCATGTTAAAGACGCATTGTGTAAAAAAAAAACCATAAACTCTTATATACTCATTACGTTGGTGATTTTAGGAAATAGCAAGATTATATTTATAAGAAGTGTACCCGTATTTGCGTGGAAGAAGAGCGGAAAACCATTTTGGGAAATACAGCTGACGTAGATTCGAACCTCTATCTCCCCGTCATCTGCAGTCTAGTCTACTGCGAGAGTAGCGCGTTAGACCATGTGGCCACCGAAACAGATGGTGCAGAGATACTTGGTGACTCAATATTCACATGGGGGGGTTCCCCCAAAAAAACGAAAAGTACATACAAATAGGGTTGCTTATAATGAAATCTTTAATTAAAATAAAACAGTTTCATACTTTATTGGAGGTAATATATTGATCTACTATAAGTATTTAATTGAAATGCACCTCCTAGATTTTGAGGCCGCTAAAATGATTTCCATTTGAAATCATTGTCTAACCAATGTCATTGGGAACACGTTACAAAACCAGGAATGAAGCCGTTGATTTATAAACTGGTATTTTGCTAGTATAAATATAACATCTACAAATAGTTACGTCAAAAAAAATTGCTTGCTAGTAATTATTTTACTATTTTTTGTATTTCACATTAAAATTTTAGGTAGCATTATATACAAGGCTGGACTTAGAACTGTTGAGGTGTCCGGGTCGGTAAAAAATGGAAGGCCCCAACATTAAACAAATGGTTTTCTTTTCAGCACTTCAACATTATCATTTCTTGATTTACAAAATTAACCATAAAATCTGTTAAATATGTTATTTAAATACGGAAATATTGTCATTACATTACATTATATTTGTTTGAAACAAAAAAAAGTAAATTAGTTTGTTTTTAGTTCAACTAGATAAGGTCAGGAAATATTGTAATTTTTTATTGGCACAGTTTGTAGCAGCACTGGGGAGTTAAATCCGGGCCTGATTACGGGAACCAATTTAAATAGTAAGACCATTGACAAATATATGATAGTATTTAAAATTTGGTAAAATCTTTTAAGCTATCGATAAGATTTAAAAATTCAACCATGACACATTAACATAAAGTTTGAATTACCTTTATATACGCTAATCACCCTCTAGGACTTTTTAAACAGAAGCTAAATTATATCATAGGCCTACTGGTCATAGCTAGTCTTACCACCTGGCAGTACCCCATAATACTATCTGGCAGTACCCATAATACCACCTGGCAGTACCACATAATACTATCTGGCAGTACCTCATAATACCACCTGGCAGTACCCATAATACTATCTGGCAGTACCTCATAATACCACTGGCAGTACCACATAATACCACCTGGCAGATACCCATAATACCACCTGGCAGTACCTCATAATACACCTGGCAATACCTTATAATACCAACTGGCAGTACCACCTATAATACCACCTGGCAGTACCTCATAATACCACTGGTAATATCACAACCTGGCAGTACCATATATAATACCACCTGGTAATATCTTCATAATACCACCTGGTAAATATCACAACCTGGCAGTACCTCATAATACCACCTGGAAGTATCACAACCTGGCAGTACCACATAATACCACCTGGCAGTACCCCATAATACCACCTGGCAATACCTCATAATACCAACTGGCAGTACCCCATAATACTACCTGGCAATACCTCATAATACCAACTGGCAGTACCCCATAATACCACCTGGAAGTATCACAACCTGGCAGTACTCATAATACCACCTGGTGGTACCTAACAATACCACTCATACCACTTGAAAGTACCTTATAACAAGGATTACAAAACTTTCTAGACCGAAGGATCCCTTGCAATAAAAAAATCCAAGTTGGAGCCCACATAAACATTTTTACATTAATATTATGTAGATAAAAAACGAAAGTTAAATGTTACAAGTATAAAAGTAACAAATAAACAGAAAACATCACATGTTCTAACTCCACCTCTGGCAAATGTTCTTTTTTAGATTTGAAAAAAAATTGCAACCATAATGACTGATGCTATTTTATATTGTAAAGAACAAACAAAGAATGATTATTCTAAAATTCCTCACAGAGCCTGAGGGTAAGCATGGCGTAGCCCTGGGACTCGATGGAGCACAGTTTGAAAAACACTGCCTGTGTAACATCCCCTGAAATACCGGCTCGCTAATGTATGTCTTGCAATAACTCATAAGGTTTAATCTAGGGTGGGTTGTAGGTCCCAGGTGCGGCGGACATCTTGTCTTCTGACGTTAATTGCTCACCTGAAAGCATTAGAATAGTTGATTATCCAACCCGCTGGGTCCTCGTATCACTAACATCTCGCGCAGCTCACTGAGACCTTCAATTCAATTAAGGAGTATTCGCCCCTCCTGGCGTTCCGCCCCGCGGCTCGGCCGTGTCATAATCTGATCGAGTTTTTAGGCCCGTTCCGAGCCGTGTGTGTAACACTTGGGCCTCATTAGTTGAAACCACACACGGAAGCGGGATTATGAGCCTCAAAACATTTTATGAATTTAATTTGAATGTATTACAGTATAACTTTTTTCATTCGAAGTGCAAGATATATCTGAAAAAATCCGAAATGTCCCAAATTCGAATTAACCATTTTCATGATTTTCTAGGCAGATTAGTACACAATAAATCAATAGGCTCGAAATATTTACATATAAACACACATATTTTATACAAAATCATATAAAACACACATACACATTACACATAAATACACACATAAAAAACAAGAAAAACTCAAACATAAAATATAAAAATTTGGAAAACATTACACACGAAATTGCAGAATCAAAACAGTTTTTTTCACTTGATGACATTAACGTTGGAAAAACTTAGCGAGCCTGTTTGTTTTAGTTTGTTTATCTTAACGCAAGAAAATGTTGTCTTTCCCCGTTTCACTTCTGGTTGGAATTTAGTGAATCTTCTCAGGGTTTTTTTTTTTTTTTTGCTTCATTAACTAATTTTATTTGACATTCTTGACATATTGGGGTGATTTAATAAAGATAGTTACTCGAAAAAAAACTAACAATGTACCGTATAGACACGAATTATCCAAATATTTCCTTTTAAAATTCGAATTAAATGTGTTTTTTTTTTACGATTGATTTAGTTATAAATCTCACGGGTGATCATGGTGGGGTCAAACTAGCCCATTTTTCGAACCAACGTATGTAGAATTAGCCAGATGCTACTGTAGTTTTAATATCATTCGCATCTGATTTAATCTGTGAGTTGAATCGAGTTAATAATCTTATAAAAATATATTAGAGGTTTGCGAGTACTGGAAAAATTTGAGTACTCAGAATTTTCTATCTTTTCCGCAAATAATCCTAGTTTAATTATTTTTTCTTAGCACCGCGTCTTACTACCTGTTCGAGTTGTACGCTTATGCTCTAATTACCACATTAATGATTTTAGAGACGAGGAAGGTTATATTTAGAGGAAATGTACCTGAATTTGTGTAGAGGGAGAGTGGATGGCCATTTTGGTAAAACCACCTCAGTACACCCGACTGAGATTCGAACTCGATCTCCCCGTCATCGGCAGTCTAGTCTACGGCGAGATTGTCTCCTTTAGACATGCGGTCACTGAAGAGGGTGTTAGTTTAATTAATTTTATTAAATTTTAAGGTATAATTTCATAGCAAATAGAGTCCCTCAACTATTTCTTTTTGTCTAGTTAAAAAGAATTGTTGGCTACTATATATTTAATTTATTAAAAAATTTGGATTTGTGTGGTTATACATTTTTTCCCAAAATACTGTTATCCTAAAAAAAAATATGTTTGCACTTATTTATGGGTCTAGTACAGAAATAAAAATAAAATATTACCCTCTTCGGTGGCCGCGTGGTCTAACGCGCTACTCTCACAGTAGACTAGACTGCCTATGACGCGGAGATCGAGGTTCGAATCTCTGTCGAGTGTACTGAGGATGGTTTTTTCAAAACTATTTTAAATTCTCCCTACACGCAAATTTGGGTACACTTCCTATAAATATATCCTTAATCTCTAAAACCATGAACGTACTTAGTACATAGGCGTATAACCCGAACGATTCATAGGACGCGGTGCTAAAAAAAAACCTAATATATTGCTTGGAAAAATATTGCTCTTTATTACTCGAACTGGACTCGAAGTGAAGAATGGCTACTCGCACACCCCTAAAGAATGATGTTGTATACCTCTCGATCGGCCCACGAAATGAATGTCTATTTCGGTTTAAAAGACGGCAGCTGAGGTCTATTGTTGGTGACATTGCACTAATTCAATCAAACCAAATAAAGCTTCAATAACGAGATTCAATGTCGAACAAAAACATGAAATTGATCATGTTTGATGGTCGGGGGAAGGTTTTAATGTTCCTAGTGGCGAGAGTATGTCTTGTGATATCATGGAGTGTACCTGGTTGCAGAGACTGGATATCAGGGGGAGGATCAAGGTGCTCCACGGACAGAACCGGAAGACTGAGGAACCTCCCCTGGCGCTGTTTGCTATCTGCACCCCATTCGGTCCTCCCTCGCTTCTGGAGATACCGCACAAGGAGGTCATGTTCAAGAGCAAACACAAGCTCGACCTCACACTCGTCTCCATGGACCAGAGGTAGGCCTCACAGCTACCTCTACTCTGTACCAACCAAGCTTTACAGATACCTCTACCTCTGTACCAACCAGGCCTACAACTACCTCAACCTCTGTACCAACCAGCTTTACAGATACCTCTACCTCTGTACCAACCAGGCCTCACAGCTACCTCAACCTCTGTACCAACCAGGCTTTACAGATACCTCTACCTCTGTACCAACCAGGCCTCACATCTGCCTCTACCTCTGTACAACCAAGATTCACAGATATCTCTACCTCTGTACCAACCAGCTTACAGATACCTCATACCTCTGTACCAACCAAGCTTTACAGATACCTCTACCTCTGTACCAACCAAGCTTTACAGATACCTCTACCTCTGTACCAACCCAAACTTTACAGATACCTCTACCTCTGTACCAACCAAGCTTTACAGATACCTCTACCTCTGTACCAACCAAGCTTTACAGATACCTCTACCTCTGTACCAACCAAGCTTCACATATACCTCTACCTCCGTACCAACAGGCCTCACAACTACCTCACCTCTGTATCAACCAAGCTTTACAGATATCTCTACCTCTGTATCAACCAGGCCTCACAACTACCTCAACCTCTGTACCAACCAAGCTTTACAGATACCTCTACCTCTGTACCAACCAGGCCCACAGCTACCTCAACCTCTGTGCCAACCAGGCTCACAACTACCTCAACCTCTGTACCAACCAGGCTTACAGATACCTCTACCTCTGTACCAACCAGGCTCACATCTGCCTCTACCTCTGTACCAACCAAGATTCACAGATACCTCTACCTCTGTGCCAACCAGGCCTCACAGCTGCCTCTACCTCTGTACCAACCAGCCTCACAACTACCTCAACCTCTGTACCAACCAGCTTTACAGATACCTCTACCTCTGTACAACCAGGCCTCACAAATACCTCAACCTTTGTACGAACCAGGCTTTACAGATACTCTACCTCTGTACCAACCAGGCCTCACAACTACCTCAACTCTGTACCAACAGGCTTTACAGATACCTCTACCTCTGTACCAACCAGGCCTCACAGCTACCTCTGCCTCTGTACCCACCAGGCCTCACAGCTACTTCATTCTGTTTACCAACCAGCCTCACAGCTACCTCACTCTGTTTACCCACCAGGCCTCACAGCTACCTCACTCTGTTACCAACCAGGCCTCATAGCTACCTCACCCTGTTTACCACCAGACCTCACAGCAACCATATCTCCAGCTGTTCCAGTTGAATATGTTGTGTCAATTTGTTTCTGTGGCTCTGAGAACTATATTAATTATGGAATCCTTCTTGGAATAAACTAAACACTCATTGATTATAATGCCACCACGCACCTGAGAGACGGGCTAATGTCAAGAGGGTTGTCTTGTTCCAGGGGCAAGATGCTGCTGGGGTATACTGACTCCGAGCTCGCCAACTTGGGAGGATATGATCTGGTCCACTACGACGATCTGGCCTACGTGGCCAGCGCACACCAAGAGCGTAAGTTGTCCGCAAAAAGGAAACAGCGGACAAAATAGATAGGCAGGATCAGTCAAGATACATTCCTGTATAGAATCATCAGATACTAGCTTAGCTCCAGAGTCACTAATACATTCCTGTATATAATACAGATACTACTTAGCTCCAGAGTCAGAATATATCCTGGATAAATCAGTCAGGATTACTTAGCTCCAAGTCACTAATACATTCCTGTTAGAGTCAGTCGGGATACTAGCTTAGCTCCAGAGTCACTAATACATTCCTGTATAGAGTCAGTCAGGATACTAGCTTAGCTCCAGAGTCAGAATATATTCCGATAAATCAGTCAGGATATAGCTTAGCTCCAGAGTCAGGAATAATCTGGATATAATCAGTCAGGATATTAGCTTAGCTCCAGAGTCACTAATACATTCCTGTATATAATAAGTCAGGATACTAGCTTAGCTCCAGAGTTAGGAATATATTCCTGGATATAATCAGTCAGGATATTAGCTTAGCTACAGAGTCACGAATACATTTCAAATTAATAAATATCAATGTTAAATGTATTTGTACCCAAGAAGTCGTCAGCCAAGATATGAGGACAGAAAATGTTTTATTAGTGAAAAATGTCTCGCTGCTAGGATCACTGTTGTCTTCCAACACTAGGAAATATTAATCTGATAACCCCAGCACACCCAACCGGGATTAAAACCACGTTCTCCCTGTAACCGGCAATCCAGCCCATCAGAAAGACTCAATAAACCTAAGAAAATTGCATAAATCTGGTTTTTGATTTAAATGTCATAAATTACAGGTAAACTACCCTTTTACAGCCCTTACAACGGTAGATTAGTTATGATGATGGATAACCTAGTAACTTTTGAACCAAGCCCGCCACAATCCTTTCCAAATTCTCACTTCCAGCCCTACCTTGTAGTCTTCTATTCTATTATAACAGGAGGGAAATAGTACCGTATCTGACCGCATGGTAACGCCACTATCGTACTATCAATCTCTATTGGTGGGATACGGAACTAAGGATTACATTTGTAATGATATGGAATTATACATCCCAGTAATTTATTATTCACATTGGTATTCAAAATTACGATATTATAAATGCGAGCGGGTAGTAAGATTTATTTGTGTTAAGTTGTTAAGTTACAAGATATGGCGACATCTTTCTACGTCTCTGTTTGAAAAGCCAACTCAGTCTTGTAAACAGAAACGCACCTGGATGACCACACCCTTTTTATTTTGGGAAGTTTCGAGAAGGAATGTCGCTAGATATACCTACTTCAAGGTACGCATCTCTTCACTTGCCTTCCTGACGAGGAGCCGTGTAGGTTGAGTCTATGACATATTAATCTATATTTTAAATTTCACGTGTCGAGAATTATCATGCATATAATGCAATAGTCGGAGTCTTATTAAAATCTACAACGTGTGAGATATCTATAAAAAAAACTGTATATCTAATAAAAATAAAAACTATAAAACACCAGAACTTTTGTTTTCTAAAATAAGACATTAACCCTTTTTAATTATTACAATACAGAATAACAAACTAGAAACCAATTCAATAATTATATAAAATATCACACTAAATTGTGGCGAACAAACAAATAATATATCAGGCTATCTCTTTTACACGTTACACATTTTGACAATCCACGTGGAGTTAAGCTAGGTACACACGACAAAGCTTCTTGTCAAAGAGTTGTCACCTTGGTCAAGTCGATTGCATACAAGTTTTACCTCAAGACTGTTCACACCAATAAAAGGGAATAGAAAGATAGCGCCACTTGGATTCTGTCATTGCTTACGTCACCCAGTACGAAGCAGTTATATTTTAATACAAAGACAGCCACACATAATAAATTATTCTAAATTAAGTGGAGTAATTACGTTAATTGGACATTGGTGTGGAGTTTTAAATGTTAATTTATTTAAAGTTTCCAAAGTATGACTTGATTTTTAATAACTTAGTTTATCTTCCATCAAGCTTTGTGTATGTAAAGCGCTGGCTTGTGGGCTGAGTGACGTCACAAACTCAGCCAATCGGATGCCTTTCTCTATCTAGTACTTCCTTTTATTCTCCTTACATTGGTTCACACGGCATATGCGATTGCACACAATATTGTGAACACTGCTATAGTTTCTTTGCTGTTGGTGAAATATTAACAGATAGTAAATAAATCAATGATAAATATATTGAGTTTATTCTTTGTGTTTATTCTTTGTATATCTTTTAGATTTTGACCGTTTTTATTAATAATTTGATGCCTAATAATTTAGTTATCATTATCTTCAAATATTTTACGTCTGACTAGAAGTCCAACAGCTGTACAGGAAAAATTGCTGGTATATAGGACGTTTCTTTTCCCTGGAATTGTGCAAAGCAGATCTTGTACAATCTTTGGTGTTCGTACGACGCCATCTTTAGGTTACAATTTCTTGTACAACTTTGTGTACAATACGTTGTGTCGTGTGTACCGGGCTTAATATCCATTTCATCAAGATTTTTAATAGGCTTATTCATGTAACCGTACCAGTGTTCGAGAATGTTCCATTCCCCCGGTGGTGTTTCTCCATACGAAGTATGTTTGATGTTGGATGTTGTTGCAGTACTGAAGACAGGAGCGTCTGGTATGATAGCGTATCGTTACCAGACCAAGTCTGGGGAATGGCAGTGGCTCCAGACCAGCTCTAGACTCGTCTACAAGAACTCCAAGCCCGACTTCGTCATCAGCACTCACAGGCCACTCATGTGAGTACAAGTCCTGCTCATTAGTGCTCATATCTGCCCTTGTTGAGTCCACGAGGAGATGGCATTATAGTGCAGATGTTTACATTTGAGGTGAAATGGAGTGTGTGGGCCAATGGAAATGCACAAATCATCATCATCATGAACTGTTTACAGCCTGTGGCCGGGTCTGTTTAGTAAAATTCCTCAATCTCCCTCTGTCCTTCCACCCTTCTTCCTCCTGCACTCTCTTCCACTCTCCTCCTCTCACTTGCACACTTGCTGCTGTCCCTCCCATCTCTTGCTGTCTCTTCCCTACATACTTCATGTCCATTAATCTTCTTGAAATCCTCTCCCCTTCCATCCTCATTACGTGTCCCATACCATCTCACCCTAGCTTCCTCTACTATCTTTGTACTCCTGTATGTACTCCAACTCTAAACCTTACATCTTCATTCTTAATCCTGTCTCCTCTGGTGACAGCTAGCATGCACAAATATCGTGAGTAACGTTGGTACAACTATATGGCTAGGATCACCGTCCAGTGTTTATAATAAACCAGTGATGTACTTTTCCAACACAATTTTTCACAAGTTTGGGTCATAGTTCATAGCTTTAGTTTTACAATTGATGGCACAATTACCTTCTTTAAATTATCTCTTTCATCTGTATCTGGAGTTAACCACAATTTTCCATATACTATACAGATCTAGACCTAAAACAGACACATCACCCAGCACCCCGGCAGTTAATTCATCACTTTGAAAGGTGAAACCAACATTTTACCAAAGATAACATTTTCGGTCTTGCCAGGAATCGAACCTGGGACCCTTAGCTCACTCGCTAGGCAAATTAATAACCGACTGAGCTAAGGTTTCTGACTGGCCAATGGAGAACTCAAGTTGTGAGTATATCTTCACTAGTGAGAGCGGAGACATGTTGGGATGTACCATCGGTAGTGATAGAATGGAACATGCAAGGACATGTAGTAATAACTTGTAATAACACTGTACACAGACAATAAGAGGAACATGTACACTCCATCCCTGTAAGGTATCAATGTTACCCTCATTGGTTCCACTATGGCGCAGTTTATAAGATAGGGCCATAGTGTAATCAATCAAGGTAAGACTGCTACCTTGCTTGGTTCTACTATGGTGCAGTTTATAAGATAGGGCCATAGTGTAATCAATCAAGGTAAGAATGCTACCTTACTTGGTTCCACTATGGTGCAGTTTATAAGATAGGGCCATAGTGTAATCAGTCAAGATAAGAGTGCTACCTTGCTTGGTTCTACTATGGTGCAGTTTATAAGATAGGGCCATAGTGTAATCAGTCAAGGTAAGAATGCTACCTTGCTTGGTTCCACTATGGTTTAGCTTATAAGAGAGAGCCATAATGCAATTGGCCAAGGCAAGACTGTTTCCTCTCAGGCTAAACGAAGTGTACAGCACATGATTGACAGTAAAAGCACGTATCTGGGCTCGGCCGTGTTTAGCGAGCCGGACGCTAATTATCATTTTAACAACAGATGTTATTTCCAAACAATCTCATTGGGCAGATGTTGTAGGTCAGAACATGTTGTCCACCAGGTAGGTAGGTAGGTAGGTATACACTACTATAGACCTACCTGGCGTTGTTACGAGAGCTTATATACATGCAAGTTTATCATAATCTTAATGAGACACAGGTAGTTTATCTCTATACAGTCAGTATGACAGTTTTAATAAGACACAGGTAGTTTATCTCCATGCAGTCAGTATGACAGTTTTAATAAGACACATGTAGTTTATCTCCATGCAGTCAGTATGACAGTTTTAATAAGACACAGGTAGTTTATCTTTATGCAGTCAGTATGACAGTTTTAATAAAACACATGTAGTTTATCTCCATGCAGTCAGTATGACAGTTTTAATAACACACAGGTAGTTTATCTCCATGCAGTCAGTATGACAGTTTTAATAAGACACATGTAGTTTATCTCCATGCAGTCAGTATGACAGTTTTAATAACACACAGGTAGTTTATCTCCATGCAGTCAGTATGACAGTTTTAATAAGACACATGTAGTTTATCTCCATGCAGTCAGTATGACAGTTTTAATAACACACATGTAGTTTATCTCCATGCAGTCAGTATGACAGTTTTAATAACACACATGTAGTTTATCTCCATGCAGTCAGTATGACAGTTTTAATAAGACACAGGTAGTTTATCTCCATGCAGTCAGTATGACAGTTTTAATAAGATACAGGTCAGGTAGTTTCCCTCCATGTAGTCAGTATGGTATGGCGCCATGTTAGTTTTAATAAGGCAGAAGTAGTTTCTCTCCGAGTACGTTTGTTGATCTCTCATCCCGCCCGTCAGAGGGAAGATTGCTCCTGTCTCAAAGGTCGCCCGTCAAACCCTGAAATGAACATTGTAATTAGGGACAATTACCCCTCACACCCCTTTACTCTAAACTGTGGGTGTGGCTCTAGTCAGACTGGCTTTCTAGAACTCATAGTGGAGGAGCTAATCAACTTGTTGATGTTGTTGTACTCATGTTCTGTCACCACCAAGTTGATGTTGATGTTGATGTTGCTGTACTTCATCCGTTCTTTTATCATCATCATGTTGATGTTGATGTACTTCACATGTTCTCATGTACCTACCATGTTGATGTTGATGTACTTCACCCGTTCTGTTATCATCATGTTGATGTTGATGTTTCAGGGAGGAGGAGGGTCGGGACCTGCTCGGGAAGCGAACCATGGACTTCAAGGTGAGCTACCTGGATGCGGGGCTCACTAACAGTTACTTCACGGACTCTGAGCAGCTCGTATCAGTGGGGTCCCCTAGCCCGGGGGCGGCACCCAGTGCACCCGCCCCCCAGCGAGTCAACAGGCGCTACAAGACGCAACTGCGGGACTTCCTGTCCACGTGTAGGTCCAAGCGCAAGCTCGCCGCCTCCCACCACACCAGCGCCGCCAGCCCTGCAGTGGCCTCGGCCGTGGTCCCCAGCGCCATGGACTACACTGACAGCAGCGCCGCGGCGGTAGTCGCCGCCTACTCCAACCTCAACACCATGTACACGAGTCCATATGGGACGGTCCAGCAGCCGGACAATGGCCTCACGTCCTACATGGGCCATTCGGCGGCCCAGTTCCACCCCCAGACGCTGTATCCCGCTGCCGCAGCGCTCGATAATCGTTTCCTGGCGTCCACGGAGAACCTGTTCCACCAATACCGGCCCTTAGGTGCCTACTACACGGACTACCACACCCCCACGACGCCGTACGTCGGGAATGGCTTCCTAGACATGTCGGGCCGCGCGCTGTACGACGCCGCCCCCACCTCTCACCACCACACCCACGCGCAGGGTAAACCTAGCTCTGGCCCTGAGGACAAACTTTACTCGTGCGCACAGCTTGTGGACGCCGCGGCTCCCGTCCCCAAGTACGCGGCGGTGGTGGAGGGTGGCGCGGCGCGGGGGTACAAGTGTCTCGATCCAATCTCACCCTACGCTGTCTCCCCCACGGGGGGTGCCATCATCATGACGTCATCACCGACGCTGATGTCCGGGGGTGGTGAGATGATGCCCAAAGCATCCGGTAGAAACAGCGTTAGCAAGCACTCGCCCGGTGGCGGCATGTCAGCGTCCAACTCGGCAGGATCGTCTCCCGCGAACGGTTTGGGGGCGGCGCCCAAACTGGAAGACATGAAGGGAGAGGTTCACCTGCTAGGCAGCCCAGTGCCGCCCCAATACTCGCCGACCGGTGCTGGGACGCCGACAGACACCCCGCGCCAAACCGTGTTGATGTGGGGCAGTGGCAGCACTGGCCCCAACCGCACCCCACCACCCCCCGAGACTGCGGCACCCGTGTCGACGAACGGCCCGTACCACGTGGTGGGGAAGAAGTACGGGGGCGTCGTGACGGATCCCCTCAAGTCCCTGGCGGAGATGAACTCCCTCCACCAGCACGAGCCGTGTAAATGGGCGCCCCAAGCAAAGAATGAGACGACGTCTCCGTCTCCTCCCCACCCCCACCCCTTGCCCCCGAGCTACGGCGAGTGCGGTGCGGCGAGCAGCGAGGTATGGCAGTACCACCATCACCAGTACTATTCCTACAGCACACCGTACCATCACCACGCACCCCAGTGAGTCTGAAGCCTTCATTTGACATCACTCGCTGCTTGGGGGGGTGCTTTCTGGGGGCTCTGTGTGCTTGCTGAGGTATCTGTATACTTGCTGAGGGCTCTGTGTACTTACGTGGGGCTCTGAGTACTTGCTGGGGGCTTTGTGTGCTTGCTGGGGGCTCTGTGTGCTTGCTGGGGGCTCTGTGTGCTTGCTGAGGTATCTGTATACTTGCTGAGGGCTCTGTGTACTTGCTGGGGGCTCTGTGTGCTTGATGAGGGCTCTGTGTGCTTGCTGAGGGCTCTGTGTACTTTCTGGGGGCACTGAGTACTTGCTGGGGGCTCTGTGTGCTTGCTGAGGTATCTGTATACTTGCTGAGGGCTCTGTGTACTTGCTGGGGGCTCTGTGTGCTTGCTGGGGGTTCTATGAACTTGCTGGGGGCTTTGTATGATTGCCGGGGGCTCTGAGTACTTGCTGGGGCTCTGTGTGCTTGCTGAGGGCTCTGTATACTTGCTGGGGGCACTGAGTACTTGCTGGGGGCTCTGTGTGCTTGCTGAGGGCTCTGTATACTTGCTGAGGGCTCTGTGTACTTGCTGGGGGCACTGAGTACTTTCTGGGTGCTTTGTGTGCTTTCTGGGTGCTTTGTATACTTACTGGGGCCTGTCTGTACTTACTGGGGTTCTGTGTACTTTCTGGGGGTTCTATGAACTTGCTGGGGGCTTTGTATGATTGCCGGGGGCTCTGAGTACTTGCTGGGGGCTTTGTCTGCTTATACCTTGTAGTCTTTATCCTGCCTGATTTATCTATTTAATAAAAGGGCTGCTATGCGCGTAGCCTACCGTTGAGCGATGTCTCTGTACTTAATTCAGTAATGAATTAATTAGAAGTCAACTGCAGTCGTGCCGTGTGAACAATGAGGTATCATGACGGCTACTAACAAAACAAGTAACTGAAAACTTGGGTGCTACTTGGTTAGTATCGCACGTCGTAGTTTTAATCAATATATTCCAAGTACAGATGTCTACTTCAGTGGTCTTGGGGTAGAGTTCTTGCCTCAGGACCCGATGTTCGTGAGTTCTAGCCCAGCAAAGGTCGACATATTTTTGTTGAGTGATAACAATCCGTAGCACAATTTCCTTCAAAGGATAAGTAAAGCCGTCGGTCCTTTGTCGATTGTGGCATGTAACAAGACCCTGGAAGGTATGTGAAAATACCTTACCCGCTAAAATTGGTAGAGCTTTTCGCACTAGTAGAAATTCTCGTGTGCTGATATAATCGGTCAGTGCCGTTTCACACGAGCGTTTCCTTGTCGCACGCGCGTGTGTCCTACCGTCACGTCAGGTCTACCGTGCGTTTGGTCAAGATACATGGGTCCACGTGGGTCAACGCGCGATCGGTCTAACGCGTGACGGTTTGGTTAAAACGCTCTTTCCTTGACGTTTTCTTGGCGGTTGGCGGTGGTGGCGGCGGCATTGCTCAACATCAAAGAAAGGGTAATAATGAAATAAGGCGACCTGTCGGTCTAGGGGTAAGGTATCATACTTCTGTGCTGAGGGTCCGGGGTTCAATCCTCGGTCCCGGCACAGATTTATCTGATTGCCAAACCCTTCCTTCACCTCTGACAAGACGTGTATTAATCACAACTTGTGAATGTGTGGAATGCCAAGCTTCCACCGTGGTTCGGATTCCACGTTAAACTATAGGTCCTACATTTCATCTCACAATCACCCTGCCATTACACATTAGCGTAAGTGCGTACAACCCGAACGGGTAGTAAGACGCGGTGATAATAGTAATAAGGAAACCTTTCATATGGACGGTTGCTAACGCGCGTTTTCAGTTGTAACTTTGCTCTCTTGGTGCAAGGTCATGTCTCTTGGTCATCACCCCAGTCCTTGGTGTCTGGAAGATGTAAAATGTCGGCTGTAGTAACAGCTGCCCTCATGTTGATATCACTTCTTGAAATTTCTGGACGTATGGTAATCAGTAGCTCGTCAAATGATGAGATGTACATTCGAAAATAATGGAAGAGTTTAGGTGTATGCTGCCTTAATTTATCAATTAGCAGGTGAAAGGCACCCTCAATCAATCGCACACTGTTTAGTGGGTGAACCCAAACAATGTTTATTTTTCTTTGTTGTATCCTCCGGTGTACACTAGCGAGCTACTGATGGCGCTGTGCTGGAGCTTCTAATATTTGTGTAGTTGGTGATTCCCTCTATACGTCACAAAACCGCGTGGTAGAAATAGTTCGTGTGGAAAGACTCAATAATCAAAACGCGGGATAGATCTGACATGCGTTGGTAAAGTCTGTTCACCGTAGGAATTGTTTACTGAAAGGCCTTTTTCCCTACCAGAAATATATTATATAGTAGGATATTGGTAGGAAAAAAGACCTTTCTTACCGTGAATGGAGTATATATACGCGCGACAAGGAAACGCTCATGTGAAACGGCCCTACACTAACATATTTATTGGTATTTCAAACAAACGATAGACGAAACTTCTGTGTTTCGAAAAAAAAGTGTTAGTACAGTGGCTTTAATTATTTACATTTTATAGATATTTTCGTAATTAGTTAAAATATGACTTTAAAAAAATATATCGGCCTAAGTCCTACATTAAAGCTTAAATGTATTCATACACAAATATTTTTCTGGAAGAAATTTGGTTTTTATTGGTAAAAGTGAGTCATTGACTATTTATTCCTTAAACAAAGATGAAATCAATGCCTATTTCGCTGATCATATATTGGTAGTGATCATATTTGTTTCAGTACATGTTAAGGTAATGAATTAAGTACAAACACATTGGACGTATGTGTGTGTGTGTGTGGACCAGCTTACAACCCAGAGTAGTAGTCTACTAATATCACACACTGTTAGTAATATTTTGCACGGAGAAGTTGGCATACAATGGTAGTGATATTTTGTGCGGGGAGGTTGGCATGAAGGGGTAGATATTTTGTACGGGGAGGTTGGCATGCAGTGGTAGTGATATTTTGTACGGGGAGGTTGGCATGAAGGGGTAGATATTTTGTACGGTGAAGTTGACATGCAGCAGTAGTGATATTTTGCACTGGGAGGTTGGCATGCAATGGTAGTGATATTTTTCACGGGGAGATTGGTAGTGGAAAAGTGAACATAAGTTAAACGCTAGAGCTTTAATACAAAGTGCATGTCATGTTTTTGGATGTTGTTTATTTGATCTCTCGCCTTTGGCCGAGCTTATGTCTAGCATTTGGTTATTTTATGACACAATTAACCTTGCAACTAGTCTTGTCTATATCATCGCAACATAATTAGAAGTTAGTCTTGGATCACGGGAACTAAGGTGGTACCTATTGACCAATATAAAGAGAATAGAAGGTAGCGCCAGATGAAGAAAGGTATCTGATTGGCTGATAGTG
The DNA here is from genome assembly GCA_033556935.1 of Timema podura. Taxonomy (NCBI): domain Eukaryota; kingdom Metazoa; phylum Arthropoda; class Insecta; order Phasmatodea; family Timematidae; genus Timema; species Timema podura. The sequence continues at coordinate 12,501,038 of JAVRXN010000004.1, read as the reverse complement.
TGACGTCACTCAGTAGCAATGCCAGCGCGTTACATACACAAAGCTATATGGAAGATAAACTAAGTTGATAAAAATCAGGAAACAATTTAGAACTTAAAAAAACTTAAATATTCTCACCAATGTCCAATTAACGTCATTATGCTTATCTGAAGAAAAAAAAGTGTGGTGTAACTGTCTTCGTATTAGCCTAAAATATAACTGCCGTGTACTGGTTGACGTAAGCAATTACATAATCAAATTCCTTCCAGTGGCGCTATCTTTCTATTCTCTTTACATTGGTAGTAAAAGTGTTTAATAGAACATTTTACAAAATAAAAATTCGATAGAAAAATGAAATAAAAAGTGCTTAGAGACACGAATGAATGGCCCACGAACTTTCGGGTTCCTTAAGGCCAGGTAGTTTAGTTATATTTAAAAGTTTTAGCTCTTAATATAAAAGAGCTGACGATTTTTATACTTTTGTAAATAGGGCCGGTCCATTAGACGAACCTATGTGGGCGCAAAGGTCCTAGGATCGTATTCCAACAATAAAATATTTTTTAATTTAAAAATTATTATTTATATTAATAAGCAAATACCTAAAATTTTAAATATTTTATCTGATACTAAGATCATATTTTTTTTACTAAAAAAGATTGACTAACAAAATAATAATTTTTATGGTTTTATGACATTCGACGCCGCTTTGTCGGTGAATCACGTTGATATTTAATAAAACAGCTTCTGAAAATGTTAATAGAAACGGAAGGGATGAAGGGTTAAATATGTCTGTACACATTGATAAAATTGTGAAAGGGAAGCAGGGGGGGTAGTCTCCAATTAATTCTGATTTATTAATCTCTTTTTTTTTCTGTCCCGTAATTTTTCACTCTATTATTATTATTATTATTATTATTATTATTATTATTATTATTATTATTATTATTATTATTATTATTATTATTATTATTATTTTGTATGACGCAGGGAGTGCGGTGTAAAAATATAACCGGGGAGTATATTTTAATTCTCGCCTGCTTCTACAATATCCTTCCTCATGGGACTGCTAATTGCGTGGTGCGTTTCCAAATAGACGTGTATAATATCTCTAAGTTGTTTGTCTCGAGCAAGACCGGTTTGAAACTTACTCACGCTCGACTTTGGCGGTATCTGATCCTTCCTATTCTAAGGTCTACATCTAGATTTTTTTTTATGTTTTACGCTTTTCAGACAAACTTATGACTGCGCAGACTTCATAGCAGCTTAGTGGGCTGAAAAGGCAATTTGAAATACTTTCCATAACTTTTGGTAATTTCGCTCGCTCGATAAAAATCGACATAAGGAAATGAAAATAGTCCCTGTTGACGTCAAGAGGTGGCAGCACCGCTCAAATCGACCAGTCATTAGATCAGGAGGTGATGCAGAGACACCTAATTTTTTGTCTTTAGCGTTCGCGACATTTAGTTGAAAACACACATTTACCATTAATAAAACATTATTATCTAGGCTTATTAAGACAAGAGTTATTTGTGGCACGCAGTTAGTATCAATAACTCCACTTGCTGTCTTATCAAATTTGGAGATATTTCAAATTGTACCTTTAAGGTCATTTGACATTAAAAATTACTAAGATTTTTTGAGTCTATAACATTTTTGATATACGTATATGTATATGGTATTTACACACACCTTAAAATTAAAAATGATGTTCTTTATCACCTTTAGTCTGCTTGTACACTAAAAATTATTTTTCTTTAACTTATTATAAATATTTCATTGTGTACACCTCATGGTACATGTCTACTGTCTAGTTATACCAAATTTCTGTCGCATACATAAATTAATTTAGCTTAACAATGGCCCACGAAAAACATAAAATATCAAGCTTGACCCCCTTATAACCCGTGAATCATAATTATTTGAAATCATTGAATCACTATTTATAGCTTGTAACTATACACTTGCTAAAATTGTGCAGTATTTTTTTAAACCGTCGAATGACCTTAAGACTGAATGGAAAATGATTAATTCAGAAGCAGGCATAAGCATGGCAATGGATGGTATAGTATGATTTTGGTAGGAAGAACAATAAAAGTTAGTTACTAAAATTACTTAAACAATGTAATATATTCATACATAAAGTCATGTCATCTGCAGATGTTACTTTTGTTAGACATTATCAATACCTATCAATAACACAAATAATATAAGAAAATGTTATCATTGTTGGCCGCAAAGAAATATGTTTTGATTGTCTCTACAGTTCTTCCAACCAAAATCAGATGTACATGGAAAACTATGTTGCTAAATGAACCTCCTGATGTAACATTGTTGATAATCCTGTGTGGTGTTGTTGACTTAGGCCGGTATGTGTGTGTGTGTGGGTTTCAGCAGCACACCTGCCACAGACAGCGGCTACCCTCAGCTAAACAGGACGGGAGTCCTTTGCTGTCCATCTCTGAGGTGACCAACACACTGCTCGACCACCACGACTAGCGGTGTGTTCACAACACACTCCACCAATACTGGTATTAACGGTGAGTTCACACCTACCGGAGGCTATTGTCGCAGTATCTGTTGATTGTGACATCACCTAGAAGGGTGAACACAAGTCAATTTTTTTTAAACACTTCCTAGCATCAACTATTACTGGCCATTATCACCCCTAACCAGTTGACTGAATGGTACCTTTTAACAAGATATGTGTGTATTTTAATGATTGTTATTACCTTTGAGAACTAAAATGTAACTTGTATGTAAACTTATTGAAACTTATTTTGGATTCTATAGTTGAAGTGTCTTTTGGAGAAATTATTATTCTTCAACACCTAAGGAGATCAAGGGTCTATTTTGAATGCAGAAAGACTGTATTTAGAATAGATTGTTTTTGATGATTTATCAATATCGCTTTATTGAATTCGTTTAGTTCAATTCCTCTCATATTTAAAAAGGTTAGATTTTACCAAAGTTGTAGAAGCTCGCGCTAGTGGAAGATTTATTAAAGATTATAAATCTAAGTTAATCAGGTAATTTATTCTTATTTTCTTCATGTTATCTTTTGTAGGTTGGCCTCCCTGAGTAGTCTCGCCTAGTGGAGCGGCATTTCCGGTTCCGAGGTCACGCCATCTTGAGAACAAAATCAAAAACAATTTTTTTTTCAAAAATAAATTATATTGCTATTACTTAGTAATTGTAAAGAAAGAACTATAATAATTATTCCTATTGTGTGTGTGTCCGTTTCTTCTTTTATTTCCGTTGTAAACTAATTTGTAGATCTTTTTATTAACTATATTTACCTAGAATATTTCGTGTTTTCTGTGATACGTCATGTCGAGTAGAGCTATAACCATTTTGTATAATATTATATTATAATTATTATTGGCGACAGCTAAACGGAATCTCGTGTATTAGATTGTCAACGATGGTGTTTCTCGTCATTTAAACTTCTATATTTTCATTGTTAGTAAGGAAAGAAGTATCCCCAGGGATAAGTGAATCCTCTAAAGGTGAATTGGTAAATGTTTCTTGCTGGGTATGTGACCCGTGGAAGAAAGCAGATGCATAGAGGTCAGAAAACACAAATCTATCTATCGCAATCCGCTAGTTTATTTTATTGCCACAAGCAATGGGACTTCCGTGTGCTTTAATTTGGTTTTTATTTGATTAAAAGTTTATTTACAAGATATCCACGTTTTAAAAATTTTCATAATATATTTATGTTGTGTTCTAATAATTTATTTTAAAATGGAAAATTTTATGTTGAAAATAAGGATATAGTATGTTAGTTTTTTTAAGTAAAGTAAATATCCCACAAACATTGTTTTAATGACTATAATGATCTTTGTTGCCTGCGGTTTATTTTCTATTGCCAAACTTAGGCCTTGAAATCATGTTTACATTACTTCATCAATGTGTTAAGTTTCATTCGGTTTTATAGTCAATGATCGTAAAAACTGTATGGTCCATGCACAAAAAAGGTTGGCCTTTTTGTAAGGACAACTTTTGATTTATGGACCAGTACATAATTTGGAAACATTTAATTTATCTTGGATCTCAACAATTTGAAAACAAAAAAGGATAGTAACTTTTATTGGGTTAGTGTTTATCAGCTGAGAAAAATGTAGACCATCAAAGGGGAACTGAAAAGAATTATTTATTGAATATGACATTATTTCAAATTATAATAAATGTGTTTATTATATAACTAATAAAAATGTCCTTCTCACAAATAAGACAGTTATTTTGATTGAAGTTTCTTGCTTGTGTCATCAAAATGCTTGTTCCATTTCTCCGTATCTCGTTCCAAGGTTCATATATGAGATTAAGAGCTGATATGATGATGTACAGTACATAGTTCTCTTAGCGATCCTAGTTAATTCCAAGTCTCAATCCAAACTAACTTATGTCACTCTCTTGTCTCGCTACTTATTAAGAGCCTACTGAGCATGTAACAAATGTTTGTATTCAAGCATTCACTTGTAATGAATGATACCTTAATTATGAAGCTTTCTTAATTCGTGTGACTTTTATTTTTTACCTGACCCTACTCATCCATTCCGCCTCCTTGAAGATATTTCATCAAAAATGGCCGCAAGTCGAAGATTGTAATTGAATCTGGTGAACTGTTCCTTCCCACTTAGTTCCATATAAGTAACTACACACAGTGCTGCTAACGCGTATAGTTCCAATGGCCACCGCTAGGAGAGAACAGTAGCAACACAAGTCTGTTTAGTAGTCATCCTGGCAATCATAGAGTATTGCTACAAGTGTATAGTACCAATATCTACCATTAGAAGATAAGAGTAGCAGGAGAGAACAGTAGCAACACAAGTTGGTTTAGTAATCCTCTTGGCAATCACAGAGCATTGCTACAAGTGCATAGTTCTGAGGACTACCACTAGAAGATAACAGTAGCAACACAAGTTTGTTTAGTAGTCATCCTGGCAATCATAGAGTATTGCTACAAGTGTATAGTACCAATAACTACCATTAGAAGATAAGAGTAGCAGGAGAGAACAGTAGCAACACAAGTTGGTTTAGTAATCCTCTTGGCAATCACAGAGCATTGCTACAAGTGCATAGTTCTGAGGACTACCACTAGGAGAGAACAGTAGCAACACAAGTCTGTTTAGTAGTCATCCTGGCAAACACAGAGCATTACTACGAGTGTATAGTACCGAGAACCACCACTAGGAGAGAAAAGTCACAACACAATTCACCGAGACAGTACTTTCCTCAAGCATAACAATGAATTGTTTGACGCTACACACGAAATTTAATTCCACTGAGTAAAATTCTCATGTTTTTGCAAGGGATGGATGACTATACATTACAATAGCCGTTTTAACTGTCAAAAATATATTCTAGAAAATGAGAATAAGATGGCCAGATAATTTAGAAAAGTAATATTGTAATTAATTAAAACAAAACTTGGCACTCCCAAACTTAAATGATAAAGACGTCTGATGTCAATAAAATTTGCCAATTTTTTGGTTCTGCCACCACTAGTTATGCCTTTATTTAATAAGTGCTCAATGTAAATTTTCAGACTTGGAAGGAGGACGCGCTATGTATGTTTCTAAATATTAAATAAATTTAAAGCGCTTAATGTAGGCCTATTTAATCCCTACCCTTAATTACAATAAAAACTAACTCTAGATAGCTTCTAGAGGCATTTAATGTTCGTAGTTTTTCTTTGGCTGAGGCTGTTGTGGGGGAGGAGGGGCGGTTGAAATTTTGGGCTGGCTACGGCATTGATCATATAAATGCGACTAAGATGTCTCAAAAGAGAATCAACGCGCCCAGTGGGTATTTTGTAAGTTACGCTAGCAGCGCCACCCGCCTCAGCACAAGATTTGATATAGCAAACGAAGTGACCAAGCAACTGTCAAGTGTTGAGTAACCAAAATGTACGTTGACACGGTACGAATGTGCCGGAACAAATCAAACTCTTTTCTAGCAGACTCGGATCAGAGTTCTGTCGACAAGATTGTTTTACTCGCATGCTTTTAGTATGGATAAAAATGGCGGGAAATGTGTTTTTGCTAGTGTTGTTATTGTTGCTGAAATGCTTATAGAAGAGTTGTTATTTGTTAAGGGGGCTGCCTCGGTAAGCGAGAAATTGTTCAGCTCTAGCGCAATATTTAATTCTACACTGCGTTATTTCAAAATATGACTTACGTCAAAATAAAGTTGAAAGATTCCAACAGGGCTCTTTTTCTTTTAGAAACAAATATATAAAATGTGTGTGTTTAAAATAAGTAGCATATTTTAAGGTTATTGAAATATTGTGTACCAGCTGCCTGAGAATTCATGAAAAAGGTTAGTTCAAATTTTTAGATATTCTGTTTTTAGATATTTCTTGGGCTTCAAATTAAAAAAGTTGTAACAAATAACTGGGTTTAAAGACATTATTACCGCAATTTAAAAGTAGGGAATGCCATTCGGCCTAAAGACATGCGTTTTAATATTTAATTTATAAACGTTTCATTTTGTTTATTTAATTCGAGACACCAAGACAAACATTCACAGACATATGGAAGAACAATATTTACCTGGAAACGTAAGAGTTTTCAACGAGAAGTTGTTATTTTACCGGCCATATTGCGAAACGCGCAATGGTTTTAAAGAAATTGTAAGTTGTCGTAGGAGCTATTGCCATCTTACGGCAAGAGAGAGAACTCTGCAGCCAAAGTTATTTCAAAAGTTGAATTACCGCGGGATTTAAATATTCATACGTACCTCATACCTCAAGGCTCGATGTCCAGCCTGGGCAAATTGGTTCACCATTTCCCTCTAAATTTACAAGATATCTTCAAATTAATTAACCAGGTATATGTTCTATATAGATTTCAAGCTATCACAAAATGAAACTGGCATTTTCGATTTTTGCCTTTCTAATCATCATTCACTACCGACGTATTTTGAACAATTAAATATGATTTTCCAACCTACAAACACCTTTTCTTTCATCGAAGATATAAATTGTTAAATTTCGGACTTAACACTTTTTTTCAAGAAATCTATTATTTGGACTTGAGCCACAAGCATAAGTCATCTCCATAATTATTGAGTCCTTTTATGCACCACGTTCGTGTCACCGTACGATCGACGACATGGTGACGCCGCGTTATAAAATATATCGCGGCGTTCTGAAAGTTGTCGCTGCGTTCTAAAAACCGTTCCCTTTGGCCGATAGGCCCTGTGATGCCAGTCGTAAACATTCTCTAATGATGGATCGTCTATCCGATAAACGGAGCTAGACATATAGAAGACGCGTTTAACTCCCTGTTTGTGAAATTAAGGGAGGATGAGAAGAAGTTTTTCAATACTTGAGAATGTATATTAAATCATTGGATGAACTTGCGTCAAAATTTAAGAGAACCATAGTATATAAATACGTTAAAGTAGATTTAGTAATGTTTCTATATTTAAGATAGCTAATAAGATTTGTTTTATAAAAATTAAACTATATAAGGAGGGGTATTTATTATTGAAACAAGATGTACAGTGTTGATGAAACGAAGTTAGCCGCCCTTTTGTTTTTTCCAACCGGTGACATGAAACACCGCGTTTGCATGAATGGTATGGTTTTTTTTTTTTTTTTGCATATAACCTAGTGCACTTTCAAGACGTTGGGGGTCTGGCATTCTCTAGACCACGACGACATGTTTTTCAGAACGTGGCACTAAATTTTACTGCCGCGTTTGAATAAAATGAACCAATGCTCCTTGTGTATTTATAGAACGCGGCGTCATCATGGGAAATGCGGCGACACGAACACAGTGCATAAATGAACTCTTTAGAGACAATTTTATATTATTAAGCCACATTATATATATATATATACATTATGGTATATATAATACATGGTATACATTATATATGGTATATTATATATACCATATATAATATATTATATATATACACATATAATATATTATATATATATTTATATTTTTCTCCACAAAGTTATTCTGTATTTATTTCATTTTAATTTATCTACTATCATAATTGCTCTGGGATTCTCTTTTATTTTTTTATTTTCATGTTTATTAACTAGTTTTTTCCTTCATTGAACATGAAAAGTACTTTACCGCCCGGTTTGTGTCAACAAATGGCTTCATTATTGGGTTATAAAGCGAGTAAATCCATGCAGAGTGCATTAGCATTTATTGTTCTTGGAATCAACAGAGCGTAAGATCCATAAACACTCAGATTTCTCACGTAAACAGTAACTTGACAGTTTTTATCTTTTTAACCGCTTACATTTCTATTTGAATTTGGGACCTTTCTATAATTCTCAATTACTTTAAAAAGTAAACAGAAAGTTATAACTTCAGCAAGCATTCCGACCCCACCCGAAACATGCTACAGCTCTGAATGGGGTCACGACCCTCAGGTTGGAAATCATTGCTATATGTAAAACCATGACCCCTATAATAGCGAGTAAGGGACGTATCTGTAAATAATATGACACCATGAGCCCACGAGTAAAAGACGTATATATTTATAAAACAACTAGGGATTGTATTTGAGCGGCCATCTAATTTTATCACAGCAAACAATTTAAGTACTTCTCCATGTATGGTGAAGTAAAGAATTTGTGGAAACATTCTTTCCTATCAAACTTAAAAAAAAACTACTATAATAGTTACCAATTAATTTTCAGAAAGATGAGGCTGAACAATGACTGTGATCTTAGTGTCAAAATACGATGCTAGGTAGCACTACAATATGGATTTAGGGCACACCTCAGCTACTACATCTATTAGCCAAACTGAAAACTAAATACTGGTGCAACTTGCTACTCTCTAGGTCACAGACAAGGTTATGTTCTCACGACTCGCCATTGATCTCTATAATATAACTGGATGGACATACACATGCACATTCCAAGGACAAAGGCGTGACGCTCAAGTGTATCGTCTGCTACACTGAGGGAGGGACAGATTTAACGGTTTCTTTAAATGTTCTTATGCAAAAAATGTCTCTGATGAATAAAAGTGTTATTGTTTGAAAATAATGAAGTATTATACCACACTTTCCTGAAGAAACATTTACATTAAAGGATATACAATCCAGTTTTTCAGGTAATACTGTACAAATACGAATAAAACCTTAGATATTTCAATTTTTATATAATTGTCATCAATGCTGTTTACAGTCTGCCAGGACTACACTTATATTTAAAGTTGGTTATTAGCTTGTATATTGGTTTCATAAACAATATTATATTGAAAGTTCGATAAATATAATGAACAAGGTATCTTAAAACTTGATTACATTGATTACATTTGTTTGAATGACAAACTTTGTATAGTTGCTATATATTCAAACTATCACTTAGGTTATAAGCTTGTGGAAAGTATTATTATAATACTTGTTTTTTTTAAGTTGACTCATATCTTTCAGAAACCATATTATGTTGAAATTTCGATAACTATAATGAAACAAGTTAGCTAAAAACTGTATTACATTTGTTTGAATGACATACTTTGTGTAAAAGTCTTACGTTCAAATAATAATTTAAGTTTTTGGCTTGTAGGAAGTACAGTATCTACTAAACCCTGATTTTAGTAATAATCCCAATCTGTAAAGCCTTATATCGTACCAGAATACTATCATATATATAATATTTTGATAGGATTGACGGCAATTTAGAACGGAAGTAGAAATTTCCTTCTGGAAGGTCTTTTATGCTAACTAAATACAACTATAGGGTAGGATTCTGATACGAGATAAAGCCTTACAAGCGAGCCTCCTTCAAAAATAATCGTATATATATTAGGCTACATCAACTTATTTAAAGAAAAAAGAACCAGTTTTGAACTTTTATATGCTCTTCAAAGCTTTAACTAACATAATTATTTAATTTAACCATTCACACATTGATGTATCTGATATATTCAATCAAATTAATGAATGATGTCAAATTGCCACATTGCCTTGTATGGGTGTAGGAGAGAAAGAGATACCCGAAGGTTTTCATTTTTCTTACACAATGGTATGCAGACGACCGCTCGAAAATTTCAGCCACAGATGGCCATCCAGTTATATTATAGAGATCAATGCGACTCGCACACAGCAGATAATTTAATTTCATAACATACCATAGTTATCACCATTGATCTCTATAGTATAACTGGATGGACATACACAAGCACATTCCAAGGACAAAAGCGTGACGCTCAAGTGTATCGTCTGCTACACTGAGGGGGGGAAAGATTTAACGGTTTCTTTAAATGTTCTTATGCGAAAACATGTCTCTGATGAATAAAAGTGTTATTGTTTGAAAATAGTGAAGTATTATACCATACTTTCCTGAAGAAACATTTACATTAAAGGATATACAATCCAGTTTTATAGGTAATACTGTACAAATACGAATAAAACCTTAGATATTTCAATTTTTATGTAGTTATCATCAATGTTGTTTACAGTCTGCCACGACAACACTTATATTTAAAGTTGGTTATTAGCGTGTATATTGGTTTCAGAAACCATCTTTTATTGAAAGTTCGATAAATATAATGAACAAGGTATCTTAAAAATTGATTACATTTGTTTGAATGACAAACTTTGAATAGTTGCCATGCATTCAAACTATCACTTAGGTTATAGGCTTGTGGAAAGTATTATTGTAATAATACCTGTTTTTTTAAGTTGGCTCATATCTTTCAGAAACCATATTATGTTGACATTTCGATAACTATAATGAAACAAGTTAGCTAAAAACTGTATTACATTTGTTTGAATGACACACTTTGTGTAGAAGTCATACGTTCAAATGATAATTTAGGTTATTGCCTTGTAGGAAGTACAGTATCTTATAAACCCGGATTTTAGTAATAATTCCAATCTGTAAGGCTTTATTTCGTACCAGAATACTATCATATATATAATATTTTGGTAGGATGAACGGCAATTTAGAACAGAAGTAGAAATTTCCTTCTGGAAGGTCTTTTATCCTAACTAGACACAAATATAGGGTAGGATTCTGGTACGAGATAAAGCCTTAAAAGTAAGCTTCCTTCAAAAATCATCGTACATCTTAGGCTACATCAACTTATTTAAAGGAAAAACTAACCTGTTTTGAACTTTTATATGCTCTTCAAAGCTTTAACTAACATATTTATTTAATTTAACCACTCTCACATTGATGTATCTCATATAATCAATCAAATTAATGAACGATGTCAAAATGCCACATTGCCTTGTATGGGTGAAAGAGAGAAAGAGATACCCGAAAGTTTCTTTCTCTCTTACCCAATGGTATGCAGACGACCGCTCGAAAATTTCAGCCACAGATGTCCATCCAGTTATAGTATAGAGATCAATGGTTATCACACACTTTATAAAATGATGTTATAGTTTCTACTGTTCAAGCTAAATAATGAATATTTAGCACTACATATTATGTTTTTAAAGAATGTATATTTACAATAACAGACCAAGTTTTCCTTAGCTTAATTATCTAGGAAATATAATTCCGTTTGAGGAAAGTTAGTTTCTATCATCTTACTAATATTATAAATGCGAAAGTTTGTGTGTTTGGATGTTTGTTACTCAATGACGCCAAAACTGCTGAACGGATTCGAATGAAATTTGGTACGTTGGTAAAGTTTATAGTATGTCCTGGAATAACATATAGGACTATTCCCAACCTTTTATTTTACATTAATTTTACAATACTAATTTTTAAACTTTTCGTATATAAGAGATATATTGTGATTTTAATTTTACGAGTATATATGAATGTGATTATAATTAAAATGTTAAATTAAAGATAGCATAATACGAAAATATTATTTACAGCTAGAGCTGAGAAAAACGCATAGATATTTGAAAAGAAAAAGTTTGATTTATGAACAAAACAGTTTAGTTAAAAATTAAAAGATTTTTATCAATTATTGCGGACGAAGCCGTGACGGTTAAAAGCTAGTATATAATAATAACCATTTTATATACTGTAAACATATTTCCCCCTTCATTAATAATGATAATATTAAGTAATTCGTAATTATCACACACTATAATATAGAATGTTCTAGTTTCTACTCTTTAAGCTGGATAATGAACATTTATAATGGCATATTATTTAAATTTAAACAACCATTTTTTTGCTGGACAACATTGTTTCTTGAAAGACTCTAATACTCAAGCTGCAGCTACTGACCCAATAATAAAAATTCAAAATACTATTGGCAAGGGAACTTGGGAATGGATTTGTTTATTGACATGACCAAGGCTTTTGATACAGTTGATCACATGATATTGATTGATAAATTGAAGTGTATTCAAGTAAAAAAGTCACCGTTTAAATGGTTCAAAAATTACTTAAGTTATAGATACCAAAGAGTTCTGATAAAAAACGAGCAAGGCTCAAAATTCTATAGTGACTATAAACAAATAATGTGTGGCTTTCCTCAAGATTCAATCCTTGGACCCATTCTTTTCTTAGTTTATATAAATGATTTACACAAAAGTAATTTGAATGGACACATTAAGCTTTTTGCAGATGACACTTGCTTATATTATAAGAACATTAATTAATTAAAAAACTTATCCTATTCTCTAAATCTAGCCACAAAAATAATAAAAAAAAATCATGGAAAATGAGATACTGGAATTGGTAGACTCTATTACTTATCTGTGCTTATCTGTGCTTGTAGCTATTGACAAGCATCTCTTATGTGACAGTCACATAATTAATATAACAAATAGAACTAATTCCTAAAGTTCAAAGTCAATTATCTCAAAATTTTCAGAAGATCCAGGTTCCACGACTATGTAGGGTTGTTGTAGGTACCTAGTACTACAATCCCCACCAAGTGTGCTCGTGCCGCAATTTCAAATATAGAAACTGCGGCACCTTAAACTTGGCGATTTTATGTTGGCTAGTTGCATGTCCGATGAAAGTTCAAAGTCAATATCTCAAAATTTCCAGAAGATCCAGGTTCCAAGACTATGTAGGGTTGTTGTAGGTAACTAGTAATACAATCCCACCAAGTGTGCTCGTGCCTCAATTTCAAATATAGAAACTGTGGCACCTTAAACTTGGCGATTTTAGAGGGCTAGATGCATGTCTGATGTATGTTCAAAGTCAATTATCTCAAAATTTTCAGAACAACCAGGTTCCACGGCTATGTAGGATTGTTGTAGGTACCTAGTAATACAATCCCCACCAAGTGTGCTCGTGCCTCTTGGAGTCGATTTTAATTTGAGGCTATATTTTTAAAAAAATATTTTTTTTTAAGTTTTCCTTAGGAACATCCTTTTCGGGCCGCATATTAAAATATTGTTCCAATTTGTATGATAATTTCTACTAATCATGTGTTTTAAACACATTTATTAATTATTTACTTATTTTTAATATGGTTATATCTGGTTATTATTTCTTCAGTTGTCACCCTGTGCATATCCTTTTTTCCACCAGAATAAACGTTTATGAGGTTGTTGAAAACTTCAGTCCACTGATTTAATATCTTAAAATAATGGCGGTGACATCTAGAAGAGAAAGATATAATCTGTTCAATGGTATGGTATGCTTAATTCAAGCTCTAAAAGGAAAATTCACAATGATTGATCTAAGAAACGAATCCACTGTGACTGGGAAGATAGATGAAGTTGATGGGTAAGATTTCGTAAATTTATTCTACTATTTTAAACATTTAGACATAAGATGTGAAATAGGTCTATGAATTGATTCAATTGAGGCATAGTTAGATTTTAATTTCAATGAAAAAATGTCATGTTGTAGTTTTAATCAGAACTTTAGAAGATTGATGTTATATTTTTAATTAGAACTTTAAAAGATGGATGTTGTATCTTTAATTAGAATTTTAGAAAGAGGATGATTTTCTCAAGCTGCATATATAAAAGAACTTAGGTCTCTATCTATTTTAGGGTCTGATGTATTAGACTATTCTAAGAGTCGTTAAAATGTATTAGTGATCAGGGGTGCTATAGTCCATACGTTCAGAGGAGACCCATTAGGTGTCCAGACAGGCAAGATAAATATAATGGCTCCCTCAGCAACATTCTTGCATCTGTGAGTCATACTAAGGTAAAATACATCACAGAAAATTTACACTGCATTTAAGCATTTCTAATTTAAAGATTTCCTTCCTAGCCTAGCCCTCAAGTTATTGACTCTGAATTGCTAGGTGATGCTACCTACCCATCATTTGTCTCATTTTCGTTTGGTTAGCAAAAAAAAAAAAAAAGACACATCTGCAAACACATAAATATGGTGAATAAAATTTAAAACAAAAAATTTGAAAATTAAATAAGAAAAATACTCGCCCACCCAATTGATCTTTCAGCTATAAATTGTTTAGTACGGCCTTGAAAGCTGAAACTAGAGATTTCTCGTGAAACCATAATAGGCTTAATATAATAACTAGACATATCACTAGGTCTACATGTACTTTCTAAAAAAAAATCTTTTTATTAATGACTTTGTTCTAAATCACAAGGTACAACTTAAGTTAAAACACAAAGTAAATTTTAGTCTTCACAAAAATGCATAAACGACTGCACATTTCCACTAAATTTAACATTCCTTTCATGTATAAGTACGGTATCCTAAATTTTTAATTACCTATTATAGATAAAATAAACTACCAGTACATCCTACTAAATTAACTTTTTTAAATAATTGATTGTGGGTGGTACAAATAAAATGATACAGTATCATAGCTGTTTTAGTGTGCAGGATCATGGATCATCGCGCTCAAGATCATGGGAAAGTTACACATCATGTCATTATATATAGATTCCAAAAGTGATTTGGACGATTTGTTGTCGGAGTTTTGTTTGGATGTATGGTGCCTGATATTTATTAAAAGTTTTCTAAATGTATCAATCTTGGTGTCATTCGATTCTTTGTATTCTTGTGTGTGCAACAAAGTGGATAAAATGTCAATAAATAACCATAACAAAGAAAAGGAGCCTAAAATGGGACATGATAAAGCGTACTATCACCAATTGTTATTTGGAAGTTGGTCCCTACACACATTTGACTTTCTCCTTAAACTGTGTGTGTGTGTGTGTGTGTGTGTGTGTGGGTGGTCGTGCATGGTGCATGTGTGAAGCACAACTTTCGATGCAGCCATCATAGATATATATACACCTATATCAGTATCATAAACATATTCAAGTTTAAATTACATTTCTTGACATACATTTAGAATACCTTCATAGGTAACAGTACAGAAAAATGTTTTTTTAAATAAATAGGCTATTTGTTAAGATTCTTATTTTCAAATTGATAATAAGTCGGCTCCACGTTCAAAGTTGAATGTCAGGACAAAGCTACAATAGCTTGTCAAGTTTGTGATAGTACCGTCGGTTGGTAAATCTTCTCGGTGACATCTCGTGAGTGTGAACACCTGATACACTATTTTCTCACAGTTCAAAAATCATCTTTAAGGCGATGCACTAGTAATGAAATAGTCCCACTGGTGTCTGCTAAGATTCAACAAAATCCTCAGGCATCCCATCAGACGATAGTGACCTCAGCAGCGCATTGATTGTTTGCAAAGGGGAAAAATCCCCTTCCCTCTCATGGGTTTGGAATACCGACACATTTCAAAATATTCATTCACAAGATTCTTCAAACCAACAAGGAGAGACAGAACTGAACCTCATAAAATAAATGTTGTACCGGTAAGTTGAAATTACATGAGTGGCGCTAAATAAAGATTGTCTATCTTAAGGCCACATTGAACTACAAACGCAGAGGCTTTTAATATCAGTTAAGTTTACTCCTTTTAAAGCGACTCCCTTGCTAACTGTATTACATCCATCTTAATCTGTCACTCAGATCTTCAGTGGAGAGCTCTAGATTCTGACATTCTTCTGTTCTGTTTGTATTGCATTATCATGTTGTGCTAGATAACATCTTATCAGGAGCACATGGTTTGAAGAGGTTGTACTCCAGACTCCTGTTCACGGTATTGGAGTGCTTTACCTCGGTTCAGTAACAATCAAGTTTGGATGAGGTTGTCCATTTTATCAGGAATATGTAAACATTGTCTGTTTGGAGGTGATACAACTTTATATTCTCATGACACAGACCTGTTTGTTTGGAACTGCCATAGAACATTATTAACCTACTTTAGAACGAATAACATCTAAATCCTGGAAAACTGATTTTGGCTACAAACAAGTATGACAGTTGAACAGTATTCAAGGTCAGGGCTAGAGAGAGCCAGGGAGAACATATTGACTCTATAATCTTACACTCTCTCATTTATTACAGGTTCATGAATGTCACCATGACGACAGTCATTTTCACAGACGCAAGAGGGGACCATTATCCATTTGAATCATTTTATGTGCAAGCCCGCAACATACGCTACGTTCACATCCCGGATGAGGTACGTGCACATTGAAAATACTTCTCGATATCACTTCAACATATCGTCAGCGCCACCTGACTGAAACTGGTCGCATTGTAACTCACACCAAAAAGAGATAAACGCTCAAATACTTTAAGTCTTCCTTATGATAATCCCAGGGGGATCATTTGCGAGCATGACAGGATTATTTCATTTTAACTTAAGTCTTGTGACCTGAAATATTTCTAAACGTTAAACGATGGCGAGCTGTTGTGATTCACGGCAGCTGTTAGAACTCTGCTCGACACTTGACGACAGAAGTAGCTCTGCCTTACAAGTGAAGATCAACAACTACCTCCAAGAACGCACCGGTTCAGCCCTTGTTTTCTTGGTGCTCCTTCTTCATGAGAGTGACGAAGCTATCGTCCAAACTGTTGGGGCAAAACCCCTTGAAAGAGAGCTCCGGTTCCCTACTGAGAACAGCATATTTGACAAGACTGTCAATGACTACTCTGGTGTCATTAATGATGTTACTCAGCTAAATTCAGATTTGCTGGATGTACTCAGATCGATTGTTATGGATCAAACACCTGGTAGGTTTCTCTGTGTACCCATACGTGATCAGACAAGTGATTTCCCTCCATTGTTTGTGTGTGTGATGAACTCTAGTGGGGTGGAGGAGGATGTGTCTGCCTCTTGTCTACTAATACAGGATTGTTTTCGTTACACTCTCGGCAGTGTTCGCAACACCTTTCTGTACGAGGAGGAGCGTCGGGTGAAGACTCAATGCCAGTCGTTATTGTCCGTCGCAAGGAACCTCTTCTCCCACCTGGATGATGTCTCCGATCTTCTGCAGGAAATCATGGCCGAGGCTCGGAACCTCACCAAGGCCGAGAGATGCTCTTTGTTTCTCCTGGATCCGAACCACCGGGAGCTAGTTGCCAAAGTGTTTGATGGGGACTCTTCAGATGAAGAGGTACGTATCGGAGTGAACACGGGCATCGCAGGCCATGTAGCGACTACTGGGGAGCTGCTCAACATCAGAGACGCCTACAAACATCCACTGTTCTATAAAGGGATGGATGAAGTAACCGGGTTCCGAACCAAGAGCATCTTATGCTTCCCTATTCGTGATGAGTGCGGTGGGATAGTGGGCGTGGCTCAGCTGTGCAACAAGTTGGCAAGAGGCGGACACTTCACGCAGATGGATGAAGAGGCTGCAATGGCGCTAAGCGTCTACTGCGGGATCTGCATCGCCCACAGTCTGGCATATGGGCGGGTCCGAGATGCGCAAGCACGTAGTCGTATATCCAATGAACTGCTCATGTACCACATGAAGGTGGCCAATGTGGAGCTGAAGGGCCTGATGGAGTCGGCTGAACTCGCGGACCTAGAGGGCTTTAACGAGTTCGCTTTCTCTCCTCGGGTCATTCTCGAAGCAGACACCCCGAGACATGTCTATAAGATGTTCCACAACCTTGGGCTGATACACAAGTTTCGCATCAACAAAGAGACTCTGGCGAGGTTTATCTTGTTTGTGAAGAAAGGCTACCGGGATGTTTCTTACCACAACTGGATGCACGCTTTCTCAGTGACTCACTTCGCATACCTCTTGCTACGCAACTTACATCTCTGTGAGGGGGAGGATGGTAGTGCACCCCTGATGGGTTTAGAAGCTCTAGCTCTCCTGGTTTCCTGCTTGTGTCATGACCTGGACCACCGAGGGACTACCAACAGCTTTCACACGCGCCATGGCAACGGCCTGGCATGCCTGTACAGTTCTGAGGGCTCGGTGATGGAACATCACCATCTCTCTCAAGCCATGTGTGTACTCAACACGGAAGGCTGCAACGTGCTTGACGGTTTGTCCAGGGACGAGTACATCCACTGTCTGGACCTCATCAAAGATATCATCCTGGCCACCGACCTAGCCAGCCACATGGCTGTGTTTGATCAGCAGCGCCGCCTGGCGGAGGACGGGTATGACGGTACCGATCCAACTCAACGCTCGCTGTTACTGTCGCTACTGATGACCTCAGTGACCTGAGTGATCAAACCAAGCACTGGAGGGTCTCCAAGAGGATCGCGAGCTCATATACCAGGAATTCTTCTCTCAAGGGGACCTCGAGAAGTCACTAGGGAACCTCCCCCTGGACATGATGGACAGAGACAAGGCGTGTATTCCTGAGCTACAGATCCAGTTCCTGACAAACATCGTCATCCCTCTGCTCCAGGTGTTGCAACGTTTGTTCCCAGGGGCGGCTCCCCTGTTGGAAGCAGCCGAGACCAACAGGGAGTGCTGGGGCAGAGCGGTGGAGATATTCTCCCGACGTTGGGGTCAGGGACATTCCTCCATAGACATCTTGATGGACCCTGAACTGGAGGAACTTGTCATGAACAGTTTGACGAGAGACGGAGTGCTCGACAAGGAGGTTAGGGGTCATAGTTCAAATCCTGACAAGCCACACTGATAGGCATTTTCTCTTATTACTTTCCAACACACACACTGAGCCATAAATAACTTGTTTTAAAATGACTGTCACTTTGGTTATATCGCTAAAACTCTTGGGTTTAATTCCTAACAAGGACTGAAGTTCTATCTGGTGTTCTCCTTTTGCTAAGTGGTAGATGAGGGTGGCTTTTGTGTTTGGCCTAAAATCAAATTAAGAAAAGCCACCCATTAACTTGTTCAATCATTCAATGTTGTGTGTAAAATGAATCGGCCTAGCTGAAATTATTTTGCAACATTTTTGCCAAATATCTTTTGGTATTATTTTTAGTAAAAATTCCCCACTGTTTAAGATACTTTGTTATGATTGATCTGTGTTGCTTATCTAGTGGCAATCACAGCATAAACTTTGTGTAAGCTCTGTGTCGCTTAAAGCCTATCAGCAAGGAACAGGATAAAGAGTTTAAAGGAAAGTACATCAGAATTTGCATGGAAAGACAGAAAGCTCGATCATTTTAAATCAGCTCTTCCTAATTGTCCCCGAACAGAGCTCAAATACCATCCTCCGGGTTCGAGATCTGCCAATATTTACAGTCTTGCCTGACATAAGAAATGCAGAGATTTTTTATGTTGATTGCCATGCCTTTGTGTACTGTACAGGAAATAAATAAGTTTTATTTGTAGTGACAAGCGTTGACTAAACTTAACGAGTTGTTAGCTTCATTTCTGTTGGGGACTCTGGCAACACTGAGCAGTGAACACCCTCCTTTTGCTTGTATGTTAGTTTGTTGTTTAGCCGTTAATGACCCAATTAAACCACAAACACACACACACACACAAGTATGTGAAATTGGATTCCTTGATAACATGATTAATACTGGTATTGCAATATTTGAGTATCAATCCTAAAATCATGATTTTCGATCTTAGGTACGGTACCTGCAAATTGTTTCAAATAATTATATTATTATTATTATTATTATTATTTATTAGCACCGCGTCTTACTACCGTTCGGGTTATACCACTTACGCTAATGTGTAATGGTAGGGTGATTGTAAGATGAAATAGAGGACCTACAGTTTAACATGGAATCCGAACCACGGTGGAGGCTCTCCATTCTCACATTCACAAGTTGTTATTAATACACTTCTTGTCAGAGGTGAAGGAAGGGTTGAAATCAATTAAATCTGTGCGGGACCGAGGATTGGACCCTGGACCCCAGCACATAAGTCTGACATCTTACCCCTAGCCCACTAGGTCACCCTGTCTCAAAATAACCTCTTATGTTCTTTTGGTCTTGTGAAATTCACACATGGCTCTCTTGAAGTTTTTTTTTAACCCTCTAAACTTTTTTTTCCTATCAAATAAATGCTGTGATCACGATCAACGTTCACTTATTGTTAACGTAAAATAAAGGTTCTAAGTTTTCAAATAGAAGCATCATGATGCATTTAATTTAAAAATGTTCATTTAACTTAAGGGGATGGCCAACTGGGCAAGTGCGCGAGTGACTAAAAATAAAATAGAACACATTGGTTGTAATGAGAGGTGGCCAGACTGGAGCGAGTGTGCTTGAAAGATAGAACTGGCTCAATTTTTCAAGTGTGCACACTGACCCAGAACAGTCTAGTTACAGGCGCTAGGCAATATTATTGTATGTTGGTTCATTGAGTGCTAAGAAAACTTCTCATTTTGACATTTTTATTACTATCGATAGGTTTAGCACACTTGCTACTAACGACATAATTTAATTGATAAGATCATAAACCATACCTTTGTTATGTATTGATTGTTAAAATACTTCAATAGTATAATCAAAGTAGGCCTTTACAAATAATAATCATCATTAGTGCAAAGAGAGGATGGGAAAACCACAACAATAAATTCATTTGTCAAAAACCACCCTCAGTTCACTGAGCCAAGATTCTAATCTTTGCCTCCTCTCAACAATTATCGAGAGCTATCTGCTAATCATGCGCTTGCCAGTTTGGCCACACAGTCGCTCACATGCTTGCCAGTCTGGGGAGAACTTTAGCACTATGTGAATGTTACAACATGTTCTAGTCAGCCAATCATGTTGCGAGCAACATCAACACGGCTATTTAGTACTCAATTTGTTTGCTTATGGAATACAGACACCTTCTTCGTTGTAGTTTGTCTATGTCTTGCAGACTCTATAATGTCTTAACCTCTTGTTACACTTTATTCTTAGCTCCAGTAAGCTTCTATTGCAAGTACTTGTAGATTAATCAAACCTAAATGCTTGGGTTTCATTTTAGTGAACAGTTTGCTTCAACAGTCCAAACCCACTGTCTAAATCCTGCTCACACACGAGTTTTTACATCACGTTAACGTCAACATACGTTACATGAATGTCAAGTTGATCTTGATTCATGCATAAAGCACAATAATTATTTGCTATGGAAGATAGATGCATGCGAAATGATTGTAATTGTATGAGAAATCAAATTCGAGAAAAAACAGTATTGTACATCTCTAAAAATACAAATTCGAATGCTCATATCTATATATAAAAAAAGTACACATTTAGTTTAAGTGAAAATGTTTAAATTTAATCAATAAAAAAAGTGGTTTAAGGCTATGGTGCCGCTGACAAATGATATTTTGTTTGCCAAGTTTTATGTCATAAAGAACAAAGAGAACACTTTTTTAGTGAATTAATAATACAATTGTGTTATTTTTTTGTGATTTTGTTATTCTTCCAACAACACTAGTCTATATAATTCCTTTAGCAAATTGCTCCAAATTGTTTTATATATAAATAAATGTTCCCCTTGTAAACAGCTGTAGGTAGTATCAGCGTAGCACCAAAGAGATGATCTAGTCAAAGTATAGCAAATAAAATAAATACAAAACTGGCCCACATACAATGATATTATTATTTACATGAATACAAATGCACATCTAACATAATAAGCCTTTGAACACATTAAATACCATGATCAATGTTCCCAAAACCAAAATATAAAACCAAATATTCGGTAACTAGCTACCGCTACATCTCATTTTACCATTTTGATAATTAGGTGGCAGTCACAATGTGAAATCATGTAAAATACTTGGTCTATGTTTGTTAAGTCAGATAACGCGTGCATTGATTGATTAAAAAGTTACCACAGTAATTAAATATCAGAGCCATATCAGTATATTACATGGTTTTTGTGATAAGAAGCTCAAATGCAATTTTTTTATAAATACCCTATTTTTTTGTTATCTTGAAATGAGTAATTTGTATATAAAAGAAAGTTTAAAATTTATTATGCCTGTTATATTTTTAATTCTTGTAAATGAATGTTAAAATAATAAACTATAGATACAAAAATAATGAATTTTCTTGTATTTACTTCTCAACTCTCATAATAAGCTCAATACAAGGGAGATATGGCCTCTATAGCTCATTACAAGGGAGACATGGCCTCTCAACTGGCCTAATTACAAGGGAGGAGCTGGTCTCTTAAGCTCATTACAAGCTCATTACAAGGGATACATGGCCTCTATAGCTCGTTACAAGGGAGATATGATCTTTATAGCTCATTACAAGGGAGATATGACCTTTATAGCTTGTTACAAGGGAGATATGGCCTCTATAGCTTGTTATAGATATGGTCTCTACAGCTAATTACAAGGGAGAACTGGTATCTACAGCTAATTACAAGGGAGGTATGGCCTCTATAGCTCATTACAAGGGAGGTATGGCCTCTCTAGCTCCTTACACGGGAAATATTGCCTCTATAACGTGTTACAAGTGAGATATGGCCTCTATAGCTCATTAAAAGGGAGTTATGGCCTCTATAACTCATTAAAAGGGAGGTATGGCCTCTAAAACTCATTACAATAGATTATGGCCTCTAAAACTCATTACAAGGGAGATATAACTTATAGTCTCATTACAATGGAGTATGGTTTATATAACTCATTAAAAGGGAGGCATGGCCTTTATATTATCATTACAAGGGAGATATGGCCTCTATAGCTCATTACAATGGAGATATGGTTTATATAGCTCATTACAAGGGAGATAATATGGTCTCTATAGCTCATTACAAGGGGGATATAGCCTTTATATTGATCAGAAGGGTGAAATGGCTTTATATTCATTACAAGGGATATGTGGTATATCTATAGATCATTACAAGGGATATTTGACTTCTATAGCTCATTACCAGAGAGATGTGGCCTGACATGGGAGGGATAGCCTCTAGATCACATTACATTTTAGTTTTAGATTTATGATTTATTTTAATTATATTTATCATATTGACAGCTTAATTTAAAGAAAATACCACTAAATACATTAAATTAGGTATTTAACTT
The DNA here is from genome assembly GCA_033556935.1 of Timema podura. Classification (NCBI taxonomy): domain Eukaryota; kingdom Metazoa; phylum Arthropoda; class Insecta; order Phasmatodea; family Timematidae; genus Timema; species Timema podura. The sequence continues at coordinate 12,477,928 of JAVRXN010000004.1, read as the reverse complement.
GTACAGAATTTATTGCTTTTCAATTTAAAATAATACAATATAATTATATCAGAATTCAAATTATTGTAAAATTGTATCATACAAGGGATGAACTTGTTAATTAACATTTACCGAGCGACCCATCGAAGCTGGTATCTGGCAGTTCGTGTCCCGCTTGACAGATAGCGCTAGTCATGTCTACACTTAAAACATCAAACGTAGTGTCGAAATGTATTTTCGTGCCAAGGCCATCTTTTACACAATAATTTATGGACTTTTTAAATCTAAATTTATTCCTCCCGGGTAGGCGTGAGTGCTTCTACAGTTTAGTATGCATCTTAGCTGCAGAAGCTACTTAATCGTGCGGCTAGGGACGAAACGCGCTGGGCACCCTAAAGTCGGGATATCCCACTTCTCGTCCGAGGCTATTGTTGAGCGGACGTCTCCGATTTGGAAACGGCCTTGTTTCAATATGGCGGAATTATCCACGGATGCTAAGGCTAACAACGTGTTCAGGTTAAGTGAATACGATTGCATCGGTTTTGATCTCGACTGTACGCTCCTAAGATACAAGCTGACGCCGATGGTGCTGCTTGAATACGACACTTTGTCTAACTACCTTGTTAGAGAGAAGGGCCATGATCCCAAGTACCTGCTCCAACCTGTGCAACTTGACTCCAACTTCCTGCAAAGGGGGCTCATCTTGGACTTCCAGCGGGGAAACGTCCTACGAGTGGGCCACGATGGGGCGATCCAGAGGGCCAGTCACGGAACCCGGGAGATGACAGACGATGATATCAAGGCTTGTTACGGGGCTCACGGGTGGGACGTCACGTCAGAGTTCAGTCGCAACTTACTGGAAGGGTGGACGGGCCGTTGGCCGACAAGATGAGGACACTAGGGGACTACTTCGACATGCCAGCGTCCCTGGCCTTCGCGAGGATCATCGACTCGGTTGACGCCAAAGAAGGCAAGGTCGTAGGCACGTACAGCGTCTGGCCGGACGTCCTGCATGGGATCGTGAACATGTTCAGCCGGGACCACTTTGACAAGAACAAGGGGGGTTATTTCTCTGAGCTGAAGAAGGACCCCGGCCGATACATCCAGAAATGCAGTCCGGCTCTCGTCGGTTGGTTGAAGAAGCTTAAGGAGTCCAAAATACTGTTTTTGGTGACTGGTTCGCACGTCGACTTTGCCTCGTTCACCTCAGGATATTGTCTGGGTGAGAACTGGAGGGATCTGTTCCATGTGGTCGTTTGTTACTCGCGGAAGCCCGGGTTCTTCACCGGGGGCAGACCCTTCATGAAGCTAGACGGAATCGATGAGACGGACACCCTGACTGCGGACATGCTGGACTTTGGCAATGTGTACAGCCAGGGCAACTGGCAGGACCTGTACTCACTGTTTGCCAGGAAAACCGGCAAGAAACACCCCAGATGTGTTTACATCGGGGACAACACCATCCAGGACATTACTCACCGGCCCGCTACACCAAGTGCGACACTGTGGCCGTTGTGGAGGAGATGTTGGCCGAGAAGAGGGACCACGCCGACACCCGTCTGCTGACGTCAGAGAGGTGGGGTTCATACTTTGCCCACAGTTCCGAGAGCGGCCTCAACAACGGCCCTAGCTTGTGGACCGACATTGTGAGGAGGCACGCCAAGATTTGTGTGCCGCACTTGGACTTCCTCGCTGAAAGTGCGCCAGACGCCAGTTATACCACCTTTTCTCCTGATGTGGCCGATCACACAGCCGGGTTTCATCCGAGCTGTCCTCTAAGTTTGTCTGGCTTCAAGAAATAGTTGTTTCGGTGGCTAATTGTTAATATGTTTGTTATTTTATATTTTTAATAGGCTTACATTTTAATATAACTTATACTAGGCCTATTTTTATTGAGACTCGTGTGATAATATACTGTAGGCCTACCTATTTCGAGTATTGTAGTTGACTATCTAACAATCTTAGTTGATTGATTCGTTGTAGTACCTAACATTATAAATTATTTATACATATTTGTGTATAAAAGTGCATTAACAGCCAGTGTAAGAGAAATAGTGTGCTCACAATAGGTTAACATTGTTTTAGGTATGCGAAACACAGTCGGGGAATGGTACACATTTTTATGACAGTTTATAGAATTTTTCTCTTTGTTATATAATTTAACACTAACATATATATAATTTTTAGTACACACAATAAGAATACGGTTAATTATATATCAACAATACTAATATTAGAATTTTAAATATGCTCATTTAAGTCATTAATGTTTGGCCATATTGTTTAGGCTATAGGCCCCGACAAAGACTCCATATCCCTAAGTCTGTACTCTGTGTTCCTGGTCCATAAGAAATTCTACTCGCGATTACAGAGTCAATATCCGTAATCACATGACCGTTTCAACCAATGAAATAGCAAGAGTCTTCGTCCAATCAAAAAATTCAAAAGAAAAATCGCTCAGTCAGCTGATCATATATGAATCAAAGAAACCAAAAACAACTTTGTTGAGAACTTCCAGTATATACTAAAATGTAGGTTAATACAACCACAAGAAATATATTTATAACTTGATTTTAACTATCAAACTTAAAATAAATGTTTGCAATGGCCTGAAAATGCAAAACAGATGTACTAGTATTTTGGATGAAAACAAAACAAGCCATTTGTAATATTTTTTATTTAGCACTGTGTCTTACTACCCATTCGGGTTATATGCTTAAATACCTACTAATCATGCTAATTGATTAGGAATTGGGAAGGTTGAATTTAGAGGTAGTGAACCCGCTTTTGCGTGGAGGGAGAGTGGAAAACCATTTAGGAAAAACCACCCCCCCCAGTTCACCCGACCAAGATTCGAGCCTCAATCTCCTCGTCCTCGGTAGTCAAGCTCAACATTAAACTGATGCGTTAACTAACTACACCACCGAGGCAGGTATTTGATGAGATGCTTCTACTTGTTAAATAAGCAGAATTATTAAAAAAACTTTGGGCTAAATTGCCTGACATATTAAGTAGCCCATATGAATGGTGCTGCCCATTACAACTATCACAAACTTGCACCTGCTATTTCAAGATTAATTACATGTGCCAATGTACACCAGGAGAAAGGTGACCTGGTGTTCTAGGGGTAAGGTATCAGACTTCTATGCTGGGGATCCGGGGTTCAATCCTCGGTCCCGGCACTGACTTATCTCATTGCCAAACCTTTCCTTCACCTCTGACAAGATGTGTATTAATCACAACTTGTGAATGTGTGGAATGCCAGGCCTCCACCGTGGTTCGGATCCCACGTTAAACTCTAGGTCCTCCATTTCATCTTACATTTACTCTAACATTACAAATTAGCGTAAGTGCGTACAACCCGAATGGGTAGTAAGACGCGATGATGATAATAATAATAATAATAGTAAAATAAAAAATACACCAGGTGAAAGAATGGAACCCAATCTGGATGGTGGGGTTTAGATTCCACTAGTGCAAACATGTTACTAGTTAAAGTGGATTTTCTAAGTGCCTAAAAAGGACTAGCCATAGTAAAATATATAAAACAGATAATTTATGCTTGTAGAGCGTGAAGACTAGGAGATCGGGGTTGGAATCCGGTCAGATGCACTGAGGTTGGGGTTAATCTAAATGGTTTCCCACTCTCGCTGCAAATCCTCTCACTGCCATTCGTTCTTTTATTTCAATGCGTATGCACATATTTACTCGGCTGTGATTGGTAGTCCTTATAAACTAGTCTGCAGAAAGTTAAAGTTGAGCACCTTCTATAGAATAAGGACTTACAGATAAGGACTTTGTGGCCAGCACAATATAATAATGTGGCATTGATTTCTCACGGACCTACGGATACGGAGTCTGTGTCGGGGCCTTATCAGTGTCTGGAACTCATTGATATGATAACTCGGGTAAATGTTAATATACATAAATCTATCAGAGTTGGGTTGAAATCCACTATTAGGCTAAACAAATTCGAATCTCCAATTTATCTTTGAATACTGAATCTCTAATCTGAATCTGAATCTTGGGGAAAAAATTATAAACATAAGAGGAATTATAAATAGGCCTCTAGTAGGATAATAGAAAATACAAATATAAACTAAATGTTAACATTCTTTCTTATATCATTATAATGTTCATAAATTCAGTTGAGTGTTAAATTACTGATCTGAGGTCTGGTTGTCAAGTTCATCCTATGGTAATTATAATCAATTCTAGACCAACCATAGGACCTAAGAAGCATTATAGCTCAAAGAAAATTTCACTTGAAAAATTGAAAAATATATATGTATATATGGTGTACATATAGGATTTAATCTCAAATCCAAAATTTTCTCGAATCTTGAATATTCATAAGGATTTGAGGAATTTGAAGGATTCAAGGGCCCATCCATACTTTCAATACATTCTAAAGCTAATTTAGATCATAACCTGATTCTTGCAAATAAATAATAATAATTTTTTATCTTGTTTTAAAGTCACTTTGAACGTCTTTTAATGAAATTACACAAAGAAACTGTCACACACATCTATCACAATGGGCAGTAAATGGTGTCATAGTTATTTTAACAGACAATAATCAATGTTTATTATACACTAGCCCAACCTAACAAACCTAGTCTTCCCTGTATAGGTAAAAAGATTTCTACTTTATTTTAAAGGGTTGTATTGTTAAAATAAACTACCAGTAAATAACCAAATATTTTTGGAAATCTTTTTAATGGGGTGGAATGGGATAGGATGGCGTGTTTGTGAATACAGTATCTTAGGATAACATATTTTAGTAAACACATTTTGTACTATATGGATGGTTAAGTTTCGTTAATATTAATATTATTCTATTCGCCATATGCTTGTTACATATGTTCACAGTAATAATTATTTGTTATATTATTAAATAACAAAGAAACAAATTCTGTAAACTGTCGTAAGAAGTGTACCATTCCCATCGAATAACTAATATGAAGTATTTGATTATTACTAACACATCACATGATACTTGGCAACCATTGTTAACTTGGCAAGGACATCACACAATGCTTGCTAGTCAATGTTAACTGGGCAGGGACATCACACAATGCTTGGTAGTCGTTGTTAACTGGGCAATGACATAACACGGTGCTTAAGGTGGGATACTAGTGAGCGCGAGTTTAGTGCATTAATTTTGCAGTTTTTATAGCATAAACATTTTTTGGCCAAAATAAATGAAATTTTTCTTCTATAGACTCATAGAGCTTAGTTTTCTGCACATGCTAATCTCAACAGTTGTTTAATATCCATTAAATTTCAGAACACCCTTGGCAGATATTCAAGAACTTTTGAGATTAGCATGTGCAGAAAACTAAGCTCTATGAGTCTATAGAAGAAAAATTTGATTTATTTAGGCCAACAAATGTTTATGTTATAAAAACTTCAAAAATACTTCCCTAAGCTCATGCTCACTAGCACCCCATCTTAATAGTCAGTGTTAACTAGACAAGGACATCACACAATGCTTAGTAGCCGGTGTTAACCGGGCAAGGACATCACACGATGCTTGGTAGTCAATGTTAACTGGGCAGGGACATCACACAATGCTTAGTAGTCAGTATTAACCGGGCAAGGACATCACACAATGCTTGATAGTCATTATTAACTGGGCAGGGACATCACACAATGCTTGTTGGCTGTTGTTTGAGTGACTGTTCATGTCTCACTATAGATGTACTGTGACTATAGTGTTAGTAAATATCTTGTGTTGTTTGCACAACATTTGCACAGTGTATTGTTAATATGTTTAGAGCAAGTTAAGACAGTTTGATCTGTCAAAACATCTTCATGGCTCAAATCAATTATTAATGTTATGTTATTTATTTTATTAAATTAGATTGATTTTGACTGATAATTGAACAGATTGAAAATATTGTAGGCTGTACTAATCAAGTGTACAAAGATTTACTTAGGTTTATCATATATTATTTATAGTAGCTTAAAGCCTAAGACCCATTAAAAAATGTAAATGAAATATTTATATATGTTGTATGGATGCGCACATAAGATGTACTATTTATACAAACAAGATGTAATAAACAACCAGACTTTCCGGTATTCTTTAAGTTGAGCCTTATTTACCTCAAAACTCATTCACATGTATTAATAACAGGTGATATTCTCACATGGACTATTAGAGGCCTGGAGGTGATTTATCAATAACCAGCATATAACTTGGGTTACACATTCTTAGCTTTGTAATGTAGTCACAACCAACTGTCAGCTCCTTAAAGTAGCCTCAACAAACTGTCAGCTCTGTAAAGTAGTTTTAACAAACGGTCAACTCTGTAAAGTAGTTTTAACAAACTGTCAACTCTGTAAAGTAGTTTTAACAAACGGTCAACTCTGTAAAGTAGTTTTAACAAACTGTCAGCTCTGTAAAGTAGTTTTAACAAACGGTCAACTCTGTAAAGTAGTTTTAACAAACTGTCAGCTCTGTAAAGTAGTTTTAACAAACGGTCAACTCTGTAAAGTAGTCAAAACAAGTAGCCTCAACAAACTGTCAGCTCTGTAAAGTAGTTTTAACAAACGGTCAACTCTGTAAAGTAGTTTTAACAAACGGTCAACTCTGTAAAGTAGTCAAAACAAACGGTCAACTCTGTAAAGTAGTCAAAACAAACTGTCAGCTCTGTAAAGTAGTCAAAACAAACTGTCAGCTCTGTAAAGTAGTTTTAACAAACTGTCAGCTCTGTAAAGTAGTTTTAACAAACGGTCAACTCTGTAAAGTAGTCAAAACAAACGGTCAACTCTGTAAAGTAGTCAAAACAATCTGTCAACTCTGTAAAGTAGTTTTAACAAACTGTCAGCTCTGTAAAGTAGTTTTAACAAACTGTCAGCTCTGTAAAGTAGTTTTATCAAACGGTCAACTCTGTAAAGTAGTTTTAACAAACGGTCAACTCTGTAAAGTAGTCAAAACAAACGGTCAACTCTGTAAAGTAGTCAAAACAAACTGTCAGCTCTGTAAAGTAGTTTTAACAAACTGTCAGCTCTGTAAAGTAGTTTTAACAAACTGTCAGCTCTGTAAAGTAGTCAAAACAAACTGTCAGCTCTGTAAAGTAGTCAAAACAAACTGTCAGCTCTGTAAAGTAGTTTTAACAAACTGTCAGCTCTGTAAAGTAGTTTTAACAAACGGTCAACTCTGTAAAGTAGTCAAAACAAACTGTCAGCTCTGTAAAGTAGTTTTAACAAACTGTCAGCTCTGTAAAGTAGTTTTAACAAACTGTCAGCTCTGTAAAGTAGTTTTAACAAACGGTCAACTCTGTAAAGTAGTTTTAACAAACGGTCAACTCTGTAAAGTAGTCAAAACAAACGGTCAACTCTGTAAAGTAGTCAAAACAAACTGTCAGCTCTGTAAAGTAGTCAAAACAAACTGTCAGCTCTGTAAAGTAGTTTTAACAAACTGTCAGCTCTGTAAAGTAGTTTTAACAAACGGTCAACTCTGTAAAGTAGTCAAAACAAACGGTCAACTCTGTAAAGTAGTCAAAACAAACTGTCAGCTCTGTAAAGTAGTTTTAACAAACTGTCAGCTCTGTAAAGTAGTTTTAACAAACTGTCAGCTCTGTAAAGTAGTTTTAACAAACGGTCAACTCTGTAAAGTAGTTTTAACAAACGGTCAACTCTGTAAAGTAGTCAAAACAAACGGTCAACTCTGTAAAGTAGTCAAAACAAACTGTCAGCTCTGTAAAGTAGTTTTAACAAACTGTCAGCTCTGTAAAGTAGTTTTAACAAACTGTCAGCTCTGTAAAGTAGTTTTAACAAACGGTCAACTCTGTAAAGTAGTCAAAACAAACGGTCAACTCTGTAAAGTAGTCAAAACAAACTGTCAGCTCTGTAAAGTAGTTTTAACAAACGGTCAACTCTGTAAAGTAGTTTTAACAAACGGTCAGCTCTGTAAAGTAGTTTTAACAAACGGTCAACTCTGTAAAGTAGTTTTAACAAACTGTCAGCTCTGTAAAGTAGTTTTAACAAACGGTCAACTCTGTAAAGTAGTCAAAACAAGTAGCCTCAACAAACTGTCAGCTCTGTAAAGTAGTTTTAACAAACGGTCAGCTCTGTAAAGTAGTTTTAACAAACGGTCAACTCTGTAAAGTAGTTTTAACAAACTGTCAGCTCTGTAAAGTAGTTTTAACAAACGGTCAACTCTGTAAAGTAGTTTTAACAAACTGTCAGCTCTGTAAAGTAGTTTTAACAAACGGTCAACTCTGTAAAGTAGTTTTAACAAACTGTCAGCTCTGTAAAGTAGTTTTAACAAACGGTCAACTCTGTAAAGTAGTTTTAACAAACTGTCAGCTCTGTAAAGTAGTTTTAACAAACGGTCAACTCTGTAAAGTAGTCAAAACAAGTAGCCTCAACAAACTGTCAGCTCTGTAAAGTAGTTTTAACAAACGGTCAACTCTGTAAAGTAGTTTTAACAAACGGTCAACTCTGTAAAGTAGTCAAAACAAACGGTCAACTCTGTAAAGTAGTCAAAACAATCTGTCAACTCTGTAAAGTAGTCACAACAAACTGTCAGCTTTGTAACATAGTCACAATAAATTTTCAGCTCTGTAAAGTAGTCACACCAATTTTTCAGCTATATAATATAGTCTTAGCAATAAAAAACTCAACTTTTATGCCTAATAAGCGAATGTCAGCAGTGCCGTGTTGAGCACTCTACTGGCATCTTTCATTACTAAAAGGCTTTACCAAAATTGTTTTAGGGTAAAAATAGGGGAAAAAAAGTTTCAAAACGGATAAATTTTGTGTAAACACCGAAAGAGGAAATCCTGACTTGAACCTTGGTACCTAGTTTCTTGGTCAATGAGCAGACCTTGCCCTTCTGATCTTCTTTTATAGTTAACAATATTTCTAGGTTGATATTCATTCAACAACAATCGTCCATGCTTGAGTTGTAAAATAAATACATTTTATATATTTACATTTACTTATATATTGATATATATTCATACATCCCATTAAAACATATTTGTTTCTTTAATTTGCCTGCAGATTAAAGTAAATAGAGATCTTGTGGTCATAATTATCACTATAGGCTACTAGGTAAATAATTATGTATGCATTATACAGAATGTTTCACTGAAAGCGTGGCAAAATTAAACAGGACATAGGGGATGCTCTACGGAACATTTTGAGACAGGGAACGTGTGGTCTGCGAAGCCAGCTAAATGTGATATGGGTCTAAACATGTCTAACACTGTTACTGATGTCCGGTATATTTACAGCTAATCATAACATGTAGTTTATTTACGTTTAGTTGTAACATTACATACAGGTAGTACTGTACAGTATACCATATCATTAACAAACCAGACCAGAGGAAACCTACCATTTCGTTCCTCACAGCAGTTGCTCAAAATGACAACCACCAACCCCAATGCAAGCATGACATCGGCGTACGAGATCTGCCACACCCGTTCTGATATTCCATGCTTGTTGCTAATCACGTCACAGGCGACGACAATCCTGGCAACCAATTCCAAGTCTGTGTCCAGTGGGGTCTCATTCACAAGTGATTTGAGACATCCCCATAAGAGATGGCCTTTAGGCTCTCCCCCACATGTTTAGACCCATATCACCCTTAGCTGGCTTCGCAGGCCACACGTTCCTTATCTCAAAATGTTCGGTAGAGCATCCCCGATGTCCTGTTTAACTTTTGCAAGCTTTCACTGAAACACACTGTATATATAATTTCATGCCCTTTTGTCCGACTGAAGATAATTTTTTTTTTTTCATTTTCTATTTCACCTTCGGCCGTCGCCAAAGAAATCGCATATATTGTGAAAAATCCCTATTTTTAAGTTTAGTGCAATTTCTCTTGTATTTTAAATTTAAGATCGTGTCTATTTAAATAACAGGTCACATGTTTATTCTTGATAACATAAAGTAGAATACATTTTCGAAATTGTGATACAAAATAAAAGTATGACAAAAATATCAATCACTTCTTCCTCTTAATATTTGGCTTTGAAAAAGTGACAAAATTATTTTTTATTACTATCCAGTCCCCTATAAAAAATGAATCAGTTATCTTTTATGTATATAATAATTAATTATATTAGCCATGGTTTGAGGGGAAAGTTCTTAATAAATCTGATGGTAACACTGACTATAGTAAACACAGACCATGTGTCGCCATAACTGACTACTGACTAATCTACCGACTGGACGCCTAAACCCATCATGCAGTGACTTGCCAGTTGTCACGTGACCGCTTCCGCACCGCACCCATGAGCTTACATTAGGTAAGGAAAGTTAAATGAGCCTTCGGCTTCGGCGAAACCTTCGATCTAATTTTGGTCGTAGCTGATTATTTTGCCGAAGGTGCGATTTATGGAGGAAGGTGGCCGAAGCCGAATGTTCAGTCGGACACAACCAGAATAGCATAAACATTAATTGGTGCATATCTTAAATGTCGCAAGTGTCTGTGTGATGCACACCTAGTCTCAAACTCGGCCCTGGTTAGTGAGTGACTAGCGCGTCTGATAAACTGTTCTCTGGTTAGTGACTAGCGCGTCTGACAAACTGTTCTCTGGTTAGTGACTAGCGCGTCTGACAAACTGTTCTCTGGTTAGTGACTAGCACGCCTGACAAACTGTGCAGGTTGTTATCACTCCCCTCCCTCCTCACCCTTTTACCCTAGGATTCACCAGTATGTGTGTGGTTATTTCAGCTGCCTATAGTCCCCACCATCACAAGACAGCTCGAGAAGATGAAGGGCAGTGGAAGGTCGAACAAGCCGAGGACCAAGGACACCTGGAAGGGCAGGAAACTGTTGAGGAGACAACAAGAAACCTTGGCGGAGGTTCAGAGGATGAAACTGGCGACAAAAAGCTGAGCTCCATTTGACTGGACGGAAGTCGGCCGCGGCTTAGTGTCCGAACATAAGCTATACACATCCTTCAGGATGTACAACCGTCTCGAGTTTAATACCTCTTGGTTGGTTTTGTGATATTTACATTGTATTTGTGTTTGTAAAGCTGTTGCTTATTTAGATGAATGTGTTGAACGCTTATTTATCAGTGATACTACAGTATGACCCCATTAGACCGAACCCTAGTAGTTCAGAATTTCTGATCATCCAAACATAATTGAGGGGGTCAGGGCAAAAACATGACAACTTTCACAGATTTTGATGCATTATATTTACTATTTAACCTTCTAAGAAATCTGTAAATCTCTCTAAATATAAAACATATATATGTTGTTAGATATGTCTAAAAAAACTTTGTAATTCAAGAGGTAAGCTGCCAGAAAGCCCTGCTAACACATTTTTTCATATAATAAGGGTTATAGTGATTTTACCCTGACTCCCTCAAATTTTGTTAAACACGAGGGAAAAGAACAATAAACTAAGTCAAATGAAATATATTTTGTTGTTTAACAAATAACAAACACAAAAGTTCAAAGAGAATTGTAAGAAACCAGTGATAATAAATACTTAATATTTACATGGTGTAGTCAACAGAGTTTATTCAACTGTAATCCAACTCACTTTGGTGGCCACATGGTCTAAGGCGCTACTCTCGCAATAGACTAAACTACCCATGATGGGGAGATCGCAGTTCGATCCCAGTCGGGTGTACTGAGAGTGGTTTTTTCCTAAATGGGTTTCCATTATCTCTCTCTCCCCACACAAATGCAGGTACATATCCTCTAAGTTCAACCTTCCTCATCCCTAACCCGATAGCGTAATTATTGCATAAGCTTATAACCCGAATGGGTAGCAAGACATGGTGTGAAAAGACTCGTCTTCACTTAGATTATTCTGTATTCTCTCGGATAATCCGGACAAGCTTTGGCCCCAATTAGTTTGGCTTAGCAAGCTTATACTGTACTTTATTGGTATAAACATTGAATGTAAAACATAGAGGACCAAATATTATATAAGTCTGAAATAAAACAAAGTACATTATCCAAGTTATGAGTTTACTGATTCGCGTGAAATATTCCTTCCCCCACCTTCCCTTACACGTAAAACATACGCCTTTTTTTGTTCAAATGAATTCCATAACAAGTTATGCATATCTAAAATAATTTAAAATTAGTTTTGGCAATAACTGGCTTTGGGTTGTTATGTTAAGGTACGTATTCACCGAAGGAACATTGAGTACCTTTTTGTTGCCATATGTTGCTATTTGTTTCACAATTTAGGAACCTATGTCAACAAGTGGAAACTTTTTATCTTTACTGGAGCAATTCAACTCGATCATTCACTTTTTGTTTGTGGTTGTTTATGTTTTGCATTGTTGCGTCTCCACTATTCGTCAACTTATTCAGTCAAGATGTGGTAAGACATTGATGAAGCGCCACTTAAATTACATGTTATCTGCCCAAAGGAAACACAAACGCTAAGCTTGTAACTGTAACACTGTCTTCGCCAAGGCAACAAGATGTTCCAATTGGTTCTTTTGATGTTACCGCCTCAAAATGAAACTATCAGCAACTTTTAGTTTCTGTAATTGGAAAAATGAAAGAAAAAGGTGCAGCATACTGGAACGTTAAGGAACATTTTCTTAAAAGTGAGAAACATAAGAAGTACCTAAATGTTCCTTCAGTTTTATGGGGCTTTATGTTTAGTAATGAACCGTCTTGAATAAAGTTTAGAAATTTCTGTAAGCAATATTAAAAAAGAAATTTATTCGGATAGTTGTGAAGTTGTTTGACCATGTCCGAGTAATCTGTCGCACAAAATTATGGTTTGTGTGGTGGGCATTCAATAGGATCCAAATGTTAGGTTCCTCCAAGACAAAAACATTCCTTTTTGTCGTCAGATATTCATTATTCCAATATTTCCAGTAGAAGACTGAAACCCAAATATCTTGATTTCTTTATCACACTTTGTAACTTTGTCAACTTTGTGACTTCTTTTCTTCATCCTAACTATAAATGATGTTGGTACTAATTCCTAATTTCCTTTTGTCTTTTGATCTAACGCTTGAACTATAATAGCATCATCAACTATTTCCAGCCTGTGGCCAGGTCAGTTTAGTAAACTGCCTCCATCTTCCTACCATTCTTCTGCTCTCACTTGAACACACTCTGTTATCACTTATCTCCTCTGCTCCTCGCATATCTTTCTTGGCCTTCCTTGTGGTTTTTTTCCTACATACTTCATTTCCATCATTTTCTTTGGCATCCTCTCATTTTCCATAGTAGTAGAAAGTAGATCAAATCCAAAATAATGTGATATCTAAAGTCTAACTTTTTTAAAATTAAAATGTAAAGTGCAACATCAACCTCGTAATGTTAAATATCTCCAAAATATAACTTCCGACTCAACCTCATCAACTTCAATCTTGTTATTCATATAAGTTCCCCACCCCCACCTGTTTAACAACCCCCCGACGAGTTCTCCGATGCTCTATTGAAACCCCTGACTACCATGGACTACACCAAAAAGGATGGAGAAGAAGCTGGAGTAAGCGACTGGGTACAGTATGGACATATAATGAGGATGAAATGGTAATGATGGAAATTTAGGAAAAAGACCGCAAGGGAGGCCAAGAAAGAGATGGGGAGGAGCAGATAGCACTAAGTGTGTGTGAGAGGAGAAGAATAGCGGAAGGACAGAGGAAGATGGAGGCATTTTACTAAAGTGACCCGCCGAAAGGCTGGAAACAATTGACGATGAGAGAGTTTTCAGGTGTACCACTTAGCACAGTAATTTTATTTCTCTTGGTAATTCACATAAGGTTATTTTATATTTGCCCATTTTTCTATTGGTTCACTTTATTAAGGGAGAAATTTATAACATTTATGTAAAAGATATGCTTTTTCTACTGTAATAAAAACTGTATCTGATTCTAGATAGTTAAAAATTAAATTGAAAGACAAACAAGTATTTTATCATCATCGCATCTTACTACCTGTTCAGGTTATACACATACATGACAATTACTTTAATGGAGTAGGGATGAGGTAGAAGGTAATTTAAAGGTAATCTACTAGTATTTGCATGGAGGGAGAGTGGGAAACCATTTAGGGAAAACCACCCTTATTAGACCCCCGATCTCCTCGTCTTCACCAGGCCAGTGACTCCTTATACCATTTCACAACTGAAGCAGGTAAACAAACCATTTCATGAGTAAAATAACCAATGTAAAATGTATAAGAAAAAGGTTTAGTGAAAATGGAATTGCACATAATTTTTTATCACTGCATCTTACTACCTGTTCGGGTTATAGGCAAAATAATTATTTAAAATATGAGATAAAACTTGAACTTTTTTAATTAAATAAAATGGTAAAGCAACTGTATTGAAAAAAAACAAGTATTTATTAACATATTCTATTAACATTTATAAACTTTATCATTCTCATAATTACTCTATACAGTTAACTCCCGATTATTCGCGGTAATGGAGGGGACGAGTGGTGCGGATAACCCAAAATCGTGGATAGTCCACATATTTAGTGAAACAAGAGATTGTAGCACATTCAATTCAAACTAGCACTCACCTATTGTATCCATGAACACATATTTCATGCACTAAGATTAAAAAAAAAAACACTTTAAATGAACATGCAGTATGCTCAGAATATATAGTATACATCACTTAAAAATGGATGTATTAGTCCTGTGCTTCATTGCAGCTGTTTTCCTTATCCCGCTATGTATTTTTTGTAGCATCAATTTGTCGGACGGGAGAATGTTATCTTCCTGTTCCAGATAATTAAGCCTGTACAATCCCAAAAAGCTCCTCCCCCCCTCCCCTGCATAAACTTTTTGCCTCTCTAGCCATTATCTCTTCCCTAAGGAGGATTTATTGAGTACAATAATCTGTAGGTATTCACCATCAACGCGGCGTTTTTTCAAAAATGTATTTTCTGCTGTTAAGCCTCAAAGCAGATAATCCGCCTGCGGATAGTCGGGAGCTTACTGTATTTATATTTTAATAAGTTAAAATATTCAAATAAAATTAATACTCTGCATAATTAATACTAACATGACTGTGCGTCCACATTCAATCAGCTGTAGTTACTAATAATAGAGACTCGCTGCAAATTATCAGCTGCCATTCACAGATCAAAAATAACTTTGGGTGGATTTCACAATTTCATGTTACTATCTTCATAGAAAACTACCGTATTTCTTCAATTTAAAGACACACATTTTCTCCCATTTAAACGTCTCTAAATAAAAATGGGCTGCATCTTAAAATCATAATTATTTTTTGACCAACCCTCTCAATGGCTGAGATGACTATGTGTTATAGGATGATAAAGATAAAGAAGGCTCAGAAGATATTCGACTGGTATTGATTCAGAAGGAACAGATGAATAACATACCTACTGATAAATATTGTACTATGGTTGTTAGTAGATTGAATTCTGTAGTAAAATATTTCTTAGATACACAAGAACTTTGTTAATCCAAAATAATCGGGACCGAAGCTTGTTTGAATTAACCGGTAGAATACAGGGATACAGTATTTTCACGAATTTTAAATTACAGTTGAATGAGTTTAATCACATTTTCGTTTATTTAAATGATGTATAACACGTAATATGTACTGTAATTATTTTCAGTTACAGGAAAATACATTGTATTGACTACAACATATAAATAATCATTTATTATCAGATAT
This sequence comes from Timema podura, assembly GCA_033556935.1. Classification (NCBI taxonomy): domain Eukaryota; kingdom Metazoa; phylum Arthropoda; class Insecta; order Phasmatodea; family Timematidae; genus Timema; species Timema podura. The sequence continues at coordinate 12,462,333 of JAVRXN010000004.1, read as the reverse complement.
CATTGTTCTTACAGTTCTCTTTTAACTTGTTAACCAATACAATATTTTTCATTTGGATTTTTTTTTTCTGTTTTCTGAAAAATGTGTTTTGATTGTCAAATTTTGGTTTACCGGGCTTCGGTCTAAAGAGGTTTTCCTGTAAAGGATATTTTAGTGTTTTATTTATTTTGTTAGAATCAAAGCATTTTTTCTGTTGGTGGTTCTGAAATATTAAGGTGCGTCTTACAATCGATGGTGTCTTAGAATCAAAGAAATATGGTATATAAATTCTCGCAACAAACACAGACACAATAACAATGCTATGAGATTCACACCTGTGTGTTTGGTAAATACATACGGTTACAGTTATTAAGTAGCACGGCCATATGCTGAGGGGGTTCAGGGGTTAAACTCCCTCCCCCCCGAAATAGTGGCAACATTATCTCTCTTGCTCTCTCTCTTTCTCTCTCTATCTCTCTCTATATATATACTATATACATAAAATTGTGTATAGCTTGTTCTCCAGATAGCTTTCTACTGTGAATGTACTACATAATATACAGAAATTCTGTGTTGAAAGACTGCATTGTCAAAAATTCACCTACTTCAAAACGAACATCTCTCCTTTCTCTTTGCGAAACCAGAAGGGCTAGTAAACATGAGGCAGTTATGAGATTCAAAGAAGTGTTTAAGTCACTGGAAAAAAATTCAGTCTTCAGAAAATCAACAAACTTCAAATTTGGCACATCAATTAATTATTGGAGTGCCATTACTGCAGGGTAGTTTATAATATGCCTCATTGTAATTGAGAAAATATTCTCTTTTACACTGCAGCTGTCAAAGGCACTTAAAAAAGTAGTGATTGATATTACTGAAGCCTGCTCTCATGTTAACACAGTTTTGGAAGTTTTAAAACTGTAACGTGATAATTCCAAAGAAGAATTTAAGACACTGTATGCAATAACATTAATACTGACATCGAATGTTGGCGGCACCAGCTGTTGTATGCATTACAAATCAATATTCAAGTGAATAAAGCTGAAGTTATTGAACTGTAAGTTGTGGTAACTTGACTTAACAAAATATTACAAACAATTGTGCAATAAAACATTTTACAAGTATTTTTTGTGCATAAAGTGATAAAAATAACAATAATTTTTTTTCAAGTATAAAACCATTAACAAAAAAATTCGAACTTCGATAACATTTCATATATTCAATTCAAGTCTGCTTTGAATTGAAATAATGGATTTAGCACACTCCGAATAGAAACTAGAATATGAATACTAGGCTTGTAAATAAGCTATTATATAAAAAATATAAAATAAAATACTTGTATAAAAGCTATAAACTAATGTGGATGTTGTGGGCTGTAGGCCGATGAGATGTGGTTCAAGATCGCTCAACACACACAGCTATCCCCATACCACCTCCGATACAGAGGGATGCTACCCCCTTCTTACCCCCAGTCTGTTCCAAGGCGTGCAGCAGTGTCACAAGGATCCGCGCACCTGAACACACAACAATATTCAGTGAATAACCACAGGCTAGTGATGACATATTAAATTGGCCATCAGACTGGTTGTAAACTTGGTTCATTTAACAGTTGGGGGTTTCCTGTACTAGCATGCCGTTACCCACCTGATGCTCCTATAGGGTGCCCCAACGAGATGGCCCCTCCATTGACGTTCACCTTGCTGGGAGACAGCCCCAGTTCCCTGACCACTGCCAGCGCTTGAGCGGCGAACGCTTCATTCATTTCAAACAGGTCCACATCTGCTATGTTCCAACCAGCTCTCTCCAACTGTGTGGCAATATTGGTGCACATTAGGCTCTCACATGAATTACCATTGACGATATGGGTGCACTTAGGCTCCCTTTCATGAATGAACAAAATCTCTATTCATCATCCAAGTGGATAAAGAATGTTGATGAATGATTTGTAAACTTTCTGCGAGAATGCCCAAGAAAAGGTGTACCCTACTGCACCAAGAGTATCTGATTCCTGAATTCCATCACTAACATTCAGCGCTGGCACTAGAACTAACTAATAAAGGAGAAATCCTGTTTTCACAAAGAAATTACAACTCTTTTCGCCCGGCCATTGATTCTGCCTTGAGACAACATTATTACAACAAGTTGATGTTTCTCCGGGTACTTCCACTCGAGTGTGTCAGTGATCTGTGTACTCACGGCGCGAGTGACTGCAGGGATGGGCCCCAGACCCATGACGGAAGGCTCCACCCCAGCCTGGGCGTAGGCCACTACACGGCCTAAAGGGGTCACACCTCGCTTCTGGGCCAACTCTTCAGACATGAGTACCAACGCAGCTGCGCCATCATTTATACCGGATGAGTTTCCTGCAGTCACTGTACCTCCAACCTGTACAGGTATAAGACAGGGTTATACGCACCTTGAACCTACCACCTCCATGTTCAGTTGCACACCTCATACGTATACTCACAAGCTTCTAGGTTTCATTAATATTATCACTCAATTGTGTATTTTAGTGCCAGCTTGCTGGCATCATTACACTTAAGTGCCAGTTTGCTAACATAATTATGTTTTAGTGCCAGTGTGCTGGAATGATTACACTCTAGTACCAGTCTGCTGGCACTATAATGCTTTAGTGCCAGTGTACCGGAATTATTCTGCTCTAATGCCGGAGTGGCGAGACTTTTGGATCTGCTGATCTACTCCAAAGCAGGAAAAAATGTGTGATCTACTACGGAACTTAAGGATGATATTGTTTGTTTCATTATTAAAAAAAATTATAACCCATTTTGTGTTTTAAAAGTAAAATTATATTTTTACTTACTTAACATCCATTACTGTGTTCGGCCTGTGGCCTGGGTCAGTTTTTTATTCAAGCCATATATTTTCCACTACCGACTGGATGGGCTTGTCATAGCTTCATATGCCTTATAATCTAACTTAAGACTAGGACAGGCACAACATTCAGTCCCCGGCTGTTAATTCATCACTATGAAAGGGTGAACCCACATTTCACCAATGATACATTTTTCGGCCATGCTGGGATTGGAACCAGGGAACCTTAACTCAAAAGAGTCAAGCTATCGACTAAGCTAGTGTGTCAGATAGTAAAATTATATTGGATATAAAAATATTCATTACTTTCACTGGTTGAAACCAAGTTTTTCATAAAACCATCTACCTAAATTATATAACTTACTGAACAAAGTATTTTCTTACTAAAAACTTGACTTTGAAGATGATGTATTACACTGCCTAATCTTAAAATAGTTTGTGGAATAAGGGTTTATAAATACTCAGGCACAAACGAAGGCAGGATTATAAGTGTTCATCAGTAAAACGGCTTTGATATTTACAATATTCATTTGAGAAAAAGGTGCAAACCCTCTCTTTCATTTTCTCAATACTTTTTAATCAATCGCCAAGGTGATCAACCAAACAGGCGGCCGCAATTGACTGTTTGATTGTGATCCACTGTTTGGCCACCTATGCTCTAGTGCCAGTTTACTGGCATTATTACATTCTAGTACCAGTATCCTGGCATGATTACACTCTAGTATCAGTATACTGGCATTATTACACTCTAGTACCAGTATGTTGGCATGATTATACTCTAGTACCAGTATGCTGGCATTAATATGTGCTACTGCAAGATTAGCGCCTTAGACCATTCACCCAGGAAAGCAGGTCTTATTTTATTAATGTCTATATGGATATTATTTGTATGCATTCCAAGATCTGGAGCAGTTAAACAACACCAGCAAACATGTCTTGTTAACGATGTTTTTCCAATATTCATGTTGCTATCCGTGCTATTGGATGAAATATGTAGTTTTGAACCTGAGTGTACCTTTACAAATGCTGGCTTTAGTTTTCCCAGAGCTTCGAGAGTGGTGGTTGGTCGAGGAAACTCGTCCTTGTCTACCACTACAGGGCCCTTCCTCCCAGGAACAGTAACGGAGATGAGTTCTTTCTTGAACAATCCTCTCTCTTGTGCATTAGAGGTGCGAGCCTGACTCTCTGTGGCGAGTTGGTCCTGCTCCTCTCGACTCAGCTTGTATTGGCGAGCAACGTTCTCAGCTATAACAAACCCAGGTTCAACTTGTATTGGCGAGCAACGTTCTCAGCTGTAACAAGCCCAGGTTCAACTTGTATTGGCGAGCAACGTTCTCAGCTGTAACAAACCCAGGTTCAACTTGTACTGGCGAGCAACGTTCTCAGCTGTAACAAACCCAGGTTCAACTTGTACTGGCGAGCAACGTTCTCAGCTGTAACAAGCCCAGGTTCAACTTGTACTGGCGAGCAACGTTCTCAGCTATAACAAACCCAGGTTCAACTTGTACTGGCGAGCAACGTTCTCAGCTATAACAAACCCAGGTTCAACTTGTACTGGCGAGCAACGTTCTCAGCTATAACAAACCCAGGTTCAACTTGTACTGGCGAGCAACGGTATCAGCTGTAACAAACCCAGGTTCAACTTGTACTGGTGAGCAACGTTATCAGCTGTAACAAGCTCATATAAAGCTTGTAATGGTAAGCAACATTTTCAGCTTGTACTGGTGAGCAGCAATCCCAGGCTCAGCTTATAGTGATGAACATAAAACCCAGATTCAACTGATTTACCCACATAAAGATTCACTCGCTACCTGTCTCGCCCATGTGAATGTGACAGAAGGCGTCGGTGAGTCCATCTCCCAGCAAGGAGTCAGTCAAAGTGCTGTCCCCCAATTTGACCCCGGCTCGCATGTGGATAGTGTGTGTGGACTGACTCATCGACTCCTGGCCTCCACTCACCACAATAGAAGAGTCTCCATTTTGAATAGCTTGAGCACCCAGCACTACGGACCTACAAGAAGAATACTTCACAACAACATTACCTTCATTAGTAGTCGTTAGCATCTCAACAAAGTTGATTAAAGCTACGGATATTATTGTGACCTGGTCACCGGGACAAATACGCCAGGACCAGAATGCCAACACCGAGAGCCTTGTTATATATGAGAGTGGCTGTACTACAGAACTACAGCATGTCGACAATGACTTGGTTGTGAATGTGGGCGGCTTTGAGCCTCTCATATAAATAACCATCCTTAACATTCACAGCGACTAGGCCACAAGTTTGTTGCCAGTGCTATAAGGGGACAAGGATTCATGGAGACTTTTTTTTTAGCACTGCGTCTTACTACTCATTTGGGTTTTATGCTTATATACTAATTACATTAATGGGATTAGATAAGTTTTATTATGAAAAAGTGTACCCAGATTTGTGTGGAAAGAGAGTGGAAAATCATTTTGGAAAAAGCCCCCTTAGTAAACCCAACTGAGATTCAAACTTTGATCTCCCCGTCACTGGTGGTCCCGTCTACTGTGAGAGTAGCGCGTTAGACCATGTGGCCACCGAAGCGACATGGAGACATTGTAATAAAGTTTAGATATTAATGTTTTGGTTTGACAGTTTAATGGTTTAGCAGCCTACCTCCGTGTTGGTTTGAATACAGAAACCACGCATGTTAGCTGTTTGGGATAAGATTTACTTAACCTTGATACTCCTGTGTTCTCAAATTGTAATGTTAGTAATTTTTTCTACTCCTTGCGTGGAAGGAGAGGGGGAAAACCATTTAGGAAAAAACATTTCTCAGTAAACCCGACCAGGATTAAAACCCTGATTTCCCCATTATCAGCAGGCCAGTCTAACACAGTAAGGGCGCCGACAGTTCGGGCACTGAAGTGTGTTGTATTAAAGCTAATTTCCTTCAGTTGATAGTGCAGGAATATAAATATAACATAAATATAAATGCAATATAACAGCTAATTGACCCCAGTCTGCCACACTTTACACGTGTGAGTTGAAATACACTGTAGAATTGCTTAATCGGCAACTTTCGAGAGTTCTCCCGTTTGGTTCACTTTGCCTGAAAGTCATGCGACTATTTACTCATCTATGATTGGTCGAATGGCTGTTTGCGATGGCAGTGTTTGGATAAGGAACATGGAGACATTTTGGAAAGGGGGGAATGCAACGCGCATAAGTGCCGCACCCTGCGGCCCTTTCTCTCAGAAAAAAACTACGGAGAAGACCGACTTGTGTGGTCCAATAACAATTTGGATAGTCTATAGGTTATTAAAGTATAGAGACTTATTTTACATTTGGATTAAAATTGAAGAAGCTAGCACATGTGTGCTTTTGTGTGTCTCATGAATATGTTAACAAGAAATTTAGAGAAGACCACACAGGTGTATGTGTTCCTCTGATTTATCTGTTTTAGTTTGAAATACATAATAAAATGGTGGCAAGGTCACATCGATCAATTGTTAAAAGTTTTATCATTTATTTAATCCATCCACTTCAGAGTGTTCAAAGAAACATCGCAGTCTTTCAGTTGCCGCGTAATATGAACCTCATGGTAGTTTCTTCAGTTGCCGCCACAACATGGGGTGGAAGCGTAGTTTATTGACCCCCCCCCCTTTCAGTATTTCAACAGTTAGGAGTTTGATTGTTCAATATATTTGGAATATAAAAGAACCAATCAAATGTGTGATGTAACGATAGTATTTCCAGCAAAGTAAAACTTATGTTACAAGGTTTTTATGAAATGCTGAAAAGAATATGAAATTGAACATGACATTAAATGAAAAAGTTAAGTTATATTTACAAAGGATTGAAAAAAAATAAAAAATTGTAAACTTAGAGATTTTTTAAAGCTTGATAGCAGTGACTTTCCTTTGCAAGTTGTCATCTTGTCATCGCCCCCCCACTTCTTAAAATTATGTTTCATTTAATAATTACATGTGCACAGAATTTTATATTTTCCCATAAACAAAGAAAATATACATATACAAAACAGGGTAATAAATGTTTAATAAGTTGTATAGTAGCGCCTAACTCAATTTCAAGGTCTTTGTTTGTTGGTCAGTTGGCCTTACTGTGTATGATACCTTTTAGTGTTTATTTCTAACATGGATTTTTATTATAACTTTGATGTATAATTTTTGGGTCATTCAAAGCCTGTACTTTATGTGAACGAGACCTCTTGAATTTTCTGATTATGTACTGAAACTTATTTCTTGTATGTGATAATAAAACATGGCGCAGTCGGTAGTGTCTGCAGTGAATTATCTGTGATTCAGATTTGTGGATACGACTATCTCATATCTCGTCCTGTAAAGAAATAGTTATCAATGGAGTTTAATAAACCCAAGCCGCTTAATCTTGCCGGAGATTTGGCGAAGAATTTCAATGAATTCCAGGAAGAAGTTCTAGAATATTTTGAGGCGACAGAGACCGGAACAAAATCTGCAGGCGTGCAAATAGCCAGGCTAAAAAACCTATTAGGACGAGATGCTGTCCGACTATATAAAACCTTATCGACCATCAAACCTGAAGAAGAAACAGTAAATGATATATTGTCTGTTCTTAAATCTCACTGTATTCCGAAGAAGAATGAAACAATCCTTGTGTTCAATTTTTTTAACAGGAAACAATGTCTCGGTGAACCGTTTGAAAACTTCTATGCAGAACTCAGAGCTCTTGCCACGCCTTGTGAATTTGGTGACCAGGAGGATAAGTTGCTGCGTGCACAAATAATATTGGGCGTGAACTCACAGTCAATAAAACAACACCTTCTTAGGGAAGATACTACCCTAAACAAAGTTGTGGAATATTGCAAATCAGTGGAGCTGGCAGACAAAAACTTGAAAACCATTGAAGATGGAGGGCGATCCTCGCAAAGTGATATATTTAAAGTTAGCAGAAAAACAACAACCCCCCAACCCTCCCAAGTGCAGAATCAGTACCACCTTCAAAAAACAGGTCAATCAAGAAGTTGGAACAATCTACAGCAGACTGAACCGTTACGTCCCGACCCCAAAGAAGATCTTGGTTTGTCAAGAAACAAGTTTAGTGAAAAGTTTGTTAGAAAAGCGTGTTATCGATGTGGGTATGACCATCCAAACCGGCCATGTCCTGCTATTAATAAGCGATGTAATCGATGCCGAGGTATGAACCATTTTGCCAAAAATTGTGTTGCCACAAATAATTTTTCTAGTGGTCGTAGTGCTTTTGAACTAGGAGCTATGAACGCTGATAGTAATGTTGTTAACCAGACTTCAAATGTTGGTGAGTGTAATTATTTTTGTCAATTTCAAGATACTGATGGTTACTCTTTGCCCCCTGTTTCAGGTTATTCAGATATAGGTTCTCTTTCAATTATAAACTCTGTAAATACCAATCGTCATTGGTGCATATCATTGCTAATTAACTGCAAACCTGTACTTTTCAAATTAGACACAGGGGCAGAAGTTAACATCCTTCCTTTAAGGTCTTTGCAGTCCATTGGACCCGATTATAGTTCTAGGCTAAGTGCTCCTAAAACCCATATTGAAGCTTTTGGGGGTTTTGAGATTACACCTGTTGGTGAAATTTGTCTTCCTGTTGTCTATGAAAACAAAACACATAGTTTGGTGTTCACTATTGTTAATTCAGTTAAAGCCGTACCCTTACTTAGCCTTTCATCTTGTGTGAATCTCAATCTCATTACAAAAAATTTTGTTGGGATTCTCAATGCTCAAAGTAAACCTGATTTTCAAAATTTCTGGAATTCAAACCAGGATGTTTTTAATGGCCTTGGATGTTTTCCAGAGGTTCTTGATTTAAAATTAAAAAAAGGTGCTATACCTAAAAGCAGCCCAGCCCGCAGAGTTCCCCTAAAAATATTAAGTAAACTTAAGGTGCATTTAGATGATCTTGAACAGCGTGGCATTATTGAATGTTGTGAAGCTGGTGAATGGGTAAACAATCTAGTTATTGTAGAGAAACATAAAACAGGGGCCATACGGCTGTGCATAGATCCTAAAGATCTTAATGAAAATTTGGTCCGAGATTATGTGTTGATTCCCACTCTCGAGGAGATTAGTTCCAAAATGGGCAATAAAAAATATTATTGTGTATTTGTTTTAAAAGATGGGTTTTACCAGGTAAAATTGAGTAAAGAATCAGCTATTCTATGTACATTCAGCACCCCCTTTGGATGTTATCGTTTTTTACGTGCCCCATTTGGACTAAGTGTACTTCCTGAGTACTTCCAAAAGATGACTCATAAATACTTTGGGAATATTGGGGGAGTATGTGTATATTTTGATGATGTTTTATGTGGAGCAGACACAATAGAAGAGTTATGGAAAATAGTTAAACAGGTTACTCAAGCTGCTCGTGAAAACAACATAGTATTCAACCCAGAAAAAGTTCAATTCTTTGTGGATAAAGTTAAATTTTTAGGTTTGGAATTTGATAAGGATGGAATTTGTCCTGATGATACTAGGGTTCAGGCTATTCAGGACATAGAAGTACCTGCTTCAAGGAAGGATTTGCAGCGTATTTTGGGAACAGTCAACTACCTAAGACCATTTGTGCCCCACCTGTCAGATATTTGCACCCCATTCCGTGAACTTCTAAAAAAAGATTCCGAGTGGTCTTGGAATTCCTCCCACAGTAAGCAGTTAGAGCTTTTGAAAAAGTCTATAGCACAACATGCCTTGTTGACTCCCTTTGACCCCTCCAAACCCATCAACATACATGCTGACAGTAGTCAATATGCCCTTGGTGCCACTTTAATGCAAGATGGCAAGCCCATTTTATATGCTTCACGATCGCTTACTGCCACTGAGCAAAATTATGCTCAGGTGGAAAAAGAGTTGCTTGCTGTCTCATTTGCATTCAAAAGGTTCCATAACTTCGTGTATGGTCATGAAGCTGTAACTGTTCATTCAGATCATCAGCCACTCACCTCAGTTTTGATAAAGTCAAGGCTCAAGCATCTCGCAGCTTCTATTGGCCAGGAATCAACTCTGATTTGAAAAATTTTATACTTGCGTGCCCAACATGCAATCGATTTCAACGGTCTAAAATAAAGGACCCGCTGCAACCTCATGACATCCCTGATTTACCCTTTGTTAAAATTGCTGCTGATTTTGCGGATTATAATGGCGATAGCTATCTAGTTATTGTGGACTACCATTCGCGGTGGATTGAGGCTGAGAAGGTCCCGAGTAAGTCTGCTTCCACTGCTATAAGTAAGCTCAAACCAATCTTTGCGCGTTTTGGGATTCCCAAACAATTCATGTCTGACAACCAACCTTTTGACTCATTTGAATTCAAAGTATTTGCCCAATCATGGAATATTGAATTAGTAACCTCCAGTCCTCACTATCCCCGCAGCAATGGTTTGGCTGAGAAAGCGGTTGGAATTGTTAAATTGATGTTAAAAAAGGCGCAATATGATCGTGGAGACTTTCCACTTTTCCTTCTGGATTATAGAAATAGCCCAGTGACAGGGCTCCCATACTCACCTGCTCAGCTTCTTCAAAGTCGCACCCTTAATTCTAGATTGCCTGTACAGGATTGCCACTTGAAGCCAAAAATAATTATTGATGATGCAGTGACTGCGAAAGTAGGGCAATCGTCACATTATGACAAAACTGCTCGTTCCCAAGAGCAATTTTTTAACCCTGAGCAGTATGTCTTTATTTGGAACAACAAACTGCGATTTTGGGAAGAGGGCAGTGTGGTTAAGAGATTGAGAAACAGATCATATCTGGTGTGTATAAAAGGAAAACTTTATAGACGAAATTCACTTCATATTAGGCCTAGGCACTCTGGTAATGACATTTCCTGTGAAAATCATGATAGGGTGAGGAGCTTTGGTGAGGATATGGGTGATCTTGAAGGATTAAAGGTAACACCACCATCTTCTCCTGATAACAAGCCAGAGGACATGATAGTCTCAACTTCTCAGTCTCCTAATTCAGAAACGAATACTATGCCTCTTGGAACTAATCTGCCTAATATGGTTACAAGGTCTGGTAGAGTTGTCCATCCACCAGAACGCCTTGATTTATGAATCTATTTTGTGTAAAAAAAAAAAAAAAAAAAAAGAGGGGGCATGTTTAATAAGTTGTATAGTAGCGCCTAACTCAATTTCAAGGTCTTTGTTTGTTGGTCAGTTGGCCTTACTGTGTATGATACCTTTTAGTGTTTATTTCTAACATGGATTTTTATTATAACTTTGATGTATAATTTTTGGGTCATTCAAAGCCTGTACTTTATTTGAACGAGACCTCTTGAATTTTCTGATTATGTACTGAAACTTATTTCTTGTATGTGATAATAAAACAATAAACATGAAACCGTATTGGTGGCGGGCGGACAATGGTTTTCTGGTAACAAGGAGGTCAAAACTCAAATCCCAGCCGGATGTAATGAGAGTGTTTTTTTTCTCCCTAAATTGTTTTTCACTCTCTCTTCATGGGAATGCATGTACATTTTCTCTAAATTCTGCCTTCCTTATTCCTACCCCATTTGTGATAATATATGGCTATTCAGGACAAGGAGTAGGGCTCTGTGTAAAGAAGAAAGAAGAACAGATACAAATATCAAAACAACCCAAAAATTTACTAAATTAAAAAAAAAAGGATTGAGAGACACAAGATTAGCTGCAAGGTTTGTGATTTTCAAATATTCTAATTTTTAATTTTTGAGACCTAATGACACAAAGTCTCGAGCCAGGAAAGAATGTAAGCTCACTTCAAACCTGATCCACAGAGCATGTTGACAGTGTACGCAGTGACACTGTAGGGACATCCCGCCTTGACGGCCGCTTGACGGGCTGGGTTCTGTCCCTGGCCTGCAGTCAGTACCTGGAACCCAGGGGTGCAAGGGAGTGGTGGGGGTATGAATTTGTATTTAATTTGTAGATATATTATAAGAACACCGCTCTATGTCCACACTTATTTTGTTGGATGTTCTACTGAAACTAAACAAATTAAAACATAATGCTCTGAGATATCTGGACCAATATAGTTTCTAGTTTCACAAATGGCATTTTTAAACTAGCAGCTTATCTAGGCCTATTGTGTGACACAAGAATGGCTGATCCTACCTGTCCCATGATGACCTCCGACACCTCCGATGGTTCCACGTTGGCTCGGTTGAGCGCCTCCTGGATGGCTATAGCTCCGAGCTCATGAGCCTTCAGACTGGAGAGTGAGCCGCAGAGTGAACCTGGTTAGTAACAAGGATAATTGTTTTTTTTTAGCACCGTGTTTTACTACCCATTTGGGCTATGTACTAATTACACTAATAGTTTTATGGGATTAGGGAGGTTAGGCAGTGTACTCGCATTTGTGTGGAGGGAGAGTGGAAAAACCATTTTGGAAAACTAACCCTCAATACACCCGAGTGAGATTCGAACCTCGATCTCCCCGTCATCGGCAGTCTAATCTACAGCGAGAGTAGCAAGTTAGACCATGCGGCCACTGAAGCGGATATCATTGTGTACTTTAAATCAATGTAGTTTTTTTTTACCAACTTGTAAGTAAGCCTTACAATATTTTTTTAAATTGTGGGCCCATAATAAGTTATTCTTTGCTGTGGGATATTTATATGATGAAATGGAGGTTGAAGAGGAGTTTAGAGGCAAATTATATGGTAAAATAGAGGTTGAAGGAGTTTCAGGGCTACTTTTATGGTGAAATGGAGGTTGAAGAGGAGGTTGAAGGAGTTTAGAGGCTTGTGATATGGTGAACTGGAGGTTAAAGAGGAGTTTAGGGGCTACTTTTATGGTGAAGGGGAAGTTGAAGGAGTTTAAAGGCTTGTGATATGGTGAACTGGAGGTTAAAGAGGAGTTTAGGGGCTACTTTTATGGTGAAGGGGAGGTTGAAGGAGTTTAGAGGCTTATGATATGGTGAACAGGAGGTTAAAGAGGAGTTTAGGGGCTACTTTTATGATTAAATGAAGGCTGAAGGGGCTTATAGGCTTGTTATATGGTGACCTAGAAGTTAAAGAGGAGTTTAGGGGCTACGTTTTGATTTGTAAAACACATGATCCAAAGAATATTAGCTAAGATGACCATAAATTCAGTTTAAAGTATTGGGTTCTAGTACGCTTAATATAGGGTAGGCCCTATATAAAACGATTTTCTTTATTACATTATAATGTAGTATATGGTATGCCTATTTTATTATTACATATATATAAAAGAAAAATAATTTTTCACACTTAACCTCATTTTATCCCTAAGAAAATTACTTACTTGAATTTGCACACACATTAAACTAAAATAATGACAACAATTCCTGGGCTTACCTATAGGCGTTCTAACTGCAGATACAATGACAACCTTCGTGTCACTCATTTTCAAAATAAAAAGGTTAGAAATTCAATTCAAATTAATTTAAAATAGAAGCGTCTCTAGCAGACGATGCGACACGTCACTTTTAACTCGCCCATTCGGAGAGATTCTTTTGTTTTTCCCTACCCAGAATTCTCTAATATAGTGTGTGAGTGTGACTGGTGCTAAGATGGCTGATAGTCAAGATATCAAATCTAGCCTTTCGGATATTTCAGGTAAATATACTTTATTATGCATGTTTTGTTTAATTCATCTGAAGAATGGGTTCCTGATTATAATTATCATGTCACTGCATTTCTTCAAAAGCAACTGTCCCTTTACAATTCGCAATGGACTGTAGGGTTGTCAGCACACTTCAGATGACCTTAAATGATAATTATTATTTTCGAACCAGTCACAAATATCGATACGTTTATCTGCCAATATCCTTGTGTTTATTAAATTAGTTCGCGCTACTATTTTTACTTTCATCGCAATAAAAATACCTTAAAATATGCTTAACCTACATTTTATTCTCCACATTAAACCATGGCCTTGTGAGGGTTGGGCTGATTTTAGATAAGGCTTTAAAAAAAGTCCCTCGGTTTGATAAATAGCTTTGTAATCGATATTCTGTTTAAAGCTGGTAAACTTCCTTATTTACAGTGGTTTCAAACATTAGACTGAATTATACAAGTGTGATTTTAAAGTAGTCCTAAATTAACAAAAATGTAGCATATGAATATTTAAAATAATTGTGTTTGACAAACTTGAGGTTATGTTAATTCAAGTTGGTAAAGAGCTAGGTGTACATCTGACATTTAAGGCCGCTCTAACACGTTAGGATTTTGTTAAGAATTTTTTTTGTAAGAAATTAATAGTTCTTAGTTTTAAAGTTAAATTTGTTGGAAAATCTTTAAGATTTTATTTTGTTGCATACAAAATTATAGTTTGAAGATGGAATTAGTACACCAATGGAGTTCGATTCTTGAAATTTCTTTGTTGTATGCAAATCAAATAATACTTTTATACCTTTATTATAAATTATTATATTTTTACAGCATTTAGACATTTAAACAAAATTTAGGTCTAGACATAAACATAGGCTTCCGGTACTACATGAATTTTGTGGTTTGATCCATAATCCCTTTGTGACGTCATTCCTATGAAACTAAAGTTAAATTGTAAATTTTGCGAATATTATTTGAGATTCTAATTTATCAGTGAACGGAACGGTAACAAGGTTAGGCCTATATCAAGTCAGCCTAGTAATTTTGGTACTGTAGTAAAGCTTGGATAAGTACCTAATAATAAGTTATAGGCCTATTTATATATTATCTAGCCCTCTCTCTCTCTCTCTCTCTATATATATATATATATATATATATATATTTAATATTATTAAGTTACTTTATTTAATGACTTCTGATGGTGTGTTGTTCAGATCTTATCACTTTTTCAGTTTAGTTCTAATGGACCCTTGTGGTAGTGCTGGTTGTAAAATTGTCAGTGGACGTGCAAGAGTATTTTTGTTTGGATAAGAAAAGTATGGTTAACCACTTAGTTTCATCCGTCGTAAAAGAAAGTGAAGTGTGATCGCTGCAGGACGATTATCGCGCATTAATCGGCTCTATAATACACATAAAGCTTTGGTCACTTTGCACTTTTTCAGATTTTTTAATATCTGTTCCTGCTTCACTTAATTGAGTTTGGTTTGGATTTTTTTTTATATATAAAGTTTTGTAAGTTAAATACTTTTGAATAAAGAACCTACGAATAGAATTCCTTGCATTTTTGTGAGTGTAATGCTACAGTAGTATAACATTTGTGATTTTCTGTTATTGTTCTTTGAAGTTGGATTAAATGGTATGGATCTTGGGTTTTGCCCTCCGATGGGAAAAGTAATGTTTAAAATAGGTGAAGATGGTACATGTTTTATTTATTTTTTCATTTTTATTTTAGCTAATTATGTACATTGAATAAGTTTATCTGATGGCCAAACCCTTCCTTCACCTCTGACAAGACGTGAATTAATCACAACTTGTGAATGTGGGAATGCCAGGCCTCCACCGTGGTTCGGATCCCATGTTAAACTGTAGGTCCTCCATTTCATCTCACAATCACCTTACCATTACACATTAGCGTAAGTGCGTACAACCCGAACGGGTAGTAAGACGCAGTGCTAATAATGATACATTGAATAAAGATAACCAGAATTCCCTAGATCAAAGCATTTTTCAAACCATGTTTCATTAAATTTCAAGCAATTAAAATCTGTAAGACATTTTATATTTATTATATATACCTATATAGAGCTGACCATCTTCACCTCCAGCTTAGGGTGAAGAATGGTCGCCATGTATATTGATGCAAAGGCTGCAGTAAAGCAAGGGGTGAACATAGAACCATTCAATAGAAAGCTACGCCTACAGCTCAAGTTGGTAATTTCCACAAAATCAAAAATAAAAGCACCAATTTTCATTTTGTGAGAATTTTTATTTCATAACTAAACTGAATTTTGTACAAAAAGTATTAAACATATGTGACTGTCTTCACCGCTCTGAATGTTTTCACCTCTGTAAACTAAGTTATCACTCCAGAAAGCCCGGTAGTTCCTAATAAACAAATAAAATACCTGCATTCAATACAACCTGACTCATAAGTGATAAGTATGGGTCCAGCAATATGTTGCAGTCTCTAGCCTGCCACACTCACCTTGAGTTGGAGGCAGTGTTGGTTGACAATATACATTAATTATGTGATCAACACAAGCATCATTTAGCAACACTGTAGTACAGGATGTCACTACACCCAATACATTCACTTACAAATGTGTTCCTGCCTTCACACAGCGTAGCCTAGGTCCATGTCTATAGAACAAGAAGGCTTAAATGTAACCTTCTTAAGCTCCCAACAGATGAGTTGGTGCACTAGACATGACAGATTTGACTGAGAATGACCCATCACCGTAACATGAGCTTTGCTGTTTTCCTGGTTTTTGGGAGCTACTAGACTCTAAGAGATGACATAAACTTCTAACACCTGTGACCAAACAATCTAAACCCGACATGGAGTTGAATTGTGTCTAAGCAGTGGTTGGCCAACATGCATAGTAGCTTAATGGTCAGGTTTGCTCCTAACTTAAAGACACTGTATTATTGGCCACAACCTGTGTCAGCGATGAAAGTTTGTTGGGTATAACACAAGTGTTCCAAGGAGTTCAATTCCCTTGGCCTTGTCTGATGGTAACAAGAGCACATCTCTACTTGCCCCTGTCTGATAGGAACAAGAGCACATCTCTACTTTGCCCCTGTCTGATGGTAACAAGAGCACATCTCTACTTGCCCCTGTCTGATAGGAACAAGATCACATCTCTACTTGCCCTGTCTGATAGGAACAAGATCACATTCTACTTTCCTTGTCTGATTGGAACAAGACTACATCTCTACTTGCCCTGTCTATAGGAACATAGCACATCTCTACTTGCCCTGTCTGATAGGAACAAGAGCACATTCTAATTGCCCTGTCTGATAGGAACAAGATGCACATCTCTACTTGCTCCCTGTCTGATAGGAACAAGTCACATCATCTTACTTGCCCCTGTCATGATGGAAAAGATCACATCTCTACTTTGCCCTGTCTGATAGGAACAAGACACATCTCTACTTTCACCTGGTCTGATGGTAACAAAGCACATCTTCTACTTTCCCCTGTCTGTATGGTTAAACAAGAGCACATCTCTACTTGCCCCATGCTGATGATGGTAACAGATCAATCTCTACTTGCCCTGTCTGATAGGAACAAGATCACATTCTACTTTCCCCTGTCTGATAGTAACAAGATCACATATCTACTTTCCCTGTCTGATGGAACAAGAGCACATCTTACTTGCCCTTGTCTGATTGGTAACAAGAGCACATCTCTAATTGCCACTGTCTGATGGAACAAGACACATCTCTATTGCCCTGTCTGATAGGAACAGTACTTCTACTTTCCCTGTCGATAGGAACAAGATCACATCTCTACTTGCCTGTCTGATGGTAACAAGATCACATCTCTACTTGCCCTTGTCTGATAGGAACAAGAGCACATCTCTACTTGCCCTGTCTGATAGGAACAAGAGCACATCTCTACTTGCCCCTGTCTGATAGGAACAAGAGCACATCTCTACTTGCCCTGTCTGATAGGAACAAGATCACATCTCTACTTGCCCATGCTCTGATAGGAACAAGATCACATTCTACTTGCCCCTGTCTGATAGGAACAAGAGCACATCTCTACTTGCCCCTGTCTGATAGGAACATAGAGCACATCTCTACTTGCCCTGTCTGATAGGAACAAGAGTCACATTCTACTTGCCCCTGTCTGATAGGAACAAGAGCACATCTCTACTTGCCCTGTCTGATAGGAACAAGATCACATCTCTACTTGCCCCTGTCTGATAGGTAACAAGATCACATCTCTACTTGCCCTGTCTGATAGAACAAGACACATCTTACTTGCCTGTCTGATATACAAGGCACATCTCTACTTTCCCTGTCTGATGGTAACAAGAGCACATCTCTACTTGCCCCTGTCTGATAGGAACAAGATCACATCTCTACTTGCCCCTGTCTGATAGGAACAAGATCACATCTCTACTTTCCCCTGTCTGATAGGAACAAGATCACATCTCTACTTTCCCCTGTCTGATGGTAACAAGAGCACATCTCTACTTGCCCTTGTCTGATAGGAACAAGAGCACATCTCTACTTGCCCCTGTTGATAGGAACAAGATCACATCTCACTTGCTACTTCATAGACCACTATTGTCTCTGATAGGAACGAGATCACATCTCTACTTGCCCCTGTCTGATAGGAACAAGATCACATCTCTACTTGCCCCTGTCTGATAGGAACAAGACACATCTCTACTTGCCCCTGTCTGATAGGAACAAGAGCACATCTCTACTTGCCCCTGTCTGATGGAACAAGAGCACATCTCTACTTCCCCTGTCTGATGGAACAAGAGCACATCTCTACTTGCCCCTGTCTGATAGGAACAAGATCACATCTCTACTTCCCTGTCTGATAGGAACAAGATCACATTCTACTTCCCTGTCTGATGGAACAAGATCACATCTCTACTTGCCCTGTCTGATAGGAACAAGAGCACATCTCTACTTGCCCTGTCTGATAGGAACAAGACACATCTCTATTGCCTCTGTCTGATAGGAACAAGAGCACATCTCTACTTGCCCTGTCTGATAGGAACAGAGTCACATCTCTACTTGCCCCTGTCTGATGGAACAAGATACATCTCTACTTGCCCTGTCTGATAGAACAAGAGCACATCTCTACTTCCCTGTCTGATGGAACAAGAGCACATCTCTACTTGCCCTGTCTGATGGTAACAAGAGCACATCTCTACTTGCCCCTGTCTGATAGGAACAAGATCACATCTCTACTTGCCCCTGTCTGATAGGAACAAGATCACATCTCTACTTTCCCCTGTCTGATAGGAACAAGATCACATCTCTACTTTCCCCTGTCTGATGGTAACAAGAGCACATCTCTACTTGCCCTTGTCTGATAGGAACAAGAGCACATCTCTACTTGCCCCTGTCTGATAGGAACAAGATCACATCTCTACTTGCTCCTGTCTGATAGGAACAAGAGCACATATCTACTTGCCCCTGTCTGATAGGAACAAGATCACATCTCTACTTGCCCCTGTCTGATAGGAACAAGATCACATCTCTACTTGCCCCTGTCTGATAGGAACAAGAGCACATCTCTACTTGCCCCTGTCTGATAGGAACAAGAGCACATCTCTACTTTCCCCTGCCTGATGGTAACAAGAGCACATCTCTACTTGCCCCTGTCTGATAGGAACAAGATCACATCTCTACTTGCCCCTGTCTGATAGGAACAAGATCACATATCTACTTGCCCTTGTCTGATAGGAACAAGATCACATCTCTACTTGCCCCTGTCTGATAGGAACAAGAGCACATCTCTACTTGCCCTTGTCTGATAGGAACAAGAGCACATCTCTACTTGCCTCTGTCTGATAGGAACAAGAGCACATCTCTACTTGCCCGTGTCTGATAGGAACGAGAGCACATCTCTACTTGCCCCTGTCTGATGGTAACAAGATCACATCTCTACTTGCCCCTGTCTGATAGGAACAAGAGCACATATCTACTTTCCCCTGTCTGATGGTAACAAGAGCACATCTCTACTTGCCCCTGTCTGATGGTAACAAGAGCACATCTCTACTTGCCCCTGTCTGATAGGAACAAGATCACATCTCTACTTGCCCCTGTCTGATGGTAACAAGAGCACATCTCTACTTGCCCTTGTCTGATAGGAACAAGATCACATCTCTACTTGCCCCTGTCAGATAGGAACAAGTTCACATCTCTACTTGCCCCTGTCTGATAGGAACAAGATCACATATCTACTTTCCCCTGTCTGATAGGAACAAGAGCACATCTCTACTTGCCCTTGTCTAATAGGAACAAGAGCACATCTCTACTTGCCCCTGTCTGATAGGAACAAGAGCACATCTCTACTTGCCCCTGTCTGATAGGAACAAGATCACATCTCTACTTTCCCCTGTCTGATGGTAACAATATCACATCTCTACTTTCCCCTGTCTGATGGTAACAAGATCACATCTCTACTTTCCCCTGTCTGATGGTAACAAGAGCACATCTCTACTTTCCCCTGTCTGATGGTAACAAGAGCACATCTCTACTTTCCCCTGTCTGATGGTAACAAGAGCACATCTCTACTTTCCCCTGTCTGATGGTAACAAGAGCACATCTCTACTTGCCCTTGTCTGATGGTAACAAGATCACATCTCTACTTTCCCCTGTCTGATGGTAACAAGATCACATCTCTACTTTCCCCTATCTGTTAGGAACAAGATCACATCTCTACTTTCCCCTGTCTGATAGGAACAAGAGCACATCTCTACTTGCCCCTGTCTGATAAGAACAAGATCACATCTCTACTTTCCCCTGTCTGATAGGAACAAGATCACATCTCTACTTTCCCCTGTCTGATGGTAACAAGAGTACATCTATGCTTGCCCCTATCTGATGGTAACAAGAGCATATCTATACTTGCCCCTATCTGATGGTAACAAGCTCATGAGTAGCAAAGTGACAGCAGGGCATGACCTGGCATGGTGGTTGGATTGTCTGATCTTCCAGTGGAAGCTCATAAGTAATCAACGATTCAATAAATTGAGGTTTCATGATTATTAGCGGCGGAACATTATTTGTGTAGAGTAAGGGCACTTACAAAAAAAAAAAGGAGGGGGTTTCCAAGGCTCTTAAGGATCCTCTGGTTCAAAGTCAAACGGGGGCGCGACCATAGCGAGGTGAAAGTTTGAAAATTTGCTTTCTCTAGAAGTTATTTGAAGTTTGATACAAGGCCATCTTCTAGCTTCATATCCGATAATATCAAAGGGGAGTGAAATAAATTTATTCCAGGGGGTGGGGGAATACCCTCCTGTCACCTGGTTCAGCTACAATTTTTCCTGATTATAATACCTTTTAATTGTATTTTAGGACCACTTAAAATACACGAGAGTAAGCCGAGCTAATTAGCGTCATTAGTTTCGATGGAGCAAGCCTACAAAACAGCTGTAATCATTGCTCGAGGCTATCTATATAGTTCGTTGTTTGTCAGACTGGCAGGTGATCATAGCTTGTTTGTCGGACTGGTCGGTGTTCTTAGCTTGTTTGTCAGACTGGCAGGTGATCATAGCTTGTTTGTCAGACTGGTAGGGGATCATAGCTTGTTTGTCAGACTTATTGGTGATCACAGCTTGTTTGTAGGACTGGCAGGTGATCACAGCTTGTTTGTCGGACTGGTCGGTGTTCTTAGCTTGTTTGTCGGACTGGTCGGTGTTCTTGGCTTGTTTGTCAGACTGGTAGGGGATCATAGCTTGTTTGTCAGACTGATTGGTGATCACAGCTTGTTTGTAGGACTGGCAGGTGATCATAGCTTGTTTGTCGGACTGGTCGGTGTTCTTAGCTTGTTTGTCAGACTGGTAGATGATCATAGCTTGTTTGTCAGACTGATTGGTGATCACAGCTTGTTTGTAGGACTGGTAGGTGTTCATAGCTTCTTCTTCATATTGGTAGGTGATAAAAACTCGTTGTTCGTCAAACTCGCAGGGATCATAGTTCGTTGTTTGTCAAGCTGGTAAGGAATCATAGCTTCTTTGTTAGACTGGCAGGGGATCATAGCTCGTTGTTCGTCATACTGGCAGGGGATTATAGCTCGTTTTTCGTCATACTGGCAGGGGATTATAGCTCGTTTTTCGTCATACTGGCAGGGGATCATGGCACGTTGCTAAATAGCTCGTTTTTCGTCAAACTGGCAGGGAATCATCTCTTGTTGCTACATAGCTCTTTTTTTGTCAGACAGGCAAGGGATCATAGCTCGTTTTTCGTCATACTGGCAGGGGATTATAGCTCGTTTTTCGTCATACTGGCAGGGGATTATAGCTCGTTTTTCGTCATACTGGCAGGGGATTATAGCTCGTTTTTCGTCATACTGGCAGGGGATCATGGCACGTTGCTAAATAGCTCGTTTTTCGTCATACTGGCAGGGGATTATAGCTCGTTTTTCGTCATACTGGCAGGGGATCATGGCACGTTGCTAAATAGCTCGTTTTTCGTCAAACTGGCAGGGAATCAAATCGCGTTGCTACATAGCTCGTTTTTTTGTCAGACAGGCAGGGGATGATAGCTCGTCGCTAAATAGCTCGTTGTTCGTCATACTGGTAGGGGATCATAACCCGTTTTTTCGTCAAACTGACAGGGAACCATAGTTCGTTTTTCGTCAGACCGGCAGGGGATCATAGCTCGTTGTTCGTCAAACTGGCAAGGGATCACAGCTCGTTGCCACATAGCTCGTTGTTCGTCAAACTGGCAGGGAATCATCGCTCGTTGCCAATAGAGATAGTGAGCTTGCAGTAAGAAGTATACCCGCCTTGACGCAACTGGTGTTAATCGGGTCACCCAGTCATCGGTCTTGACAGTCAGTAGTCACGTGCTCGGTACATCACTAATCACCTAGGTCCACCCCAGCCCGAGTGGTCAGGGAGGTGAATGATAATAGTTGATGTTCTGCCATCGCTAATCTTGAATGCCTAGGTTACGAGAGTGCTCAAAGTAGACCTAGATTGTTTCTAGGGTACCTGCTCTAGTTAAATTACTTAGTGGGCTAGATCTCTTCACTGGAATGTGCGCGTTGGATACAGAAATAAACTCAGCCCGTGTGTGGCCTAGGGGAAGTTATCACCGTCGCTTCTTTGTCGACTTGATCTCTCCCCTTTCATCCCCTGTGTGGGGGTGCCAGATGCGACACAACCGGAAGTCAAGGCAGTAAATCTGTCTGTGGTTTGAAGACGAGCATAAGCCAATGTTCTATCTGCTCTCAGCAGCAAGTAAGGACCTTTGTATCTTAGAGCAGATAGCAAGTACCTATGCACCAAAAGAAGAGTCTTACATCAGATAGCAAGGACCTATGTTCCAGAAGACGAGTCCTACAACAGATAGCAAGGACCTATGCACCAAAAGACGAGTCTCACAGCAGATAGCGAGGACCTATGTACCAGAAGACGAGTCTAACAGCAGATAGTAAGGACCTATGCACCAAAAGAATCTTACATCAGATAGCAAGGACCTATGTAGCAGAAGACGAGTCCTACAGCAGATAGCAAGGACCTATGCACCAAAAGACGAGTCTCACAGCAGATAGCGAGGACCTATGTACCAGAAGACGAGTCTAACAGCAGATAGTAAGGACCTATGCACCAAAAGAAGAGTCTTACATCAGATAGCAAGGACCTATGTTCCAGAAGACGAGTCTTACAGCATATAGCAAGGACCTATATACCAGAAGACGAGTCTTAAATCGGATAGCAAGGACCTATGCACCAAAAGAATCTTACATCAGATAGCAAGGACCTATGTAGCAGAAGACGAGTCCTACAACAGATAGCAAGGACCTATGCACCAAAAGACGAGTCTCACAGCAGATAGCGAGGACCTATGTACCAGAAGACGAGTCTAACAGCAGATAGTAAGGACCTATGCACCAGAAGACGAGTCTTACAGTAGATAGCAAGGACCTATGCATCAGAAGACGAGTCTTATAGCAGATAGCAAGGACCTATGCACCAGAAGACGAGTCCTACAACAGATAGCAAGGACCTATGTACCAGAAGACGAGTCCTACAACAGATAGCAAGGACCTTTATACCATAGACCAGTATGACAGCAGATAGCAAGGACCTATGCACCAGAAGACGAGTCTTACAGCAGATAGCAAGGACCTATGCATCAGAAGACGAGTCTTATAGCAGATAGCAAGGACCTATGCACCAGAAGACGAGTCCTACAACAGATAGCAAGGACCTATGTACCAGAAGACGAGTCCTACAACAGATAGCAAGGACCTTTATACCATAGACCAGTATGACAGCAGATAGCAAGGACCTATGCACCAGAAGACGAGTCTTACAGCAGATAGCAAGGACCTATGCACCAGAAGACGAGTCTTACAGCAGATAGCAAGGACCTATGCACCAGAAGAAGAGTCTTACATCAGATAGCAAGGACCTATGTTCCAGAAGACGAGTCTTACAGCATATAGCAAGGACCTATATACCAGAAGACGAGTCTTAAATCGGATAGCAAGGACCTATGCACCAAAAGAATCTTACATCAGATAGCAAGGACCTATGTAGCAGAAGACGAGTCCTACAACAGATAGCAAGGACCTATGCACCAAAAGACGAGTCTCACAGCAGATAGCGAGGACCTATGTACCAGAAGACGAGTCTAACAGCAGATAGTAAGGACCTATGCACCAGAAGACGAGTCTTACAGTAGATAGCAAGGACCTATGCATCAGAAGACGAGTCTTATAGCAGATAGCAAGGACCTATGCACCAGAAGACGAGTCCTACAACAGATAGCAAGGACCTATGTACCAGAAGACGAGTCCTACAACAGATAGCAAGGACCTTTATACCATAGACCAGTATGACAGCAGATAGCAAGGACCTATGCACCAGAAGACGAGTCTTACAGCAGATAGCAAGGACCTATGCATCAGAAGACGAGTCTTATAGCAGATAGCAAGGACCTATGCACCAGAAGACGAGTCCTACAACAGATAGCAAGGACCTATGTACCAGAAGACGAGTCCTACAACAGATAGCAAGGACCTTTATACCATAGACCAGTATGACAGCAGATAGCAAGGACCTATGCACCAGAAGACGAGTCTTACAGCAGATAGCAAGGACCTATGTACCAGAAGACGAGTCCTACAACAGATAGCAAGGAACTTTATACCATAGACCAGTATGACAGCAGATAGCAAGGACCTATGCACCAGAAGACGAGTCTTACAGCAGATAGCAAGGACCTATGCACCAGAAGACGAGTCTTACAGCAGATAGCAAGGACCTATGCACCAGAAGACGAGTCCTACAACAGATAGCAAGGACCTATGCACCAGAAGACGAGTCTTACAGCAGATAGCAAGGACCTATGCACCAGAAGACGAGTCTTACAGCAGATAGCAAGGACCTATGTACCAGAAGACGAGTCCTACAACAGATAGCAAGGAACTTTATACCAGAGACCAGTATGACAGCAGATAGAAAGGATATATGTATATATATATCTTACAGCAGATAGTAAGGACCTATGCACTGAAAGGTATATGCCGCGCCTCCGTCGCGATGCTTCGTCTCTCTCAACGTCGCGACGCCTCGTCTCTGCCAACGTCGCGACGGTTTGTCTCTCTGTCTACATATCGACCGCACTGGGGGGTTAGTTCGACGCCGCGCCACGAGGTTTTCATGATCCGTCGTGTTTGCGTCAGTTCGAGTCCACAGTCACCCGGCCACGCCTCGCCGCCGCACTTAACCTAATCCCACACTCGGGTCCAGTGTTAAGGCTCCTCTTTGTCCCACTATTTACATAACCTCCAGGGGCAATGTGGTGTTGTAGACGTGTCGAATCCTTGGACTCTCGTCCAATAACGTCAATCCTCAAAGGTAAAGGCAAAGGATCCATTTTATTATGCTTCTCAACCTGCAGGATAAAACTGCTCACCTCGAAGCTTTGCACACACGGACACCTCTCTCACTCACCTCACACCATCTCTCTCACTCTCACTCTCACTATATATACATCACTATCGCTGCTTGATAGGTGCTCACCCAGTGTTGTCATCAACTGCTCTTTGGTCGAGACAAGCCCTCCTTCACGGATCATGTTTGCTTGGAGGTATTACCGTCCTGCTTGGAGGTATTACCGTCCTGCTTGGAGGTATTACCATACTGCTTGGAGGTATTACCGTACTGCTTGGAGGTATTACCATACTGCTTGGAGGTATTACCGTACTGCTTGGAGGTATTACCGTCCTGCTTGGAGGTATTACCGTCCTGCTTGGAGGTATTACCATACTGCTTGGAGGTATTACCGTACTGCTTGGAGGTATTACCATACTGCTTGGAGGTATTACCGTACTGCTTGGAGGTATTACCATACTGCTTGGAGGTATTACCGTACTGCTTGGAGGTATTACCGTCCTGCTTGGAGGTATTACCGTCCTGCTTGGAGGTATTACCGTCCTGCTTGGAGGTATTACCATACTGCTTGGAGGTATTACCGTACTGCTTGGAGGTATTACCGTCCTGCTTGGAGGTATTACCGTACTGCTTGGAGGTATTACCATACTGCTTGGAGGTATTACCATACTGCTTGGAGGTATTACCATACTGCTTGGAGGTATTACCGTCCTGCTGGAGGTATTACCGTCCTGCTTGGAGGTATTACCGTCCTGCTTGGAGGTATTACCGTCCTGCTTGGAGGTATTACCGTACTGCTTGGAGGTATTACCGTCCTGCTGGGAGGTATTACCGTCCTGCTGGGAGGTATTACCGTACTGCTGGAGGTATTACTGTCCTGCTTGGTGGTATTATAATCCTGCTTGGAGGTATTACTGTACTGCTTGGAGGTATTACCGTACTGCTTGGAGGTATTACCGTACTGCTTGGAGGTATTACCGTCCTGCTGGGAGGTATTACCGTCCTGCTTGGAGGTATTACCGTACTGCTTGGAGGTATTACCGTACTGCTTGGAGGTATTACCGTACTGCTTGGAGGTATTACCGTACTGCTTGGAGGTATTACCGTACTGCTTGGAGGTATTACCGTACTGCTTGGAGGTATTACCGTACTGCTTGGAGGTATTACCGTACTGCTTGGAGGTATTACCGTACTGCTTGGAGGTATTACCGTACTGCTTGGAGGTATTACCGTCCTGCTGGGAGGTATTACCGTCCTGCTGGAGGTATTACCGTCCTGCTTGGAGGTATTACCGTCCTGCTGGAGGTATTACCGTCCTGCTTGGAGGTATTACCGTACTGCTTGGAGGTATTACCGTCCTGCTGGGAGGTATTACCGTCCTGCTTGGAGGTATTACCGTCCTGCTGGAGGTATTACCGTCCTGCTTGGAGGTATTACCGTACTGCTTGGAGGTATTACCGTCCTGCTTGGAGGTATTACTGTACTGCTTGTAGGTATTACCGTCCTGCTTGGTGGCGTTATAGTCCTGCTTGGAGGTATTACCGTACTGCTTGGTGGCATTACAATCCTGCTTGGAGGTATTACTGTACTGCTGGAGGTATTACCGTACTGCTTGGAGGTATTACCGTACTGCTGGAGGTATTACTGTCCTGCTTGGTGGTATTATAATCCTGCTTGGAGGTATTACTGTACTGCTGGAGGTATTACTGTACTGCTGGAGGTATTACCGTACTGCTTGGAGGTATTACTGTACTGCTTGTAGGTATTACCGTCCTGCTTGGTGGCGTTATAGTCCTGCTTGGAGGTATTACTGTACTGCTTGGAGGTATTATCGTCCTGCTTGGTGGCATTATAATCCTGCTTGGAGGTATTACAGTCCTGCTGGAGGTATTACCGTCCTTCTTGGATGTACTACCGTACTGCTTGGTGTTACCGTACTGCTTGGAGGTATTACCTTACTGTTTGGAGGTATTACCTTATTTATTAGAGGTATTACAGTCCTGTTTAGAGGTATTACCGTCCTGCTGAAGGTATTACCGCACTGCTTGGAGGTATTAAAATCCTGATTGGAGGTATTACCGTCCTGCATGAAGGTGTTACCGTCCTGCATGGAGGTGTTACAGTCCTGATTGGAGGTGTTACAGTCCTGATTGGAGGTATTACCGTCCTGCATGGAGGTATTACCGTCCTTCTGAAGGTATTACCGTCCTGCTTGGAGGTGTTACTGTACTGCTTGGTGGTGTTATTGTACTGTTTGGTGGTATTACTGTCGAGCAAGATATGGTCCTGCTTTAGATGGTATTACTGTTGAGCCAGATATGGTCCTGCTTTAGATGGTATTACTGTTGAGCCAGATGTGGTCCTGCTTTAGATGGTATTACTGTTGAGCCAGATATGGTCCTGCTTTAGATGGTATTACTGTTGAGCCAGATGTGGTCCTGCTTTAGATGGTATTACTGTTGAGCCAGATGTGGTCCTGCTTTAGATGGTATTACTGTCGACGAGAAGTACCCACGCTCGTTCACCTACAGTTTCATTGTGACCTACACCTATGTACAAGAAGATCCCCATGCATCACCGCTCCTTAAGGAACCATCTGACTTGCCAGCCATGCCCGACTCTAGGTATTTCCCCATGTATCACCACTTCTTAGGGGTCGTCCATAAACTGCGTAACTCTTGCCTTTTTTTAGCCCCCCTCCCCCCATGTAACAACCATGTAGACATTTAGCCTACCCCCCTCCCCCGTGTTACTTAACTTTTCTCACCCAGAATGAATGTCATTATTTTAGAGGGAAGTTTTGTGATACTAAAGGAAGCATTCAGATTTAATACTTCTTAAAATTAATTTTAAATCCTGAACATAAATTATTTCAGAGAGTATTATTATTTATGGATAGCTACACATACAAACAGATAAGACATACAAGTACACACATAAAGACTTCGAGCTCAAATTCCTCAGGTTCATGAGGGGAAACCTCTGCTATATTTATGTTATGGATGTCAGGTTTGCGATCTGAGTAAGATTCAGACGGCACTGCTATGTGCTGACTAGGAGGGCCCTTTTCTGTAGTGCCGCTACATATGCTTGACTCTGGGGAAAGACATCTTTCTTAATATTGTGCACTTTTTTTGGTGGTCATATTATCATATAGAGAGCTATTTAAACAATTCTAGGCATACAACTTTTCTAAATTATATTTTGGATTACTCTACAATTTTACTTTAGTTAACTTATCAATACCTAGACTCATGTTTCGTTCCAACATCGATCCTGGATCTTTGCTTCACTCTTGAAAAAGACTAGATGGCCAATGAAGCGGAGTTCGGGGTTCGAATACCTGTCGGGTGTACTCAGGGTGGCTTTTCCTAAATGGTTTTATACTCTCCACGTTAATGAGGGTAGACTACCTCTAAAACTCTACCTTCCTCATTTCTACTCCATTAGATAAATATAATAAAAACTAATTAGAATAACTACAATTTGACCATGCCACCCTACAAAATGTATACTAAAAAGGTCGAATTTTAAAGAAAATCTACCAGCATTTGCATGGGAGGAGAGCGAGAAACAATTTAGGAAAAGCAACCCTCAATAGACCTGACTGGTATTCGAACCCCATCTCGTCTACTCTACTGAAAGAATGACAATTTAGACAATGCGACCACCTTAGTGGGTGTATAATAGTTGCATTTATATACATACACACTAGATTTATCTTAAGGGAAAAGGTATAGGCTTAAATACACCTATACCTCAGTTTTAGCTTCTGTGGTGCTGACTGACAGTTCACAACTGACGTCTGACAGTCAACAGTTGGGTATATACCTAAATTTTGACTGTCAGAAGTGACAAATGCTAAAGACATGTTTTTTGCAGATCATATGGTTCGGCGTAGGGATACATAATTTGGTCTGGTAGCTTTTCAAAGCCGTCAGAAGTCAGCTGTGAGCTGTCAGTCAGCACCACAGAAGCTAAAACTGAGGTATACCTTTTGAAAATAATTAATGATATTTGAAGCTTTACTTTTCATAAAATGCTGCTGGTATGAAGAAATAAAACTAATGATAGACTCCTCAAACTTGCCTTGTGATAAATACTGTATTTTTGCTTCTTTCCATTTCCCTGCATATTTTTGAGACTTTTCCACTTTTTTTTCTGGATATAGTTTTTTATAGGCAAGCAATGAACAAGTCTCCTTTTTTTGAAGAATTTTTTTTTTTACAAACTCAAGCGATTATTCACGGGTTGTGTAAAGAATGTGCAGTAGGAATCTAGATTATAATCAAACTCAACTATTCTTATAAATAAGGCCGCTTCGACTTACAGCTGTTATCCAACTAAAAGCACGTGAGGGTGTCAGTAGATTGGACAAATCTTAAACAAGAGTGCCGTGACTAATGAGTATAAACATGTCACTGTCATCAGTGTCATGCTCATGAACATATTTGTTTTCGAATGTGCTTGGCGTTAGTCTCGGGCAGACAATGCCACCTAAGCGCATTCGAAATATTGATAAACAAAAAGTAAGTACTAAACTTGTATTTTCAAAGCCACAGCCCACAGATATTCGGAAGTTATATTTAAGTAGGTTTATCAAAGGTGAAAACATGAACAATACTATTATTTTTGAACTTTAGAATTTGAGTTTAAGACCTGTGCTACGTATCATTGTGATGCACCCCACCCTCCCCCCATGTAACCGCATGTAGACATTAAAGCTCACCCCCTCACCCCTCAAAGGGTTACGTGGTTCATGGACGATCTCTTATGGAACTATCTGACTTGCCAGTCATGACCGGCCCAAGGCAGTTCCCCATGCATCACCGCTCCTTATGGAACTATCTGACTTGCCAGCCATGACCGACCCAAGGCAGTTCCCCATCCATCACTGCTCCTTATGAAACTATCTGACTTGCCAGCTATGACCGGCCCAAGGCAGTTCCCCATGCATCACCGCTCCTTATGGAACTATCTGACTTGCCAGCCATGACCGACCCAAGACAGTTGTGTGTGTGGAGGGGATTGCTATTCCTATCCTCCGCGGAGGGGTGAGGAGGTCTTGTTGTTGAGGAAATGACTTCATTCACAGCCACGTCTATTTCTATCTTGGCAGTCGCGTCCCACATCGCATTCTGTCTCTTGTTTGTTGCCCACCGACTGAGTAATTAGCACCTTGTTACACTTAGAGTCGAATTAAAATGAAATCTTTCAGTTCTCGAGCGGTCAATTAGCTAGTCCTGCACACTATCCATGGATCCAACCTTCTCGGTACGTATGTAGGACTATGGAGAGGATAGTCACTGCAGTAGTGTATATGTGATGGTCATTGTATGACTGTAGAAAGGATAGTCACCGTAGGACTGTACATGTGATGGTCATTGTATGACTGTAGAAAGGATAGTCACTGTAGTATTGTATATGTGATGGCCACTGTATGACACAAGAGAGGATAGTCACTGTAGTACTGTATATGTGATGGCCACTATATGACTGTAGAAAGGATAGTCACCGTATGACTGTACATGTGATGGTCACTGTAATACTGTAGAAAGGATAGTCACTGTAGTACTGCGAAATAACCTTAGAACCACTCAATCACATGGACCAGAATCCTACACCTAGGTCCGGCCTCCCTGTCCACTCAGCTACAAGAACAATTTATTGCGCGACTAGAATAATTTATAAAGATTTCGTCGCGGCTTTATGTCGCACCAACCCATACCTGCGGCCTCACAAAATTCTCTAACCCCCTCTTGGGGTAAATAGAGCAAGCCAGCCCAGCCTGATCAATAAAACGATCCGTGGTGTACACTCATTGTATCATGGGGGTCGATCTGCCGGCCTCTACTACTGGTCAAGGTCGATCTACTGGGCTCTACTACTGGCCAAGGTCGATCTACTGTCCTCTACTACTGGCCAAGGTCGATCTACTGCCCTCTACTACTGGTCAAGGTCGATCTACTGGGCTCTACTACTGGTCAAGGTCGAACTACTGGGCTCTACTACTGGTCAAGGTCGATCTACTGGCCTCTACTACTTGTCAAGGTCGATCTACTGTCCTCTACTACTGGCCAAGGTCGATCTACTGGCCTCTACTACTGGTCAAGGTCGATCTACTGGGCTCTACTACTGGTCAAGGTCGATCTACTGGCCTACACTCCTGGTCAAGGTCGATCTACTGGGCTCTACTACTGGTCAAGGTCGATCTACTGTCCTCTACTACTGGTCAAGGTCGATCTACTGGCCTCTACTACTGGTCAAGGTCGATCTACTGGCCTTTACTACTGGTCAAGGTCGATCTACTGGCCTCTACTACTGGTCAAGGTCGATCTACTGGGCTCTACTACTGGTCAAGGTCGATCTACTGGGCTCTACTACTGGTCAAGGTCGATCTACTGGCCTCTACTACTGGTCAAGGTCGATCTACTGGGCTCTTCCTGGTCAAGGTCGATCTACTGGCCTACACTCCTGGCCAAGGTCGATCTACTAGGCTCTTCCTGGCCAAGGTCGATCTACTAGGCTCTTCCTGGTCAAGGTCAATCTACTGGGCTCTATTCCTGGTCAAGGTCGATCTACTGGGCTCTATTCCTGGTCAAGGTCGATCTACTGGGCTCTATTCCTGGTCAAGGTCGATCTACTGGGCTCTTCTACTGGTCAAGGTCGATCTACTGGGCTCTTCTACTGGTCAAGGTTGATCTACTGGCCTCTACTACTGGTCAAGGTCGATCTACTGGGCTCTACTACTGGTCAAGGTCGATCTACTGGGCTCTTCCTGGTCAAGGTCGACCTACTGACCTCTACAGTCCTGTCACCAACAGACCTCTCCTCTCTGTTACCAAGTCTTCTCTGTCACCAATAAACCTCTTTCTCCTATTTGTCACCAACAGACCTCTCCTCTGTCACCAACATACTTCCCTTCTCTCTATCACCAACAGTTCTCTCTGTCACCAACACACCTCTCTCCGCTCTGTCACAAAAAGGTCCGCTCTTTTCGTCTCACGGTTCTAACCCAAGAGGTCGTAAGTCAAATTCAAATCCTACTCAGATTTTATTGCGTGGACGCCGGTTCATTTTACCTCATAAAGCCTTATCCTTAACCGCATGTATTAGTTGATTGCTATTTCCTATGTTTAAAAGGATCAATAAATCCTCGTTTTTGTGTCTTTTGGAGGGGCCTCACACTGTCTGTCTACACGTGGTATTGTGTTGCCCCTGCTCTGTATGCAGCCTCTGTGACGCCGGTGTATAACAAGGCTGCTCCGGCTACCTTCTAATAACAACTCTCACCACTGTACATGACGTGTACTACAGTACGACTGCTTTGTGGAACTGTTCAGCTTACTACTGTACATGTGTATTACAGTATGACTGTTCTGTGGAACTGTTCAGCTTACTACTGTACATGTGTACTACAGTATGACTGTTCTGTGGAATTGTTCAGCTTACTACTGTACATGTGTACTACAGTACGACTGCTTTGTGGAACTGTTCATCTTACTACTGTACATGTGTACTACAGTATGACTGTTCTGTGGAATTGTTCAGCTTACTACTGTACATGTGTACTACAGTATGACTGTTCTGTGGAATTGTTCAGCTTACTACTGTACATGTGTACTACAGTATGACTGTTCTGTGGAACTGTTCAGCTTACTACTGTACATGTTTACTACAGTATGACTGTTCTGTAGAACTGCTCAGCTTACTACTGTACATGTGTACTACAGTATGACTGCTTTGTGGAACTGTTCAGCTTACTACTGTACATGTGTACTACAGTATGACTGCTTTGTGGAACTGTTCATCTCACTACTGTACATGTGTACTACAGTATGACCGCTCTGTGGAACTGCTCAGCTCACCACTGTATAAGTGTGCTACAGTATGACCGCTCTGTGGAACTGCTCAGCTCACCACTGTATAAGTGTGCTACAGTATGACCGCTCTGTGGAACTGCTCAGCTCACCACTGTATAAGTGTGCTACAGTATGACCGCTCTGTGGAACTGCTCAGCTCACTACTGACTGTATAAGTGTGCTACAGTATGACCGCTCTGTGGAACTGCTCAGCTCACCACTGTATAAGTGTGCTACATTATGACCACTCTGTAGAACTGCTCAGCTCACTACCGACAGAATTTCTACACACATCTGTGTCTGACCAAGCAATTAATTAACTGACGTGATGACCTACCGACGTTGCTTGTGTCTTGTCGAGAGGAAGTTGAGAAGTCAACCGATATCATTAATTAATTTAGAAAGTGCACGTAATCAGAGTAATCACATTTCCCGGACGCCATATATACACTTATCTCACGTACGACCATATTATGCGCTGTACAAACATAAACAAGCTGACATTGCTCTCAAAATGAAGACAGGAGTTCCTTGGTGGGCCATTTTATTATGGACGTGACGCTACCTCCGTCCCGCGCAACAAAAACAAGGTGTACCAACAAACAACAATGTAGCGAATCGGAAGGAGTGTGTATTTTTTAGAAAGCATGTCGAATGGAATACCTCAGTGGCGTAGTCTTGACGAATCTTAGATGAGGGATGACAAAACGTTTGCTGCGAACAAATTGTTAATGCTCATTAATCTTTGCCGATTGGTTTAGTCGTGGTCACTGCTGCGCTCTATCGGGGCTTTCTGGAATCATCAAGCCAAGGAGGCTGTATGTACCAGTCCTTTGGCTTGTTTATAAAGTTTCTTATTTCTCCTTGCTCTTAACATGACTAACTATCCCCCTAGCTCCTGATTGCTGATACTCTCCACCTGACTCTTTACATGACTAACTATCCTCCTAGCTCCTGATTGCTGATACTCTCCACCTGGCTCGTTACATGACTAACTATCCTCCTAGCTCCTATTTGCTGATACTCTCCACCTGACTCTTTACATGACTAACTATCCTCCTAGCTCCTGATTGCTGATACTCTCCACCTGACTCTTTACATGACTAACTATCCTCCTAGCTCCTTATAGCTGGTACACTCCACCTGGCTCGTTACATGACTAACTATCCTCCTAGCTCCTGATTGCTGATACTCTCCACCTGACTCTTTACATGACTAACTATCCTCCTAGCTCCTTATAGCTGGTACACTCCACCTGGCTCGTTACATGACTAACTATCCTCCTAGCTCCTGATTGCTGATACTCTCCACCTGACTCTTTACATGACTAACTATCCTCCTAGCTCCTTATAGCTGGTACACTCCACCTGGCTCGTTACATGACTAACTATCCTCCTAGCTCCTGATTGCTGATACTCTCCACCTGACTCTTTACATGACTAACTATCCTACTAGCTCCTGATTGCTGATACACTCCACCTGGCTCTTTACATGACTAACTATCTTCCTAGCTCCTTATTGCTGATACACTCCACCTGGCTGTTTACATGACTAACTATCCTCCTAGCTCCTGATTGCTGATACTATCCACCTGGCTCTTTACATGACTAATTATCCTCCAAGATCCTGATTGCAATATATGTTATTTTAATTGAATAATATTTCCATAATCTTCATTAGAATTCCTTTCCCGCTTTGAAAACCTCTGAACAGCCTTGGCTATGCAACTCCATAATTTAATTAGTACTAATATAATTCACTAAACAATATTTCTCTTATTTGTTCATATATTCCATCGTTCACTAGGTATCGCTGACAGGAAACAGTGCGGTCTGGTGGAGCTATGTTGAACTAGTGCAATACATCGCTCACTAGGTGTCGCTGACAGGAAACTGTGCGGTCTAGTAGAGCTATGTTGAACTAGTGTAATACGTCGCTGACAGGAAGCTGTGCGGTCTAGTGGAGCTATGTTGAACTAGTGTAATACATCGCTCACTAGGTGTCGCTGACAGGAAATTGTTTGGTCTAGTGGAGCTATGTTGAACTAGTGTAATACATCGCTCACTAGATGTCGCTAACAGGAAACTGTGAGGTCTAGTGGAGCTATGTTGAACTAGTGTAATACATCGTTCACTAGATGTCGCTGGCAGGATACTGTGGTCTAGTGGAGCTATGTTGAACTAGTGTAATACATCGCTCACTAAATGTCGCTGACAGGAAACTGTGTGGTCTAGTGGAGCTATGTTGAACTAGTGTAATACATCGTTCACTAGGTATCGCTGACAGGAAACAGTGCGGTCTGGTGGAGCTATGTTGAACTAGTGTAATACATCGCTCACTAGATGTCGCTGACAGGAAACTGTGTGGTCTAGTGGAGCTATGTAGAACTAGTGTAATACATCGCTCACTAGATGTCGCTGACAGGAAACTGTGTGGTCTAGTGGAGCTATGTAGAACTAGTGTAATACATCGCTCACTAGATGTCGCTGACAGGAAACTGTGAGGTCTAGTGGAGCTATGTTGAACTCGTGTAATACATCGTTCACTAGATGTCGCTGACAGGATAGTGTGCTCTAGTGGAGCTATGTGTAACTAGTATAATACATCGTTCACTAGATGTCGCTGACAGGAAACTGTGCGGTCTGGTGGAGCTATGTTGAACTAGTGTAATACATCGTTCACTAGATGTCGCTGACAGGAAACTGTGTGGTCTAGTGGAGCTATGTTGAACTAGTGTAATACATCGCTCACTAGATGTCGCTGACAGGAAACTGTGTGGTCTAGTGGAGCTATGTTGAACTAGTGTAATACATCGCTCACTAGATGTCGCTGACAGGAAACTGTGTGGTCTAGTGGAGCTATGTTGAACTAGTGTAATACATCGTTCACTAGGTATCGCTGACAGGAAACAGTGCGGTCTGGTGGAGCTATGTTGAACTAGTGTAATACATCGCTCACTAGATGTCGCTGACAGGAAACTGTGTGGTCTAGTGGAGCTATGTAGAACTAGTGTAATACATCGCTCACTAGATGTCGCTGACAGGAAACTGTGTGGTCTAGTGGAGCTATGTTGAACTAGTGTAATACATCGTTCACTAGATGTCGCTAACAGGATACTGTGGTCTAGTGGAGCTATGTTGAACTAGTGTAATACATCGTTCACTAGGTGTCGCTGACAGGATACTGTGGTCTAGTGGAGCTATGTTGAACTAGTGTAATACATCGTTCACTAGATGTCGCTGACAGGAAACTGTGGTCTAGTGGAGCTATGTAGAACTAGAGTAATACATCGCTCACTAGGTGTCGCTGACAGTAAACTGTGTGGTCTAGTGGAGCTATGTAGAACTAGAGTAATACATCGCTCACTAGGTGTCGCTGACAGTAAACTGTGTGGTCTAGTGGAGCTATGTTGAACTAGTGTAATACATCGTTCACTAGGTGTCGCTGACAGGAAACTACGCACGCTACTGTTTTACAGCAGTTATGTTTAACTACCTCTGACAGGTAGTTCCCGAGTGTTCGCCTTACAAACTGTAGGCTGCGAACTATTGAACTAGATAAACAAAACCTCTTATTAAGAGAACTGAATCACTTAAAACCAAGTGTGGAGAGCTGTGCTCATCCTTAATTGGGAGTGGGATGCATCGTGTGTCTGAGCGGGGACAATGAACTTTTTTCAGCACACTCAGCCAGACCTGTCGCGCATTCTTGCAATCTGGGCCACATTGTTAGCACTGTAGCACGGGCCCAGTTAACCACGTGAGAAATAATTTGACCAGGAGAGGAAGCTGCGAATGATGGCCGCACGCCAAGGACTTATGATGACGTCACTATACGTCATCATTTCCTGTATCAGGCAGTTCTTTTTTTGGAAGTACATCAGGCAGTTTCATCACTTTTTGTGCTCTTTATCGTTCTCTTTATCAGACTCCGTGGCGGTCAATGGCAGTCACAGCAAATGCGATTGTCATCTAATTTCACGGTTAAAGTGAAGTAGAGAAGGAAGTCCTTTGTCTCCCTTCCTACTTGACCTTTACAGAAATTGCTCTCTCCAAAGATTCCGGAATACCATTGTTTTGTTTACTCAAGGACTTCTGGTTCTTTCTGAGCCTCGTTTATATTATAACACAACATGTTGGCCAACACGATCCCAACGAGTTGTGTCAAAATATAAACGTATTCCAAACTAGTTGGGGATGTTGGCCAACATGTTGGTGTTGGAAGAGCCGGTCATAGCCAACAAGTTGTGTTGGATCATTTGTTGGAGATAATAAACGACCAACCCAACATGTTGGCTGAGTTGGGAGGTCTTGCGCATGCGCTATCGAGACGAGTCAGTCTCTAGCCTTGATGACGTATGTATTTGGTTTTCCAGATTAGTTTAACTTTAACATCGGGGTTTGATTAGTTTTGTGATCATAGAATAGAATGGAACAAGGCTGATACAGTTAAACTAATTGATCTATATAAAAAGTATTTTGTTCTTTGGAACGTACAAGGTTATCAAATACACTTTGCAAATGATAGGTAATTCGTTTTTTCAATTCAACGTTTAGCCAAAAACTTCTAAACCCCCCGCAGTTTCTTACATTTTAATTTTTTCTGCAAGAGTACACTTCCTGTCAACACATTAAATGAAGAAACGGCAAGTAATACGTCGTTTATCCGTGGCTAGAAACGTGTAGACTGGTTGAAAACTATCGGAGGACCCAGGATGTTGGTCCATCAAGTTCCTCATGTGTCTCCCGACATGTTGGGTCCAACTTGTTACATAATAAACGAGGCTTGAACACAGCCCCGTCAACACAAACATCGACATTTCACTGGATGACAACATCAAATATATTTGCTCTTAGTGAAATTTACTTATTCTATTTAAAGACATGTCTTTTCGGAGGCAGGCGTCTGTCACGTCGTGTTGGAGACAGGTATCTGTCACGTTGTGTTGGAGACAGGTATCTGTCACGTCGTGTTGGATACAGGTATCTGTCACGTCGTGTTGGAGACAGGTATCTGTCACGTCGTGTTGGAGGCAGGTATCTGTCACGTCGTGTTGGAGACAGGTATCTGTCACGTCTTGTTGGAGGTAGGTATCTGTCATATCGTGTTGGATGACAGGTATCTCTAACGTCTTGTCGGAGGCAGGTATTTGTAACGTTTTGTTTTAGGAAGTTATCTGTAACGTCTTGTTGGAGACAGGTATCTGTCACGTCTTGTTGGAGACAGGTATCTGTCACGTCTTGTCGGAGACAGGTATCTGTCACGTTGTGTTGGAGACAGGTATCTGTCACGTCGTGTTGGATACAGGTATCTGTCACGTCTTGTCGGAGACAGGTATCTGTCACGTTGTGTTGGATACAGGTATCTGTCACGCCGTGTTGGATACAGGTATCTGTCACGTCGTGTTGGATACAGGTATCTGTCACGTCGTGTTGGATACAGGTATCTGTCACGTTGTGTTGGATACAGGTATCTGTCACGCCGTGTTGGATACAGGTATCTGTCACGTCGTGTTGGATACAGGTATCTGTCACGTCGTGTTGGATACAGGTATCTGTCACGTTGTGTTGGATACAGGTATCTGTCACGCCGTGTTGGATACAGGTATCTGTCACGTCTTGTCGGAGACAGGTATCTGTCACGTCTTGTCGGAGACAGGTATCTGTCACGTCGTGTCGGAGACAGGTATCTGTCACGTCGTGTCGGAGACCGGTATCTGTCACGCCGTGTTGGATACAGGTATCTGTCACGTCGTGTTGGATACAGGTATCTGTCACGTTGTGTTGGATACAGGTATCTGTCACGCCGTGTTGGATACAGGTATCTGTCACGTCTTGTCGGAGACAGGTATCTGTCACGTCTTGTCGGAGACAGGTATCTGTCACGTCTTGTCGGAGACAGGTATCTGTCACGTCGTGTCGGAGACAGGTATCTGTCACGTCTTGTCGGAGACAGGTATCTGTCACGTCGTGTCGGAGACAGGTATCTGTCACGTCGTGTTGGAGACAGGTATCTGTCACGTCTTGTCGGAGACAGGTATCTGTCACGTCTTGTTGGAGACAGGTATCTGTCACGTCTTGTCGGAGACAGGTATCTGTCACGTCGTGTCGGAGACAGGTATCTGTCACGTCTTGTCGGAGACAGGTATCTGTCACGTCGTGTCGGAGACAGGTATCTGTCACGTCTTGTCGGAGACAGGTATCTGTCACGTCGTGTCAGAGACAGGTATCTGTTACGTCTTGTCGGAGACAGGTATCTGTCACGTCGTGTTGGAGACAGGTATCTGTTACGTCTTGTCGGAGACAGGTATCTGTCACGTCGTGTTGGAGACAGGTATTTGTCATGGCGGTTGGGCAGGTGTTTTACTGAATTCTTTGTCCAGTGGCAGCATTGTACCTTTCACACGGTGCTCGGCAGTTATAAGAGTATTATCTCTTGACTATCAGAGAAATACTTGCTGTGATGTTGGCATACACTATTGTGGTGTGTGTATGTTTCGTACCATGGCAAGCATTTACAGTCGCTGACCATCTGTGTAAGACCAGTGGCGTGTCTAGAAATGTAGTTTTGGGAGGCATACAATGTTTCGGAGGCTTTGAAGTTATTATTTCTGTACTATTTCCCTATTTGTAGTTTTAAGGGTACTTTTGTTTTGACTATAATGTTGTTCTACTGGTTTAATAGGCTGCATTTGTTACATTTTCGTTGTCATATCTCAAGTGTCGACAAACAACTTGAGTGCTTAAATTATTTTTCTTAAGAATAATTATGTGTTTATATACTATTATAATTAAATAATATTTAAAAAAGTTAGTAACAATAAATTAATTATTTATTGGAGGTACTTAACGTGCATGTTCTGAACTGACTGATTATATCAACACGCGACTTCTAAAAAAACTTGACCATAGAATAGACCCAACACCCAGCCCCCAGACCGTTTATTAATAACTGTGAAAAGGGAAACCCATATTTAATCAATACTATAGTTTTTGTTCATGCTTGGAATCGAACCCGGGACCTTTAACTCAGTAGGCAAACACGCTACCGGCTGAACTCAGGTTTCTGACTATTTAATGTACGTTATTTATTTTATAACTGATATAGTCGTGTTATTAAAACTTAATTATAATGGCTACATGCCTCTATGAACCAAATACACGGTAAAATGAAGAAAATTA
Organism: Timema podura; assembly: GCA_033556935.1. NCBI lineage: Eukaryota > Metazoa > Arthropoda > Insecta > Phasmatodea > Timematidae > Timema > Timema podura. Next base: position 12,422,039 of record JAVRXN010000004.1, on the reverse strand, counting down.
ATGTGTGGTTTAGGTTACTTTTGAGTCTGATATCAGTACTTGTTTATATTTTCAATCACATTTAATTTTGTTTAAATATATTTTACTGTTTTAAAATAAAATTTAAAAAAATTATCAACAGTAACTTTTATTAAAATTAAAATTATTATGAGTTAAAATATTTGTGTACTTTTTAATGTTTTTTCGGGATTCATCACTTTTATAATACTTATTGAAAATATGTTAATTGGCAGAACTGTCATTATTATGAATGTTCTGTGACTAAAACTTGTTTTTACACCTTTTTGGGTAGCATACACTTGTAAATATTCTTGAAGATTTTTTTCACCAAGTTATTTTTTCTTAAGGGTACTTTAATAAGTCCAGCATCACAATGATTTATTAATTCCTTTTGCGAGTTGTAATTCTCCGGTTAGCGGCTCGGCAAGGCAAAAGACAAAGCCTAGACCAGGAAGGTGTAGTTACCAAGATGCGGAAATTGTTTGTTGGTTTTTTTAAAACTCATCCTGCTAAATACCGAAGTGCACTTCTTTCAAGGTCATCAATTCCCTGGTCCTGATCGTCCTTTGTGACAGACACAAGTGCACAAACATTTAAGTATAATCAGAGGAGAGGGATGATAATTTATCGGTTTTAATCGGTGACCGTTGATTTTTCCAGTTTATCCATGGGTTAGTAAAAAATAATGAAAGTTATGCTTTTCTTAACATCTTGAAAAAGCTCCATTTAAAACTTTGATTAAATTACACAACATTTCACCGTTTGCATGAGATGTACTGTTGTGTCCAATATTTTATTTTGATTAATTAGTTGTGTGATATCAGACATATTTTAATGTTGTATCAGAAACATTAAAGGTCCCTTTTCCGCAATGAAGATATAATTTATAACATAGCAAGTCAAGAGTCAGGCTATCGCTTTATGCACCATATTAGCAGCGGTATTATTAGTAGCTTACTGTTTACATATTTCCTAAAATAAATAATTCACATAATCACTACCGTAAACTAGTTTATTTATTTGAATTATTCTGAAACTAGCTAACATTTTGACAAACACAACTAGTTTAACTCCCAGAATTCCTTGTACAGAATAGCTTTTAGAGAGAGTATGGCTGTATATATTACTCCTATACCCAGCAGAATAAGCCTGTAATCAATTTCAAATATTTAAAGACTTAGAGGTAAAAAAAGACAACCATGGGGGGGGGGGGGTCTTTCAACTTTTATGTATCAGGCCGTAATAACGTTAAAACAATCTTTTAAACTTATTTAATTGGAGGGTAGTTGATACTTAACAACATACAAACTGGTTTACAACTATCCACCTAAACAATACATTAGCAAATTAGGGCTAATTTATCATATATAATATAAAGTTAAAGTAAACTAACATCATCACAATGTAATAAATAATAAGATTTACATTTATTCACAGAAAATAAATGTCTTCTGTAAGGCTAACTCCAAACTGTAGAATCAATATTTTAAAAACTGGTTCGGTTTGATAAACCAAATGACTGTGTCCCCTTACGAAACTCCTGGCTGTGCCCCCCACGAAACTCCTGGCTGTGCCCCCTCACGAAACTCCTGGCTGTGCCCCCCCACGAAACTCCTGGCTGTGCCTCCCCCCACGAAACTCCTGGCTGTGCCCCCCTCACGAAACTCCTGGCTGTGCCTCCCCCCACGAAACTCCTGGCTGTGCCTCCCCCCACGAAACTCCTGGCTGTGCCTCCCCCCCACGAAACTCCTGGCTGTGCCCCTTATGAAACTCCTGGATGTGCCCCCTCACGAAACTCCTGGCTGTGCCTCCCCCACGAAACTCCTGGCTGTGCCTCCCCCCACGAAACTCCTGGCTGTGCCTCCCCCCACGAAACTCCTGGCTGTGCCTCCCCCCACGAAACTCCTGGCTGTGCCTCCCCCCCACGAAACTCCTGGCTGTGCCCCCTTATGAAACTCCTGGATGTGCCCCCTCACGAAGCTCCTGGCTGTGCCCCCCCCCACGAAACTCCTGGCTGTGCCTCCCCCCCACGAAACTCCTGGCTGTACCTCCCCCCACGAAACTCCTGGCTGTGCCTCCCCCCACGAAACTCCTGGCTGTGCCTCCCCCCACGAAACTCCTGGCTGTGCCCCCTTATGAAACTCCTGGATGTGCCCCCTCACGAAGCTCCTGGCTGTGCCCCCCCACGAAACTCCTAGCTGTGCCCCCTTATGAAACTCCTGGATGTGCCCCCTCACGAAACTCCTGGCTGTGCCCCCTCACGAAACTCCTGGATGTGCCCATGGCGGGAACCTTGATAAAAGTGGATTGATCGGGGCCCAAGAAAGGGTGGGTGACCCGTGCTCTATATTACAGTTCTACTTTATATGTTTTCATCTTTTATTAAAATTATTTGCAGCCTTGGATAATAGGGGCAGCAACCCCATTTGCCTTCCTTTGTGTGCGCCACTGTAATGGACTACTCTATAGAAAGGGACTATCTTTAAATTACATGAGGGTTTTTGGGGGACGGGGGCGAGTCAGAATCCATCTCACACAAGGTTTTTTAAATCAATATTTATAGTAAGGAGAAATCTAAAGAAAAAAACTGAAATTAAATATATTAAATTGGATTGATTGATTTTTTTAAATTTATAAAATTTCACTTATATTTCATTTACTTATGATGTGTTACAACTAATTTTACTGCAATTTACTACAATTAAAGTATTCTAAAATTTCACATCACTCGTTTTATTACCAATCCTTAAGTCTAAAAATAAGTTTAAAAAAACGTAAGACAGAGGGTAAGGGGGGATGATGAGGCGAAATCTTACGATCCCTTCCGTGGGGGGTGAGTTGAAAATCATGGGGGGGGGGGGGGCAAGCCATAGGTAATTTAAGGACGGCGCCAAAGCAAATTACGTAACTAAATAAAACATTAATTTCATAATAAAATGTTCGTGCGTTGTTAGATTTCAAAATACGTTCAAAATAAATTTTGCACTAATCAAATGTAAAAATGGGTGACCTGGTGGTCTAGGGGTAAGGTGTCAGACTTCCGTGCTGGGGGTCCGGGGTTCAATCCTCAGCCCCAGCACAGATTTATCTGATTGCCCAAACCCTTCCTTCACCTCTGACAAGACGTGTATTAATCACAACTTGTGAATGTGTGGAATGCCAGACCTCCACCGTGGTTCGGATTCCACGTTAAACTGTAGGTCCTACATTTCATCTCACAATCACCCTACCATTACACATTAGCGTAAGTGCATACAACCCGAACGGGTAGTAAGACGCGGTAATAATAATAATAATAATAAATGTAAAAATGAACTCATCTGTGAGAGCGCGACTGTTAAAGAAATACAAAAAAAGAGTTATATACAGTAAAACCTCCCATATCCAGCCAGACCTATAATATCCGAAACCCGACATAATATCCCAAATGGCTAACCGCATTTTTATGTATCATTTTCAGTAGCTCAACCGTCAAATAAAAGGTTTTACGTCGGTAAAACCATTATTTGTTAAGATATAAACAAATCGAATAAAAGATCCAAAAGAAAATTTCAGACATTTTTTAAAAGAAGAAATGATATGGTTTTGTTGGGTGTTTAACTTTGTTATATTGAACAAACATTTATTTAAACACTGTATTTACATACACATAAAAAAAGACTTTTAATTAACTATATATGTTATGTAATTTATACATATATATTTTTTTTTTGGCCTCTAAACTCTTCAGAGAGATATTAATTTAATATCCGAAAATTTGCTTATCCGAAACGGGTTCATCCTCCTTTATTTCGCTTATCAGAGGTTTTGCTGTATAGGCCTACAGTTGCATGGATTGTGCAAGCCACCGCCTATCTTCATAAACCGAGATGTGTCCGAAACGTGTTTTTACTGTTTCATGTTGGAAACGGCCTAAATGTTCTCTGTCGTGTGTCCACGTCACTTGCTGAGGTAACGTTTGCATTGCATTCATATCGGAGTGTAGTAATTATTGCTGTGAGAAAACAAAGTCTTGGCTGTTACTCCAACAAGAAGCTGTTGCTCACAAAGTCAGCAAACTGTGAACACTGCTTTATTCTATGAACGTAATTTACTCCAAACATGCCAGCAAAGAGCAACTGCCACCCAGTATTGTAAGGGAGTCCTCACTCACCCTGATGTTGGCAATTTTGTGGAGAGTCGAGATCTTGAGTTGGGGAATTCTAGAATTACTCTGTACCACAGTCCTCCCTATTATGAAAGTTTTCTACCGCAGACTTTTAGTTCAGACAGATTTTAAATTTCCCAACTGTCTTCAAAAGTTCCCGACTTCATAACTCACCAAACATTGAAAGGAGATACCTTCTGTAGTAGATTGTATAGAAAGCTTAGTTGATCAAGTTGGCTAGTAGCGCCATTGACTACACTACTTTCAATTTCAAGGCTACTACTACTGCTACTACTACTAGACAGTGCTTTAAAAAGGTTAGGTAATGTTTTAAGTTGATCACTTGATAAAGCCTTGAGTTGTAGGCTGACATCATGGATTTCGTTACATTACACTGTCCTCATTCATTATTGTTAATACAGTGACATCTCATTTAACGGAATTCTCTGAATAGCGGATTCTTCTTTATAACGGACAGTTTAAATTTCCCCGGCAAAATAACATGGGCTCTTACGGTGAAACAACCTCCCTATAACGGACTTTTTCAGTAACGGAAACGGACACTTCTAAAGACGCATATCTACTGTTTACATTTAATTTTAATTGCGTAATTATGCAATCTGTACAGTAATCTATGTACAATATTTATTTCGTTGCTCATAAATCCTGCATACATTATTGTATCGTGCAATAATTAGATTGTATTTGTTTATATTCAAAGTATATAGGTTCATAATAGATTAAACTGTTTTAAAGAAGTATTATTTTTTAAATATATATTTTCCCAAATAACGGAGACCTATTAATGACGAATTTTTTTTTATACTCTAAGGTGTACTCTATCAAGAGATTTCACTGTATTGTGACGAGGCAGTGCAATCTCTTTGTTTGAAGTTATGTGGGAAGTATCGCTATGGTGCCAGGGGATTGATATGTTGGGATGAGTTTCCCGGGGAATAGAATAAGATGAAGTGACTAGGCAGGGTGTCCAGCCAAACTATATTTTAAAATTACCTGAATTTTCCAGGGCCAGTTTCCAACTTTTCCAGTCACTATATATTACAAAAAAAATATTTTATTACGATTGCAACTTGATGTAGTAATATTTTTAGACACGCATTATGAAATAATGCCACTCTAAGAAGCGACCAAAGGATTTCACCTTAACGCAATGGGCTATCGGTGTCGGGAAAACTGCGCCCTCGCATAAATCATCACACTAATAGGTGGGAAAAATGCGCCCACATGACCTTGTCTGTCTCACCTAAATAATTCTAACACGGTCTTGGGGGCTCAATTTTCTCACTTTCCTCACGACCTTATTACCATTTTCACCGGCGTAGATCGGTTCATCGCGTCCTTTTGTTTAGGAGCGTCGGTATTTCAAATCGACTCATCGCACATCATGAGGTCTCGAGGAGGTCAAAGTACATCGATTCATCGCGTCCTTTTGTTTAGGAGCGTCGGTATTTCAAATCGACTCATCGCACATCATGAGGTCTCGAGGAGGTCAAAGTACATCGATTCATCGCACCTGTCTCTTTGCCTGTTGTTTAGGTTTAGGTTTTTCATTGAAATGTAGATTAATGTGTATCTGTAAGCATTTGATGTGAACGTATAAATTGAAGTTACCAAACTAATTATTGACGACCTTTTACTCTTTTTTTTAAAATCTAGGCTAAACTCTTCAAACACTTTGTTAGGTCGTTGGGCGTACTTTTCTTACAAGCATGTAAAACAGTGTGTGGGGCGCACTTTCCCCCCTAGTGGTATGATTGATAGGAGGGCGCAATTTTCCCCTCTTTTCTGGGAAGGTGCTGTTTTTCCCGGCGCAATTTTCCCTAATCCGGGCTATCGGGTTGTGCGATTAAAGTTATATTTTAGTGAGATCATATCGAGACATTAAAAGATCGTCTTACACCAGTACGGTTTAAAATTGTTGCGAAACACATTCTTTTTTTAGTGTTTTCGTACTATGTAATGTAATCGAATCCACGCGCATGCACATAACATGACTCATCTATGGCTAAAAACGCGCATTATAGGAGTGAAATAGCAGGAAAACACATGTTGACCTTGAAAATTGATATTAGCATGGTCAACAGAGCCAACTGTGTTACAAGAGATTAGCGGTGAGTATTAACTGGAAGAAAAGTGTGATTTTGAACATTGTAAATAAATGTGGCACATTCTTTTAGGAAATATGGGAAAATTCCAGAAAATTGATAAAATTACTTGACTTTTCCAGGTCGCTGGACACCCGGCTAGGGCCCAGGTCCTTTTCTGACATAAAGCAATTTCGGATTTTGCGCAAAGTAGGTTCCTTGTTGTTTTAAAAAAATAAATTGTTTGACTGGTACGCGTGTCAAGTTACGGGTTGGATCTCACATATCAGATACTTTCGAAATAAATAATGGATTAAAACAAGGAGATGCACTTTACTCATTATTTTTTAATCTAGCCTTAGAGTATGATATTAGGGTAATGCAAGAGAGTAGGGAATATATTACATCAAATTGAAATCGTAATAAAATAATTTTGTAATACATAGTGACTGGAAAAGTTGGAAACTGGCCCTGGAAAATTCAGGTAATTTTAAAATATAGTTTGGCTGGACACCTGCCTAGTCACTTCATCTTATTCTATTCCCCGGGAAACTCATCCCAACATATCAATCCCCTGGCACCATAGCGATACTTCCCACATAACTTCAAACAAAGAGATTGCACTGCCTCGGCACAATACAGTGACATCTCTTGATAGAGAACACCTTCGGGTAGCAAAAAAAGTCCGTCGTTAAGAGGTGTCCATTATTTGGGAAAATGTATATTTTAAAAATAATACTTCTTGAAAACAGTTTAATCTATTATGAACCTATATACTATGAATATAAACTAATACAATCTAATTATTGCACTATACAATAATGTATGCAGGATTTATGAGCAACGAATAAATATTGTACGTAGATTACTGTACAGATTGCATAATGCAAATAACAACAGGCAGTTACAATTAAAAGTAAATAGTAGGCCCAAGCACCGACAACTGATGAAACATCCCCCGCTGATAGCTAGGAAGGGGTGGGAGGTAAGACCTTTAAGTACCGTAGTCATTACTAAGGTAGTCTATTTTAGAAACTTTCCCTAGAGGGGCAAGGCAGGAATGCTACATTTCATGCGAGACAGTGGCATTCCTGACATTCCTACAGTCAAAGACTAAAAATATACTTTTTCCCCCTCAATTTTTGTCCGCTGTTTAGAAATTGCTCTACATAAATATGCATCTTTAGAAGTGTCAGTTTCCGTTATTGGGAGGTTGTTTCGCCATAAGATTACATGTTATTTTAACGGGGAAATTTAAACTGTCCGTTATAAAAGAAGAATCCGCTATTCATAGAATTCCGTTAAAGGAGATTTCACTGTATTAACAATAATGAATGAAGACAGTGTAATGTAACAAAATCCACGAAGTCAGCCTACAAGCGATCTTTACCGACTGAATGGCCGCTGCTTGTTGACGAAGATAGTGCCAACATTTGTGGGTAGAGGGTGTCATGGGGTCGGCATAGTGAACCCTCCGGCCGTTAATCTCAGTTTTCTAGACCGGAGCCGCTACTTCTTCATTCAAGTAGCTCCTCATTTGGCCTCAAGAGGCTGAGGTTGGCCTCGTTCCAGACGCACTGCCTCACAGAAAGATTTGGTATTGTCGGGAATTGAACCGGGACCTCTGGGCCTGTAGCCATAAACTCTGACCATTAGACCACAAAAGTGGTTCAGTGCAATGTAAGTTTGTGTTTTTAATGTTTAGTTAGTCCTGGTAAAAAATATCTCCTAATTATTATTCTAAGATTATTTTAGAATGATGGTTAAAACACATTCATAACATAACATTTCTTGCCATTATCTTAGGTAAATTAATGTATCCATCATAAAGTTTAATTATTTGTGTTAGAAATAATAAATACAGTCTTATCAAAACTAGATTATGTTCAACAAATAGCGAATGCCAAGCCATCATCAAGTTTGATATTTTCATGAATAATTATTATTTCTAGTTGGTTTCTTTTGTTATTGCTCTTTCGAGAATATTAGCTCAACCAGTTTTTATTCACTCGACTTCTTGCTTCCGGTAGCAGTTTTCGACTCCAGTTTCTTTGCTGATCAGAGCTTTTGGGCTCCCTCGTGTGCAGAACATAAAAATGAAAAGTTATTGCGCTACATCTTGATATGTCGCCTACATAAAATTAATATTCGCGATGTGAAACTCCTGGAATTGCCCAGGCCTAGACATCCACAGCAATCTCTGTAGTCAGTTTGTAAGTCTCGCTATCGACTACTAGCGGTAATGTCACTAAATTTAGTCCAAGGAACGAGCCTTGACTAATGAGGGAATGCTAAACCAGTCGTGTCCATTGGCAGTGGAACTGTAGCTTGACCTTGCTCTGTAGACTATAAGTATAACACCATTACAATACCGCAGAAAACGTGTAGTCCTCCAGAACTAGCCCCAGTAAAAGTGTTGTCCTAGTTCCAGAACTAGCCGTGGTAAAGGTGTTATCCTAGTTCCAAAATTAGCCGCGTTAAACATGTTGTATAGTTCTCGGAATTAACCGCGGTACACGTGTTTTCCTAGTTCTATAACTAAATAGGTAAACATGTTGTCCTAGCCCCAGAACTAACGGCAGGAGACCTGTTGTCCTAGCAAAGCCCGCAGGAGGTTCCACGATCCACTGAGCTAATGGCACTGTGTGCTTGTGTGTGATGGTCAGTGACCGGGACATTGTGTTGCTAGCACTTGGCACGCCTGCTCGTCCGTCATACCGCCTGCACATACAGTACATCAACTCACTAGAGCATGGCGCATAACTCCCACATATTGCGGATTATTGGGAAATACCTTGACGTACGTAATATTTAGACGGTTTAAGAGCCGCCACTATAGTAGAATGTACTGTCTGGGGGCTTAAAGAGCCGCCTTTATATTGATCCAGTGCAACTTGTGGAAGGTTAGGTAGCTGCCTCTGAATAACACCAGTGTAAAGTGTGGATGGTTGGATATCCGCCACTATATAGCGCCAGTGTAAAGTGTGGATGGTTAGGATATCCGCCACTATATAGCACAAGTGTAAAGTGTGGATGGTTGGATATCCGCCACTATATAGCACCAGTGTAAAGTGTGGATGGTTAGATATCCGCCACTATATAGCACCAGTGTAAAGTGTGGATGATTAGATATCCGCCACTATATAGCACCAGTGTAAAGTGTGGATGATTAGATATCCGCCACTATATAGCACAAGTGTAAAGTGTGTATGATTAGATATCCGCCACTATATAGCACCAGTGTAAAGTGTGGATGATTAGATATCCGCCACTATATAGCACAAGTGTAAAGTGTGTATGATTAGATATCCGCCACTATATAGCACCAGTGTAAAGTGTGGATGATTAGATATCCGCCACTATATAGCACAAGTGTAAAGTGTGTATGATTAGATATCCGCCACTATATAGCACCAGTGTAAAGTGTGGATGATTAGATATCCGCCACTATATAGCACAAGTGTAAAGTGTGTATGATTAGATATCCGCCACTATATAGCACCAGTGTAAAGTGTGGATGATTAGATATCCGCCACTATATAGCACAAGTGTAAAGTGTGTATGATTAGATATCCGCCACTATATAGCACCAGTGTAAAGTGTGGATGATTAGATATCCGCCACTATATAGCACAAGTGTAAAGTGTGTATGATTAGATATCCGCCACTATATAGCACCAGTGTAAAGTGTGGATGATTAGATATCCGCCACTATATAGCACAAGTGTAAAGTGTGTATGATTAGATATCCGCCACTATATAGCACCAGTGTAAAGTGTGGATGATTAGATATCCGCCACTATATAGCACAAGTGTAAAGTGTGTATGATTAGATATCCGCCACTATATAGCACCAGTGTAAAGTGTGGATGATTAGATATCCGCCACTATATAGCACAAGTGTAAAGTGTGTATGATTAGATATCCGCCACTATATAGCACCAGTGTAAAGTGTGGATGATTAGATATCCGCCACTATATAGCACAAGTGTAAAGTGTGTATGATTAGATATCCGCCACTATATAGCACCAGTGTAAAGTGTGGATGATTAGATATCCGCCACTATATAGCACAAGTGTAAAGTGTGTATGATTAGATATCCGCCACTATATAGCACCAGTGTAAAGTGTGGATGATTAGATATCCGCCACTATATAGCACAAGTGTAAAGTGTGTATGATTAGATATCCGCCACTATATAGCACAAGTGTAAAGTGTGGATGATTAGATATCCGCCACTATATAGCACCAGTGTAAAGTGTGGAAGGCTATATGGCTGCTACTATACTACATCACTTTAGTGTAAAGTATATAGAAGGCTATAGAGCCGCAACTATAACCACCAGTGTAAAGTGTGGAAGGCTTGAGAACCGCCACTATACAGAATGAGGACCATTGTCTAAATTACCCAATGTCTACGGTCTCGTGATTTCTATTAACGGCGTCAACGTTTATTCCAGTAGTTTTTGCATTGTTTTTAAAAATTCCCCGGTTGATCGGCTTGGCTGGTGAATCGTGGAGGCGCCACTTTCACTTTTATCCGGGAATAGTGTTTGTGCAGGCTATCTTGAGCTATCGCGCGTTTGTGACTTAACGACCCCTTCTCTCGCATGCGCGCGCGAACACAATAAGGCGCAACTGATTGGGCTCTCCGCAACTTGGAGCTAATCCAGGTGTTTCCAATATCATCCCCCCGAGGCCATACCTCTTTGTTTTGCATTTATATTTAGTTGTAGTCCACCCCGAATAGTACCCATGTTTAAAACATGTTGTATTTGTACTTTGAAAGATGCAACCTTCCATCATTCGAACGGCAACCTTCGCCAGGGTACAATTCTCACAGGAAAGCTAGAAAAGCTACTGGGTATACTTTCATGTATTCATACGTAAAGCTGCGTTCGGGTAATAAGACGCGGTGCTAAAATAAAGTACATCAAGTCACATCATTTGAAGCTGTCATTTTTGTTAGATGATATCAACACCTATAAATTAATAATAATTATTTCAATTTCATATGTTATAACGCTGGCCAACAGTCACGAGACCTATGACAGGCCAGCACTGAAAAGTACACAAGTACATTACAAGCACACATAATAACAAAATAATCAATAGTCATTAATAGCTAACTAAAGATATATATTGATGAACAATTACAAAGAATAGGACATAATTATTAATAATATATGATAAAAAAGACTTAAGGGTAGTAAAAGCGTAAATATTTAAAAAGGTTAGTAATCAAAAGATAAATCAAAATAAAGTAAATTTAAATATTCGAGGCAGAGCCGCTACACTCTTCAGGATAAATTTGTTATAAGGTTCATTAAATAACTCTCTTGAGTTTGGCTTTTTTTTTATGATAAAAGTCGAATTCGACAAATCTGAAACTAGCGTTTTGGATACAACGGCCCTTTGGGCTCACCTTGTAAGAGTTGTTGAGAGAAAATAATTTTGGAGGATAAGAGGCTCGAGAAGGGATGTATACTTACATGATCAAGGGCAAATTTACAAATATTAAAAACAAAAAGGGCATCACAATGAAGTCTACGTGGAAAGATAGTTTGGAGCCCTAAGAGTTTTCGAATTCTGTAATAATCATAATAAATACTGTCAGTAAAGATTTTATCAAAGCACGCAAAGACAAATTTACTTTGAACATTTTCCAACTTGAGAGATGATGATGATGATGATAATGACAATAATAGTAGTAGTAATGATGATGATAATAATAATAATAAGGTAAAATGTTATCAATCTAGGGCGCAAAAAAATGTGTACAATTTTTCTAAAAGATCCTTTGTATAAAAATGTTTCAGTACGTTCAGATGTTATTGCCCTCGGCGTTCACTTCCCGTCGGAACTGGGACAGCTGAACGGGTGGACTGGGCCGCTGTAATTACTTTAAACTAAAATAAAACTATTCACTCAATTCTAAATTATTATTTTTAATAAATTCTAATCAAAAGTTCCAATGAGTAAATTTGAGGGTGGCCAGAAATACATCATTTGTGAAGACATACGTTGACAATAAATGAGGGTGACCTGGCGGTCAAGGGGTAAGGCGACGAACTTGTGTGCTGGGGGGTCCGGGGCTCAATCCTCTGTCCCGGCACAGATTTATCTGATTGCTAAACCCTTCCTTCACCTTTGACAAGACGTGTATTAATCACAACTTGTGAATGTGTGGAGTGCCAGGCCTCCACCGTGGTTCGGATCCCACGTTAAACTGTAGGTCCTCCATTTCAACTAACAATCACCCTACCATTACACATTAGCGTAAGTGCATATATCCCGAATGGGTAGTAAGACGCGGTGCTGATGATAATAATAATAATAATAATAATAATAATAATAATAATAATAAATGGGAACCCGGCCTGCTCGTTGTTTCTTGTTGTTTATAAACAATCTCTCCAGCTAAACAGTAAAATCATTTGTTTATTGAATACTGACTGACTGTTAATAGCTTTGTAATCTACACATCATTTTACAAACTTAAATATATCAAAAATAATACTCTCGGCTATTGTCTAACAATTTAGAAGCATTTTGGCTCATGTCAGTATAAAATTTGGAACTAATGACTTATGATTAATAAATTGATTAGGGACGTAGATATCGATAATTTAGCTTAAATGGCCACGGGATTAAAGTTACTAATAATACAAGTATAAATACTTCATCTCACAGTGATATTTATGAATGTATGTTAACTGTTAAGGGCCATCACATTCCTAGTCCCCTGGTTGCTAGGAACCTGCCAATCCACCCCTGACAGCTCACCTCACTTCAATAGCTTATAATTTAAAATATTTATGGCAGTCGCTGAACTGAGTTACCAGGCTCTCAACTTTATCACTCAGGACCAGTGAGGGTTGAAGGTGGTTTAACAAGCTCTCAACTGTATCACTCTAGACCAGTGAGGGTTGAAGGTGGTTTAACAAGCTCTCAACTGTATCACTGGACCAGTGAGGGTTGAAGGTGGTTTAACAAGCTCTCAACTGTATCACTCTGGACCAGTGAGGGTTGAAGGTAGTTTAACAAGCTCTCAACGGTATCACTCTGGACCAGTGAGGGTTGAAGATAGTTTAACAAGCTCTCAACTGTATCACTCTGGACCAGTGAGGGTTGAAGATAGTTTAACAAGCTCTCAACTGTATCACTCTACCAGTGAGGGTTGAAGGTAGTTTAACAAGATCTCAACTGTATCACTCTGGACCAGTGAGGGTTGAAGGTGGTTTAACAAGCTCTCAACTGTATCACTCTGGACCAGTGAGGGTTGAAGGTGGTTTAACAAGCTCTCAACTGTATCACTGGACCAGTGAGGGTTGAAGGTGGTTTAACAAGCTCTCAATTGTATCACTCTGGACCAGTTAGGGTTGAAGGTAGTTTAACAAGCTTTCAACTGTATCACTCTGGACCAGTGAGGGTTGAAGGTAGTTTAACAAGCTCTCAACTGTATCACTCTGGACCAGTGAGGGTTGAAGGTGGTTTAACAAGCTCTCAACTGTATCACTCTAGACCAGTGAGGGTTGAAGATAGTTTAACAAGCTCTCAACTCTATCACTGGACCAGTGAGGGTTGAAGGTAGTTTAACAAGCTCTCAACTTTATCACTCAGGACCAGTGAGGGTTGAAGGTGGTTTAACAAGCTCTCAACTGTATCACTCTAGACCAGTGAGGGTTGAAGGTAGTTTAACAAGCTCTCAACTGTATCACTCTGGACCAGTGAGAGTTGAAGGTAGTTTAACAAGCTCTCAACTGTATCACTCTGGACCAGTGAGAGTTGAAGGTAGTTTAACAAGCTCTCAACTGTATCATTCTGGACCAGTGAGGGTTGAAGGTAGTTTAACAATCTCTCACGTGTATCTCACTGGTCCACTGAGGGTTGAACAAGCTCTCTACTTTATCACTGCACTGGCCCAGTGAACTATTAAAAATGTGTGAATGATGGAGGGGAAAGGGAAATCCTCAGAGACCGGCTCGGCACGGCCCGGTTTCTGCTCGACACGGAGCGGTCATCATGGAGGGGGGTTAGCAGGGGACAGTCAACCAGTCAGTCTGTCTTGAGAGCTCGAGGTAAACCGACCGTTCTCTCGCCTGGGGTAGAAACTCTCGTGTTTGCTTGGACTAATGGCGCGGTGATAGCGAGTCTTGAGTCGAACCCGGGTCCATGTGATCGAGCGAGTGACGTCACAAGCAGGGTGAAGCTATGATGCGATGCTAAGTGCCGCGACGGCTGCGGCTCTTCCCCGTCCTGGGGTGGAGTGTCTGGACCAACTGTTCTTATTGCCCGAGAGAGTCCTAGGGATGGATAGTGCTCAGCTCCACCAGGACCTGGCGGGGCTCCAGTTCAGTGCCAGACTGCTGCATTCCGCGCCCAGAGGGAACGTCTGGCTCTGTGAGTATCGTGCATCTTCTATAGTCTATAGACACTTCATGTTACTTCTATAGGCCCTTCATGTATCTTCTTTAGGCCGTTCATTTATCTTCTCTTCTCTACGCCCTTCAGGTATCTTCTATAGGCCGTTCATTTATCTTATCTTCTCTACGCCCTTCATGTATCTTCTATAGGCCGTTCATTTATCTTCTATAGGCCATTCCTTTATCTTATCTTCAATAGGCCATTCATGTATCTTCTATACACACTTTTTGTATCTTCTATAGGCCTTTCATTTATCTTATCTTCAATAGGCCATTCATGTATCTTCTCTACGCCCTTCATGTATCTTCTATAGGCCGTTCATTTATCTTCTATAGGCCATTCCTTTATCTTATCTTCAATAGGCCCTTCATGTATCTTCTATACACACTTTATGTATCTTCTAAACACTTCATGTATCTTATTTAATCCCTCTTCACACCCTGAACTCGCCTGTTTCAAGGGCCCCAGATGCATCAGAAACGTCTGTATGTTCTCTGGTTCGAGAGGTCGCCCGAGATGAGCCGTGACTTGCCTCAGACCGGTTTGGGGCCGTGACTCATGACTCAGACTCGGATATAACTTATGTTTACTGCCCCGCCCAGTTCGTTTTTCCAACTAGACACGCCCTTAGGATGGACACGGCTCGGGGGTGATCCTTCTCCTCACCGCCATCAGTTGTGTCCCGTCTAGTGTGTAAGTCACCACCCTCAACTTGCCCCACATGCAGTGTAGTGTTATGTCGGTAGCGAGGTCACTAGGTCATTATTCACGGCAATTACCACTTATTCCATGTCTCCTTGAGGCTCGTGACGGGGCCTGAGCGTAGTCCCAGTGCTTCTATCCTTACACCCTCCTTGCTACATCCTTACACCCTCCCTGCTACTGTAATACGTCCTTACACCCTCTTTGTCACATCCTTACACCCTCCCTGTCACATCCTTACACCCTCCCTGTCACATCCTTACACCCTCCCTGTCACATCCTTACACCCTCCCTGTCACATCCTTACACCCTCCCTGTTACACCCTTACACCCTCCCTGTCACATCCTTACACCCTCCCTGCTACTGTAATACGTCCTTACACCCTCTTTGTCACATCCTTACACCCTCCCTGTCACACCCTTACACCCTCCCTGTTACACCCTTACACCCTCCCTGTCACATCCTTACACCCTCCCTGCTACTGTAATACGTCCTTACACCCTCTTTGTCACATCCTTACACCCTCCCTGTCACACCCTTACACCCTCCCTGTTACACCCTTACACCCTCCCTGTCACATCCTTACACCCTCCCTGCTACTGTAATACGTCATTACACCCTCTTTGTCACATCCTTACACCTCCCTGTCACACCCTTACAACCCTCCCTGTCACACCCTTACACCCTCCCTGTCACACCCTTACACCCTCCCTGTCACATCCCTTTCACCCTCCCTGTCACGTCCTTACACCCTCCCTGTCACGTCCTTACACCTTCCCTGTTACTGTAGTACGTCACCGCGACTAACAATATCCAAACGGTTTCGATTTTTCACTAGTATGACATTCACTGCACTAGTTAAATTTCGGTTTTTAAATCTCACTTTTCGGTGTTATTTCGTGTTTATTCAAAATTACATGTTATCTGAGGTGCTTAAATATTATTTACTTATTGAGACAATGTATACAAAATTAAAATTTATTATTGAAACCTTATATATTTTCTTTGAAATTCTTTGTAAAGTTTGTCTGCATATAACACAATTTTGTAGCCTAAAGTTAGCTTACATTACAGCAAAATACTAATCAAATTACATCATGGCCAAAATGTCTGCTTAATTTCTTCTTACTTTTGTGTTGTTTTTTTTTTTTGTAAAAGCGGTGTTATTTCGTTTTATAGGAGAATTTCATGTAACAAGACAATTTCGTTTTATTTCGCTTTTCATAAACATTGTAAATCACATATAAAAACTATCAAAGGAAAAAGTACTTGATTCCATCTTTGTATGGTACTTTTCGCGTCTCACCAGTTTTACGGGGCTCTACCTGCTATAGGTTATCTTTGAAGTGCAATAACTCTGTTACTAAGAATCCTATCAACAACAAGTATGTTGCTGTCAATATTTTTAGTGGAAAAGATGGAATTTTTTTCGGAACGAAGTTGAATTTGTTATTTTTTAAAGCCAATTTGAAGCTCGCAAACTCCTAATAAACTTTATTAGCTGTGCACTTACTTACCTTTGATGTTCCAGGTATATCGATAAATCCATAAAAACACTCAAGAAACAAATCATTACTCCACAAATCCTAAAAAACATTTAAAAAAACTAATTAAATCCACACATTATGAATCAATAGAATACTCTGTGTCAACTAACAATAAACTCTTTCAGTTTACTGGCATTGTTTCGCTAAATAAGTTCATTTAAATATAACAGAAAGGATTAGCAAGTGTGTGTAATTCTAAAGAAAACCAGCAAATAACCGTCTGCTTTCCATGTTTGCATACGCCACCAATCCGTTGAAGGAATGCCCCCTCCCCTAATTTACCAAACACCCTCTTGCGATTGGTTCTAAAGTAGCCCCATGACTTCTTTGGTGCTGACTGACAGTTCACAGCTGACTTCTGACAGTCAACATTTAGTGTATTCTAAATTTGACTGTCAGAAGTGACAGCTGAAACACATGGTTTTGCAGATCATATGGTTCGACGTAGGGATACATAATTTGGTCTGGTAACTTTTCAAAGCTGTCAGCTGTCAGTCAGCACCAAAGAAGTCATGGGGTACTTAACTCCCTCAAGGCAGCCTCTAAACATTACCAGGGTCAGAGCGCACCCATTCCTTGATATGACATGGCCTCTATTTACAATTATTTTAATGAAGAACACAAATTATTTATACTTTAGAGTGTTATTTCCATGAATTGAGACTTAAATACATTCTGAGAACAAAACAGTTTAAAAATTAATATTTGTGTATTAAATCTTAAATGTTCCAACTGTCGCATTAGGGTCTAATGCGACATGATTAGACCGACAGATTCACCCCCCCCCCCCCAATAAACCCAAACTCCCCTTGAAAGGCTGTAACGCCCCCCCTACGTTGGGAACTCCTTTGCTAGTCCAACACGAGAGTACGCGTTAGACCCCACGGCCACCGAAACGGTTTTAATTAATTTTAAAAATTAAATCGAGTTCTAGTCCACATGTTCGGTAAAATGGGTTATTTTTTAAAGGGTTCCACCCCCTCCACGTGCGGGTTCACTTCTCTAACAGACAAACCTCTCAATTCTAATACATTATTATTTAGTAAACTTAGGCTCTATAAAATCGAAGGGTTAGTAAAGAGCTAGTGCTAATAATTTTATAAAAATCTCCCGGCTTCTAGGTCCACATGTTCGTGTAAAATGGTTAATCATTTTTAAATGTCAGCCCTCTACGTGTGGTAGATATCACGTATTGCTCTTAACAGACAAACAAACTCTTCATTTTATTAATATAGATAAATCAAATAATATATATTTCTAGACTGCCAAACTTTAGTGACTTTCATTGAGTGTTGGTGGTAGAAAGTAGGCTTCCTATAAAAATGTGTTTATCGCACTCCACCATATTAGCTAGTCCAATAATGTTTGATAAACGCTACCAGCAAGACAATGAGTTAGGTTTTGATAGAATTTTGTCTGGTTGCAACAATAATCCCCCCACCACATCCCAAACAGGGTGGCCTTCCTGCATTATCAACGCTAATGGTGTTTGGGGTATGTAGTTTCAATATTGATTTCACATCAAGTGTTATTGTCAAACATAGTCTTAAGGCGGTCGCCTCGGTCAGCAAGAAAGTATCAATCGCTGTCAGGTCACACGGTCTTAAAATACGATGGTTCTGTGTCGTTCGTGTGAAACTGCTTATCTATTCATATCTAAGCTTATACTACCTTTCATCCTTCACCTACAACCACTCTTTGTCATGCCAATAAGACAGAGGGGGGCAAAAACTACGAAACATCTTATTTCAATGTAAGGAGGAAAGCTCGCTACTTTGTTCGTAAATATCTTCATTTTCTGTTGTGAGCCTATTAATAAATTACTATCTGTCAGAGGAAGGCTACATCCCGAGCTCTTTTTCCTCAAGCCTGGTCTCATAGCTCCGCAAATATGATTAAAAAATACGTTGAAAATAGCTAATGTCACATTTTCACACATTTGTTTACATTAATAAATCTCAAAATATAGGATTGTTAAAGAAAAAAATTTGAGCCCATTGTGATTAGAATCTTTTTGGGACTTAGTGAGGGTGTTGTCCCAAAAGAAAAAACCTAGTGCATCTATGTCAGAATTTGAGGGGAAAAACTAATAAATGGGCTAGTGGAAAATAAGGGAAGTTTGAAGTGTTCTAAAGGTGTCAAATTTGAAAATACGTAACTACATTGTCGGGTATCATTAACATTCTCTCTTTAAAAAATTACTAGCATACTTGTTTGCGGTCAACATTGAAAGCATTTTTACTGATAGTACACGTGCTATTTATAGGTATTGGGTATATTTACAACTTCAGACACATGATTTGTATGAAAGTAATTTAAATAACGTTTGTAACGGTCCGTCCTATCCTTGGAGTTAACCTTCGCTCATCTAGAATGTAGTTCCACGCTACACTGCTAGGTTGCGCGACTTAGCGCTCCAAGTGTGTGATTGTGGAACTAACGAAATCTTCTTAGTTTAAGAGAGCGCTGCGAGATGTCGCGCACAGGATAGAATTAACTCATACGTAAGTTTCCAAACCAGAAATTTGATTTTGTCTTAAATATTTTAAACTTTTTTTTTTTAGAAAAAAACTTGCTGTGTTCATTAGTTGCGACACATCTTCAGAACATCTTAATTGTTACAGAATATTTCCAAGTGCATGCCTAAGTTCTATCATATATCCATCTACCCACTGTAGTGCATCAACAGGTACATGTTAAGAGTTTGTTCGTGAATGGTTTTTACCTGGATGACGGTTCAAAAATCATATGTTTAGGTTTTGGATTGCCAACACTTGTAAAAGATCACTGTTTTGTTATAAATGATAAGTTTTTTTAATTACATGTTATATTTTACATTTAAAATAACGTAATATTAAGTTTTTTTAAACTTAATTGAAAGTACTTATTAGTTTTGGAATGTTATCTATAATGTGTAAAAGTGCATACATTAATACCTTTTAATACGGGCATCGTATTTACTTGGAAAAGAGAAAATACTTGTAATTTTTTTTATATAATATAATAAATTGTTTATGTTTATTTTATCATATTTTAAAATATTTGACTGAATAAAATATTTTTATTCACTGCGTGGGTACATCATTGCAAAGAATTTGTTTCCGTCACCTTCAATCGCATGTTTTAAATTCTTCGGTCGCCATTTTGAAGCTATATTCATTCATTAGACGTTGAAGTTGAATAAAACGATAAATAGCTTTGTGCCCGAACTCAAATAAATATATATAATATTGGCCTAAATAACTGTGGCTAACTATCACATTCATACACTACCATGTTTTTATCCAACCCTGCGGTTGACTAAGCTCTTAAGCTACTTAAACATACATGTCATGTAGGCTCAAGGAACCAGCCATAGTGCAAAGGTAGCAAGACAAAGAATAATAATAATGGTAATAATAAAAAAGGAAATCACCAGGGATATTTATTTGACCTACACTCAAATAGGCCAAGCCCAAATATCAAGACCTAGCTACCTTAACTTTCAGAGAAATAGTGTATTCGACTATTGACGTCGATAGGGTTTGCATTTTGCTTAATATAAATGCAAAGAGTGACATGAAGTTAACATTCCTGAAGGCCGTTTTATTATCAGAGTATAGAATAAGAAAAGGTAAACAATATAATATTTAGTGATTGCGGACAATGCGCACTAGTAGATGAATTCAATAATACTCGTCAGGAAGCAATATATGTACTACCCTATCTGCTCTGTTCGCAATTAACTCCTAACATAACGGAGATCTAATGCATTTCGCAATAACTTCAAACATTAAAATATGATACGAAATATAATTAAGTTACAGGACCGGCTACACGGAGCCGCACCGCACTGGACGTATCGTCGAGAGAGCATTGCTCCGCACTTTTGCGGTGCGGTGAGGACAGTGTAGCCACCCACCACTGGAAATAAATGTTCGGGAGCTTCCGAACTTTGTTTTCATGCTAACGCCTAAGCACTGTAGGGATGGACGAAACAGTGATTTTACAATATCGGTGATCATAGTGACCTTGATTTAAAAGAGCAGTGATTTATATCAGTGATTATTCAGTGATGGGCAGTCACTGTGTCAGCACTTGTAAAACTAGGCATTTATTTCACAGCCGTGTCACGTGTGACGCTGTAGTCATTGTTACCAACATTACGTACAAGATAAACAATATTATATACAACAACTTATTGAACAACAAACATTCTTCATCTTAATTATTAGCTAACTTAAAACTTTATTCTTCGTAATTAATTGCGGTGCGGTGCGGCTCCGTAGCCCCATAGTTTAAGTGTGTTTTCACTCTTAAGGTGGTGGAGGTTGATGGCTATGTTAGGTTGTAGCCACGGTACATCATTATCATTATTCAAAGTGACAGATGTCAGCTGTTGGTGTAGGGATACATTATGGAATATTTTTAGTAACTTTTGGAGCTGTCATCCAAGTAAACTAAGGTCGTGAATGTACTATATCTACCTACCTACTGTAGTGCCTCAATACAGACTCGCTCCATCCCATATACGGCTCATCACACACTATCTCAAGGTTAAACTGAACAAACACAAATAATCCATTTACCAATAAATTACTAAGATAGCAAATTTCCCCCATAAGAAGAATGTTTTATACTACATTTGTTTGTATTTTCACCCGCACAAATTAATATTCCTCCTTTTCTTGCCATCGAGGCATATAGACGAATAAAGACCGTCCTGAATTGCTTGGGAAGCTGATCCTATGATTGGGAATTTGTGACTTGTATTTGTGGCAACACTGACTGGAGAAAGCTTGAACAGTTTATTAAACCGCAAATTGTTTGAATATATTATATAGAGTTTGTTTTGCAATTTCATATTTGGTTTAGCAACGAAAACACTAGTGTTTCAATGTCACCCAGGGATTCTAAGTTATTTCCCTCTGCTACAAGAGTCCGCCTTATCTCCTCAGGTAAACCAGGGGACTATAAGGTCTCTTCTTCTTCTGATACAAGAGTCCGTCTTATCTCCTCCGGTCAACCAGGAGATTATAAGGTATATTCTGCTACAAAGGTCCATCTTATTTAATCAGGTAAACCAGGGGGTTATAAGGTATCTTCTTTCTCTGCTACTAGAGTCCACCTTATCTCCTCAGGTCATCCGGGGATTATAAGGTGTTGTTTGTTACTAACAAGGCGCACAATGAGCGCCCACCCTGTCGTACTAAAGTATTGATGTCTGTAACCAGCTGGCCTGCGGGCGATAGGTCATAGTTCAAATGTTTCGAGGAATCCTGGCGGAGGGTTGACGAACTGACTGGCAACTTTGGGGAACCATATCATGATCCTCACAATATCAGACATAGGTTTTTAAATAATATACTATGCGTACATTTGTTCAACCCAAACAAACGCTGACGAATTTAAATAATTAAAACCCTCTTCGGTGGTCGAATGCTCTAAACCTAGTAACTTGGTTTGTACTGAATAAACATTTGTCCACTTCACAGAGACTGTTCACTCTGCTAGTAACTTGTGAACGTTGTCCACTTCACAGTCTAGCTCTGTTCACTCTGCTAGTAACTTGTTAACGTTGGCCACTTCACAGTCTAGCTCTGTTCACTCTGCTAGTAACTTATGAACATTGTCCACTTCACAGTCTAGCTCTGTTCACTCTGCTAGTAACTTGTTAACGTTGGCCACTTCACAGTCTAGCTCTGTTCACTCTGCTAGTAACTTATGAACATTGTCCACTTCACAGTCTAGCTCTGTTCACTCTGCTAGTAACTTGTGAACGTTGTCCACTTCACAGTCTAGCTCTGTTCACTCTGCTAGTAACTTGTGAACGTTGTCCACTTCACAGTCTAGCTCTGTTCACTCTGCTAGTAACTTGTTAACGTTGGCCACTTCACAGTCTAGCTCTGTTCACTCTGCTAGTAACTTGTGAACGTTGTCCACTTCACAGTCTAGCTCTGTTCACTCTGCTAGTAACTTGTTAACGTTGGCCACTTCACAGTCTAGCTCTGTTCACTCTGCTAGTAACTTATGAACATTGTCCACTTCACAGTCTAGCTCTGTTCACTCTGCTAGTAACTTGTTAACGTTGTACACTTCACAGTCTAGCTCTGTTCACTCTGCTAGTAACTTATGAACGTTCCTCTCTCCACATTCCTGACATACTCTAGTATTACTATGTTTTTGTATTGAATTGTACATCTCATTCATTATCTCGCTCGCAAAGATCGTCTCTCACTCCATCACCAAGTGGAACTCGTCATGCTACATGTGTGAGGCATGTGTCCACCCTACCACTACTCCACGGGAGCTGGGTGCGGCCACACACGTCCTCGACAAACTAACACTCGAACCTCAACGTTCCTTGAGGTGACAGCATCGTCTATCGTACAAGTGGCGGTGTGACGCTTTAAGTTGCGGAGATTGTTCACAAGTGTGAGGAGGGAGGGGTTTAGACCCAGTGAAGTGACAGAGGGCTATACCCAGTGAAGTGACAGAGGGTTATACCCAGTGAAGTGACAGAGGGCTATACCCAGTGAAGTGACAGAGGGCTATACCCAGTGAAGTGACAGAGGGCTATACCCAGTGAAGTGACAGAGGGTTATACCCAGCGGAGTGACAGAGGGTTATACCCAGTGAAGTGACAGAGGGCTATACCCAGTGAAGTGACAGAGGGCTATACCCAGTGAAGTGACAGAGGGCTATACCCAGTGAAGTGACAGAGGGCTATACCCAGTGAAGTGACAGAGGGTTAGACCCAGTGAAGTGACAGAGGGCTATACCCAGTGAAGTGACAGAGGGCTATACCCAGTGAAGTGACAGAGGGCTATACCCAGTGAAGTGACAGAGGGCTATACCCAGTGAAGTGACAGAGGGCTATACCCAGTGAAGTGACAGAGGGCTATACCCAGTGAAGTGACAGAGGGCTATACCC
Organism: Timema podura; assembly: GCA_033556935.1. NCBI lineage: Eukaryota > Metazoa > Arthropoda > Insecta > Phasmatodea > Timematidae > Timema > Timema podura. The sequence goes on along the minus strand of JAVRXN010000004.1, from coordinate 12,398,196 downwards.
AGTGAAGTGACAGAGGGTTAGACCCAGCGGAGTGACAGAGGGTTATACCCAGTGAAGTGACAGAGGGCTATACCCAGTGAAGTGACAGAGGGCTATACCCAGTGAAGTGACAGAGGGCTATACCCAGTGAAGTGACAGAGGGTTAGACCCAGTGGAGTGACAGAGGGTTAGACACAGTGGAGTGACAGAGGGTTAGACACAGTGGAGTGACAGAGGGTTAGACCCAGGGAAGGGACAATGGGCCCTACAGAGGAAGGCCCGCACATCCCCTGTGGGGCTCTAGCTGCTCTCCGAGGTATCCTGGTGTCTTCCTTGTCCAGAGAAAACTTGGGTCGTCAGGATTCCGCCCCCGAGCCATTTCCACCCCCAAGGGGCAGAAGGAAAGTCACGTTCCAAGACGGTGAGTGACGTCATTCCATGACGAACATGAGGGACGATAGGTCCTCTCGCGATTTATATTCTGTTAGCTCCCCGGACTGTCTAACACCAACAGCCACACACGACAGTACTACCGTGTCAGTACTCCTACATGACACTATTAGGAAAGGTAGAAAGTGACCGACCCCGCCATATATAGGCAACCACCAGCACACGTCCATTGCTACACCTCTGACGTCACAAGAAATATTTGTATACTCTGTGGTAAAAAAAATTACCTCAGGATGACACCGACCGGTCTAAGTAGATCCTACAACTTGGTTCTTATAGGAACTGGGGATGTGACTTGGTTCTTATAGTTGCCAGGGATGTGTCTTGGTTCTTATAGTTGATGGGGATGTGTCTTGGTTCTTATAGTTGCTGGGGATACTACTTGGTTTTTATAGTTGCCGGGGATGTGACTTGGTTCTTATAGTTGCCAGGGATGTGTCTTGGTTCTTATAGTTGATGGGGATGTGTCTTGGTTCTTATAGTTGCTGGGGATATTACTTGGTTTTTATAGTTGCCGGGGATGTGACTTGGTTCTTATAGTTGCCAGGGATGTGTCTTGGTTCTTATAGTTGATGGGGATGTGTCTTGGTTCTTATAGTTGCTGGGGATATTACTTGGTTTTTATAGTTGCCGGGGATGTGACTTGGTTCTTATAGTTGCCAGGGATGTGACTTGGTTCTTATAGTTGCCGGGGATGTGACTTGGTTTTTATAGTTGCTGGGGATTTGTCTTGGTTCTTATAGTTGATGGGGATGTGACTTGGTTCTTATAGTTGCTAGGGATGTGACTTGGTTCTTATAGTTGCCGGGGATGTGACTTGGTTTGAATAGTTGCTGGGGATGTGACTTGGTTCTTAAAGTTGCTGGGGATGTGACTTGGTTCTTATAGTTTCTGGGGATGTGACTTGGTTTTTATAGTTGCTGGGGATTTGTCTTGGTTCTTATAGTTGCTGGGGATGTGACTTGGTTCTTATAGTTGTTGGGGATGTGTCTTGGTTCTTATAGTTGCTGGGGATGTGTCTTGGTTCTTATAGTTGCTGGGGATGTGACTTGGTTCTTATAGTTTGCTGGGGATGTGTCTTGGTTCTTATATTTGATGGGGATGTGACTTGGTTCTTATAGTTGCCAGGGATGTGTCTTGGTTCTTATAGTTGATGGGGATGTGTCTTGGTTCTTATAGTTGCTGGGGATATTACTTGGTTTTTATAGTTGCCGGGGATGTGACTTGGTTCTTATAGTTGCCAGGGATGTGTCTTGGTTCTTATAGTTGATGGAGATGTGTCTTGGTTCTTATAGTTGCTGGGGATATTACTTGGTTTTTATAGTTGCCGGGGATGTGACTTGGTTCTTATAGTTGCCAGGGATGTGTCTTGGTTCTTATAGTTGATGGGGACGTGTCTTGGTTTTTATAGTTGCTGGGGATTTGTCTTGGTTCTTATAGTTGCTGGGGATGTGACTTGGTTCTTATAGTTGCTGGGGATGTGTCTTGGTTCTTATATTTGATGGGGATGTGACTTGGTTCTTATAGTTGCCAGGGATGTGTCTTGGTTCTTATAGTTCCTGGGGATGTGTCTTGGTTCTTATAGTTGCTGGGGATGTGACTTGGTTCTTATAGTTGCTGGGGATTTGTCTTGGTTCTTATAGTTGCTGGGGATGTGACTTGGTTCTTATAGTTGTTGGGGATGTGTCTTGGTTCTTATAGTTGCTGGGGATGTGTCTTGGTTCTTATATTTGATGGGGATGTGACTTGGTTCTTATAGTTGCTGGGGATTTGTCTTGGTTCTTATAGTTGCTGGGGATGTGACTTGGTTCTTATAGTTGCTGGGGATGTGTCTTGGTTCTTATAGTTGCTGGGGATGTGTCTTGGTTCTTATATTTGATGGGGATGTGACTTGGTTCTTATAGTTGTTGGGGATGTGACTTGGTTCTTATAGTTGCTGGGGATGTGACTTGGTTCTTATAGTTGATGGGGATGTGACTTGGTTATTATAGTTGCTGGGGATGTGTCTTGGTTCTTATATTTGATGGGGATGTGACTTGGTTCTTATAGTTGTTGGGGATGTGACTTGGTTCTTATAGTTGATGGGGATGTGACTTGGTTCTTATAGTTGATGGGGATGTGACTTGGTTCTTATAGTTGCTGGGGATGTGTCTTGGTTCTTATAGTTGTTGGGGATGTGACTTGGTTCTTATATTTGATGGGGATGTGTCTTGGTTCTTATAGTTGCTGGGGATGTGTCTTGGTTCTTATATTTGATGGGGATGTGACTTGGTTCTTATAGTTGATGGGGATGTGACTTGGTTCTTATAGTTGTTGGGGATGTGACTTGGTTCTTATAGTTGCTTGGGATGTGACTTGGTTCTTATAGTTGATGGGATGTGACCTAGTTTTTATAGTGGTTGGGGATGTGACTTGGTTCTTATAGTTGCTGGGGATGTGACTTGGTTTTTATAGTAGCTGGGGATGTGACTTGGTTTCTTATAGTTGTTGGGGATGTGACTTGGTTCTTATAGTTGCTGGGGATGTGACTTGGTTCTTATAGTTGATGGGGATGTGACTTGGTTCTTATAGTTGTTGGGGGTGTGTCTTGGTTCTTATAGTTGATGGGGATGTGACTTGGTTCTTATAGTTGTTGGGGATGTGACTTGGTTCTTATAGTTGCTGGGGATGTGACTTGGTTCTTATAGTTGATGGGGATGTGACTTGGTTCTTATAGTTGATGGGGATGTGACCTAGTTTTTATAGTGGCTGGGGATGTGACTTGGTTCTTATAGTTGCTGGGGATGTGACTTGGTTTTTATATTAGCTGGGGATGTGACTTGGTTCTTATAGTTGTTGGGGATGTGACTTGGTTCTTATAGTTGCTGGGGATGTGTCTTGGTTCTTATAGTTAATGGGGATGTGACTTGGTTTTTATAGTTGTTTGGGGATGTGACTTGGTTCTTATATTTTGTTGGGGATGTGACTTGGTTCTTATAGTTGATGGGGATGTGACTTGGTTCTTATAGTTGTTGGGGATGTGACTTTGTTTTTATAGTTGCTGGGGATGTGTCTTGGTTCTTATAGTTGATGGGGATGTGACTTGGTTCTTATAGTTGATGGGGATGTGACTTGGTTCTTATAGTTGATGGGGGTGTGACTTGGTTCTTATAGTTGTTGGGGATGTGACTTGGTTCTTATAGTTGCTGGGGATGTGTCTTGGTTCTTATAGTTGATGGGGATGTGACTTGGTTCTTATAGTTGCTGGGGATATGACTTGGTTTTTATAGTTGTTGGGGATGTGACTAGGTTCTTAAAGTTGTTGGGGATGTGACTTGGTTCTCATAGGAACTTGGGATGTGACTTGGTTCTTATAAGAGCTGAGGATGTGACGTCACAGTCCAGTGGTAGACCCGGCTCACCTTTACACTTAATTCGGCCTTTATTCAAGGAAGGTCACTGATTTATCGCTAGCTTGAAACACACTGAATGTGGATAGCTTGAAACACACTGAATACCGACTAGCTTGAGACACTGAATGCCCGCTAGCTTGAGACACACTGAATGCCCGCTAGCTTGAAACACTGAAAGCCGGCTGACTTGAAACACTCTGAATGCCGGCTAACTTGAAACACATTGAATGCCCGCTAGATTGAGACACACTGAATGCCCGCTAGCTTGAGACACACTGAATGTCTGCTAGCTTGAAACACACTGAATGCCCGCTAGCTTGAAACACTGAAAGCCGGCTGACTTGAAACACTCTGAATGCCGGCTAACTTGAAACACATTGAATGCCCGCTAGATTGAGACACACTGAATGCCTGCTAGCTTGAGACACACTGAATGCCTGCTAGCTTGAGACACACTGAATGCCTGCTAGCTTGAGACACACTGAATGCCTGCTAGCTTGAGACACACTGAATGTCTGCTAGCTTGAAACACACTTAATGTGGCTAACTTGAAACACACTGAATGCCCGCTAGCTTGAAACACATTGAATGCCCGCTAGCTTGAAACACACTGAATGTCCGCTAGCTTGAAACACACTGAATGTCTGCTAGCTCGAAACACATTGAATGCTGGCTAACTCGAAACACACTGAATGCCCGCTAGCTTGAAACACATTGAATGCGGCTAACTTGAAACACACTGAATGCCGGCTAACTTGAAACACACTGAATGTCTGCTAGCTTGAAACACACTGAATGTCTGCTAGCTTGAGGCACACTGAATGCCCGCTAGCTTGAGACACAACGCATGTCGCGAGTATATTGTAATCCTTTGTAATATTGACTGTGAGTATAAATTTAATTCCTTGGAATATTCACCATGAGTATATTGTAATTGACCGTGAGTATATTGTAATATACCTTGTAGTACTGGCCGCGAGTATATTGTAATTCCGTGTCGTGTTGTTTCCGTAATAATATAAACCAACATTCGTTTCTTTCCCCCCCCCCCCTGCCATTAAAGGACGCACTCCCGACACTCGACTACTGACTGCAGCGCAAGCCGAGTCCCTTCCCTTCAGCCCTCCCTCCCGGTCAGCTGGTCGATCATTCCATAGTTCTTGTTCAAGGAACAAGGGAGATCGGAAGGGACAACATCTAGTATTGTGCTCAACAAATCCACCATTGGCTTCAAGGGACATAACTTCGCCATTAAGGAACTAACACAAGGAAACATAGCTTTTAAATCACACATTTAAGACTAAACTACAGTTAAAAACGCAACACTAGCACCAGAAATTTTAAAATAATATAAACACAAATCTTCCTGTTCTAGTAACAAGTTTGTTAAACTCGGGTATTTGGAAGAACAATCACAAATGCTCACATCATTTGAATTCCAAGTAAATTAGTAAAAATTAACACAAATGTATAAATCCAATCACATTATTATTATTAGCACCGCGTCTTACTATACGTTCGAGTTGTACACACTTACGCTAATGTGTAATGGTAGGGTGATTGTGAGATGAAATGAAGAACCTACAGTTTAACGTGGAATCCGAACCCGGGTTGTCAGGGGTGAAGGAAGGGTTTGGCAATCAGATAAATCTGTGCTGGGACCGAGGATTGAAGCCCGGATCCCCAGCACAGAGTCCGAATCCATGACTATGGTATTGCTAGCTAGTGTAGCCAATGCTGGCATATATATGTCGTGTCTTAATCTTGTTTATCCATGACTGAGCTAGGTAGAGAGCGCTAGTGGAGTAAATGTTGGCTCAGTCTCCATTGCGCCATGGAGGAGACATGTTCTCTCAGCTCTGTCGCGAAACATTGCGTAGGGCTGTTGTGTGCGGTGAAGGTAAACCCTTATTCGTGTTCCACAAACCTAATCATTCCTACTTCTCTGCACTTAAAGTTGTGTAAACAAGAAACTGTTCTAAGTTTATCTTGTGGTGTATAGTTGTGTAAACAAGGGACTATGTTATACCTGTATCAGGTGCTTTATTTGTATAGCTGTGTGAACAGGAGACTGTGTTTTATCTGTATCAGGTGCTGTGTGAACAGGGGACCTTGTTTTACCTGTATCAGGTGATGTGTGAACAGGGACCTTGTTATACCTGTATCAGGTGTTGTGTGAACAGGGGACCTTGTTTTACCTGTATCAGGTGCTGTGTGAACAGGGGACCTTGTTATATCTGTATCAGGTGCTGTGTGAACAAGGGACCTTGTTTTACCTGTATCAGGTGATGTGTGAACAGGGGACCTTGTTATACCTGTATCAGGTGTTGTGTGAACAGGGGACCTTGTTATATCTGTATCAGGTGCTGTGTGAACAAGGGACCTTGTTTACCTGTATCAGGTGTTGTGTGAACAGGGGACCTTGTTATACCGTATCAGGTGCTGTGTTTGTATAGCTGTGTGAACAGGGGACTGTGTTCTAACTGTATCAGGTGCTGTGTGAACAAGGGACCTTGTTTTACCTGTATCAGGTGTGATGTGTGAACAGGGGACCTTGTTATACCTGTATCAGGTGTTGTGTGAACAGGGACCTTGTTATACCTGTATCAGGTGCTGTGTGAACAGGGGACCTTGTTTTACCTGTATCAGGTGCTGTGTGAACAGGGGACCTTGTTATATCTGTATCAGGTGCTGTGTGAACAAGGGACCTTGTTTTACCTGTATCAGGTGATGTGTGAACAGGGACCTTGTTATACCTGTATCAGGTGTTGTGTGAACAGGGACCTTGTTATACCTGTATCAGGTGCTGTGTGAACAGGGGACCTTGTTATACCTGTATCAGGTGCTGTGTTTGTATAGCTGTGTGAACAGGGGACTGTGTTATACCTGTATCAGGTGCTGTGTTTGTATAGCTGTGTGAACAAGGGACTGTGTTCTACCTGTATCAGGTGCTGTGTGAACAGGGGACCTTGTTATACTTGTATAAGGTGCTGTGTTTGTATAGCTGTGTGAACAAGTGACTATGTCATACCAGTATCAGATGGTATATTTGTATAGCTGTGTGAACAGGGGACTTTGTTATACCTGTATCAGGTGCTGTGTGAACAGGGGACCTTGTTATACCTGTATCAGGTGCTGTGTTTATATAGCTGTGTGAACAAGTGACTGTGTTCTACCTGTATCAGGTGCTGTGTGAACAGGGACCTTGTTATATCTGTATCAGGTGCTGTGTGAACAGGGGACCTTGTTATACCTGTATCAGGTGCTGTGTGAACAGGGGACCTTGTTATACCGTATCAGGTGCTGTGTTTGTATAGCTGTGTGAACAGGGGACTGTGTTCTACCTGTATCAGGTGCTGTGTGAACAAGGGGACTGTGTTCTACCTGTATCAGGTGCTGTGTGAACAAGGGGCTGTGTGAACAAGGGACTGTGTTATACCTGTATCAGGTGCTGTGTTTTTATAGTTGTGTGAACAAGGGACTGTGTTATACCGGTATCAGGTGCTGTGTTTGTATAGATGTGTGAACAAGGGACTGTGTTATACCGGTATCAGATGTTGTGTGAACAAGGGATTGTGTTCTACCTGTATCACGTGCTGTGTTTGTATAGCTGTGTGAACAAGGGACTGTGTTCTACCTGTATCACGTGCTGTGTTTTTATAGTTGTGTGAACAAGGGACTGTGTTATACCGGTATCAGGTGCTGTGTTTGTATAGATGTGTGAACAAGGGACTGTGTTATACCGGTATCAGATGTTTGTGTGAACAAGGGATTGTGTTCTACCTGTATCACGTGCTGTGTTTGTATAGCTGTGTGAACAAGGGACTGTTTTATACCGGTATCAGATGCTGTGTGAACAAGGGACTGTGTTCTACCTGTATCAGGTGCTGTGTGAACAGGGGACCTTGTTATATCTGTATCAGGTGCTGTGTGAACAGGGGACCTTGTTATACCTGTATCAGGTGCTGTGTGAACAGGGACCTTGTTATACCTGTATCAGGTGCTGTGTTTGTATAGCTGTGTGAACAAGGGACTGTGTTCTACTTGTATCAGGTGCTGTGTTTGTATAGCTGTGTGAACAAGGGACTGTGTTATACCTGTATCACGTGCTGTGTGTTGTTTATATATTAAGGAATAGGAAGGATTGAAGAATGGTCACCACTCCGTTGATACCTCCTTATCACCACACTAATTGATACCTCCTAACCACACTGCTGGAGGTGTGAAATGGAAAAATAGGTCTTTAATTTTTCAGTGATAGAAGAATATCCAACTCTTTAATCGAACACCAATGACAAGTATCGGCGATAACAGTTCTCCCCTCACACTCTCGTATCGACTGCAGCGCTTATGGTTGAATCTGTTACTACCACGTGTGTGTCAATACTTCACTATTATTATCAAATATAAAGATGAATACGTCCTCTTTCTCCTGGAATTCAACCATCTGAAACCTTTACTGAAATAATGTTCATATTTTATTGCCATTATTTGTATTTATTTTCATTATATCCTCGTTTCCCCTTCTCATTAGGCCGCAAGCCCCTATTGCGCACACTTTTCCTTTTTAATATTTAGTATAAAAAATTTTCAACCTTACGTACCAGCCGACATTCTGTGGCGCGGGATGGGCATGAAACATGTGTCATAATACTAAAGTACGACAGTCGCATTGTGGCTCCCCCTGTGTGATGCAACATCCACACACCTCCCATAATACTAGAGTACGACAGTCGCATTGTGGCTCCCCCTGTGTGATGCAACATCCACACACCTCCCATAATACTAGAGTACGACAGTCGCATTGTGGCTCCCCCTGTGTGATGCTACATCCACACACCTCCCATAATACTAGAGTACGACAGTCGCATTGTGGCTCCCCCTGTGTGATGCAACATCCACACACCTCCCATAATACTAGAGTACGACAGTCGCATTGTGGCTCCCCCTGTGTGATGCAACATCCACACACCTCCCATAATACTAGAGTACGACAGTCGCATTGTGGCTCCCCCTGTGTGATGCAACATTCACACACCTCCCATAATACTAGAGTACGACAGTCGCATTGTGGCTCCCCCTGTGTGATGCTACATCCACACACCTCCCATAATACTAGAGTACGACAGTCGCATTGTGGCACCCCCTGTGTGATGCAACATCCACACACCTCCCATAATACTAGAGTACGACAGTCTCATTGTGGCTACCCCTGTGTGATGCAACATTCACACACCTCCCATAATACTAGAGTACGACAGTCTCATTGTGGCTACCCCTGTGTGATGCAACATCCACACACCTCCCATAATACTAGAGTACGACAGTCGCATTGTGGCTCCCCCTGTGTGATGCAACATCCACACACCTCCCATAATACTAGAGTACGACAGTCGCATTGTGGCTCCCCCTGTGTGATGCAACATTCACACACCTCCCATAATACTAGAGTACGACAGTCGCATTGTGGCTCCCCCTGTGTGATGCTACATCCACACACCTCCCATAATACTAGAGTACGACAGTCTCATTGTGGCTCCCCCTGTGTGATGCAACATCCACACACCTCCCATAATACTAGAGTACGACAGTCTCATTGTGGCTCCCCCTGTGTGATGCAACATTCACACACCTCCCATAATACTAAAGTACGACAGTCTCATTGTGGCTCCCCCTGTGTGATGCAACATTCACACACCTCCCATAATACTAGAGTACGACAGTCGCATTGTGGCTCCCCCTGTGTGATGCTACATCCACACACCTCCCATAATACTAGAGTACGACAGTCTCATTGTGGCTCCCCCTGTGTGATGCAACATTCACACACCTCCCATAATACTAGAGTACGACAGTCGCATTGTGGCTCCCCCTGTGTGATGCTACATCCACACACCTCCCATAATACTAGAGTACGACAGTCTCATTGTGGCTCCCCCTGTGTGATGCTACATCCACACACATCACACTAGTATCCAAGTAAATCACACGAATTCAGGTAGTGGCGTGTGTTTTATGCTGTGCTCAGGTTAAATATTGACAAACATTAAATAGTACACGAGTTTTGTGTTTACTGGAATGAAAACAAAACTATTTTCCATGATCATAACTTTTATATATACTTGTAAAAATCGTTAACAGTAAGTTGACATTTTCCACTCTGAAAACAACAAAAAGAAATTAAAAAAATTGTTTTGATCACTAACGGGAAACGAAAGGTAACTGGTATAAGAGCACAGAACGGATCTTTGTGAATGGAATGTCATTTAATAGAGGGGCTCACAACACATCGTATTGCCATTTGTATTTTTCTACGCCCCGGTTTGTTCTCCTACTGATGAACAGCCCCAACCAAGAACGTTATAAACCAACTTGTTTTCTGTATGCTTATGAATTTATTTCTCCTCGACTATTCTAGCGTCTTAACTCTCTAAGGTAGGATTGAGAGCTAAGGGAAGTGTTTTGCAGTTTTTATAGCAAACAAAATGTTTGGGCAAAATAAAAATAAAATATTGCTCCAGTAGAAATGTAGAGTTTAACTTTCTTCACATGTTGATATCAACAGTTGTTGAATATCTGTCTAGGGTGTCTTGGAATTTAATAACAACTTTTCCTCTTAATTTAAAAAGTTTCTCATTTAATGACTTTACGCTCATGACAGATATTCAACAACTGTTGATTTAACCGTGCGAAGAGAATTAAACTCTAGGTTTCTACTGGAGCAAAAATTTATTTATTTCGGCCCAAAAATTTTTTTCTATAAAAACTGCATAAGCACTGACCTTTTCTCTCGTCCCCTACAGCCACACTACTACAGTCTCCTACAAACTCGCCTGTGCTTCCATCTATGGAGGACAAACAGAAGGATGTGTGCTTTTGATGCATTATTATTATTAACACCGTGTCTTACTACCCGTTCAGGTTGTACGCACTTACGCTAATGTGCAATGGTAGGGTGATAGTGAGATAAAATGGAGGACCTACAGTTTAACGTGGGATCCGAACCACGGTGGAGGCCTGGCATTCCACACATTCACAAGTTGTGATTAATACAAGTCTTGTCAGAGGTGAAGGAAGGGTTTGGCAATCCTTTTGATGCAGGTTGCCTGGTTTAAGGGCGAAAGTATTCTTTTCAGCACCCTGTTTTGACCACCCCTATACGCTAATGTGTTAGGGGATGAGTTTATTTTAGAGGTGTACTCGCATTTGCGTGGAGGAAGAGTGTAGAGCCATTTAGGGAAAAACCACCTGTCATTACACCTTACCGGGATTAGAAGTCCGATCTCCCAGCCGTCAGCCAGATCAGTATAATGCGAACTTGACGCCTTAGTCCGAGCAGCCACCGAAGCGCGATCAACGAACCTAGTAATGATTGTAGTAAGGAATTGTTTTTCTCTACAGTTAAAGTGTTTTTAAGCTGGTAGGATAAAAATCCTCATAAATATTTTAAACGATGTTAAAGAGTATCCTACATAATCTGGTCTTTATTGATGATAATTTGAAAGGATTTAAATAAACCATATATATATATGGCCCGCTACGGAGTCCGCATGGTTTAAGTCGTCATTCTCGCGATATATCAGACTGCCGATGACGAGGAGATTGGGGTTCAAACACTGTTCGGATATATTGAGTGTGGTTTTTTCCTTAGTTGTTTTTCACTAACCCTCGACGCAAATGCGGGTACACGTCATCTAAATTAAACTTTTCTTATTCATAACGCACTAGCGTATTTGGTAGATATTCGTAAAAACCGAACGGGTTGTGAGACCCGGTGACAACAAAGAATTGAGTAAGCAACCATCCATTCAGTTCGTATTTAGTCTGGGGACCTGCTGTCCTAGGTTAAGTTTGTTTCATTAGGTGAGCCTGTGTGTGTGTGTGTGTGTGTGTGTTACTGTCAAGTGTGCGGGCAAGTGGCGATGTAGGGGCAACCCGTGGTGGCGCTCTACCGGATCAATACTCGCCAAACTACCGTTATTAAGGCCTTAAGGTCCTACAGCGCTCTCATGCCTCGCTTAGCCTTGTTATAGTGTCTAATTCTCTGCAGCAATTGCTGATGAAACACCTGTAAGCCTTGTTACGGTGCCTAGTTCTCTGCAGCACTTGTCAAGGAAACACCTGTAAGCCTTGTTATAGTGTCTAGTTCTCTGCAGAAATTGTTGATGAAACACCTGTAAGCCTTGTTACGGTGCCTAGTTCTCTGAAGTACTTGTCAAGGAAACACCTGTGAGCCTTGTTACGGTGCCTAGTTCTCTGCAGCACTTGTCAAGGAAACACCTGTAAGCCTTGTATAGTGTCTAGTTCTCTGCAGAAATTGTTGATGAAACACCTGTGAGCCTTGTTACAGTGCCTAGTTCTCTGCAGCACTTGTCAAGGAAACACCTGTAAGCCTTGTTATAGTGCCTAGTTCTCTGCAGTACTTGCTGATGAAACACCTGTCAGCCTTGTTACAGTGCCTAGTTCTCTGCAGCACTTGCTGATGAAACACCTGTCAGCCTTGTTACAGTGCCTAGTTCTCTGCAGCACTTGCTGATGAAACACCTGTCAGCCTTGTTACAGTGCCTAGTTCTCTGCAGCACTTGCTGATGAAACACCTGTCAGCCTTGTTACAGTGCCTAGTTCTCTGCAGTACTTGTCAAGGAAACACCTGTAAGCCTTGTTATAGTGCCTAGTTCTCTGCAGTACTTGCTGATGAAACACCTTCCAGCCTTGTTACAGTGCCTAGTTCTTTGCAGCACTTGCTGACGAAACACCTGTCAGCCTTGTTATAGTGCCTAGTTCTATGTAACAATTGCTGACGAAACACCTGTCAGCCTTGTTATAGTGCCTAATTCTCTGTAACAATTGCTGACGTAACACCTTTCTTCAGACCTCTAACGGTTTCTCCTTCATATCATACAATACACATGGGTCTTTATTGTCCTCCAGTTGTTTTCTTAGAAACTGCATCATTATAAGTATGGAGAGAGTATGGAAGATTTGGCTCATGTTATTTTATGTGTGTTGCAGCCGGAGCAGCCCCTGGGGATCCCAGTAGCAGCCACAGGCCAAGTTCTGCGCGCGCAGCCTCTTCACACAAAGGTGAGGGCAACTTTTCCCAACCCTTTACTTGTCATGATTTGGAACAAATAGTATTTAGAACTAAATGTCACCGTTCCCAATATGTACTTAATGAGTGCAGACATTGGTTGCCATTTAGGTGGGTTTGTAGGCGACGCGAGAAAGGCCAGTGTTTTTGCCATTCTTATAGCAAAACTTTTTTTTGGTCAAAATATATAATATATTGCTCCAGTAAAAACATAGTTTAAATTTTTCCACATGATGACTGCAACATTTGTTGAATATCTGTCTAGGGTGTCCTGGAATTTAATGACAACTTTTCCTCTTCATTTAAAAATTTTCTCATCTAATGTCGCTATGCTCGTGACAGATATTCAACAACTGTTGATATCACCATAGGAAGAAAATTAAACTCTATGTTTGTACTGGTGCAGTATTTTTTTTAAATGTATTTGGACCAAAAAACTGTTTTGATATAAAAACTGCAAAAACACTTAACTTTTCCCGCTTTCCCAACATCCTCACCAAATTCCACAGAACAGAAACCAAAATACACTGGGCGTCTTTTTCACTGCACTGCTCTCTGGTGGCGAAGGGGAAGTATCATCGGCGGGGTGGGGGAAACAAGCTCTTGGATGTATGTTGTATATACGATAGCGGCAGTAAGATACCATAGCGCTACCATACTACTACCATACTACTACCATACTGCTACTGTCCTGGTATGTACGTGTGCGAGGACCTGCCCAGTGAAACCACTATTGCAGTGTTTCCAACCTTTTTCAGGGTTCAAACCCAACCTTGGTCTTTTGAGACCCTCGCGACCATTTGAAAGCTTCATATCCTAATTTTGTAATTATTATTTTCACTGAATTTTAACACCCGTCCGGATTATCCGCATTTAATAACACTTACACTTGTGGGGTAGGTAGAATTTAAATAATATGTACCTTCATTTGCGTGGAGGGAGAGGGGGTAAATTGTTTTGAGAAAAATAACGTGCTGTACCCAAGTTCTAAATTTTAATCCTGACCACCCCTTCACCAACGAATCAATCATGTCTCAAAAGAGAATCAACAACCCAGGTGGGTATTTTGGAAATTATGCTAGCAGTGCCACTTGCCTGGACACATGACTGCTACAAGTCGACCTCGCTGGTCTTGGGGGTATAGTGGTCGTCTCTGGACTCTGTGTTTATGAGTTCAAACCCAACTGGGTTCGGCGGATGTTACTTGAGCGATAAAAATCTGTAGCACAACTTCCTTCGGAGGGGCAGTAAAGTCGTCGGTCCCATGTCGATTGTGGCGTGTAACAGAACCCTGGAAGGTATGTGAAAATATGTTTCCAGGCAAAATTGGTAGGTTCTTTCGCTCTCGCTCTGAGAAATCGTGTGCCGATACAATCAGTCGGTTCAGAAAGTGTACGTTAAAATACCGCAAATAAATAAGCGACCCATATCGACCGAGTGGCCGACGCCGTTAGCGGTGATAGTGCTAACATTTGCAGATAGAGGGTGTCGTGTGGTCAGCACGAAAAAAACCCTCCATGCCGTTAATTTCAGCTTTCTAGACCATAGCTGCTACATTTTCATTCAAGTAGTTCCTCATTTGACCTCATGAGGCTGAATTCCAGACCCGCTGCTTAGCAGAAACATTCTGGAATCGCCGGGGATTGAACCCGGTAACTTTGGATCTGTTGCCAGGAACTCTGACCACTATACCACAGAGTTGAGTAACCAAACGCAAAATAAACCAACTGATATATTGTCACCCGAAATGCAAGTGTTCTATGTCCAATTTTCCACTTTTTAGTAAAAGAGCATTGAAGTTTGACCTTGTGAATAAAACCAATGTTACTAGATGACAACTCGAGTTTGTATCCTCTTAAGTAATTATATAGTTGTCTCAATTTCACCTCAGGTGAACCATGTACGTTCTAAATATACGTAAACACCAAATATCTCAAATTTCAACACTTTTGGAGATAGAACACTTGCATTCTCGGGTGACGATATTTCTCTTTGGATTTTGCACCTTCCTATAATCATTTTAAAGAGCAAACACAAAGCTTTAATCTCTAAAAGCATTGCGACCCTCGGGTTGGGTACTGCTGTGCTGGTGGATGATCACGCCTGCGTGGACTGACTCGCCGCCCGTGTAACACACGTGTATGACCGTGTAGCCTACTCTTTCGATAACACGGCGCTTCTTGAGGTGGGTGTGTAAACGCGAGAGTTTTTTCAGTTTTAATAGCAAAACATTTTTGGCCAAACTAAATCAAATATTACTCCACTAGAAACAAAGAGTTTAATTTTCTTCTCACGGTGATATCAACAGTAATTGTTGAATATCTGTCACGAGCTTAGTGGCATTAAATGAAAAACTTTTTAAATTAAGAGAAAAAGTTGTCATTAAATTTCAGGACACCCTCGACAGATATTCAACAACTGTTGATATCATCACGCGAAGAAAATTAAACTCTATGGTTCTAATGGAGCAATATTTTATTTATTTCGGTTACGTATAACCCGATTGGGTATTAAGACGCGGTACTAATAATAATATTTATTTTGGTCTAAAAAAGTTTTGATATAAAAACTGCAAAAACAGTGGCCTTTTCTCCCACCTTAAATGGCACCCAAGTTTGCCCTCGATATTTAGAGTTCTGACGTGTTGTGTCACGTGACATACTGCTTGTTGGTCACGTGATGACGAGAGTAGTTGTATGATAATTATGATCTCTGCATTGAACCAGTACTAGCTGGTCACGTGATGATTAGAGTAGTTGGAGGTTGACATGAGACTGCATTGCACCACTACTAGCTGGTCACGTGATGGTTAGAGTAGTTGGAGGATGACATGGCTCTGTATTGTATCACTGCTAGCTGGTCACGTGATGGTTAGAGTAGTTGAGGATGACATGGCTCTGTTTTGTACCACTACTAGCTGGTCATGTGATGGTTAGAGTAGTTGGAGGATGACATGACTCTGAATTGTATCAACACTCGCTGGTCAAGTGATAGTTAGAGTAGTTAGAGGTTGACATGGTAACTGTGGTTGTTCGGTTTTCACCCCGTGGGCAACGTCAAATCTCTATTCTAAAATTCCAGTCGTTAAGAAACAACTTGAAGATCCATCTTACAATGTCCCGACCTCTGCTCCTTAGCATTATTACAAGGGCATTGCCTGGATACGTGTTGTGAACCCTCCTTTGATGTAGTCCTGGATGTTTTGTTATTGTAAATGATTTGAGGAATGTACCCCTAGATTGTGTTTAATTAATAGAACCAGTTACAAGATTTTATTATCATGCATGCATTTGGTATTTACCATTATTTTCATTCAAACCATTGTCAAGTATCAATGTTATTATTAATTAAATGTATAGGATTAGTTTATGTTCTACATCTTAGAAACATATCTTTGCAGTTTTTTGTAAAAAAAAGTTTTTGTTTCTAAAAATTGTATTTTAGAATTATTATAATTCATGGTATCAAGGAAGTATTAATACTGTGTATGGACATAACAAAACTTTTAAAATACCACCAATGCTCCAACATGGTTTTTACGGTTTTGAAAAGTGTTTTATTTAATTAGTTAACTATTGCAGTTTTATTTGTATTCACTTTTTCCCTCCAAACTTGTGTAAACGTTTTCTGACCCATGCACATCCTTATTTTAAATCGATGATAAGGTGAACTCGCTCCAACATTGAATTTGATAAGAATCATTAGTTAAGACAGTAGAATGTTGGACTCAAAGCGTCTAAAATACAAACTATACCTGTGTTCAGAATGTATTATTATTCCCCTCATTATGAACCTTAAGCCGCAGCACAAGCAGTGTTCTTCCCTTCACTGCTGTCATGGTGTCTCTAGGGAATGCCCTGTTAAATAAATAATCAAATTGAGTTGTTTTATTAATTACCACAAACAATTTATATATTATAGCTCCTGAAGTAACAAATTTATTGAAGTTTATAATGTGGGGGATAATTTTATTTTATATAATACCAATTAAGAGGGGGGCGTAATAATAATTGATAGATTTGGTATTTGATCAATAGAGAGTTGTCTAAAAAAATGTTAAGGGTAGGAATGAGTTTTTAAGCTACAACCACACAGCTTGGTGAAGGAAGGAGGGATATATATATATATAGAGAGAGAGAGAGGGTACAACCAAAACTTGATGAATGTAAAGCGTTAGTTTTAAAGATATTTCTATTGACTAGGCCACTCTACCTATCTGACCTAGTGTAGTGTATCATTGCTGCTCTTGTTTAGGACACTCGACCTACCTGACCTAGTGTAGTGTATCATTTCTGCTCTTGTGTAGACATGTGACCTACTGATCTAGTGTAGTGTATGATTGCTATCTTTTCTAGGCCACTCGACCTACTGACCTAGTGTAGTGTATCATTGCTCCTCTTGTGTAAGACACTCGACCTACCTGACCTAGTGTAGTGTATCATTGCTGCTCTTGTGTAAGACACTCGACCTACCTGACCTAGTGTAGTGTATATCATTGCTCTTGATTAGGGCACTCGAACTACCTGACCTAGTGTAGTGTATCATTGCTGCTCTTGTGTAGGACATGTGACCTACCTGACATAGTGTAGTGTATCACATTGCTCTCTTGTGTAGGACATGTGACCTACCTGACATAGTGTAGTGTATCATTGCTGCTCTTGTGTAGGACATTTGCCTACCTGACCTAGTGTAGTGTATCACATTGCTCTCTTGTGTAGGACACGTGACCTACCTGACCTAGTGTAGTGTATCATTTCTGCTCTTGTGTAGGACATGACCTACCTGATCTAGTGTAGTGTATCATCGCTTCTCTTGTGTAGGACATGTGACCTACCTGACCTAGTGTAGTATATCATGGTGCTCTTGTTTAGGACACTCGACCTACCTGACCAGTGTAGTGTATCATATCATTGCTCTTGATTAGGACACTCGACCTAGCTGACATAGTGTAGTGTATCATTGCTCCTCTTGTGTAGGACATTGACCTATCTGACCTAGTGTAGTGTTATCATTGCTCTTGTGTAGGACATGTGACCTACCTGACCTAGTGTAGTGTATGATTGCTGCTCTTGTCTAGGACACTCGACCTACCTGACCTAGTGTAGTGTATGATTGCTGCTCTTGTCTAGGACACTCGACCTACCTGACCTAGTGTAGTGTATCATTTCTGCTCTTGTGTAGGACATGTGACCTACCTGATCTAGTGTAGTGTATGATTGCTACTCTTGTCTAGGCCACTCGACCTATCTGACCTAGTGTAGTGTATCATTGCTCCTCTTGTCTAGGACACTCGGCCTACCTGACCTAGTGTAGTGTATCATATCATTGCTCTTGATTAGGACACTTGACCTAGCTGACATGTGTAGTGTATCATTGCTCCTCTTGTGTAGGACAGTGACCTATCTGACCTAGTGTAGTGTATCATTGCTCTTGTGTAGGACACGTGACCTACCTGACCTAGTGTAGTGTATGATTGCTGCTCTTGTCTAGGACACTCGACCTACCTGACCTAGTGTAGTGTATCATTGCTGCTCTTGTTAGGACACTCGACCTACCTGACTAGTGTAGTGTATCATTGCTCCTCTTGTGTAGGACATGTGACCTACCTGACCTAGTGTAGTGTATCATTCATTGCTCTTGATTAGGACACTCGACCTACCTGACCTAGTGTAGTGTATCATTGCTGCTCTTGTCTAGGACACTCGACCACTCTCCATTGGTTTGCTCACGTGGGGAAAGAGCCGGAGACGGCGCTGCCAAATGAAAGTGTTGGCCCCTCAGGTAAAACTGTGACCTGCCCATATCCGGGTTTTTTTTGTAGGCGCATTTTTTGTTGTAGTTATAGCATGCTCATGCTAACATGTTGTGGTTGTCTTCATACAGTTGTTTGCTAGGAAGCATGTGTTGTGTAGAGTAGCGCATGCAGGTATGCCCTAGTTCCACCCGACCTACCTCAAGATCAGGGCAGAAACACCTGTCGCCCGACTCTCTTCACTGAAGATGGATGCAAGGGCCGCCTTAAAACAGCAGTGTGGTGCTGCAAACGGGCCAGTAATCGAATTAATGATTTCGCTACTCACCTAAATGATAGAACTCATTGCTAAGTGTTGCTGTCTTAGGTTAAGTTGTGTACTTGTGTTTGGAAAGTTCACTTCACTAACTACTAGGTCATTGTCACATCCACAACTCCACACATGGCGAAAAATGGTCACATTCACAATTCCACACATGGTAAATATTGGTCACATCCACAACTCCACACATGGTCAATATTGGTCACATTCACAACTCCACACATGGTCAATATGGGTCACATTCATAACATCACACATGGTCAATATTGGTCACATTCACAAC